>CM038219.1:93502275-94713602 GCA_021442155.1 Cymbidium sinense
ATCATACTCAAATTTGCTAAGAGTCCTATTTTCAAAAAAATTTAAAAATAAAACACAGTTAAATTTCGCACTTAGCATACCCAAATTTGCTAAATGAGAATTCCATTTTTCAAATCATAAATGATTTACAAAATAATGCAAACAAAGGAAAAGAAGAAATTATTTTCAAACACCTCACTTAGCATATCCAAATTTGCTTAGTGAGTAGATTCCAAAAATCTCAAATCAAAAATCAAATTAACCCTTTACTTTAACATACCCAAATTTGTTAAATAAAGGGTCCTCAAAATCAAAATTAAAATTCAAATATGAACCTATGGAAGCATCTCTTCATAAATATTTGAATCCATTTTCAACATATCCAAATTTGTTGAAAGTGGATTCTACATCCAAAAATTTTTCTTTCAATCATATCTCAAAATTTACTCTAAATCATTTGAGCTCGGCTAACACTTTCAAGATGTTGAGTATGGGTTTAAATTCAAAATTCAAAATTCAAAATCAACATAAATTTGATTCAAGTTTATTTTCAACATTGTAGACTTTCGTTGCCATAATTTCAGTGATAATGGTCGATAGAGATATGTGTTTACCTTTCCCCACGGGTGGATTTGGCCCTGGATCAAGCCATCCTTCCCTGCTCTGATTATGCCCACCTCATCCACTTTGGATGAGGTTTTGAGGGGGCTTGGATTTCTTATGAGGGGACCACCCTCACAACTATTAACAAGAGCATAGTGGTCGGTGAGCCTCATGGTTGGCATGCCAGATGAGATTCCCTCACTAAAGAGGAAGGCAGTGGTAGTTCCCACTGCAGTAGTGACAGTGACAGTACTTGTGTGCCCCATGGTTCCTCGTGCTATCCCAGTTAGGGCTAGCACCCACTCACTAGCACCTTCTAAGAGGAAGGCTCCCTGATCCCAGGGATTGTCTCCCCTGCTTTTGAGGTTGGGTCTAGTTCTTACTCTGCTCACCCTACCATGACCCAAAGGAGGAATAAGAACCACATGATAAAGTGGTACCACACTTGCAGTGCTAAGGAGATGGAGACAGCCACACAATCGATTGTTGAGGAGTTGCCCACTTTGGTTTCCCCGCTGGTTACAGCAAACCCGTTCCATCCTCTCTCCAGGTCTGACAGAGAGGATGCCAAGAGAATCTCTGCTTCACCTCCACCAATGATCTTAGCCACCGGGCCAATCAGTAGGAGGTCATATGCCTTGTAGTTCTAATTCGTTGGTAGAGCTTCTAAGACGATCTGTGCTGGGGCTCTTTGACTTAGACCGTCATCCCATGTGGAGAAGCATCTAGGTAGAGAGGGCCTGGAGGCTACCACCGATATTACCAATTGAGAGAGGCTGAGGTTCGGCGATCGGCCCTGACTCATTGATTTTCCTGATTGACGTGCTACCCACATCGATCATACCGATAGTATTCTATTCATGGGGACTACCCATCATAGGAGGAGAGCTTAAATCTAGAGGGAGTCACTGGCATCTCCACCACTGCAGCAGAACATAGAGATGGTTACAGTAGTTGCCGAGGGAGAAGGTGACAGTTCAGTTGCACTTATGATGATAGAACCTCCTAAGAGTGTTACCCCATATAGATTCAGTGACAATCAAGAGCATATTTCTTCCATCGAGTATAACACGAGTTGACTCTCCAAGAGGGGAGGTCCACAAGACATGATAGTGATCCCACCCCACCAAAGTCATTTGTGCTAGTTCTGACACATCATTCTCTAGATGATATAGTAGCCCATTATTTCATGAAGAAGAAAGAGATCCTAGGATATTACTAGTCAGATGAGGAGAAGATTAGCTTTGATCCCAATGAAGATAATTTGTTGGGAGACTCAGCATGAGTTTGCATGGTAGATACTGGAGGATCCCTCCTTAGAGAGCAGCATATTATGGAAGGTGTTGAGGCCAAGTAGGAAGACATAGTCTACTCGACCCAACACCTCCTTCAGCAAATAAAGAAGAAGGATAAAAAAATAAATAGGATGGAGAAGAGACTCGAAGATCTATTAGCAGCAGTCTTAGCATTACAGAGTCAAACACTGGTAGTCCATCCTACTATAGCTGAGACCAGTCTAGCAGAGTTGGTGTATGTCTTGGACCCAACCAAGACTTTATCTCTAATAGAGCAAGATAGAACCAGCATGCATATGAAGGTAGTGGATAGTACCTCCATACAAGAAAAAGATATCAAGAGCATGGTTGAGCAGCACGTGAAGAAAGCTTTTGCTCAAGCCCAAGGAGGATCATCAGTTCTAAAGGGAAGACCCTACCTAGAGGAATTTTATGTAATCCAATATCCTAAGGGTTTCATCCCCTTCTTTTAAGAGTTTTGATGATGGTAGGGAACCGAGGAACATTTATTTCGCATTTGAGCTAGTTATTGCAATGCTGGTGGCAGTGATGCTTTACTCTTTCATCTCTTTGTCAATAGCTTGGGTATAGCATTTGATTGGTATTCTAAACTTTTCAATAGTTCAGTAAAAAATTTTACTGAGTTGGAGCAACTCTTTATCAAGAGGTTTGCTGGAGCTCAACAAAGGGTCACTATTGGTGATCTTATGGCTCAACAAAATCCTAGTGAGCCCTCATTGATTACATTCTTAAATGGTGTAATTTAAGTATGAAATGCAAACCATAGTTGTCTAAATAGCATGCCATTAAGATTCTGCTTAAGAATATCCATGGTCCTGTCGCCTTCATGCTCAATGGTTTCACCATTAAAACCTTTGAGAAATTAATCAACAAGATGACTAGGTTGCAAGGAGAAGCCAAAAAGTTACCTCCTCCAGATCTACCAACAAAGCCAAAGCCGTAGAAGGTATATGAGAAGAAACCAAGTGGTGAAATTTTATATAAGCGTAATTTCTAAAGAATAAAATATACACTTCCATCTTTACTCTATGCGGAATAAAATGAAGATCAAAATATACATCTCTTCTTTTATGCAATTTTTGACACCATGTAGATCCACATATATTTTTATTAAGGGTGATCAGGTACTAAATTGAGGAGAGGTGTACTATCTCAAAAGACAAAGTCACTGCCCAACAATGGACCTAATCACCTCAACAAGGACTCCTAAGGACAATAGGTATGCTTGTGTACTAATGATTCTTCCCTTAGTTTACATGAAAAAGGTAAAGTAGGGTTTATTTTAAACTAGGTTTGTTAAGTTCCCTATAGGGGCAAACTCCCATAATTAATTACATCATAAGGAATGAGACCCCTTAATAATACTCTGACTAAGGAATGATCATTATCTTCAAAGATTTCAATAGGTAGTACTATCAATCGATTAGTTTATTTCAGAAGATCAAATGGGATTCATCAAAGAGATGGAAATATTATTGAAGCCAAAAGAAGATAAATAGGAAATGCTCACGATGCTATGAAACATAGCGAGCATCTCAAACTATCATATGATTGGGAGTTACATTATTGAAATTGATTTAAGTTATTTGAGTTGAGTTTTTCATTAGAAATTTAGGACTTATGATTCCATAACACAAGGTTATGAAAATGCCTAAGAGGTGAGGATTTATACTTATGGCTCATAAAGGGGAGAAGCAACCTTAGAACTAAAATCTAGGGAGCTTGGCGAGGGCCAAAAGCACAACCTAAATCTAATGAGAAAATGAATATTTGGTTTGCCTCCACAAGAGAGGACAAACCACTTGACTACTTGGACTTACAGTTGCTTGGGGATGGCTGCCAACTAACTCCTCCTATGATTTTAAATTCATGTAGGCAAGTCATATGCTTTATGCAAGATAGCTGGGCTGTTATTTATTTAAAAAGAGACTAAGTCCTTAAACTCACTCCTTAAAGAGACTAGATCATGTAAGGGTATGCTTAAATGACCTCAATCTAATGCAAATCATATTACATTTTATTTTCATTTTGGACAATCATTTGACTTAAGCTTATGGGATTCATATAATGCATGAGAAGTAAGATTATTGGCCAAAATCGGTGAAGGGAGGAGGTGTATTTCCACCATGGCTCTCAAAGGTCAAGCCAAGTTTCTCTGGAAAAGGTGGAAGCCCTCCAATCTAGAGTGAAAATAATATGCATTTGTGCTTGATGTTATAAAAGAAATACTCATCCAACTAAGGGTTGCTAATTCTTTTATCTTGATTTTAGCCGAAGCTTTAGGTGAAGTTATGAGTTTTTTATTTTTAATTTTGAATTATTAAATTTGGAAGAAAATTTATTTTTCCTTAAGAGCCTAATCTACATCCAGGACATACATCAAGCACTAAAGAAACTAGGAAAAAGATGTCATCTTAATAGACAAGCTAAACAAATCATCAATCAATTTATAAAGTGACCCCAAAAGAATAAGAGGCCATTTGTGGTCAGGCACCACTGTACAAACTCAAAAAAATAAATTGGGTAGCCGAGCTCTACCCTTAGATAACCCAGATTACAAATGAATTAAGTACAATTAAGCAAGGAACTCATTATTATGGGGGTCTTCAAGCTTCATTTGTTCATTCTTCTTTTCTTCTTTTTTCTTCTTTTCTTCTTTCTTCTTTTGTTCCTTCTTTTGGATGGTTGGAAGGTGGTTGCTCCAAAGGCTTCACATGGTACATAAGATGTAATCTTATGACTAATGCTCATTCTAATCCCCATAACAATCATTCCAAAATCTTAATTGCAAAATTACATGAAAATAAAAGTAAATCTAGCTAACACCAAAAATAGAGATTAAACAAACTACAAATCCCAAGCATGTATATTGGACTTATCACCCCACGCATGGGTGACTAAGTCCACCTAATTGGATTATGCTTAGGGGTATAAGCACCTGCACAACAAAAATATTTATATTTTTGTTTATTACAACATCCCTTAAGCACAATCTCCCACATAAAATAATGATTAGACTAAATCATCCTATCATTTATTCTATGTACATTCACCCTAACATCCGAACAAAAACATATATCACAAAATAAAAGAAAACATCAAACCATGCATCGCCCTAACCTAAAGCTAGAATGTTCAACTTAGAGGAGGGTTTCATTTAAGTGGTTTAGTTGTTTTGGGTTGATTTTATATTATATTTTGGTTGGGTTCAAGTGAATCCTACAATTAATTACTAAGTTGTAAAGAGAGGGAAAGAGAAGAGAACTTCTCTTTTCTTCTCTAACCTAAGTAATTTCTAAAGTGGATTCATATTTTAGTTTTTTTAATGAATGTTTTTATTATGTGTTTTAATTAATCCCAAGTTTAGATGAACTCTAAACAAACCTATTCAAAAAGAAAGGAATTTTAAAATTAAATAAAGTGAGTTAAGATCACAAAACACACATCATTTCATTTCTTTCCCAACATGTATAACATGCAAATGAATGAATCCTAAGCATATCTATACATACTAAATGGGAATGCTTAGCACAATTTATGATGCATGCTAAATAAGTTACTTAAGAAAATTTGAATGTTTATAATGCATGATTTTCATTAAGTAGCAAAGGGGTTTCTAACCCAATTTTCAAATGAACATATGAATGTTTGAAAGGCATAAGTGAGCACGATGCCATTGTTAACTAGGGCGTAAGGTACAAGACATACTTAGGGCTACTTAAAGCCTCGCAACCCTAGGGTTGTCTAGACTAATATATCACTTTCCTTAAATACGAGCATACGTACAAAAGAAATAAATGGAAAAGAAAAAATGCAAAAGTTTGTGTTTGTTGATTTATTTTTGTTTATGCAATTTATATGCATAGGTGTAGGTATCCTTTTTAAGTAACAACATAGAAATGAATAGGAGATGGAATTTAGGCAAGTGTTAGGTTCTTTTGAAATGAACTAAACACTTTACCAAATCCTATTCAAAACTATACTAAAAGAGAGGAGATGGAAAACCTACACTTAGCACATCCTTATATTTTACTCACATGCAAGCTTATAAGTAAGATATAAGTAACACACTTTCAGTTTTGATAATTGATTCATATATTTTGAAAATAATTTGGATTTAATAGTGATAATAGCCACTCATATTCTTACTTTAGCCAAAACATGCAATTTGACATAAAGGAAATATTTTCATTTTAAATTTAATTTTTTTGAAGAGCATGAATGTATGAAATCATATGACACACACATTTAGCATGTTAGGAAAGAACTAAAGTAATAAAAGCATGTAAACACATTCACCTTAATTAATTCCTAAAGATAATCTTATGAAATAAGAAAGCTTAAAGCAAATCAAAGTTTGTTTAATGTGATTTTTGTTTGATTTTGAGTTTGATTTAATTTGGAAATTGTGAAGTGAGTTTGTTGTTCCTAACCCAGCCCCACATGTGTTTTATATTTTTGTTCAATTTAGGTGATTAGATTCATTTTATATTTTGATTAGGTAAAGGTATGAATTAAATATGTTAATTACCCCTTACCTACACCACCTTAGCATAGTTATTATGAGCTAATGAAATGACATAAAACCACATAAGAAATTTAAATCAGCAATGCACCTAAGAGGAAAAAGGGCCTAATGCAATTTGGCTCATGATTAATGATTAATTAATCTAAGGGTTTAACTTAAGTAATTTCAAAACACCCCTCACACATATGAGTTAAATTTTAATTTCTTAATTGTACTTAGGCTCTTGAATACCTAAGCATCCACCCAAGAAGAATCAAATGAGTTCTAGAAAGTTTTAGAATTTTATGAAATTAATTAAGGGGATAACTAGTGAATTATCCTTTAATTAAGGTAAAATTAAGAAATAAAGGGGGTTTAAGGAATATCTTAAGAAGAGTATCCCAAAATTATTCCCTAAACCTCACATTCACTTAATCAAAACTTAATTGACTCAATCATAGGGTTAAATCACTAATTATACCCTTAATTAAGTCTAATTACATTAAGGGAGTGATTAAAGAATGAACTAGCAATTCATCTAATTAAGCCACCAATAAATCCCAAGAAAATTAGGGGAGGTAGAAGTCATCCCTTTAATTACACCTAAGAAATTTGGGATTAATTAGTGGATTAATTATAGAGTAATTGGTAAATTAACATTCTCAATAAAACCAAAATTAAGAGAAAAGAACTATTCAAAATCAATCAAAATCAATTTTTGAATATCTTATGTTTAATTATCTTTCTAATGCAATTTATTTCATATTTTGTTGATTTTTCTATGTTTAGATATGAATTTTAGAAGCTTAGGTGATTAATTAGAATTAAATAAATTCCTAATTATATCACTAATCCTACTGGTGCTATGCATGCGGTTGACGCGGCACGCGCTTTACATGCATCATCGCTTGATTGGATATTTAAAATATCACATCATAGCACTATGTGACGGCGGTGCTACACGCTTTCTCCTCAGCAATCCGATCAAAGATCGACGATTGAGGTTAAATCTGCAGATCTAAGGGGGAAAAATAAATATATTATGCATTTTAATCTTGGCCGTCCATCCAAAATGCATGGATGGATGACTAGAGATCCGCCCCTATTATCCCCTGTGAATAATGGAGGTCATCCATGTTCTAGGGTAAGATCCAAGCTCGATCGAGCTCGGATTGGGCTAAAATTTAGGTCACACCATCTAAATCTAATGTCAAGCACATCTAACGGCCAAAATTCCATGAGATTAAAATTCCTTTCATAAAGGACAAGCACACCAAAAAATTAAGCTCAGAAAAATGACTAACCTTGCTAGAGGTGATCACTGGTGCTTATTTCTCTTGTAGAAGTTTCATCTAGAGAAGCTTTGCTAAAGTTTGAGGGGTTGAGATTGAGTAACTCATGGACCAACTCCTCCAATTGAGCTCGCCTTTGGTCTAAAGCACCTCCCCTTTAGAGCTTGGGAAAGAACTTAGGTGAGCTCGACTTGGTCCCCTAAGAGTGCTTGCAAAAGTAATTAAACTAAGGTTGAGTGTAGAGCAAATTGGAAATTAAGCTGAGCTCCTCTATTTTTAGTGTATCACAATCGAGAAGATGAACTTTTAATCTCCCTCTAGGAAGCTTAAGAGCACTTGCAAATGGCTCCTCTGGCTTCCTAATACTCAATCAACAATGACTCCCTTGGAATGAGAGTGAATTAGGGGGAGTATATCTCCCCCTTTGGCAATCGGATGGCCGAGTAAGTAGAAGCCATTTTGATCCAATTGCCTTGATTCAAAGGGTTTGTTAGGCTGTTAGAAGTGTCCTTGAGTTTGGTTTTGGCTAGGGAGTGGAATGGTGAAGTGGCCATGTGCTCAAATTGAGTGTAAGAAAGATTCACATGTGGCCATTTCAAATCATGTGCTCAGTCTGACCATTGGGTTAGGTTGGGCTAACACAAACCCATTGGGTTGGGTGCACCACCCTCCCTAGTGTCTACTTGATCTACTAGGATAGTGCCAAGTGGGTATGGAGAGGATTTGACCAATTTCTAAGTGTAATTGGCCAAAATTTACCCTATGGCCTAAGGGTAAAATGGTCATTTTATTAATTTTTGAATTTGGGTATGTTTGGTATGTTGAGAAATTAGGTTTTGGCAAAGTTTCATTAGATTTGGAGTTCATTTGGTATGATTTGGCTCATATTGACCCATTTAGGTCAAAATGGGTCAACTTGGGTCAAGTTGAGCAATCGGTCAAATTAGGTCAAACCAAGGGTTGGGTCAAGTTCATATGACCATTTGAAATGTTTTGGTGTCTTTGGTTTGATTCAATTTGGTTTAGGTTTGAATTTGGTTCATATGACTTCATTTAGGTCAAATGGGTCAATGGGTCAAGTTGATCAATTTGACCCATTTGACCTATTTGAGCTAGGTCATGGGTAGGTTTAGGTTTGGTTAGTCATATGAAGTAGATTAGTATCTTTGTTTCCATCAATTTTGATTAAGTTTGAATTTATCTCAATATGACCTTATAGGTCAAGTTAGGTTCAAGGTCAATTGGGCTAGTTAGGTCTAGTTGGCCAATTGAGGCTTTGGTCAAGTTCAATAAGTGATTTAGAATAAACTTGACCCATTAGTTTCAATCAATTTGACTTAAATCAAGTTTTGACATATTTTGACTTTTTAGGTCAAGTTGGGTCAACTTGGGTCAAGTGGCCAATTGGGTTAGGTTAGGCTCAAATGTTGATTTGGTCAAGTTCAAACATTGATCATGAATAAACTTAGATCATTGGTTTCAATCAATTTGGCTTAGATCAAGTTTTGACACATTTTGACTTTTTAGGTCAACTTGGGTCAACTTGGGTGAAGTGGTCAATTGGGTTAGGTTAGGCTCAAATGTTGACTTTGTCAAGTTCAAACATTGATCATGAATGAACTTAGATCTTTGGTTTCAATCAATTTGGCCAATGGTGGATTTTGGCTTTGTTAGGTTTCATTTTAGCTAAGTGGTGACTTGGTCAATGCTTAGGTTTGACTTGGTTTGACCCAGTTTGAGTAATTGATCATCTCATGATGATTGTTGATCATGATGAGAGGCTTAAGTGAGTTTAATTCAATCCAATTTGGTTAGGATTATAATTTAGCTCATAAGGGTACTTTAGGTCACTTTGGGCCAAGTGAGCCTAAGTGGGTTAAATGATTTGGTCAAAGTTTGATTTGAGTTTGATTGAACTTACATATGGGCTAATGATTGAAATATAAATCCATTTGCAAGTGGTTTGAAGTCAAATGGGTTTTGATTCATTTGCTAATTTCAAGTTCAAAGGGTGAACATGAAAATGGATTTTGGCTTGATTTTTGAATTTAGTTTTGGTTAAGTGATTGGAGTTTGTATTTATATTTGGATTCATGATTGAAGGATTGATTGAATCATGAAGGAAAACCAAGAGTTTGGCTTGATTTGAAGTTGATTTGGCTAGGTTCAAGATTTTGACTTGAAGGCTTAGGTTGGATTTTGAATGAGTTTGAGTTTGATTTTCGGAATTGGTTTTAGTTGTTTGAATTTATATTTCATTTATATATGTGAATATAAATGAGAATATAAATGAGTTATGAGAAAATTTCATGAATTTGAAGTGATTTAAAGATGATTTTGGCTAAGTCCTTAAGAGAGGATTAAGGACTTAAGATGGATTTTGAATTAGGAATTTGAATTTTGGGTTTGATTTGATTGATTTAAATTTATATTTCATTTATATATGTGAATATAAATGAGAATATAAGTGAGTTATGAGAAAATTTTATGAATTTGAATTGATTCAAAGATGATTTTGGCTAAATCCATGAAGGGAAATCAAAGGACTTAGGCAAGGTTTCAAATTGGAATTTCAACTTGGAATTCAATCATGGATTTCAATCATGTGTTTTAATCATGTATTTCAATCATGTGTTTCAATCATGGACTTCAATCATGGGTTTCAATCATGGACTTCAATCCTATGGCATTGATTTGAGTATGGAGAAAATCAATTAGGCTAAAATTGATTTAGGTTTCATGTGATTTGATTTGGAGTTTGACTTGAAGGAAGGAAGTAAGGAAAGTAGTCTTGCATTCTGCTTTGTAGTGATCTTGCTACCCAATGCTATCCTTAGTGATGGGAGTTGAACTTCTAAAGCTAAAACAACTTTGGACCCATACACTAAGGAAAATGGGATAGATTGAGTTGGAGTTCGGTATGTGGTGTGGTAGGCCCACAAGGCTTCAACCAACTGCTCATTCCACTATCGCTTGTTGTCATCAAGAGTCTTCTTTAATATTTGGATGAGAGTTTCATTGAATGCTTTCATTAGACCATTTTCTCTAGGATAGTAGATGGTGGAGTATCTCCAACTATATCGTGTCTTCTGGCGAAGCTGTTGATCTTGGTGCTTTTGAATGCGCATATTATCGATATAATTCATCGAGGCACCCCAAACCTATATACGATATGGTTCTCAAAAAATTGAGCACATGGGTGACCACTCAGTGGGATTTCTTCCCACTTGGAAAAGTAGCGGCGGATGAACCGATGCCACTTGGAAGAAGGAGGATCGATGGACCCACAATGTTACCCCAACACTCAAATGGCCATGACACCAATGTAGGGTGTAGAATGTTGGTGGAGGACCACACTGTTGACACCGATGGCATCTCATACATCCATACAATATGTGATCATAAGGCCGAGTATCCAAGGCTTTTGATCTTCATCTTCATCGACTGATTGATGAGCGATAGACGTATGTACCTCGTTATAATGCCATGGGCTTTGTGTTTGTCTAAACAACATAACCACATTTAGTCAAAGGATCATATAGGTGCCATCAAGATCAAAGATAGAGAGAGCTCTGTTTCACCTAATGGGCTTGTGATTTCTCTTGAGGTAGTTTACGTTCAAGTAATCTATGAACAGTTGCCTCCAATCTAGCTCCTTGTCCATTTTGGCAATGACAACCTCCCCTTCAAGAGAAAGTCTCTCGATGAGTTCCACATCAATAAGGGATATGACTTACCTATTTTGGATCCTTATTGAAATGGACTCATTTTCCGGACATGCCAATTCTTTGGCAAGTTTGGCCAAAGCATCCGCTATTGCGTTCTTTGCTTAGGGAACCTTGTAGATGGTGACTTTAAGAATTTGGGCCAACATCTTGATGGTATACTCATGGTAATGATGAAACTTGGGTTTGAGAACCTTGTAGGACCTGACAATTTGATTGATGACCAACTGAGAATCCCCAAAGATGTTGATGCTCTTGACACACACTGTGATAACTAACTTCAGATCGGCAATCAAAGCCTCATACTTAGCTTCATTATTGGTATAGGGGTTGGAAAGATAGTATGAGAATCTTATCACTTCATAGTATGGAGTTAGGAGAACTATTCCCACCCCTGCCTTGCCTGAAAGAGTAGATCATGGTGCTTCCCTTTTATGAAAAGAACCTGTACCATCAAAATACATCTCCCATCAGCGGTTGTCAACCTCCCCTAAGTTCATGGTTTGTTTGTCGTGGAGATCACTGCGGGAGTCGAAGAAGTGGGTGTCTGCTAAGAAATCCGTCTTGTCCTTTTAACGGGGATCAATGTGATATCAAACTGTGAGAAATCATGGACCATCATGCCAAACATCCAGATAGTATTGGTCGTGTCATGAGGTACTGTAGTGGATTGGTTATGGAGATCAAGTTCACCATATGAGAAAGCATGTAGAGCCGTTTCTTTTGAGAGGCAAAGATTAAAGCTAGGCAATGTTTCTCAATAGGTGGATAGTTCACTTTAGCAGGAATAAGATGATGTTTGAGGTAGTAGAGAGCATTCTCCTTCCCTTTATTGTTGGTTTGGGCCAACAGAGCACTGAGAGAGTCATCCAATGGGGTAGAATGAGTGGCCCGAGATAGGTTGCTAGAACACGATTCACCAAATACTGCTTGATGTCTTCAAAGGCATGGTGACACTTGTCATCCCACTTGAACTTGGCATCCTTTTGACAAGTGCGAGAATGGCTTGCATCTCCCAAGGTTGGAGATAAAGCATCTTAGATACACCATCCTTGGATGGATGAGTTGAGTTAAACTCTTAGAGGTGGCATTTCTAAGATAGCTTTGATCTTTTCGATCTATCTCTATTCTCGTGTGGAACAAACCTAAGGAATTTCCTCGAAGCTACTCTGAATGTACACTTTGGGATTCATTTTGAGGTTATATTATCTTAATTGTTCAAAAACTATTCTCAAGTCAAAGTGATGTTCTTCCTTTTCTCTGCTCTTGACTACTATATCATCAACATAGCACTCATGATGATGGATGAGTTCATTGAAGATCCTAGTCATGACCCGTTGGTATGTAGAACTAGCATTTTTAAGGCCGAAAGGCATGACCCTATAATAAAAGATTCTGATCGTGGTTCAAAAAGCAGTGTTTCTTTCATCTTCATGAGACATCTTAATTTGGTTGTAGCCAGATGACCCATCCATGAAAGAGAAAACTGCATCAGATGAGGTGATGTCCACCATTAATTTTGGTATAGGAAGAGAAAACTCATCCTTAGGGCATGCCTTATTTAAGTCCCTGAAATCGATGCATATGTGAATTTGGCCATTCTTCTTCTTAAATGGTATGATACCAGCTAACCAGGTAGGATATTTTTCTTTCCTGATGAAACCATCATCCATCAGTTTCTTGGCTTTAGAAATGACCTGTTGTTGATTTCTAATCGCATGCATCTAGGAACTTGCTTAATAGGGTAGCATTAGAATCTATTGCTAGCTTGTGGACTGCTACGTCAAGAGATAATCTGGGCATCTCTTCATAACTCCATGCAAAGCAATCCTTAAACTCAATCAATAGCCTAACTAAGTCATTTGTTTCTTCTTCATTCAGTAATGAACTGATGTATGTTGGGTATGGATTTTCATCTGTCCCGAGGTTGATTTCTTTAAGCTTGTCAATTGTTGAATGGATCTCCTCTTCAAATTTTGGAGGTGCATCTTTGATTTGGAGATCATCTGAATCATCTAAAGTTTCTAAACACACATTCTCATAAGAGTTGGTGTTGTGTGCAAAGAACCTTTTAGACTCTAAATGATTGGTAACAACTAGGTAGTAGTCGTCATCATTGGCTGGACCCACTATACCGAATCCTAGTCCTACTCTAGATTGTGCTTCCTATATTGTTCCATAGCTTTTTAAAGTACCCTGACCTATGCCTGGACCATGTATGAGGAACTAAACCTTTCTATATAAGATTATGAACACAAGGTGAGTAAAAGTCAAATGGTAATTCCATTAATTCTTTAAATGTATCCTCAAGTTCTACATCAACTTCGACTTGAGGATGATGATCCCAAAAGAATCTCTTAGCTTCATATCTCTGAAGACTTAGACCTTAACTACTAAACCTTCAACTTTTGAGATGAAAGTGAGGTTAGAGCTAAAGTTTCAGTTATTGCCTAATATCTCACATAAACTTGATTCAATACTTTGCTTTGTGAGGGTTCATTTCTGCGATCGAAAGTCACCTCCAATGGAACTAGAGAGGGTTATCTATACTAATCACATTAGACTCATCCTCCCGGGCTCCAAGTCTATGTGAATAGTGGGGTACTCTATGAACTAACGTGACCTCTCATTGGCCAACCAGGGTCTTCCACTGAACCGCCTTTATTTCTACCCCTCTATCTAGTAGAGGTTGAATCATTCTACCCACATGTCCATATGATGGAATGGATTGTGGGTGAAATGTGATATGCAGATATATTTCTTCTTCAATTTCCCTTTCTTGTTCACTTGGATTTTCATTATTTTTTTCTTTTTCTTTTGCTTTTTCTCTTTTTTTTCTTCATTTTTTTTTCTTTTGACCTTGAGTTTTGTCCAAGTTCATGAGAAAGGGTGTTTTAAGGAAGATTATAGGTCTCATCCTCATTAAATCTCAACCTCTCTAACTGAGAATGGCTTTTCATCTACATTGACATGGTATTCAATCCCATCCTTGAACTTGATGCACTGATGGAGAGAGGATGGAATTATCTTGTTCTGATGTATCCAAGGCTTACCGAGCAAAGTAGTGAACGAAGTATTCAAATCAATGATTTGAAACATGGCTTCAGTTTTCCAGTCACCTATCTCCAAATGTAACACTATGGAACCTAACGCCTACTCACCTTGTTCATTGAATCCTATCAACATCATCTGATCTCCTTAGATTGTGGAGATGTTGATCCTCAAATAGGCAAGGGTCTTTAGACTCATAATATTCACTGATGCATCTGGATCGATGAGAACTATGGAAAGTCTGAATCTGGCCATGTCCACTGTGATGTAGAGGGGATGGTTGTGCTCCAAGTCCCCCTGAAGAAGGTCTTCATCTGTGAAGGTGATCCCCTGAGCTTCTTTTATGTAATGTGTCTCCTCACCTATAGCAGTCAATTGAGCTAAGCATATCTCAGGATCAATGAGGGCCTTGATTAATGATTCCCTCATCTCTTTGGATAAGACAATGGCATCGTATATGCTTAGCTTAGATGACAACTTTCTTAGATGAGAGAGGATGTTGTAGTCCACCTTAGGCTAATCCTCCAGAAGCATATCCAAGGGTGGAGGATCCGGTGGAGGGGCTTCTTGATCCTCTATACCAATGACTTATTTCCTCTATCTTGAGGTGCTGCCTAAGAGGTAGAACCTTGCCACTATGGAGGTTGACTTCGGTGATCTCTTGTGCAGGGTAATGGAAGGTTCTACACACATCAAGCTTACCTATAGTTTCTCCTATGGGACCCTCAATGATGATTCCAAGTCTATCTCAAGAGGTGAACCCGTAGTATTCAGAGTAGGGAAGTCCAACTCTAAATCAAAAAGAGGAAGATTAGAATTGTTATAATTATTTTGACTTGAAGAGTTATCATTAAGAATAGAAGTAGATAACCCATTATAAGTGACACAAATGTAATTATTGCTAGCTTTATTCTTCAATTTATTGGATTTGATAGGTGGCACAAAGTAGAAATCAAGTAAAGTAAGTGGGGTAAGAGATTTGATGCCCTTATCTCGATATAAGAGTTCTACTAGTAGAAAGAAGAACTAGCTAAAGTGAGGAAGTCAGCCAATGGGTAGTGCAATAGATTAGAGGCTAAACTCGGTGGTTAACAGGCTATCCAAAGCGACACATGCCGCTCTAAACTCCACCTTTCCGAAGTTGGCACCGGCAACTTGCAAACCTTCATTGATGTTGGAGGTTTGAGGGACTCAGCACCGCAAGAAAAAAGATTTCTTGATCAAGGATCAAGGATACAGATGGAACTGATATGTTCAAATGAAAGAAAAGCACCCAAGCATAATGGTATGGGAAAAAGTTAGGATCATGGCTTTTGCCCACTTCCTTCCCTCCTAGGCTTTGGTAGCTGAAAATCGCTTCAGAGATTCTTAAAGATCTTCTTGATTACCTCTTAAATGAATAAGGTTTGTTAAGCTTATCTAAAGAGTAGGACCATAACCACCCCGGGTATGTGTGCCACCTGGTGGTATGGTAGGAGGCGAGGTGTAAAGAGGCTATGTGAGGCTGGTAGCTTTGGTGGTAAAAAGAGGTGGAAGCTAAGGTTGATGGTCTCTCGGACTGATCTCTAGTTGGTTGCTTCCCCTTATCTACCACTATCGCTGCTCTAGGCTTCTTCTCATAGACCTTTTGTTGCTTTTCTTTGGGAAATTGGTCTTGAAAAGACAACTACTTGGCCTCTCCTTGTAGACTAGCTACCTTATTGATTAGCTTCTCAAATATTTTGATAGTGAAGCCCTTAAGCATGAAGGCAACTGGGCCATGGATATTATTTAGAAGAATCTCAATGGCATGCTTCTTAAATAGTTATGGCTCCCATTTCATACTCAAGTTACGCCATCTGAGAATATAGTCAACAAGGGACTCACCTGTGTGTTGTGCTATGACGAGATCAATAGTAACCCTTTGTTGAGCTCAGCAAACCTCTGATAAAGAGTTGCTAACTTAGCAAATGTCTTTAGAACAGAAGTTTAGCATACCAATCAAAAGCTATCCCTACGCTAAATGAAGAGGTGGAGCAAAGCTTCATCATGGCCAATAATCGGCCCTAAACTGTGCAATATGGTGCCTCAGGTTTCTATTGCCATCAAAGCTCTTGAAGGAAGGTGACATGATACCCTTGGGATATTGGATTGCATTGAGTTCCTCCGGGTAGGGTATACCCTTTGGAAATGATGATCCTCCTCGGGCTTGAGCCAATGCTTCCTTCACTTACTGCTCAAACATAGATCTAATGTCTTTCTCCTATATTGAGGTACTTTCCACTACCTTCCTAAACATGCTAGTGCTACCTTGCTCAACGGGAGGTAAGGTCTTGGCTGGGTCCAAGACATGCACTAACTCTGGTTAACTATATCAACTGCAGTAGGATAAACTGATGGGGCTTAATTTTAAAGTACTGAGACTACTGCTAACAAGTCCTCAAGCTACCTCGCCATCCTACCTTTTTGTTCTTCTTTATGCTTTAATTGATATCAAAGGTGTTGGGCTGTGTCTTCTTACTCAATCTCATCACCTTCCATGGCTACGCTCTCGAGGAGGGTCCCTGTATCTACCATGACCTGAGTCTCAACAAATCATCTTCATTGGGATCAAAGCGATCTTCTCCTCATCACTCATACCCCATAATTTCCTTCTTTTCTACAAGATAATGTGCCTCTATGTTCTCAAGAGAATGATCAATCTGAATGGGCACAAATGATTTTGGCTGATCGGTGTGATCACTATCATGTATTGAGAGGCACCAAACCTCCCCCACTACTAGAGAGTCAATCCTTTGAGGACTGTACTCACTAAAAGAGACACACTCCTATTTGTCACTGACTTTGAAAGGGTTGACACTCCTAGGAGGTTCTACCATCATCGGTGCAACTAGGCTATCATCTGCTCCTTCTGTAATAGCTACCACCATCTCTGTGTCCTGCTAAACTAGTAGTGTTGGTGAAGGGATGACCACTATGCTTCAGGGTCGTCATTCCCTCCCACACAACTAGCGTAAGTTGAGGGAAAGCTTGGCCTCACCAGAAGGTAGATGGAATAGGATCCCTCGGCCATAGATGAATCACCAATAGGGTACGCTTCTCCCTGGATGTGGCCTTCATGGCCTTCGATGGAACTGGAGATGCATGTGAGTGACGATGACGGGTAGAGCTGTGGTGGAGACACCACCGACTCTCTGGGATAGTACCCTCTTCCTATGATGGGTCATCCTGCAAAAATGCTATCTGATCGACAGGGTAGTGATCGTGGAAATCAATGAGTGCGAGGTAATGCCAACCAAACCTTCACCTCTCTCTGCTAGTGATCTGTACTAAAGTGTGGGCCTCTCTGGCCCTCTCCTATCGTAAGTGTTTCCCCACACTACGGGGAATGATAGATCTCAAATCAACAGCTGACTAACGTGTAGTTTTGCCAACCCGTGTGTAAATTGAGAGGCATATGACCTCACTAATTTGAGCCACTGGTGGAGGTGAAGTACTGATCCTTCTAGCATCCTCTCTATCAGATCCAAAGAGAGGATGAAACGTGTTCGCTATAATCGACGGGGTGATTAGAGTGGGTACCTCCTCCATAGTCGACCGTATAGCAGCCTCCATCTCCTTAGCAATACGTGTATGATACCGCTTAATCATGCGATTTTTATTTCTCCTCTGAGTCCTGGTAGGGTGAGTGGAGTAAGAACTATACCCAACCTCAAAGGCTGGGAAGGCAATCTCTGGGATCAAAGGAGCCTTACCCTGAGATGGTGCTAATGAGTGGGTGCTAGCCCTCTGGGGCAGCACGGGAAACCACGGGGCACGCAAGAGCTGTCACTATCACTAGCACTACTAGAACTGATAGGACTACCACTGCTTTCCTCTTTAATGATGGGATGTTAGAATCCATTGGTAAATCGATTTGAATGACGCTGCCACCGCAGCCTCACAACAGGAGGGAGTGCCCTCACAGGTGATTCTCACCCCCTCAAAACCTCTATCAAAATGGATGAGATGGGTGTGATTAGCATGGGGGAGATTGGACTAATCTAAGGCCAAGTCCATGTCGTAGGGGAAAGTAAACACAAACTTTGTGAACTTGCCATTTATAGTCAATTGAAAATTGAAGAACTGAATTGCAGCTATAATTGAGACTGATGCTGAGAATCTGCAATATTGGAAACAAGCTTGGATAAGATTTCTATTTTGTTGATTTGAATTTGAATTTAAAATTTAAACCCACATCCAACATCTTGGAAGTGTTAAGTGGGGTTCAAATGGATTTAGAGAAGATTTTAGAGATTTGATTGGAAAGAAGAATTTTTGAATATGAATCCAACCTCAACAAATTTGGGTATATTGAAAAATGGATTCAAATATTTTTAGAAAGATGCTTCCATAAGTTCATGATTGAAGTTATATTTTGGTTTGAGGACCCTTTCCTTTAACAAATTTGAGTATGTTAAAGTAATGGTCAATTGGTTTTATTTTGATTTGGTATTTTGGAATTCAGTCACTTAGCAAATTTGGATATGCTAAGTGAACTGTTTGAATTTTTTTTCTTTGTTTGTTTTATCTTATGAATTATTATTGATTTTAAAAATTGGAATTCCCTCTTAGCAAATTTAGGTATGCTAAGTGAAGAACCAAAGTGTGTTTTGTTTTGAAAGATTTTTTTTTAAAATAGGATTCTTAGCAAATTTGATTATGCTCAGGAAATCCTAAAGTGTTTCATGTTTTGGATATTTTTGATCTTTACAAAAGTAGGATCCATAGAAAATTTGGGTATGCTAAGGAAATCCTAATGTGTTTCCTTTTGATTTTGATTTATTTTTGAAAAGTTGGATCCTTAGCAAATTTAAGTATGATAAGGGAATCTATTATGTTTCCTTTTTTGGCTTTAATTTATTTTTGATTGAAAGTGGAGACTTCATTTTAGCAAATATGGTATGCTAAAAAAGAAGTTCCACTTAATTTTGTGAAATGGAAAGTTCACTTAGTAAATTTGAGTATGGTAAATGAAATTTCAAAAGATGTGTTTAAAATTTTATGTTTTGGTTTTATTTTGAAAATGGAGGCTTCACTTTGGCAAATGGAAGTCCCAAAAGTGCTTTTGGAGATTTTGTGAAGTGGAAATTTGATTTAGCAAATTTGAGTATGCTAAATGGAATTCCAAAGGTGTCTCAAATTTTTGTTTTGGATTTTGAAAAAGGGAGACTTCATTTTAGTAAATGGGATATGCTAGAATGAAGTTTCAAATGTTTTTTGAATATTTTGTTTTTTTTCAAATTTGGAGACTCACTTACCAAATTTGAGTGTGCTAAATGAAGTTCCAAATGTGCTTTGAATTTTGAAAATATGATTGTTAAGTTTTGATTTTCGAAAAGAAGACTTCCATCTAACAAATTTGGGTATGTAGGAATGGAAGTCAACCCTATTTTTGCAATGTGAAAATTTTGCTTTGTGTGTGATTATACTTTTTGAAAGAGGGAATTCCAACTTAATCATATATGGAATATGTTAAGTGGGATTTCCAAATGATGTTATTTTTATTTGGGTATGAAATCTTCATTCAATAAATTTGGGTATATTGAATGGAGATGTTCATATGTGCTTTTGAAAATATGAAAATCCCAACCTAACACATGTGGAATGTATTAGGTGGAAGTTCAAAGTTATGATTTTGCTTGAAGAGGTAATATCCATTCAACATATTTAGATGTATTGAATGGAAAGGCCCATCTTCAAATTTTATGCTTTTGAAAATATGATTATTGGAATTTTATTTTTGTAAAGATGATCATCACATATAACAATCATAAAGATTATTAGATGAAGATAATTTAGAAAAATTTTGTGCAAACTATTTTATTAAGTGCATTTTTGAAAGAGTGCTTTTGAAAAGAGTGATTTTTGATGAGGGTTTATTTTGTCTTTATTATTTTAAATTGAACATTTCCTTATCATAGAAATGATAAGGAGGAAGTCTTTAAATGTTTTTTTATTAGATCTTTTTTTTTTTACCCATTGGAGAACCCAACGGGGGTTTTAAGACCAACACGGGGTGAGGTCCTAAAACCTAAAGATGTTGGCTAGCTTAACTTAAGGATGAAATAAGTTATGTGCCAACAAAATGAAAGATTGTCTTGGATTCATACCAAAGTACAAACTCACTATCAATAGTTGGAGACAATGATCATTTACCAAAGATGAAGAGATGAACCTTTCCCAGTGAAGTCATAAAAATCTGTGGTGAAATTTTATATAAGTGTATATTTTAAAGAATATTATATATACTTTCATCTTCACTCTATGCGAAATAAAATGAAGATCGAAATATACATCTCTTCTTTTTATGCAATTTTGACACCACGTAGATCCGCAGATGTTCTTATTGAGGGTGATCGGGTATGACATTGAAGAGAGGTGTACTATCTTGATAGATAGAAGTCATCGCCCTACAATGGACCTAATCACCTCAACAAAGACTCCTAAGGACAATGGGTCTACATGTGCACAAAAGATTCTTCCATTACTTTACATAGAAAAGTAAAGTAGGGTTTATTTTAAATCGGGTTTGTTAAGTTCCCTACAGGGGCAAGCCCTCATAGTTAATTACATCTTAAGGAAAGAGACCCCTTAGGAATACTCTCGATTAAGGTAAATGATCATTGTCTCCAAAGATTTCAATTGGTAGGACTATCAATCAATTAGTTTGTTTCAAATATAAAATGGGATTGATCAAAGAGAGGGCATTATTATTGAAGCCAAAGGAAGATAAGTAGGAAATGCTCATGATGCTAGGAAATCTAACAAGCATCTCAAACTATCCTACGGTTGGGCTTTACATTTTTGAAATTGATTTAATTTATTTGAGTTGAGTTTTTCATTAGAAATTTAGGGCTTATGATTCCATAACACAAGATTATGGAAATGCCTAAGAGGTGAGGATTTATGCTTATGGCCCATAAAGGGGAGAAGTAACCACAGAACCTAAATCTAGGGAGCTTGGCAAGGGCCAAAAGCATAACCTAAATCTAAGATGAAAATGGGTATTTGATTTACCTCCACAAGAGAGGACAAACCACCCCTCTTGGACTTATAATTTCCTAGGGGTGGTCACCAACTAAATCCTCCTATGGTTTTAAATTCATGTATGCAAGTCATTATGCTTTATGCAAGATAGTTGGGCTATTATTTATTTAGAAAGAGACTAAGTCCTTAAACTCACTCCTAAAGAGACTAGATCATGTAAGGGAATGCTTCAAATGACCTAAATCTAATGCAAATCATATTACATTTTATTTTCATTTTTGAACAATCATTTGACTTAGGCTTATGGGATTCATATGCCTAATGCATGAGAAGTAGGATTATTGGCTAAAATCAGCAAGAAGGGAGGACGTGTATTTCCACCATGACTCTTAAAGGTCAAGCCAAGTTTCTCTGGAAAGGTGGAAACCCTCTAATCAAGAGTGAAAATAATAAGCATTTGTGCATGATGTTATAAAAGAAATACTCATCCAGCTAAGGGGTTGTTAATTCTTTTATCTTGATTTTAGCTTAAGTTTTAGGTGAAGTTATGAGTTCTTTATTTTTAATTTTGAATTATTAAATTGGTAGAATATTTATTTTTCCCTAAGATCTTAATCCACATCCAGGCCATACATCAAGCAAGGAAGAAACTAGGAAAAGGATGCCATCTTAATGCACAAGCTAAACAAATCATCAATCAATTTATAAAGCTAACACAAAAGAATAAGAGGCCATTTGTGGTCAGGCACCAATGCACAAACCCAAAAAAAATAAATTGGGTAGTTGAGGCCTACCCTTATACAACCCGGATTACAAATGAATAAAGTATAATTATGCAAGGAACTCATTGTTATGGGGGTCTTCAAGCTTCATTTCTTCAATCTTCTTTTCTTCTTTTTTCTTCTTTTCTTCTTTCTTCTTTGGTTCCTTCTTTTGGATGGTTAGAAGGTGGTTGCTCCAAAGGCTTCACATGGTACATGTAATCTTATGACCAATCTTATCCTAATCCCCATAACAATCATTTCAAAATCCTAATTGCAAAATTACATGAAAAGGAAAAGTAAATCTAGCTAACACCTGTAAAACAGAGATTAACTAAACAAACCACACAAATTCCAAGCATGTATCTTGGACTTATCACCTCACACATGGGTGATTAAGTCCACCTGGTCTATTGGATTATGCTTAAGGGTATAAGCATCTATACAACAAAAATATTTATATTTCTATTTATTATAGCACCCTTTAAGCACAATCCTGCAAAAAATAATGATTAGACTAAATCATCCTATCATTCATTCTACACACATTCACCATAACATGTAGACTAAAATATATATTATAAAATAAAAGCAAACATCAAACTATGCACTATCCTAACCTAAAGCTAGAAGTGGTGACTTAGTCTAAAGTGTGTGCTTTAGAGGTTTGTGTGGTATGCTTAGCTATGGCTTTAAATTAGAATTTTCTAAGTGTGAAGAATGTTCAACTTAGAGGAGGGTTTTGTTTAAGTGGTTTAGTTATTTTGGGTTGATTTTATTTTATGTTTTGATTGGGTTCAAGTGAATCCTATAATTAATTACTAAGTTGTAAAGAGAGGGAAAGAGAAGAGAACTTCTCTTTCCTTCCCTAACCAAAATAATTTCTAAAGTGGATTCATATTTTAGTTTTGTTTAATGAATATTTTATTATGTGTTTTAATTAATCCCAAGTTTAGATGAACTCTAAACAAACCTATTCAAAAAGAAAGACATTTTAAGATTAAATTAAGTGAGTTAAGATCACAAAACACACATCACTTTATTTCTTTCCCAACATGTATAACATGTAAATGAATGAATCCTAAGCATATATGTACATACCAAATGGTACTATTTAGCACACTTTATGATGCATGCTAAATAAGTTACTTAAGAAAATTTGAATGTTTATGATGCATGATTCATTAAGTAGCAAAGGGGTTTCTTATTCAATTTTCACATGCACATATGAATGTTTGAAAGGCATAAGTGAGTACGACGTCATTGTTAACCAGGGTTGTAAGGTATAAGACCTACTTAGGGCTACTTAAAGCAATTAAGCAAGTGTTAGGTTCTTTTCAAATAACTTACACTTTTACAAATCTATTCAAAATTATAAAGGAGAAGGAAAAGATAAGCACATCCTTATATTTTACTCACATGCAAAATAAGTGGATATAAGTAACACACTTTAGTTTTGATAATTGATTCATATATTTTGAAAATAATTTGGATTTAATAGTGATAATAGCCACTCATATTTTTTACTTTAGCCAAGACATGCAATTTGACATAAAGGAAACATTTTCATTTTAAATTTGATTTTTTTGAAAAGCATGATTGTATGAAATTGTATGACACACATATTTAGCATGTTAGGAAAGAACTAAAGTAATGAAAGCATTTAAACACATTCACCTTAATTAATTCCTAAATACAATCTTATGAAATAAGAAAGCTTAAAGCAAATCAAAGTTTATTTAATGTGATTTTTGTTTGATTTTGAGTTTGATTTAATTTGGAAAATGTAAAGTGAGTTTCCTATTCCTAACCCATCCTCACATATGTTTGATATTTTTGTTCAATTTTTAGGTGATTAGATTCATTTTATATTTTGATTAGGTTAAGGTATGAATTAAACATATTAATTACCCCTTACCACCTTAGCATAGTTAATCAAATAATTATGTGCCAATGAGATGACATAAAACTACACAAGAAATTTAAATCAGCAATGAACCTAGGAGGAAAAAGGGGCCTAATGCAATTTGGCTCATGATTAATGATTAATTAAGCTAAGGGGTTTAACTTAAGTAATTTCAAAACACCCCTCACACATATGAGTTGAATTTTGATTCCTTAATTGTACTTAGGCTCTTAAACACCTAAGCATCTACCCAAGAATAATTGAATGAGTTTTGGAAAGTTTTAGAATTTTATGAAATTAATTAAGGGGATAATTAGTGAATTATCCTTTAATTAAGGTAAGATTAAGGTAAAGGGAGTTTAAGAAATATCTTAAGGAGAGTATCCCAAAATTAATTTCTAAACCTCACATTCACTCAAAACTTAATTGACTCAATCAGAGGGTTAAATCACTAATTATACCCTTAATTAAGTCTAATTATATTAAGGGAGTGATTAAGGAATGAACTAGCAATTCACCTAATTAAGCCACCAATAAATCTCAAAAAAATTAGGGGAGGTAGAAGTCATACCTCTAATTACACCAAAGAAATTTTGGATTAATCAGTTGATTAATTAGCGAGTAACTGACAAATTAATATTCTCAATAAAACCCAAATTCAGAGAAAAGAACAATTCAAAATCAATTTTAGAATATTCTATGTTCAATTATCT
Organism: Cymbidium sinense; assembly: GCA_021442155.1. Lineage (NCBI taxonomy): Eukaryota > Viridiplantae > Streptophyta > Magnoliopsida > Asparagales > Orchidaceae > Cymbidium > Cymbidium sinense. The sequence continues at coordinate 93,527,137 of CM038219.1, forward strand.
TTCTAATGCAATTTATTTCATATTTTTTCTAATTTTTATATGATGAGATATGAATGTTAGAAATTTTAGGTGATTAATTAGAATTAAATAAATCTCTAATGATATCACTAATCCTACTGGCGCCACGAATGCAGTTGACAAGGCAAGCGCTTTTCACACATCGCTGCTTGATTGGATATTTAAAATATCACATAGCACCACGTGGCGGTGGTGCTATGCGCTTTCCCTCAACCTTGCAATCAAGGATTGAACGACTGAGGTTAAATCCATAGATCTGAGGAAGAAAAATAAATATATTATGCATTTTAATCTCGATTGTCCATCCAAAATGTGCGGATGGATAGCGATCACCCCTATATCCCATGAACAATGGAGGCACCATGTTCTAGGAAGATCCATCAATCGAGCTGATTGGGCTAAAGTTACTCACACCATCTAAACCTAATGGCAAGCACATCTAATAGCTCGAATTCTATGGGATTAAAATTCCTTTCACAAAGGACCAACACACATAGAAATTAAGCTTGAAAAAATGGCTAACCTCACCGGTGCTCGTTTCTCTCAGAGAAGCTTTGTCTGGGTTAGACGAAGCTTTGCTAAAAGTTTGAGGGGTTGAGGTTGAGTTACTTCTCATATGGACGAACTCCTCCTCTAATTAAGCTCGGCTTTGGTCTAGAATACTCCTCCTCTACCTTTAAAGCTTGGGAAAGAACTTAGGTGAGCTCGACTTGGTCCCTAAGAGTGCTTGCAAAAGTAATTATACTATGATTGAGTGTAGAGAAAATTGGAAATCAAGTTGAGCTCTTCTATTTTAGTGTATGAAAATTGAGAAGATGAGCTTTCAATTTCCCTCTAGGAAGCTTAGGATCACTTACAAATGGCTCCTCTGGCTTCCTAATACTCAATTGAGAATGGCTCCCTTGGAATGAGAGTGAATTAGGGGGAGTATATCTCCCCGTTTGGCAATCGGATGGCCGAGCAAGGAGAAGCCATTTTGATCCAATTTCCTTGATTCAAAGGGTTTGTTAGGTTGTTAGGAGTGTCTTTGAGTTTGGTTTTGGCTAGGGAGTGGAATGGTGAAGTGGCCATGTGCTCAAATTGAGTGTAAGGAAGATTCCCCATGTGCCATTTCAAAGCATGTGCTCGATTTGACCATTGGGTCAGGTTGGGTGCACCACCCTCCCTAGTGTCTATTTGATCCATTAGGAGAGTGCCAAGTGGGTGTGGAGAGGATTTGACCAATTTCCAAGTGTAATTGGCCAAAATTTACCCTATGGCCTAGGGGTAAAATAGTCATTTGGCAATTTTTGAATTTGGGTATGTTTAATATGTTGAGAAAATAGGTTTGGCCAAGTTTCATTAAATTCAGAGTCCATTTGGTATGGTTTGGCTCATATTTACCCATTTAGGCCAAAATGGGTCAACTTGGGTCAAGTTGGCCAATCGTCAAATTGGTCAAACTAAGGGTTAGGTCAAGTTCATATGACCATTTGAAATGTTTTGGTGGCATTGGTTTGATTCAATTTGGTTTAGGTTTGAATTTGGTTCATATGACATCATTTAGGTCAAATGGGTCGAGTTGACCAATTTGATCAATTTGAGCTAGGTCATGGGTAGGTTTAGGTTTGGTTAGTCATATGAAGTGGATTGGTATCTCTTTTTCCAATCAATTTTGGTTAAGTTTGAATTTGGCTCAATATGACCCTTTAGGTCAAGTTGGGTTCAATGTCAAGGCTAGGTTAGGTCTAGTTGGCCAATTGAGGCTTTGGTCAAGTTCAACAAGTGATTTGGAATGAACTTGACCCATTGATTTCAATCAATTTGGCTTTAATTAAGTTTTGACATATTTTGACTTTTTAGGTTAAGTTGGGTCAACTTGGGTCAAGTGGCCAATTGGGTTAGGTTAGGCTCAAATGTTGACTTGGTCAAGTTCAAACATTGATCATGAATGAACTTAGGTCATTGGTTTCAATCAATTTGGCTTAGATCATATTTTGACATATTTTGACTTTTTAGGTCAAGTTGGGTCAACTTGGGTCAAGTGGCCAATTAGGTTAAGTTAAGCTTAAATATTGACTTGGTCAAGTTCAAACATTGATAATGAATGAACTTAGATCTTTGGTTTCAATCAATTTGGCCTATGGCAGATTTTAGCTTTATTAAGTTTCATTTTGGCTAAGTGTTGACTTGGTCAAAGCTTAGGTTTGACTAGGTTTGACCCAATTTGAGTAATGGATCATCTCATGATGATTGTTGATCATGATGAGAGGCTTACATGAGTTTGATTCAATCTAATTTGGTTAGGATTACAATTTGGCTCATAAGGGTACTTTAGGTCACTTTGGGCCAACTGAGCCTAAGTGGGTCAAATGATTTGGTCAAAGCTTGATTTGAGTTTGATTGAACTTACATATGGACTTATGATTGAAATATAAATCCATTTGCAAGTGGTTTGAAGTCAAATGGGTTTTGATTCATTTGATAATTTCGAGTTCAAAGGGTGAACATGAAAATGGATTATAGCTTGCTTTTTGAATTGAATTTTGGTTAAGTGATTGAAGTTTGTATTTATATTTGGGTTCATGATTGAAGGATTGATTGAATCATGAAGGAAAACCAAGAGTTTGGCTTGATTTGAAGTTGATTTGGCTAGGTTCAAGATTTTGACTTGAAAGGCTTAGGTTGGATTTTGAATGAGTTTGAGTTTGACTTTCAGATTTGGTTTTGGTTGTTTGAATTTATATTTCATTTATATATGTGAATATAAATGAAAGTATAAATGAGTTATGAGAAAATTTCATGAATTCAAATTGATTTAAAGATGATTTTGGCTAAGTCCTTAAGAGAGGATTAAGGACTTAAGAAGGATTTTGAATTAGAATTTGAATTTTGGGTTTGATTTGATTGATTTGAATTTATATTTCATTTATATATGTGAATATAAATGAAAATATAAGTGAGTTATGAGAAAATTTCATGAATTTGAATTGATTTAAAGATGATTTTTGCTAAGTCCATGAATGGAAATCAAAGGACTTAGGCAAGGTTTGAAATTTGGAATTTCAACTTAGAATTCAATCATGGATTTCAATCATGTGTTTCAATCATGGACTTCAATCATGGGTTTCAATCATGGAATTTAATCCCATGGCATTAATTTGAGTTTGGAGAAAATCAATTAGGCTAATATTGATTTAGGTTTCATGTTGATTTGATTTGGAGTTTGACTTGAAGGAAGGAAGTAAGAAAAGTGGTCCAAGCTATAGGGTAGAAAATTTTCTAACACCCCTAAGGCATGACCTACTCCTATGGCTAACTCCTCTAAGTCTCTAGGGTTTGGTTGAGTGTCCACCTAATCACTAGATGTGTCTTAGGACTAAGGATCTCATAAAGTCTAAGAGGAGTCTTATGTCAAAGATGGAGGGGTTGAGAACTCATTCTAAAAATGAGGTCAACAGGGGTAGTGATGGTATTGGATAAGGGAAAACAACCGGCTTTGATAGACCTTGTGCTCCATAATCATCGCTTCCACCTCCTCTACCACCATGAGGCATCCCTACCAACCGCCACAACAGCCTCCACATCCTACACCACCTCCTCCTCAGCCACATCATCAGCAGTAGAGGTACACATACCCGCCGCCAGATAGCTATGATACACCTAATATTTTGGATAAACTTAACAAGCCTTATTCATTTAAGAGGGAGGTAATTAGGAAGATCCATAAGAATCTCTTAAAGAAGCGATTTTACTGCAGACTGGGAGGAGTGGCCAAAAGCCATGATCCTAACTTTTTCCCCTATCACCATATGCTAGGTCATGTTTTGGAAGATTGCTTCACATTTAAGGACTTGTTTGAACATAACTTCAAGACTTGCTATAGTCATCCCGAAAGAATACCTTATGGAATAACCATCCAGTTCCATTAGGGTAATTCTTGGGGATACTTGCAATCCTTCCAAAATTGAAGAAGGTTGGGATATCTTCTTATCCAAAACCTCTAAGAAAATTATATCGAAGATCAAAAACTTTCCTTGCAGATGCCTGAGTCAGCTCAAACCTCTAACATCAAGGAAGGTTTGCAAGTTGCTAGAGCCAACTTAGGGAAAGGGGGAGCTCAATAGTAGCAGCATGTGCCAGCCCGGAATAGCCCAGTAGCTCAACCACTGATTGAGTCCAGCCTCTAGTCCACCATTACAGCTACCACATCAGGGACTACCGCTACTTCAACTAGTTCTTCTTCTTCTTATAGTAGGCATCTTGTATCGATGGATGAGGCCATTAAATCCCTCACCCCTCTTACTTTACTTGATTTTTACTATGTACCTCTATCAAATCCAAGAATTGAAGAATAAAGTTAGCTTGAATTATATCTGTGTTACTTCTAATGGGTTTTCTGAATCTATTCCTAATAACTCTTCAAGTCTAAACAACAACTATAATAATTCTGATCTTCCTCTTTTTGATTTAGAGTTAGATTTTCCTATTATGAATACTATGAGTTCACCTCATGAGATAGACTTGGAATCATATAATTCTGAGGGTCCCATAGGAGAAGCTATAGGTGAGTCTGATATGCAGGTAGAATCTTCCATCACCCTACCACAAGAGATCATCAAAGTCAACCTCTATAGTGGCAAGGTTCTACCTCCTAGGGCAGCACCTTAAAATAGAGGGAAATAAGTCATTGATTCAAAGGATCAAGAAGCCCCTCCACAAGATGCTCCACCCTTGGATATGCTTATGGAGGATCAGCCCAAGGTTGACTACAATGTCCTCTCTCACCTAAGAAAGTTGTCATCTAAGCTAAGCATATACGATGCCCTTGTCTTATCCAAAGAGATGAGGGAATCATTAATCAATGCTCTCCTTGATCTTGAGATATGCTTAGCTCAGCTAATTGTTATTGGTGAGGAGGCACATTACTCTAGAGAAGCTCAAGGAATCACTTTCATAGATGAAGACCTTCTTTTGGGGGGACATGGTGCACAACCGACCCCTCTATATTACTATGGACATGAGCAAATTTAGACTTGCAGAGTTCTCATCGGTCCAGATGCATCAGTGAACATTATGAGTCTAAAGACCCTTGTTTATTTGAAGATTGACATCTCCACACTCCGAGGAGATTGGATGATGTTGAGAGGATTGACATGGGCTTATTTAAAGACCCTTGCTTATTTGAAGATTGACATGGGCAGATTTAGACTGCAAGGTGAGCGGGCTTTAGGTTCTATAGTGTTACCTTTGGAGATAGGTGACTGGAAAACTGAAGCCAAGTTTTATATCATTGATTTGAATACTTCATTCACCGCTTTGCTCAGTGGGCCTTGGATACATCAGAATAAGATGGTTTCCATCCTCCCTCCATCGTGCATCAAGTTCGAAGGATGAGATTGTACTATGTCAAAGGAGATAAAAGTATTTTGTTAGAGGTTGAGATATATGAGGATCGACTACTATCTTCCTCAAAACACCCTTTCTCATGAACTTGGATAAAATTCAAATTCAAAAGAAAAAGAAATTGAAGAAAAAGAAAGAGCAAAAGAAAAAGAAAAGAAAAATGAAAATCCAAGTGAACAAGAAAGAGAAATTGAAGAAGAAATAGAGCCGCATATCACATTCCACCCACAGTTCATTCCATCATATGGATATGTGGGTAGGATGACTCGACCTCCACCAGTAGAGGCGGGAGGTAAATAGAGGCGTTTAGATGGAAGACCCCGGTTGGCCATCAAATAGGGTTATGTTCAGTTCATAGAGTACCCTACTATTCATAGACTTGGAATCATCGAGGATGAGTCTAATGTGATTAGTTAGCTACCAACCCCTCTCGGTGGGTTTCATTGGAGGTGACACTCGAGCAACGATGAAGATCGGCCTCAGACAAAGCAAAGTATTCAAATCGATGTATGTAAAACTATCAGCATCGTTAGGAACCTTAGCTCTAACCTCACTTTCATCTCAAAAGTTGAAGGTTTAGTAGTTAAGGAAGCCCCTAAGTCTTCCGGTGATATGAAGCGAAGAGATTCTTTTGGGATCATCCTCCTCAAGTCCGAAGTTGATGTAGAACTTGAGGAGAATTTAAAGAATTAATGGAATTACTTTTGATTGGTACTTGTGTTATTAATCTTGCAAGAAGGTTTGATTCCTTATTCATGGTCTAAGCACAAGTCGGTACTTTGAAAAGCTATGGAAACGGCAGGGGATGCACAATCAAGATCGGGACTAGGATTTGGTATAGTGGGTCGGTCGATGATGATTACTTAGTTGTCACCAATCATTTGAGTCGATAGGTTCTTTTTACACCAAACCAACTCTTATGAGGAAGCATGATTAGAAATCTCAGATGATCAGATGATCTCCAAATCAAAGATGCACCACCATAATTTGAAGAGGAGATTCATTCAACAATTGACAAGCTTAAGGAAATCAACCTTGGGACAGAAGAAAATCCACACTCGACAAACATTAGTTTGTTATTGAATGAAGAAGAAACTACAGACTTAGTAAGGCTATTGACTAAGTCTAAGGACTACTTTGCATGGAATTATGAAGAAATTCTCGGATTATCTCCTAACATAGTAGTCCACAAACTAGCAATAGATCCTAGTGGTAACCTATCAATCCAAGCTCATGCATGCTTAGAAATCAAACAAGTCATTTTGAAGTCAAGAAATCGATCTTTGGTTTCATCGAGAAGAAAAATATCTACCGGTTAGCTGCCATCCTAATTAAGAAGAAGAATGGCCAAATTTGCATATGCATCGATTTAGGACTTAAATAAGGCATGTCCTAAGGATGAATTTTCTCTTCCTATTCTAGAATTAATGGTGGACATCACCTCATCTCAAGCAATTTTCTCCTTCATGGATGGGTCATCTGGCTATAACCAAATCAAGATGGCCCTGAGGATGAAAGAAACACTACTTTTTGAACCTCGATCAAAATTTATTATTATAGGGTCATGCCTTTCATTAAAATCATGGTGCTACATACCAAGCCATGACTCGGATCTTCAATGAACTCTCATCCATCATTAGGGTTGAGTGCTATGTTGATGATCTAGTAGTAAGTAGAGAAAAGGAAGACCATCTCTTTGACTTGAGAGTAGTTTTGAATGGTTAAGATAATATAACCTCAAAATGAATTCCCCAAGTGTGCATTCAGTAGCTTTGGAAATTCCTTGGGTTTGTTGTTGACACCGAGAATAGAAATAGATCTAAAAGATCAAAGCTATCTTAGAAATGCTACTTCCTAAGAGTTTAACTCAACTTAGATCTTTCCAAGGATGGTTGGCGTATCTAAGACGCTTTATTTCTAACCTATCAGGGAAATGCAAGCCATTTTCAACACTTGTCAAAAAAGGATGCCAAGTTCAAGTGGGATGATAAGTGCTAGTATGCCTTTAAAGATATCAAACAATATTTAGTGAAGTCACAGTTCTAGCAGCCCCTATTTCAGGGAGGCTACTCATCCTCTACACTGCTGCATTGGATGACTCTCTCGGTGCTTTGTTGGCTTAAGCCAATGACGAACGAAAGGAGAGTGCTCTCTACTACCTCAATCATTGTTTGATTCCTGTTAAAGCAAACTAACCACCTATTGAGAAACATTACCTAGCTTTGATCTTTACCTCCCAAAAGCTATGACACTATATGCTTTCTCATAAGGTGAACTTGATTTCTAGAACCAATCCACTGTAGTATCTCATGACACGACCAATGTTATCCGGATGTTTGGCATGATGGTCCATGATTCTCTCGCAATTTGATATCACATTCGTACCCCTTCTTGCAATAAAAGGACAAGCACTAGCAGATTCTTAGCTTAGTGATGATCTCCTTGATGAACAAATCATGAACTAAGGGGAGGGATAACTGCCAATGGGAGATGTATTTTGATGGTTTCTTTCATAAAGGAAACACAATCTACTCTTCGAAAAGAGTAGGAATAGTTCTCTTAACTTTGATGTGATGAGATTCTCATACTATCTTTCCAACCCTTGCACCAACAATGAAGCCGGGTATGAGGCTTTGATTGTCGGTCTGGAGTTAGCCATCACAATCTATGTCAACAATAATAACATCTACGGGGATTCTCAGTTGGTCATTGCAGTTGCAAGGTTCTCAAACCAAGCTTCATCATTACCAAGTATACCATGAAGCTATTGGCCCAAATCCCAAAGTCACCATCTACAGGTTCTCGAGTAGAAATAGATGATGCTTTGGCCAAACTTTCCAAAGAATTGGAATGTTGGAAGATGAGTCCATTCCAACAAGGGTTCAAAATAGACAAGTCTGATCCCTTATTGATGCTGAACTCATCGAGAGACTTTCTCTTGAAGGGGAGGTTGTCATTGCCTATAAGGACAAGGAGCTGGATTGGAGGCAACCGTTCATAAGCTCTTTGAACACTGGCAAATTACCTCAAGAAAAGTCACAAGCCCATCATATGAAATAGAGAACTCTCTCTAATGCTCTCATTGATGGCACCTTGTACAGACGGTCCTTTGATCAAATATGGTTATGTTATTTAGATAAACATGAAGCCCATGGCATTATAACTAAGGTACATTCAGGTCTATGTAGAGCACATCAATCGGTAAGATGAAGATGAAGATCAAGAGACTAGGATACTCTCGCCGATGATTATACATGGATGTAGCTAAGAGATGCCATCAGTGTCAGGTACACGGTGTGGTCTTACTTCAACCACCCAACATTCTACACCCTACATTGGCTTCATGGCCATTCGAGTGTTGGGGTATTGACATCGTGGGTCATATCGATCCTCCTTCTTCCAAGGGTCATGGTTCATTCTAGGCCAACTTTTCCAAGTGGGCGGAGGAAATCCCACTCAGAGAGTCACTCGACATGTGCTTTAATTTTCAAGAACCATATCGTATATAGGTTTGGGGTGCCTCAAAGAATTATATTTGATAATGGTACGGCATTCAAAAGCACCAAGATCAATAGCTTCTCCAAAAGACATGGTATAGATTGGAGATACTTCACCATATACTACCCTAGAACAAATGTCTTAGCAGAAGCATTCAACAAAACACTCATCCAAATACTAAAGAAGACCCTTGATGACAACAAGTGGTAGTGGAATGAGCAGTTAGTTGAAGCCTTGTGGGCCTACCACACCATATACCAAACTCCAACTCAATCTATCATATTTTCCTTAGTGTATGGGTCTGAAGCTATTCTACCTTTAGAAGTTCAACTCCCATCACTAAGGATAGCATTGGGTAGCAAGATCACTACAGAGAAGAATGCAAAGTTGTAGTTATAAGAGCTCAAAGGTTTAGAGGAGCGTGTCAGACTCGAGTTGTACAAGATCAAAATGATTCAAGCTCACAACAAGCTGGTCAGTCCTAGGACTTTCCATGTAGGAGAACTTGTGTTAGTCCTAAGGAGACCAATTGTTGCCCATCGAAAGATGGGAGGCAAGTTTGAACCAACTTGGGAAGGCCCTATGTCATAGAGAAGGCCTACCAAAGAGGATCTTATCAGCTTATTGATTGTAAAGCAGAACACTATATGCTTTCAATTAATGGGCTCTATTTGAAGAAATATTACCCATAAAATATGTTTAAAATAATTATCAATAAAAGAACAAAAATTTGACTCTATTTCATCAAAATCTTCTCTTCTTTCGAAGCGTTGTTTGCTTATCTTGTGAATCCACCATGATGTGTCTAAGTTAGGTGTAAGAGTCCCCAGAGGCATCCTATCCCTCTTTTACAATACAAACATAATCAAACACAATCTCGACGCTATTAGAATAGGTGTGAAAGTCCCCTAGAGGCATCCTATTTCTATTAACACAACTAAGTTAGGTATGACAGAACCCAAGTGGCATCCTTTCTTAGTAGAAATTCTTGGTTCTATCAGTGGCACCATTTCATCAAATCCCCAACGTGTTTAAGGTAGGTGTAAGAGAACCCAAGCGGTGTCTTATTTCCTTTAACACCACAAACACATATCTTTTATCTCAGGCTACTTTGATGTGAGAGCAGGCCCTTGTGGCACTCACTCATTAGTTGCTTTAGGTTGGGTTTACATGCTACCTCGCTAGTATGTCACCCCAGTGGTTCTTTATTTAGAAAATATGAGTCCCACTTTCCTCCTAACTTGACCATTGCAAACCAATGAGCGCCCTGTTAGTATGGTAGACTTCACCTTGACTAGTAAAATACCTCATGTTGATTTTGTTTAAGAAGATGTGAGTCCTCGAGCCTTCTTCTTTAACTAATCATCATGATCTAACTAGGTCAAGTATATTTGAGGTTTAAGATAAGTCTCCCAGAGGCTCCTTTCCTCTTGACTACATTTGAATCATGTAAGTCCCCCTGGCATTCACTCGTGGTAGCCCGTGGCATTGGAGAAGATATCCCAACAATCGGTTTCACTATAGGAGGATGTGAGTCCCGAGCTTTCTTCCTAGGTTGATGTTGCAAACTACCTTAGGTTGGTTGATGTTTTCTATGATGACTCACGGTGCATACACCACTCTTGGCGATGTGTGTCCCACACTTTCTCCTTGAGTTGGCCACCGAATACCTATTTGATATATGATTAACCATGTCATCTTCTCCAGGGTTTTGGATTAAGCCCTTAGTGGCCCCTCTCCTTACGAACATTCTATTTGGATCACATCCTTTGCGACCCCATTTAGACACTACGGGTTACTCGATTGGGTCCCCCTTTCTTTACCTTTATGGAGAATTTGTTCGGCATGATTCTCCCCTTGGTTCATAAATCGAGATATAAGGTTGATATAAGCTCCTTCTCAATTTGATCCCTCACCAAAAATAGGGTCCACGTTAAAATAAACTAAACAAATAAATAAAGTATTCGCTTATGGATTAGGAATTTAATCCCCTAAAGGGCCCCTTCTCCCAAGCAGACATCCTATCTTTAGGGTAGTGTCAGCAGAACTCCCTATAGAATTGCACTACCTGAGTTGAGATAAATCTCGGGTCGGTAGTCACTTCGTAGTCACTCTTAGGTCAGGTTCAATCTATTTTCCCACAAGCAAGTTACCTCGGCAGTCATTCTGCTTTGGAAGATGTAAGACTATGACGCATTCTTTCTAGCATGACTATCACAAACTGACGAGCAGCCCTATGTTAGGTTTGATTTGTTGCCCAAAGAAACTTATCGCCCCAGTGGTCTTTTGTAGTGGAAGATGTGAGTCACCAAGCTTTCTTCCCTTGAATTGATCATTGCAAACTAAAGGCACTCCTTTGAATAGATAGTTCTCCCATCGGATGGGAAGCTACTCCCTTTGGTTGAGTAAATTTGAGATAGGTCTAGGCTGATATAAGCTCCTTCTCGGTCATCCAAATATAATCCATCAAAATAAACTAAAAAATAAAATTAATCTTTGACTACCTTTGAGCTGATCTAAGTCCCCCGTCAGCATTCACTCAATAATCAGCCTTAGTTCTAATTCGATTTGTTGCCCAAAGCAACCGATCACCCTAGTGGTTCTTATTTTGGAAGATGTGAGTCCCTGCGCTTTCTTCCTAACTTGACCATTGCACACCAAAAGGCATCCCTTTGGTTGGATAGCCCTACCTTGTGGTTGGTAGACTACTCATTTGGATTGGTAAGTCTGAGTTAAGTCTAGGCCTTCATAGCTCCTTCTCAGTGTGATCCATCACACACTAATAGAATCTATCAAAAAAATTAAAAATAAAAATAATCTTGACTATCTTTGAGCTGATCTAAGTCTCCCAGAGGCATTCACTCAATAGTCAGCCCTAGGTTGGGTTCAATTGTGCCTTTTCCAATGGGTCACAGCGGTCCTACTTTAGAGGATGTAAGTCTACTATGCTTTCTTCCTAGTACAGTTGTTGCACATCGAAAGACATCCCTTTGGTTGGCTAGTTCTGCTATGTGTTTTGTAGACTACCCCTTTAGTTTGGTGAATCTGAGTTAGGTCTAGGCCTCCATGGCTCCTACTCAGTACGATCCATCTCAAACCAACAAGGTCCATCTCAAAACCCAAAATTTAAAAATTTGAAATAAATTCAACTTTCCTCCCTCAGTGGAGTGAAAGAAACAAAAATAATAAATCAATCTAAATCTAAATCTTTTTCTTCTCCTCAGTGAGATGCAAACCTTTCTATCTCTCCAGCGAATTCAGAATTCTAATCCCTCAGCGGATTTCACAACCTTTCCTCCCTTGTGGATGACTTGAACTTGCATCCCCAACGGAGAGTTCACTTTTCTATCCCCTATAGCTTGAAAAATTCCTCACTTCCTTCCTTCAAGTCAAACTCCAAATCAAATCAACATCAAAGCTAAATCAATTCCAACTTAATTGATTTCTTCCAAACCCAAATCAATTCCACATGATTAAAACTCATGATTTAAACTAATGATTGAAGCTCATGATTAAAATTATAAGTTTAAAATATTTCCTAAGTCCTTTGATTCCCTCTTACAAACTTAGCTCAAATAGATCTAAATTAATTCAAACTCAATAAATTTACTCACAACCCATTTATATTCTCATTTATATTCACATATATAAATGAAATATAAATTCAAATCAATCAAACTAAATTCAAAATTCAAATCCAAATCAAAATATTTCCAAAGTCCTTTTGATTCCCTCTTATGGACTTAGCCTAATTCAAATCTAAATCAATTCAAATTCATGAAATTTTCTCATTACAAAATTTGTAATCTCATTTATATTCATATATATAATTGAAATATAAATTCAAATCAATCAAAACTAAAGCCAAAATTAAATCCAAATTCCAAAAATCATTTCTAAGTCTTTTGATTCTCTCTAATCGACTTAGCTCAAATCATGTCCAAATCACTTCAAATTCATGAAATTTTTTCATAACCCATTTATATTCTTATTTATATTTACATATATAAATGAAATATAAATTCAAATCAATCAAAACTAAATCCAAAATCAAATCCAAATTCCAAAAATCTTTTCCTAAGTCCTTTGATTCTCTCCTATGGACTTAGCTCAAATCAAGTTCAAATCACTTCAAATTTATGAAATTTTCTCATAACTTATTTATATTCTCGTATATATTTACATATATTAATGAAATATAAATTGAAATGACCAAAAATAAATTCAAAACTCAAGTTCAAATTCAATCAAAATTCACCTAAGCCTTTCAAGTCAAACTCTTGAACTTAGCCAAATCCAATTCAAATCAAGCCAAATTCTAGATTTTCTTCATGATTCAATCCTACAATCATGAATCCAAATATAAATATAAACTTCAATCACCAAACCAAAACTAAATTTAAAAATCAAACCCAAGTAAAACTCATGTTCACCCTTTGAACTTGAAATTGTCAAGTGGATCAAAACACATTTGACTTCAAATCACTTGCAAATAGATTTATATTTCAATCATAAGTCCATATGTGAGTTCAATCAAACTCAAATCAAGCTTTGACCAAGCCATTTGACCTACTTAGGCTCACTTGACCCAAAGTGACCTAAAGTACCTTTATGAGCCAAATTATAATCCTAACCAAATTGGATTGAACTAAGCACACTTAAAGCCTCACATTGTGAGCAACAATCATCATAAGATGATCAATCACTCAAATTTGGTCAAACCAAGTCAAACCTAAGTGTTGACCAAGTCAACACTTAGCCAAAATGAAACCTAAATTAGCCAAAATCCATAATATGCCAAATTGATTGAAACCATTGATCAAAACTCATTCATGACCAATGTTTGAACTTGACCAAGTCATCATTTAAGCCTAACCTAGCCCAATTGGCCACTTGACCCAAGTTGACCCAACTTGACCTAAAAAGTCAAAATGTGTCAAAACTTGATCTAAGCCAAATTGATTGAAAACCAATGGGTCAAGTTCATTCCAAATCACTTGTTGAACTTGACCAAAGCTCAATTGGACAACTAGACCCAACCTATCCCAATTGACCTCGAACTTGACTAAATGGAATTAGCCATACCAAAATATCAAATTGATTGGAAACAAAGATACCAATCCATTTAAATGACCAACCAAATATAAACCAACCCATGACCTAACCCAAATAGGTCAAATGGGTCAAATTGGTCAGCTTGACCCATTTGACCTAAATGAAATCAAATGAGCCAAATTCAAATATAAATCAAAATGAACCAAACCAATGATGCCAACATATTTCAAATGGTCATATGAACTTGACCCAATGCTTGCTTTGACCCAATTTGACCAATTGGTCACCTTGACCCAAGTTGACCCATTTTGATCTAAATAGATCAACATGAGCCAAATCATATCAAATCAACTCCAAATTCAATGAAACTTGGAACTAACCCATTTTTCAATGGACACTTAGCATCTTAGTGGACCAAATAGTCCTTAATGGACATGGTTCCATGACCAATGGTTTGGGTTCCAATGGGTCAAATTGACCACCCCCATGGAAATGAGCACATGGGATTCCTTTCTCCACCTTGTTTTGCACATGTCAAGCTCCTCCACACCTTCTCTAGCCAAAATCGAATGCCATGCCCTTCTAAATGGCCAAAATAACCCACTCAATATGGTGAATTTGATCAAAATGGCACAAGCACTCACAACCGTCTGATTGCTCTGGGGGGATATATACTCCCCCTAATTTCATTTTAATTCAACACTCTCCAATTTGATTGAACTTAGGGAAGCTAGAGGAACCATTTCCAAGTCTCCCCAAGCTCCCCAGAGTGAGTTAATTTCCCATTTTGGTTTTCAGATTGAAAATAGGGGAGCTCCTCTTGAATTCCATCTCATCCAATACTCAAAACTAGTCTAATTCCTCTTTCGAGCACCCTCAGAGGATCAAATCGAACTCACCCCAAGCTTCATACAAGTTCTCCAAGCAAAGGAAGAGTTCTTTTGATCAAGGCTAAGCTCAATTGAAGGGTGTCTTGGCCTATAGGAAGATCCATTCAATCTCAAGGCCTCAAACCATCAACAAGGCTTCATCTCCAGTAGACAAAGCTACTTCAAGGGAATCAAGCACCGATGATAGCCTCCGATGAGGTTTTCCATTAAACTGAGCATAATTTCAATTTTGTTTGGGCCTTTGTGAAGTGAAGTCTCATCCCATCAGAAGTTAGTCATTAGATGTAATCTCCCTTGCATGGTGATGGTGTGGGTTGAATTTTGATTCAATCCAATCTCAATCGAGCTCGAATCTTTCCCTAGAAGATGGACAGTGGCCATCTCCTGTAGGGAAGATTAGGGATAGATCATGGGTCATCCATCCATAGATTTTGGATGGACATCCATGATCAAGACATGTAAATTCATTGTTTTAACACTTAAGAACCATGGGCTTGATCTCAACCGTCTGATCCTTGATTGGACAGACAAGGAGAAAGCATGTAGCACCGCTGCTAACGCAACCCTATGATGTGACAACTTTAATAGCCTCTCCTATCATGCCACATGAAAAGCGCATGCCACATTAGCCTTCATGTGGCGCCGATGAAATTAGCTATTTAATTAATGGATTAATTACCTAATTAATCAAGAAATCTTTAAATATTCATATCTATGCGCAGAAAAATTATAAAAAATATGAAATAAATTGCATATGAAAGATAACTGAATGTAGAATATTATAAAATTAAATTTGATGGAGTTTGAACAATGTTATTTTCTGAATTTGGGTTTTATTGAGAATGTAATTAGGCTAATTACCCTCTGATTATTCCATTAATTAATCTCAAACTTCTCATGTGTATTTAGTGGGATGACTTACTCTCTTATAATTTTCTTGGGTTTTATTAATAGTTTAATTAGGGTAATTATTGGATTCATTCCTAATTACTTCTTTAATGTGATTAAGCCTAATTAAGTGTGTAATTAGTGGTTTAATCCCTTGATTGAGTTAACTAAGGTTTGTTTAAGTGACAGAGGTTTAGGGAATAATTTTGGGATATTTTTCATAAGCTATTCCTTAAACTCCCTATTTCTTTCTTAATCCAAACTTAATTAAAGATTAATCCACTAATTACCTACCTAATTAATTTGATAAAATTATAAAAACTTCTAGAACTTAACTAATTCATCTTGGGTAGGTGCTTAGGTGTTCAATAACCTAAGTACATTAAGGAAATCAAAATCCAACTCATATGTGTGAGAGGGGTTATGAAAGTACTTAAATTAAACCCTTTAGTTTAATTAATCATTAATCATGAGCCAATTGCATTAGGCCCCTTTCTTTCTTAGGTGCATTACTGATTTAAATTCCTTATGTGGTTTTATGTCATCCATTGGCTCATAATTATTTGATTAAGTATGCTAAGGTGGTGTAGGTAAGGGGTAATTAACACACTTAACTCATACCTTAACCTAAACAAAATATAAAAATCACCTAATGATCCTAAGAACAAAATAACTTTACTTACATATAGGGGAAATGGGTTAGTACCAGCAAACATTCTTCACATTTCTAAATCAAATAAAACAAATTCAAACAAAATCACATTAAACAAACTTTGATTTACTTTGAACTTTCTTATTTCATAGGATTGTCTTTAAGAATTAATTAGGGTGAATGAGTTTACATTGCTTTCATCACTTTATTTCTTTCCTAACATTCTAAATGTGTATGTCATATGAAAATCATGCATTCATTTCTTTTAAAAATCAAACTTAAAATGAAATGTTTCCATTATGTCCAATTGCATGGGTTGGCTAAAGTAAAAATATGAATGGCTATTATCACTATTAAATCTAAAATTATTTTGAAAACTTATAAATCAAATATCAAAATTGAAAGGTATGCTACTTATACTTTATTTATAAGCTTGCATGTGAATATAAAAAAGTGTCTTATGTTTGCTTCCTTTCTTTCCTCTTAACATGGATTTGAATAAGATTTGCAAAGTGTATAGTTCTTTTAAAAGAATATAAAACTTTCTTAAAATCTACTCTTATACTCTTCCATGTTATAACATAAGAAGGATCTTTACATTTACACGCATAAATTGCATAAACAAACCAAGAGTTAAATAAACATAAATTTTGCATTTTTCTTTTTCCATTTATCTCTTTTGTACATGCATATGTATTTAAGGAAAGTGGTATATTAGTCTATACAATCTCGGGGTTGCGAGGCTTTAAGTAGCCCTAAGTAGGTCTTGTACCTTACAACCACTGTGCTATAACGTGTACTCACTTGTGCCTTTCATACATATATGCATATGAATAAAGGATAAAAGAATAACCTTTTTCTACTTAATGAAAATCATGCATCATAAAGCATTCCAATTTTTTTAAGTAACATTTTTAGCATTCATCATAAAGTGTGCTAAACATTTCCATTGGTATGTATAGATATTCTTAGGATCCATTCATATGCATGTTATATATGTTGAGAAAGAAGTGAAGTGGTGTGTGTTTTGTGATATTATTTCACTATACTTAATCTTAAAATGCCTTTTTTAATAGGTTTGTTTAGAGTTAATCAAAACCTAGGATTAATTAAAACACATAAGAAAACATTCATTAAATAAAATCAAATATGAATCTACTTTAGAAATTACTTAGGGTAGGGAAGGAAAGAGAAGTTCTCTTCTCTTTTCCCTCTCTTTAAAACTTAGTAATTAATTGTAAGATTCACCTAAACCAAATCAAAAATACAAAATAAAACTAAACCAAAACAACTAAACAACTTAAATTGAAACCACCCATCTAAGTTGAACATTTTTCTTACTTAGAAAATTTAAATCTTAAAGCCATAGCTAAGCATGCCACACAAACCTTAAATAGCACACACATTAGACTAAGTCACCATTTCTAGCTTTAGGTTAGGGTAGTGCATGGTTTGATACTTTAATTTTATTTTGTGATGTAATGTTTTTAGTCTAGATGTTAGGGTGAATGTGTGTAGAATGAATGGTAGGATGATTTAGTCTAATCATTATTTTCTGCAGGGGACTGTGCTTAAGGGGCATTGTGATAAATAAAAATATAAATACTTTTGATGTGCAGAAGCTTATACCCCTAAGCATAATCCAATAGGCCACGTGGACTTGGTTACCCATGTGTAGGGTGCTAAGTATAAGATACATGCTTGGGATTTGTATGGTTTGTTTAGCTAATCTCTATTTTAAAGGTGTTAGTTATATTTACTTTTCATTTTCATGTACTTTTATAATTAGAATTTTGGAATGATTATTATGGGGGATTAGGATGAGCATTGGTCATCAGATTTCATCTTATGTACCATGTGAAGCCTTTGGAGCAACCATTTCCAACCATCCAAAAGAAGGAACCAAAGGAAGAAAGAAGAAAGAAGAAAAGAAGAAATGAAGACCCCCATAACTTGAATTCTTTGCTTAATTGTAATTAATTTATTTATAATCCGGGTTATATAAGGGTAGAGCTCGACTACCCAATTTATTTTGAGTTTGTATGGTGGTGCCCAACCAAAAATGGCCTTTTATTCTTTTGCGCTAGCTTTATAAAATATTTGATATTTTGTTAAGCTTGTGCATTAGAAATGACATTTTTCCTAGTTTCTTCCTTGCTTGATGTATGGCCTGGATGACGATTAGGCTCTTAGTGAAAAATAAATCTTCTACCAAATTAATCAACTCAAAATTAAAGATAAATAACTCATAACCCCACTTAAAGACTAAGTTAAAATCAAGATAAAAGAA
The DNA here is from genome assembly GCA_021442155.1 of Cymbidium sinense. Taxonomy (NCBI): domain Eukaryota; kingdom Viridiplantae; phylum Streptophyta; class Magnoliopsida; order Asparagales; family Orchidaceae; genus Cymbidium; species Cymbidium sinense. The sequence goes on from CM038219.1 coordinate 93,545,813, forward strand.
TTAGCAACCCTTAGCTGGATGTGTACTTTCTTTTCTAACATCATGCATAAAAGCATATTATTTCACTCTTGATTGGAGGCCTTCCACCTTTGCCAGAGAATTTGGCTTGACTTTTGAGAGCTATGGTGGAAACACACCTCCTTATCTTGTTGATTTTGGCCCATAATCTAATTTCTCATGCATTAGGCATAAAGAATCCTATATCCTGAGTCAAATGATTGTCCAAATGAAAATAAAATATATGAAAAAATTGCATTTAATTTAAGTCATGAATTCATGCCCTGCATGATATAGTCTCTTTAGGGAGTGTGTTTAAGGACTTAGTCTCATTCTAAATAAATAAAAACCTTATTACCTTACATAAACATATGACTTGCCTACATATTTTAAAATAGTAGGGGGAGTTAGTTGGCGGCCACCCCTAGGCAGTTGTAAGTCCAACAGTCGGGTGATTAATCCTCTCTTATGGTGGTAAACCAAATACCCATTTTTTCCTTAGATTTAGGTCATGCTTTTGGCCCTCGCCAAAGTTTCCTAGATTTAGGTTCAAAATATACTACTTCCCTTTGTGCGAGCATAAATCCTCTCCTCTTAGGAAATTATATGATTTTGTGTCATGGAATCATAAGTCCTAGCATTCTAATAAAAATTCAACTCAAACATATCAATTCAATTTTAAAAATATAAAGCCCACCAATATGATAGTTTGGGATGCTTACTAGGCTTCCTAGTATCTTAAAGCCCTACTTATTTTCATTTGGCTTCGATAAGAACTCCCTCCTCTTGATCGATCCCACTTGATTTTCTAAAAATAAACCAATCGATTGATAGTCCTACCTTTTCAAAATCTTTAAATACAAGGATCATTTACCTTAATCAAGAGTATTCCAAATGAATCATGTTATTTAGGATGTAATTAACTATGGGGGCTTGCCTCTGTAGGGAACTTAACGAACCCAATTTAAAATAAACCTTTACTTTCCCATGTAAAGTAGGAGAAGAATCTCTGGTACATTCCGAAGACCCATAGTCCTTAGGAGTCCTTGTTAAAGTGATTAGGTCCATTGTAGGGTGGTGACTTCTATCTGTCGAGATAGTACACCTTTCCTCAATGTCATACCAGATCACCCTAATAAGAATATATGTGGATCTACGTGGCATCCCAACAAGGCGCATTATGTATATTTCTATTTTCATTTATCCTCTTTTCCTAAAATGGGATAGATGAAAGCAGGAAGATATATAATTTTTCACCACAATATCATATGCAGTAATTCAGCTAAGTTAATCTTAAGATGCCTTTCATGTTGGATAAGATCATTTAAAGTGAACCTAAACTTAGGATTATTTTAAAATGTGTAATAAGCCATTCATTAAAGAGAACTAAATCAAATTAACATGCTTTAAAAAGTGGCTTAGGATAGGGATGAAAGAGGGCAACCACTTTCTTCTCTTTACAACACTTAGTTGCTAAGTGTAGGCCATATGGAACAAAAGAAAACAATTAGTAAAATTGAAATAATTAAACCAATTAAATGAAATCAACCTCTTATGATTAAACATCCTTTCACACTTAGAAAATCATAACCTTAATGCCTAGTTAGGACATACCACACAGGCCTTAAAATATGCATACATTGGATTTAGTCATCATTTCTTATTTTATGTTAGGACGGTGCATGGTGTGATGTATTATTTTTGACTGCATGTTAGGGTGTATGTTTCGTAGAGTTGATGGTAGACCGTGGTTAGCCTAATCATGTTTTCTGCAGGGGATTATGCTTAAGGGGCTACTTAAAAATAAATATAAATGCTCTCTTTTGTAGGTTGCTTAAGCCCTTAAGCATAATCAAGTTAGGATAGGTGGGCTTGGTTACCCATGTGCAGGGTGCTAAGTCCAAATTATAAATAAAACTGCTTGGGTTATATGTGTGTTTAGCTAACACTTTTTTGCAAGTGTAGTTAGATTTACTTTTCTTATTTTTAATGTAATTTTGTATTAGGAATTAGGATTAGTGTTATGGGAGTTTAGGATGAGGAGTGGCCAGAAGGCTTAATCTTGGGGTGCCATGTGATGCCTTGAAGCCTACCAAATCAAAAAAAAAAGATATGAAGAAATGAAGGAGACATGAAAACTTGAAGATTTGAGGACCCCTCATAGCATTTATCATTTGTAAATTATAATTATTATTTTATTTTTTGGGTTGTATAAGGGTAGAGCTCGGCTACCCACCTTTTCTTTTTTGGGTTGTATGGCGGTACCCGACCACACCGGCCTTTTATTCTTTTATATAATTTATACATGTTTGATTAATATTGTGTTTATATTATGCATTAGAATAACATGCTTTTCATAGTTTCTTAATGTTTGATGTTTGAACGTGTGGCCTGGATGCGGTAGGCTCTTAGGATAAAATTAATTTTTCTATCCCAACTAATCACTCACAATTAAATTTTAATCAACTCATAACCTCACATAAATCCTAGGACATAAATAAGACAATTAAAAAATTTAGCAATCCCTTAACTAAATTTTATATGTTTAACATCATGCATTCATATTATCTCACTCTTGTTAAGAGAGGGTTTCCATCCTTGAATGATAGGGGAAGACTTGACCTTTGAGAGTCTCCTCTATGGTGGAAAACACCTCTTTCTCTTTGATTTAGCCCAAAATCTCATTTTATCATGCATTTAGGCATAAGAAATCCTATGGCCTTTATCAAAATGAAGAGTAAAAAAATTAAAGAAAAATTGAAAAGATTTGCATTAGACTAAGTCATTACTCATACCACTCATGCTCTAGTCTCTTCAGGGAGTGGGTTTAAGGACTTTAGTCTCTTTCTAAATAATAATTACCCTGGATATCTTGCAATTCATAAGACTATACTATATGATTTTAAAATCATAGAGGAGTTAGCTGGTGGCTACTCAGAGAAGAGGCCGCCAGTTTTTACCCTCTTGTGGAGGTAAACCTTATGCCCATCTTCGCTTAGATTTAGGTTGTACTTTAACTTATGCTAAAGCTCCCTAGATTTAAGATTTGAGTTAGCTATTTCTTTTTGGCTATTAGCATAAATCTGCACCTCTTAAACATTTTCATAATCTTGTGTTGTTGGATTATAAGTGTCAGTTTTCTAATAAAATGTCAACTCAACAAATAAATTTCTTCAATTTCAAATATACAAAGCCCAACCATAGGATAGATTAGAATGCTTACTAGGTCTCCTTGCATCATGAGCATTTTCTACTCACTCCCTTTGGTTTGATAATAAGTATTCTCCTTGAGTTTTCCCACTTGATTTTCCAAATATAACCAATTCTTTGATAATTTAGCCTTGAAATCTTTGGAGACCTTAATTTCTACTTTAATCAAGAGTATTCCTATGAAATTCCCATTCCTTAGGATGTAATTAACTATAGGGGCTTGCCTCTATAGGGAACTTAATGAACCCGACTTAAAGTAAACCCTACTTTACTTTTTCATGTAAAGTAGAGGAAAAATCTCTGGTACATTCGAAGACTCATCATGCCTTAAGAGTCCTTATTAGGTGATTAAGTCCATTATAGGGTGGTCATTTTATCTTTTGAGATAGTGCACCATTCCTTAATGTTGCACCCAATCACTTTAATAAGTACCCCCTAAGATCTACGAGGTGTCTCACATCCAAAAATAAACACCGCAGATGTATTGACACATTCTTACCCAAGAATATGAACCTATCCTAACTCTTATGGACTTACAACCACTTGGAAGGGTAGCCATCTAACACCACCAAGTTTTAAATTCATGTGGACGAGTCTCATATAAGTGCAATATGAGTAGGATGTTGCTATTTTGAAAAGAAAATTTAAGAGCCTAAACCCACTTCTTAGAAGTCCAAGATCATGATTTCTATGAGAATGCTTCTAACTAATGCAATAAAATTGTAGCTTTTAGAAATTTTAGTCATTATTTTTATTTAAAGGACTTGGGTATGTAATTATGTCTATAATGAGATATAGTTAGAAGAAAGTTATAGGCTAAATCAAAATAGAAAATGGACTTCTCCCAGAAAGATGGTTATCCTCAAGTTAGATACCCCCTTATATGCAATGGGAGAAAATTCCAATTCAATGAAGAATGAAGAAATATATAATCATGATTCATAAATTCTAAGAGGGTCTTTAGTTGCTTTTAGTATTTAAACCTAAGGATTTAAAAGAATAAGGTTAAGAGTTGTATTAATTTAATTTGAATTGATTAATTAATATTGGGAATAAAAGTTAGTTTTATCCTGGGAGTTTATCATACAAATCAGGTTTTCATAACACTAGCACATAATTACAGGAAGAAACTTATAAAAATATGTTGTTCTATTGTACACCCAAAATAAACACACCAAAATGCATCAAATTAATTAAAGATAAAGGCCACTACGGCCGAGAACCGCTATACACCCTGGAAGAAGAGAATAAAAATAGGCATTCAAGCTCTATCCTTATACAATCCATTTTAAGCTAAACATTACATAAAATAAATCCAATGGGGGGTTTTCATATCTTCAACTTCAAATGTTAGGCACAATAGATTTTATAAGGCCTCCCAGGTCAAAGCCTTTTAGCCACTACTCATCCTATATCTCATGGCTCTAATTGTCCTCCTATTACAAATTATATTTGAAAAGTGAAGTAAATTTTAACTACACCTACAAAATAGAGGTTAGCTAGAACACACATACACACCAAAGCAGTTATATTCCATATAGTAGGGCTTGGCACTAACTAGTTTACAAGCTCACATATCCTAATGGATTATGCTAAAAAGGGCAAGTAACACCTGTCAAATAAAAATATTTAATTTATTTTATTATTATTATAATAATCATTTTAATTAAACACAGCCCCATACAAAAAAATATCATTAGTTTAATAAATAACATTCTACCTTCTAAACTAGCACATAAACAATCCTAACATCCAGTCTAAAATAACACATCAGGAAAAAAAAGTAATACATCACAAGGAAGCACCGACCTAACCTAAGTCTATGATTGGTGACTTATCAATTTAAAGTGTGTGTTGAGGCTAGTGTGGTATGGTAAAGTTAGGCTTTAATATTTAACTTGTATTTTGTGATTGAAAATTTAATTTATTTGTAAGGATGATCATGGTTCATATGATTAATATTTTAGATATAGATTTTTGCATTATGGATTTAGCTCTTAATTCAAGTTGGCATTAATGTTTTGAAAAGTATGAAAAGTTATATATTCCATTTGGGCGAAACCCATTCCTTTTCAACACCTTAATCCTATGTTAGAGCTAAAGAGGTGAATTTTATGACTTTTAATCATCTTAATGAAATGTTAAGTTATGATTGAGTCCTACATTTGAATTAAGTCTAGATGAGGTTATAGTCACGTGAGAGACGTCCTAAGATCAATGGGTATAAATTATGATTCTCTTTATAACACCTACCTAACTTTCCTCATAACTTTAATATATTATTTTCAAATATCATTATTTATTATCAATTTTTTAATTAAGAAAATACTTTAATATATTTAAATATCACTTAAAGATGTTTCACTCATGCATGCATGTATGTATGGGTATCTTATCTTTTACATTTATTAGAAATTTTATCTTTTACATTTATAAGAAATTTAGATAAGTAATATATATGGATATGCATGAAAAAAAAATTTAAAAGCCTGCATATATGAGTATGCATACACATACACTAAGAATTTATAAGTACGTGTCATTGTTAAACCAAAAGGTAGAGATATCAATACCTCCTTCGAACTAGTAGCCCTATGCCCTCGGGTGTCAGACTACATACTAGCTATGTATATGTATATAAACATGTATGCAAATGAATGAGTTTTTTTTAATAATCAATAAGTTTTTATTTTTAAAAATTATTTAATCCACATATACATCTTTCTTTGCATTCTCTTAAGTATATGTCATTGTTAAACTAGAGAGTTAAGATATCAAAGACCTCTTTCGGACCAGTATCCATGCACCCCTGAGTATCCAGACTATATACTTTAGATGTTGCATTGTGATATATATATATATATATATATATATATATATATATATATATATATATATATATATATATATATATATATATATATATATATATATATATATATATATATATGTGTGTGTGTGTGTGTGTGTGTGTGTGTGTGTGTGTGTGTGTGTGTGTGTGTGTGTGTGTGTGTGTGTGTGTGTGTGTTGAACTCACTTTTAGATTGAGGACTCAACCGTCTCATCCTAGACTTAGGACTATCATAGACACTAGAATCTCTTTAGTTATAGGACACTTCTAGTGATTAGGTGAACACTAAACCCAAGCCTAGAGACTTAGGAATGTATACCTTAGGTTTAGGCTATACCTTGGGAACAAGGGAACCCACCTATCCTATGGCCTAAACCAAGACCTATGCATATCCACTTGCAAATCCAACCTCAAATCAATTCAATCAAACCCAACTGAATCTTATTTCATATTCAAGCTCCAAGCCAAAATTAACTTAAATCAATCCTACCATCACCCTATGGACCCAACCCAAAGCCCATTCAATTGAACCAAATCCAATTGAGCTTCACAAAAGCACTCCAACTATTCAAATTTCTATTTCAAACCATTCTAAGACTTACAATCAAATCAAACCAATCAAACCAATTCAATCAACCCAAATTGGCCCACTTGACCTAAAAGGTCTAAATGAACTAAAATTAAATTAAACCCAAATAAATTGCAATCAAAGCCAATAAAAAATTCTAAATCAATCATCAAACTTAATCCAACCTAATTCAACACGATCCAACTAAATTGACCCATTTGGTTCACTTGACCCAAAGTGACCTAAAAGACTCATTTGATCCAAACTCCAATACAACCAAAATTGGTTTGAACCAACCCATTCAATACCTTCTGCAATAATTGTTGATCATCCTTGATTGACCAATTGCAATCAATTAGGTCAAACCAAGCTAATTTGATCACTTGACCCATGTTGACCTAATTAGCCTATATGACCCAAATTAAACCAAACTTCATTCTAAACTAAATTGATTGAAACCAATACCTCATGATAATCATAAATTCAGTATTGAACATGACTCAACCACTAATTAAACTAAACCAAGCCAACTTGGGCTCTTGACCTAAGTTGAGGCCAAATTGGGTCAAATTAAATTCCAAACCCAATTGATTGGAACTAATGCCTCTAATCAACCATAAATTGTTAGTTAAATATGATCCAAGCCTCAATTTAACTCAATTTAATCAAACCAATCCAATTGATCCATTTAGCCCAAATTGACCTAAGGGGTTAAAATTGAGATAAATCATTCCCAAATCCAAATAAATTCAAATCAACACTTATAATCATTCTCAAATCATCAATTGAACCGAAACCAACCCTCCACCCAAGCAAATTTGACCAAATTGGTCAACTTAGCCCATTTGACCCATATGAACCCATATGAATCAAAACCAAATCCACTTCAAATTAAACCAAAAACATCCCAAATCATCATTTGAACTCATTCAAACTCTTGGGTTGACCCAATTTCACTAATTGATTAACCTAACCCAATTGAACCCAATTTGACCCATATGAGTCAAATTGAGCCAAACCCATTCAAACCAAGCCCAAACCCAACTAAATTTGGCATGTCCCTTCCTTAGGTCACCATGGGTCAGCCCAAATAAACCCAACCCATGTTGGACCCAAATTAAGCTAAAACCCATTGGGTAAACCTCTCTAAATGGTATAAAATCCCCATTTGGATAGATCATACCTACCCACTAACACTTTATAGCCACCTTTAACCTATTTTGGGCATGTGGACCACTAGCTCACCTAATCCAAAGCTGATTGGGTCAACCATGGGTCAAGAGAGGGTGAGTTAACCCATGCCTTCCCACTGGAGCAATTGGGGGAGGAGGAGCACACCGTCTCAGCCCCTGTCATTCCTCCAGCCATCCAAGACCTTCTACTCACCCATACTAATGCCCTTGATGTCAACATCTATTAAAAGTTGAATTGATCCAAACTGTTGGATCAATTAGGAGGAGGGTATACTCCTTCCCATCCAATTCAAACCAGATAGAGAGCTTCAGTGAGTGACTACGAGCATCCCTAGAGCATCCCCAATCCCTCTTGAGCTCCCCATCACTAGCGAGACCAAACCTGAGAGAAATCAAGCCCTATGTTCATCCAACCTCACTCAAACCTCACCAAACTTCAATTAACTTTTCCCACACCTTCCCTAAGTGACGAGTCAAAATGAATTAATCCCCGATCAATTTGAGCATCGAGACCACTCCTAGACCAACTCAATGATTGTTGTGGTGATGTTTGGTCCATGAGCCACTAGTGGGGAGGAAACTCATGAGCTTCTCAACAGGGCTTCGGCTCTTCAAGATGAAGCTACCTCAGTCATTGGACCACCGATCTTGAGCTCCAGTGAGCTAATTTTCTACCAAATTTTAGAAATCCTCTTAGGTGTTAGTGTTTTGTGAAAGAACTTTTGATTTCATGCAATTTCCACTATATGATCTCCTTAGATCTCTTCCCCAAACATTTTTGGAGTGGATCCTGATGCCTCATGAGCTCCGATGAGCTCGGATTGAGTGGAGGAGGGCGGACGGTGTCCATCTTTCAGCGTTCAGGGGACAAAGGATCATCCGTCATCCATTTTGCATGATTAGAATGGACGACATGATTAATCCATTAGTTTTATTTGATTTAATTTGTTAAGATCCACAAGATTAATCTCCATTATTCTATTCAAGATCAGACAGCGGGGACGAAAGTGTGTCCACTACCGCTGACTCAGCACGCCGTGTTAAATGATTTAAGTGGCTTATCCTGTGGCTCCACATGGAAAGCATCATCACATCAGCTCCCGCATCGTGCCAACGGATTAGGAGTTAATTAAGCTTAAAAATGTCATTCTAGACTTTAAAAATTCATAACTAATTATAGAAAAATTTAAAAAATATGAGTAAACCCATTTTGGAAAGAGTAAACATAGAAAATTTTAATAAAAATAAAACCCATAGAGTTCGAATAGTGAGCAATACTTAATTAGGGTTTGAATTTTTTTCCTAATTACTTTAATTAAACCTTAATTACTTGCTAATTGATCTCAAATTGGATGTGTTGATTGCTTGGGTTGTCCTCTATCTCTCTTGATTTTCTTGAGATTTATTGGCTAGGTAATTGGAGGAATTTGAAATTCAAACCTTTATTACCCTAATTAAATGATTTAATAATTATAAAAAATGCCAAACTGCAAAAATTAGTTTATTAAACTTGATTAATCATTATTAATAGTGAAATGATGAAGTGGAATGATTAGGTCCTCTTTTATAATTGTTTCCCTAGATCCATCTCATTTAAGAGGGCTAATTAACTTATGTATTAATTAAGGAATGATTAAATAATTAAGAATGAAATTAAGTCAAATTAAAATGGTAATTAGATCAGATAACTTAAATTGAATTTGTGGATTCCTCTTTATGTGTTCAATAACATAAAGACCCCTAAAGAAATAATGGTTAACCCATGTGTGTGGAAAAATCATATAAGTACTTAAATAGATTATTCATTAATTTAATTAATCCTTAATCATGAGCCTCATTGCATTAGGTCCCTAAGTGCATTGTAATTTTAATTTTTCATTTCAATATCATTAGAGGCTCATGGTTGAATGGTTAATCAAATTAAGGAGCATAGGAAAGGAAAAATTAAATCTTTTGCTTAAAGATTTGAACTTAATCAACCCATAAAATTCATTTAATTACCTTTTCTTAAACACAATAAATCACTCTTTATGATATAGCAATTCAAACATAAGAACCAAATTCCATAAGAAGCTTTAGTAAATCTTAAATGGCTTTATCCAACTTGATTGTCCTTTGGAAGTAATGTAGTTAAGTGTATTATGTAAAAATTTTTTATTATTCCTTTTCAATCATTATAAATTTTGTATGTCATTTGATATCATCCATTCATGTTTTCAAAAAAAAAAAGAATCAATTGAATTTAATTATGTGTAAGTTGCATGTGTTGGACTAATCCTATTATATGTGTGGCTATTATCACTAATAAATTCTAAAATTATTTTCAAAATTACAAATGAAGATTTAAATTGATGTTGGTTATGAATATCCTATATGATTTACATGTGCTTATAACCTAAACATGTTAAAGTATTGTGTTATCTTTATGATTCATGTATATGTTTACATATGTTTGAATATTAATAAGTATATAGTCTGGACATCCCAAGAATATGAGGCTTTAAATATCCCCAAGAAGGTCTTAGATTACCTCACTTTCTTGGTTAACAAAAGCACATACTTATTTAATTTCATTCTTAGGTTAACAAAAGCACATACTTATTTAATTTCATTCTTACATAAATAAATAAATTTATTAACATATAATATTTTACATGATTCTCATTCTCATGGTTGTGTATACATTCATATGTATTTAAGATAGCAAGCATATGGTCTAGACATCCCGGGAATACGAGGCTTTAAGTAGCTCCAAGGAAGTCTTAGATTATCTCACTTCCCTAGTTTAAACAACGGCACATACTTGCTTAAATCTTTAATACATATGTGTATTTAACTAAAGAATGAAAATCTCTCTTTTCTACCAAAAGTATATGTATTCATAATCATTTAAGTGTGCCAAAATACATTGCATGTTATTAATGATGAAAATAAATGACGCAACATTATCTATGTGATGGCAATTCAAGTTCATTAATTTAAAGATGCCTTTCATGTTGAATAAAATTCTTTAAGATTAACCCAAACTTAGGATTAATGAAACATGTAATAAATCATTCACTAAAATAAACCAAGTCATGATAACATTCCTTTCAAAATAACTTAGGATAGGGATATAGGAGGTTAAGCCTCCTCCTTCTCTTTACAATACTTAGATGCTAAGCAAATACCAAATGAAATAAACAATATAAATTAAAATCCACCAATCCTCTAAATAACTTAAAGTGAAACAACCCATCATGTTTTAATTAAACAATTCCAAGCTTAGATAATTATAATTTTAAAGCCTAGTTAAAACATACCACACTAAGCCTAAGCACACACATTAGAATGCTAAGCCATCACTTCTAGCTCTAAGTTAGGATGGTGTATGATATGATATTATATTTTATTTTTTGATGTAATATTTTAGATTGGATGTTAGGATTGTTGTGCTAGACTAGATGTTAGGGTGTTATTAGCCTAATAATATTTTCTCTGGGGGATTATGCTAAAGGGTTTGTTGAACTAAAAATAAATATAAATGTCTTTGCTTGTAGGTTTCTTATCACATTAGGATATGTAGACTTAGTTACCCATGTGCATGTGCTAAGTCCAAATTATGAAATATAATTGTTTGGATTTGTATGTATGTTAAGCTAACATCTATCTTGCAGGTGTAATTAAATTTCATTTTTCCATGAATAAGCAATTTTGTAATAGGAATTAGGATTAGTGCTATGGGGTTTAGGATGAGTAGAGGCTAGAAGGCAAAGTTCTGAGAGGCCTAGTGAAGCTTTGGAGTGCAATCAAAATAAAAGAAAAATGAAGAATGAAGACCCCCATAGCATTTAATTCAATTACAATTGTAAAATTTTATTATAATCCAGGTTGTATAAAAGTAGAGCTCAGCTACCCAATTTTTTTTTAGGGTGTACGGCAGTACCCGGTTGCACTGGCCTTCTATTCTTTCATGATAATCTATGCATGTTTATTGTTATGTTTAAACTATACAATAGAAATTACATGTTCTTCATAGGTTTCTTAAGCTTGATGTTTGAATGTGTGGCTTGGATGTGGTAGGCTCTTTAGGGTAAAATTAATTTTTCTACCCCATTAATAACTCATAATTAAAATTTGAAAATAACCCATAACCTCACTTTAAAGCTTAGGCTATAATCAAGATAATTAAAAGATTTAGCAACCCCTTAGTTGAATGTTGAATGTTCTAACATCATGCATAACATATTGCTTCACCCTTGAATATGGAGGGTCTCCACTCTCGGATGATAAGGGAATGCTTGACCTGTGATGGCATCCCTTGTAGTGGGAATGCATAACATATTTCTCCAACAACTCTATTTCATCATGCATTTAGGCATAATTGTCCTATGCCTTTATCAAAAAGTTTGTGTAAAAAAATGATATAAATTTTTTTAAATTTTGCATTTTAGTTTAAGTCATGTCTTCATGTAATTCATAATCTAGCCTCTTAGTGAGTGAGTTTAGGACTCTAGTCTCTTTTCCAAATTAATCAATAGCTTAACTATCTTGCACATACATAAAATAGGCCTATATGGTTGTTGACCTCACTTTAGGAGTGAGCTCTCAACTTTATCATCATAGATCTAGGACTCTTGTAGACACTAAGAGCTCCTTCATCTTAAGACACTTCTAGTGATTAGGTGAACACTTAACCCAAGCTAGAGACTTAGAAGAGTTAATATAGTATGCCTTAGGAAGACTTGCTTATCCCTATAGCCTTAAACCCAATCCTTGCTTCCTTCTTCCAAACCAAACCTCATATTCAAATCTAAGATCATAAATCCAATCCCAAATAAAATGATTAAAACCCATGATTGAATTCAAATTCCAAATCCCTTCCTAAGCCCTTTGATTTTACCTCATGGTCTTAGACTTAACCAAATTCAAATCAACCTCAATTCAATTGATTTTCTCAAACATCAAATTCAATCTCAAACAAATCCCAACTCAAATTCCAAATCAAATCCAACTCCAAATGATTGAAACCCATGATTAAATTCAAATTCCAAATCCCTTCCTAAGCCATATGAACCACTTTCATATGCTTAGCCAAACCCACTTCAAACCAAATCAAATTTGATTGATTTCTTTATAAATCAATCATTCCTTCATTTATATTCACAAATATAAATGAAATCTAAATTTAAACCATTCAAATCAAATCAAACTAAATCAAACCAAATCAAGACTTTTCCTAAGACACATGGATCTACCTCCATAAGCTTAACCAAATATCAATCCAAATTAACCCAAACCCAAGTGATTTTCTCATGAATCATTTATATCTTCATTTATATTCAAAATATAAATGAAATATAAATCCAAGTGGCCAAAACCAAACCAAAATCAAATCAAATTCTTAATTTTAGCTATTTTATCCAAATTCCTGAACTTGGCTAAATGATATCCCAATCAACTCAAAACCCATGGATTTCTTCATGATTCAATTATTGTTCCAAATATAAATACAAACTATAATTATCAAATCAAACCCAAGTCAACCCAAGTCAAGCCCATGTTGACCCCTTTTGACTTGAAATTATCATATGAACCAAAATTCATTTGACTTCAAACCACTTGCAATTAGATTTATATTTCCATCCAAAGTCCATATGTGAGCTCAATTAAACTTGAATCAAGCCATGATCAAGCCAATTGACCCATTTAAGTCCACTTGACCAAAGTGACCTAAAAGTATTTTTTGAGTCAAGTTCTAATCAAACCCAAATTGGATTCAACTAAGCCCATCCAAACTCATATCATGATCAACAATCATCCTAAGGTGACCAACTACATTGAATTTGGTCAAACCAGTCAACTTGGTCCTTTGACCAAGTCAACACTAACCCAAATGAAACCTAAAATAGCCAAAACCCACCATATGCCAAATTGATTGAAACCATTAACTCAAATCCACTCATGATCAATGATTGAACACTACCAAACCATCAATTGAGCCAAACCAAGTCCATGTCCATTTGACCTAAGTTGACCCAAATTGGCCTAAAAAGTCAAAATAGGTCAAATCATGCTTTGATCCAAATTGATTGCAACTAATGACTCAATTTCACTCCAAATTTCTTATTAAACTTGACCATTGAGCCAATTTGACCAATAATTGACTAACCTAGCCAAATTAGCCTAAAGGGTCAAATTGGCTAAAATTCAATTATAAATTAAACCAAACCAAAGCCTACAATCATTTTCAATCAACTAATTGAACTTGACTCAACACTAACTTGAACCCATTTGGTCACTTTTGAATCCATATGTCAAATTCAAAACTAAGTCAAATTAATCAAAACCAATTGAACTAAAACATCCCAAATCATCACATGAACGTAACCCAAGTCTTGGTTTGACCCAATTTGATCAATTGGTCAACCCAACCCAACCTAACCCAAATGAGCCTATTTTGATCATATGAAGCCAACCCAAAGACACCTTATGGAACCTTAGTGGTGACCCAACTAACCCAAATTAGCCTAGTAGCCCAAATCCAAGTGGGACCCAATCCAAGGGACTTGGCCAATGTGCAAAGCTATTTTATACAATTTTTTCCATAAGTGACAAAGTCCACTTTGTCTTTCCCATAGCAACCCTCCACTTGCCAAATGAGGAATTCCTAAGACATCTTAGCCCACTCTAAACACCTAGCATTTGCCATGGACCAAACTTAAATCTCCTCATTTCCCCCTCTCATGGCCAAACACTCCATGGACACAAGGAAGGATCAATCCCACACCATCTACCCAAATCCTCCCTTGGGTGGCCTGACATAGCTTCGACCACTTTTGGCAAGCCACGTGGCACTGATGGTGACCCCTCCAGTAGACTGGTGTGGAAAATCGATGAATTTCTAGAAGTCATCTCGTCCATCCATCACATGCAATTATGGGGTATACTCCCCTAATTCAAGGGGAAAGATCACAGATTGCATTGTGAGAGTTCCCCAAGTAATTTGAAACTCCCCAGAGCTTTTCCAAGCATTCTTGAAGCCTCCCTCAATCAAATTTTTCCTCTGTGTGTGAAACCAAAATAGGACAGTCTTCTTCTAATCAATACGCCCTCTCTACTCAATCAAACTTCAATTCCTTTTACCCACACCATCCTCATACTTTGTCAAAGCCAACCAAATCATCTTTGAGCCTTCTGATCACCGAAGACAGGAGTTTGATCAAAGTCAAGGCTTCTACATGCATGGCTTGATTGACCGAGAGCTCTACACTAAATCAAGCCAAATGTTCTCAACAAGGCTTCGTCTCTACTAGATGAAACTACCTCCATCGATCCCACCGTCGGACTTTACCTCCGATGAGGTAATTTTGCAAAATTGATTCCTGTATGGAAATTGGTTTGTCCTTTTCAAAGAGAAGTTGCATTTGAACCCATCCTAGCCATTGGATCCGTGTGGATCCTTCGCATGAAGGTATGGGTTGAGTTTGGAGTGGATCCGAGATTGGGTGAGCTCGGATCGAGAGATCCATGGAGAACGGGCTCCGTCATCTGTCGCTCGTAGGAGATAGATAATGAGCCATCTGTTCGTATGATTGGAATGAACGGATCTGATTAGATCATGCATTTGATCCCCAATTTCTCTAGTGATGAAGATGGACGACCCCAAGCATGTGATAACTTAAATAGCTAATCCCATCGTACATGAAAAGCATGCCAACCTCCACGCGGTAATGGGATTTATTAATTGGCTATTTTAAGTTAAAACTTTTAAAATCATAAGTAATCCTAGAAAAATCCAAAAAATACAAACTAAAGCACATTTTAAAGATATTTCAAAGTAGAATCTAGAATTTATTATTAATTAATTTTGAATAGTGATTTTGGCTTAATTAAAATTTTAGTTAGCTTAATTTCTCCTTAATTAATCACCCAATTAATCTCAAATTTTGTGGATGAGGGATGATGCCTCTATCTGGAAATTTAATGAAATTAATTAAGCCTTAATCACTCTCTTAATTTAATTAGTGATAATTAGTTAACATTGACTTAATTAATTAGTTAAGCACTATCTGTGAATGTAGGAGCTTAAGGGATGTGATTGGGATATTTTGCCTAATTTATTTCCTAAGTTTTCTTTACTTTCTAGAATCAAATTAATTAATGATTAATGAGGTAATTAATTACTTAATTAATTGATTAATCTTCAAGATAAAATCAGAGCTTATGTGATCAAATATAGGACTTAGGAATTGAGATTAATTTATTTGATCTATTTCAAGTTAATTTTATTTCATTAATTGAACATGCTTAATGCTTAACCAAATGGATTAATGAGCTTAATTAACTCAAAAATAATTCATATAATTATCTTTAATCAATTTTGGGAGCCTTTAGATGTTTAATAGTAAAAGGAATTTAATGAAATTAGCTTACATGTGTAAGAAAATTGTGTAATTAATTAAATCCTTTAAGCCTAATTAACTATTAATCATGAGCCAATTGCATCATTTCTTTGGAGCATTGCTAATTAACTTTTCATGTGGTTGCATATCATATTGGCTAATTATTAATTAGTTAATTAGCTTAAGAAGGTTCCTACCTCATTCCCTTGGTACAAAACATTGATGACATACTTGCTTGATTTCATTCTTATGAATTTTAACATTAGAATTTAGATAGAGCTTTAATTCATTTACACAAAATAAATCAATCAAACCAAAATACAATTTTTGCATGGCTTTCTATTCTTGTAGTTATTTATACATCCATATATTTCTAAGGATAGTGAGTATATTAGTCTGAACATTCTAGGGATGCGACTTTAAGTAGCCCCAAGGAAGTTCCTACCTCGTTCCCTTGATACAGAATAATGATGACGTACTTGCTTATAACTTTTATACATGTGAATGTGTACTTAGCTAATGAATGAACACCCCCCTTTTTTATTAAAAAGGCATGCATTCATACCTTGTTTAATTGGTTGAGTTGATTAGTCATGTGATTTAAGGTTCTTTCCTTATGCTTTTGCATAAGATTTTAGATAGAGCTTTAAACTAATATAACAAAATCATTCAACCAAATGGGATGTTAATTCCAAATAAATTTACTCACATTCATCATTTAAAGTGTGCTAAGATATAAATTGCCTGTATAGCTATGCTTAAGATTTAATCATATGCATGATATACATGATGGAAAGAAATGAATAAACATGTGTTATGTGATAGCAATTCATTCCAACTAATCTTAAGATGTCTTTCTTATTGAATGAGTTTATTTAAAGTGAATCTAAACTTAGGACTAATTTAAACATGTAATAAGTCATTTACTAAAGGGAATTGATTAATTAACTTGCTTTAGATGTGGCTTAAGGTAGGGATAAAAGAGAGCAACCCTCCTTTTCTTCTCTTCATAACACTTAGTTGTTGAGTGTAGGTCAAATGAAATAAAAGAAAATATTAAGTAAAATTTGCAAATTAAGTAAACCATTTAAAATAAAACCACCCTTTATAATTAAATGTCCTTCATACTTAGAGAATCTTAACTCTAAAGGCTAGATAGGACATACCACACAAGCCTTAACACATACACATTAGATTAAGTCACCACTTCTAGCTTTATGTTAGCGGTGCATGGTTTGTTGTATATTTTAATTTATGATGTAATATTGTAGACTGGATGTTTGGGTGTCTGTTTAGATTGGATGTTAGGTCATGATTAGCCAAATCATATTTTTTGCAGGAGAATATGCTTAAGAGGAGCTAAAAATAAATATAAATGCTCTCTTTTGTAGGTTTCTTAACCCCTAAGCATAATCTACATTAGGATGGACTTGGTTACCCATGTGCAAAGTGCTAAGTCTAAATTATTCATATAATTACTTGGGTTGTATGGTGTGCTTAGCTAACACTTATTTTGTGAGTGTAGTTAGATTTACTTTTCTATTTTTAATGTAATTTTATATTAGAAACTAGGATTAGTGCTATGGGAGCTTAGGATAAATGTTGGTTACAAGACCAAGTCTTATGTACCATGTGATCTAATGGAGCATGCCCAACCAAATGATAGAAGGAAATGAAGGAAAGAAAGAGCTTTGAAGGTTTGAAGAACCCCCCTCCTCCCATTGCTCCCATTCATTTTTGTTATAATTATATTGTCATTATTCTTTCATTATCGGGATGCATAAGGGTAGAGCTCGCTACCCATTTCTTTTTCGGGTTGTACGATAGTACCCGACCACACCAGCCTCTTATTCTTTCATGTTGAGGTTTTAAATTATTTGATGATTTTTTTATATTGTGTAATAAAAATGACATGTATTTTCTAGTTTCTTCATGTATGATGGTTTAATGTGTGGCCTGGAAGCGATTAGGCTCTTAGAAAAAATAAATTTTCTATCCTAACTACAACTCATAACTAAAATTTTCTAAATAATTCATAACCTCATATAAAGCATAGGTACTAAATCAAAATAATAAAATATTTAGCAACCTCTTAGCTGGATGTTGTATGCTTAATATAATGCATGTCATTTTGTTCCACTTTTGTTAAGAAAGGGTTTCCATCTTTGCAAAATAGAAATAAAAAGGCTTGACCTTTGAGAGCCTATGATGGAAAACACATCTTTCTCTTTTGATTTATCCCATAACCAACTTCATCATGCATTTAGGCATATAAAATCCTATAGCCTCGATCAAAAATAAAAGTCAAAATTAAATATAATTTAATAAAATTTGTATTAGACTAGATCATTACTCATACCACTCATGTTATAGTCTCTTAGGGAGTGGGTTTAACTTTAGTTTCTTTTTTAAATAATAGCAACCTAACCATCTTGTAAAATATATGACTTGACCACATGATTTTAAATCATGGGAGGAGTTAGCTGGCTGCTACTCCAGGTGGTTATAAGTCAGCAGTCGGGTTGTTTACCCTCTCTTACGGAGGTAAATAATATACCCACTTTCTCCTTAGATATAGGTCATGCTTTAGCTCTTGCTAAAGCTCCCTAGATTTAGGATCTGAGGTTGATGTTTCCCTTGGGGACTACAAGCATAAATCTCACCCCTTAGTAATTTTCACAATCTTATATTGTGAAATTATAAGTCCTAGATTTTTAATAAAATTTGAACTCAAATATATAATTATCCTCAATTTCAAACATATAAACCCAACCAATGGATAGTTTGGGATGCTCACTATGTTTCCTAATATCATGAGCATCCCCTACTCATCTCACTTTGGCTTCGATAATAACTCTTTCCTTTCGATCTATCTCATTTGATCTTTCAAATATAACTAATTTATTGATAGTCCTATCTTTGAATTTTTTGGAGATAATAATTATCTACTTTAATCAAGAGTATTCCTAAAGAATTCACCTTCCTTAGGATGTAATTAACTATGGGGGCTTGCTCCCATAGGAACTTTAGAACCTGATTTAAATGAAACCTACTTAATTCATCATGTAAAGTAGGGAATAAAGTTCTAGTACATTCGAAGACCCATCATGCCTTAGGAGTCCTTATTAGGTGACTAGGTCCATCATAGGGTAGTGATTTCTATCTTTTGAGATGGTGAACTATTTCTCGATGTTGTAACAGATCACCTCAATAAGTACATCCTCAGATTTGGGAGGTGTCCCCACCCCACCCCACCATACACACACACACACATGAACCAAAAAAAATACCACAATGGTTTTGAATCACAGGAGGTGTTAGCTAGTGGCCACTTTAGGATGGGTTTACCCTCACTTATGGAGGCAAACCATAATGTCCCATTTTTCGTTCAGATTTAGGTCGTGCTTCTAGGTTGTGCTAAAGAATCTTAGATTTAGGATCTGAGATTGCTTATTTCCTTCAGACTACGACCATAAATCCTCACCTCTTAGGCATTTCCACAATCTTGTATTGATGGACTATATGCCCTAGCATTCTAATAAAATTTCAACTCAAATCAAAATAAATCTTCTCTTTCAAACATAGAAAGTCTCAACATAGGATATATTAGAGTACTCACTAGGCTTCCTAGTATCATGAGTGCTCACTTCTTATCTTCCTTTAGAATATGAAAATAAGTCTTTCCAAATTAAACATTCCCACTCAATTTTCTAAAAATATCTAATTTTTTGATAGTTTAGCCTTGAAATCTTTGGAGATAAGATTGACTACTTTAATCAAGAGTTTTCTTAAAAATTTCTCATTTTCTAGAATATAATTAATTATGGAAGCTTGCTTCCATAGGAAATTAAAGAACTTGACATAAAATAAATCATGCTTTACTTTTTCATGTAAAGTATGGGAAAGATCTCTAGTATACACGAAGACCCATCTGCCTTAGGAGTCCTGTAGTGTTTATTTTCAGATGGTCGTGTGAACACCATGCAGATCATAGGGGATACTTATTAAAGTGATTAGGTGTGATATTGAGGTATGATGTACTCTCTAAAGATAAAAATATCACCCTACAATGGACCTAATCACCTAATAAGGACTCTTAAGGCATGATGGGTGTTCGTATATACCAGAGATCATCCCCCTACTTTACATGGAAAAGTAAAGTAGGGTTTATTTTAAGTTGATTTCTTAAGTTCCCTATGGAGGCAAACCTCCATAGTTAATTACATCCTAAGAAATTATATTTTCTAAGAACACTCTCGATTAAAGTAGTTAATTATTATCTTCAAAGATTTCAAGGTTAAGACTATCAATAAATTGGATATTTTTGGAAAATCAAATGAGATTGTTCAATCAGAATGACTTATTTTGGAATCCAAAGGAAAAAATAAGTAGGAAATGCTCATGATACTAGGAAGCCTAGTGAGCATTCCAACCTATCTTATGGTGAGGTTTTACATGTTTGAAAGTGAGAAGATTTATTTATTTGGTTTGAAATTTTATTAGATTGCTAGGGCTTATAATTTATCAACAAGATTGTGAAAATGTCTAAGAGGTGAGAATTTGTACTTATAGCCCAAGGGAAATAAGCAACCTCAGATCCTAAATCTAGGGAGCTCTAGCACAAGCTAAAACATGACCTAAATCTAAGCAGAAAGGGGGCATGAGGGTCTACCTCCACATGAGAGGATAAATTCACCCAACTTCTAGACTTACATTCGCCTAGAATGGCCGTCAGCTAACACCTCCTATGATTCAAAACCATATAGTCTGATCTTATGAAATTGCAAGATGGTTTAAGCTGTTATTTAATTTTGAAAGATACTAGAGTCCTAAACTCACCCCCAAATAGATTAGATCATGTTTGGCGGGAGCACATGATTTAGTCTAAAAATGCAACATCTTTTTAAATTTTATTTCATTTTGACACATTCATTTGGATGAAGGTTTTAGGATTTCTTATGCCTAAATGCATAATGAAACTTGATTGTTGGCCAAATCAAAAGTGGAAGAGCATGAAGCTCCTTCATGAGGGGTTGCTCTTATAGGTCAAGTGGTCCCCTATAGTACAAGAATGGAGGCTCTCATTTTGCAAGAGGGATAGAAGATGTCATGCATGATATGAGACATACAACATACAACTAAGGGGTTGCTAAAACATTTAATTATCTTGATTATAGTCTAGGCTTTATGATGAAGTTGAAAGTTATTTAGAGTTTAATTATGTGTTGTTAATTGAGGTTTAATTTTAACCTAAGAGACTCCCACATTCAGGCCACACATTAAAATATCAGTTATAAGGAAACTATGAAAAAGATGTCATCCTAATGCACAAGCTAAACATAACAACAATCATTTTTATAAACTACCATAAAAGAATAAGAGGCTGATGCACGGTACCACCGTACACCCCAAAAAAGAGAAACTTGGGTGGTCGAGCTCTACCCTTATACAACCTGGATTACAAAATAATATTACAAATATTCTATGAGGGTCTTCATTTTTCATTTTTTCTTCTTCCTTCTATCTTTCTTTTGATTTCATTTGCTCTAAGGCATCATAGGGCATACTAGGACTAAGCCTTCTAGCCACTCATCCTAATTCCCATAGCAATAATACTAATTTCTATTATAAAATTACATTCTTGGAAAAGTAAATCTAATTATATCTACAAAACAAAGGTTAGCTAAATATACATACAATCCCAAGCAGTTATATTTATAATTTGGACTTAGCACCCTACACATGGGTAACCAAACCCACCTGTCCTAACATGGATTATGCTTAAGGGCATAAGCAACCTACAAAAAGAATATTTATATTTATTTTAAGTAGCCCCTTAAGCATAATCCCCTACAGAAAATAATATCAAGCAAATAACAACCTAACATTCAGTCTATGAGTCATACACCTTAATATCCAGTCTAAAATATTACATCACAAAATAAAATATAACACCACATATACATCATCCTAACTTAGAACTAGAAGTTGTAGTTTAGTTCTAATATGTGTGCTAAGGCTTTGTGTGGTTTATCTTAACTAAGCATTATAGTTATGATTCTCTAAATTTAGAAATTGTCTGAGTTTATATGATGGTTAATTTCATTTCAAGTTATTTAGTTGATTAATGAATTTTAACTTATATTTTGTTTTATTTTATTTGATTTACACTTAGTATTTAAGAGTTATAAAGAGAAGGGAAAGGCTTACCTTTCTTCATCCCTACCTTAAGTCACTTTCTCGTTACATTATCATGACTTAATTTTCTTTAGTGAATGGCTTATTAAACATATTTTATTAATCCTAAATTTGGGTTAACCTTAAAGAATCCTATCCAACATAAAAGGCATATTAAATTAATGTAATTGAATTACTATCACATAGAAAATGTTGAACCATTCATTTTCATTACCCATAGCATGCATATGATTTAACACTTAGCATACCTATACATATAACATATTTTGGCATACATAAATGATCATGAATGAATGGATATATTTGGAAAATATATTTTGTTTGATTGAATTATTTATGCATGTACATTAAATCTCTATTTAAATTCTAATATAAAATACATCAGAATGAAATTAAATAAGTACGTGCCTTTGTTAACCAGTGAAGTGAGATAATCAAATGACCTCCTTGGGGCTACTCAAAAGTTCGTATTCCTGGGATGTCTAGACTATATAGTTATTATCATTCAAACATATGTAGATTTATATATTTGAACATATGAAGAAAGAATTGCACTAACATGTTATACATTTTGATGACTTGAGTAATTATGAATGCATGTATTTTTAATGTAAAGGAGGATTTTCATCTCTTAATCATATACACATACACATGTATAAAATATATAAGTAAGTACGTGGCATTGTTAAACCAGAGAAATGAGGTAATCAAATGACCTCCTTGGGGCTACTTAAAGGCTTGTATTCTTGGGATGTCCAAACTATATACTTATTATCTTATATACATATAAATGTATTCATGATAAGAGGAATGAAAACCATACAAAGATTGTATTTTATTTAATTGAATTATCTATGCATATGAATTAAAGCTCTATCTAAATTCTAAAATCAAAATACATAGGGATGAAGTTAAATAAGTATGTGCCTTTGTTAACCAGGAAAGTGAGGTAATCAAATGACCTCCTTGGGGCTACTTAAAGCCTCATATTCCCAAGATGTCTAGACTATATACTTATTGATATTCAAATATATGTAAATCTATATATGACTTATAAGAAAGAGATCTTTTTATTCACATACTTAAGCTATAAGCACATGGAAATTCTATATATTTATAACTATCATCACTCCAAATGTTATTATCAATTTATAAAGATTGGAAAATAAATTTGGATTTATTAGTGATAATAGCCACACATATAAATTAAGCTAGCACATGCAAGCTTACATAAATAAATTTCATTTGATTCATTTAGATTTGAAAAGATGAATGCATGAGGTGACATGACATACAACATTTAAAGTTATTATGATGTAATTGCTAAACGAAAATACATGATTCATTCAACTACACTAATTCCTAAAGACAATCACTTTAAATAAGTCCCTTTAAAGAAAACCAAAGCTTTTTTTAATTTAACTTTTGGATTTGGATTGAACTTAAAGAAGAGATATAATCATTTGTTGTTTTAGCTCCATTCCCAAGTTGGTAATCATAATTTATTTAAAGAAAGGTAATTAGATGGATTTTATGCATTAATTAAGTTGGATCATTAATCAAATCACTTAATTACCCTTTCTTATGCTTTTAATTTGATTAATCATTTAATCATGACCCGCAAATGATATGACCATATGAGAAAATAAAATTACAATGTTCCTAAAGGACCTATTGCAATTGGCTCATAATTAAAGATTAATTAAGTTAAAAAACCTAATTAAGTACTTTTATGATTTTCCACATTTATGAGTTAATCTTAATTTCCTTAAGGATTTTTATGTTATTAAACACATAAAGAGGAATCCTTAGTTTCATTACTAATTATTTGAAATGATTAACATTTCAATTTGATTTGATTTAGTCATTTAATTGATTAATTATATCCTTAATTAAATCTCACTTTAATTAACTTTCTTTAATAAAATGAATTTGGAAAAGTAATTAGGAAAGGGGTCCTAATCACTCTCCCTCATCACCTTATTGTTATTCACTGATTAATAGAGCCCAATTAATTAATTTTTGTTATTTAGAATTTTAATTAATCATTAAATTAATTAAAGGGATAATTAAGGTTTGAATTACCAATTTCCCTAATTACCTAGGCAATAAATTCCAAGAAAATCATGGGAGGTAGAAGTCATCCCACTAAATCAACACACATCAAGTTTGGGATTAATTATCCAAGTAATTAGAGCTTAATTAAGCTAATTAAGTGAATATTTAAACCTTAATTAAACTTTAATTACTATTCAAAATCAAATGGAAATAATTTTAGTAAAATCTCATCTCTTTTGCCTTTCTAATGAGTATTTATTTATATTTTTGAATTTGTGTACAATTAATTATGAATTTATGAAGTTTAGCCATTAAAATCAATTATTAAGCCTAATTAATCCCATCGACGCCATGCCGATCACTAACATGGAAGCACTTTCCACTTGGCGCCACAGAATTGGTTATTTAAACCGATCCAATGTGGCGCTGATGGTGGGATTAATCCTGCAGTTCCTAAGGAAATTAAATCAAATTTAATCTAACAAAAAATAATGATCATCCATTCCAATCATGCAGAATGGATGGCGGATGATCCATCATCTCCCAAGTAATGGAAGACTAACACCAGCTACCTTCTTCCACTCGATCCTAGCTTGTCGAAGCTCGTAAAGGCTTGGGATCGATCCAAAACATTCACAAGGAAGACCTAGAAGGTTCTAATAGTGGAAATCACATGACATCAAACTTTTCTTCACAAAGGCCTAGAAAAAATTAAAAAATCTATAGTTTGCTAGAATTTATCTCGCCGGAGCTCAAGACGGGTGGCTAACCAACTAAGGTAGCTTTGTCTTGATGAGACAAAGCCCTGTTGAGAAGCCCACACCTTGCCTCCTTGTTGGTGGCTCTGGGATCACCGTCAATGGAAAACTTGTCAGAGTTAGGCTTGGAGTGGTCTTCGGTGCATGAATCACTTGGGAGAAGATTTGTTTCACCTCATCAAAGCTTGTTGAATGTGTGGGTGAAGTTAATTTGAATATTATTGAGTTTAGTGGAGTTGAATAGAGTTAAGCCTTGTTCTATTTTAGATAGGCTGATTTCATCATCGTCATGATGGGGAGGCCATAAAAGCTCTGGAAATGCTTGGGAGTTCATCTCAAGGTGACAAAACTTTGAGGATTCTAATGTCTGATTCAAATGAGAATGAGGGAGTATACCCCTCCCCTCCTCCAATCAATGGTTGTGATCCTCTCTACCATTTGAAGGCCAATGTGGGTGGCAGGAGGGAGCTGAGGTGGCTCAATTTGAGTAGCCAAAGGAGGAGAGGTGGTCATCCTTAGCTGAGGTGGCTTGGTTTGGCTTTCTAAGTGTTCCAATGGGGCTCCATGGGTTATCTCACCTCCACTTAGCTCATGGCTGACCTAAACTTCTTTGGGTCAGGTGAGCCAGTGGTCCTTTGTCCATTTGGAGATGAGAGTGGCTATCAACGGGAGAAGAGTGGGTTTGACCAACCAAATGTGGGTTTTATCTCATGCGGGAGGCTTTATCCATTAGGTAATGGGCCAATTTAGGTTCAAATTAGGTTGGGATGGATTTGGACTGACACAAGAATGGGGTCATGCCATGTTTCAAAGGGTTTGGGCTTGGTTTGAATGGGTTTGTCTAATTGAGTCACGTTGGTCAAATTTAGCTATATTAGGTTAAGTTGACCAATTAGTTAAATTAGGTCAAACCAAGGCTTAGGTCAAGTTCAAATGAGTATTTAGAATATTTTAGTTTAATTGGTTTGGTTTAATTTGACTTAGATTTGGATTTAAGCCATTTGGATTCAAATGGATCAAATAGGCTAAGTTGACCAATTTGGCCAAATTGACTTGGTTAGGTGTTGGTTTATGTTCAATTGATTATTTAAGAATGATTGTAGGCTTTGATTTCAATCAATTTGGATTATGAATGATTTAGGCCAAATTGACCCTTTAGGTAAATTTGGGATGAATGGGTTAATTGGGTTCAATCAAGGCTTTGATCGAGTTCAATAATTAATTTGAAATAAATTTGAATCATTGGTTGTAACCAATTTGGATTAGATTGATTTGACCTAATTTGGCATTTTTAGGTCAAATTGGGTCAACTTGGGTCAAAGGGCCAATTGGGTTCAATCAAGGCTTTGATCAAGTTTAATAATCAATTTGGAATGAATCTGAATCATTGGTTGTAATCAATTTGGATTAGGTTTTAATTTGAACCAATTTAGCCTTTTAGGTCAAATTGGGTCAACCTGGGTTAAATGGCCAATTGGATTTGGTTTAATTGATGATCAAGTCATACTCAAGGATTGATTTTAGTTTGGTATGAATCATTTCTTTCAATTAATTTGGAATAGGATGAGGTTTGGTTCATTTAGCTCATGTAGGTTAATTGGGTTGATTTGGTCAAATGAACAAATTAACTTGGTTTGACTCAGGATTGTAATTGATCAATCAAGGATGATCAACAATCATTGTAAGAAGTTTTGAATGGTTTGGTCCAATCCATTTTGGGTTGGATTGAGGTTTGGTTCAAAAAGGGTCCTTTAGGTCACTTAGGGTCAAGTGAGCCTAGGTAGGTCAATTTGATTTGATTGGATTGATTGCAATTAGGCTATCCAAGATGATCAACAATCATCATAGAGAAGATTTGAAGGGTTGATCCAATCTAATTTGGGTTGGATTGGGGTTTGGTTCAATTTGGTCAAATTGATCATTTTGGGTCAAGTGGACCAATCGGGCTAATTAAATTAGATTAGGTTTGATTTGAGCAAAATTGAGTTTGATAATTGATTTGGAATTTATTGATTCTTTGATTGAAATTGGTTCAGGTTTAATTAGATTTTGGCTCATTTAGACCCTTTAGGTTAAATGGGTTAGGTTGAATTGATTTTGGCTTGATTAGTTTGATTGTAATTTTTTGGTAGAGATTGGAATGATGATTGAAGGGTTGATTTGCTTTGAGAAAATCAATTGAGTTAGGTTTGGAATTGAAGAAATTTTGGCTAAGTCCCTAGGATTGAATTATAAGTTTAAGTTTAGATCACGGACTTCAATCATTTGGTTTGAGATTTGGATATGAATCAGGATTTTGGTTATATTGATTTGTGGTTGGATTTTGGTAAGGAGTTAAGCAAGAGTTTGGTTTAGGCCATAGACTAGGTAGGTTTCCTTAGGTCCTAAGGAATAGCCTCCTATGGCTAATCCTTCTAGTCATTAGGCTTGGGTTAAATGTTCACTTAGTCACTAAAATTGTCTTATGAATAAGTAGATTTTAGTGTATAGAAGACTCTTAGATCTAAGATAAGAAGATTGACTCCTCACTCTAA
Source organism: Cymbidium sinense (assembly GCA_021442155.1). Classification (NCBI taxonomy): domain Eukaryota; kingdom Viridiplantae; phylum Streptophyta; class Magnoliopsida; order Asparagales; family Orchidaceae; genus Cymbidium; species Cymbidium sinense. The sequence goes on from CM038219.1 coordinate 93,573,564, forward strand.
AAGTGATGTTAACAAAAGGACCACCTATAAGTGTGATGTAACTAACAAGGCACGCCACATGTATTGGCATTGACTGAGGCATTCAACAGCATCCGGAAGGGTTGCAAGCCCTAACGAAGATGATCTATACCTAAGCCAAGAGGTAGATAGAATCAAGATCTTAGTCAAAATCAACTCATCATGCTAAGGGGATGACAGAGACAAGAAGGTTTAGCTTGATATGGATGAAGATAATTTCATGTCAAGAACATGAAGAGGGATTCACTGGGGAATCACACATGAGTTGGATTTGATTTGAGATAGATTTATGCTAAGGGCATAAAAGAAGGAGAAATCTACTAGGGATGAGATTTGATTTAATTGAATTTAGTTCGATTGATTTGATTTGATTTGATTTATGTGAGGTAGATCCATTGGGGATACATATTTAAATTTATTTAGTTTGGTTTATTGATTGAATTTGGAGGCATATATGCTGGGGATATAAGCTTGAATCTATCGGGATCAAGATTAGATTTGTTTGATTTAGTTGGATTGATTTGATTTGGCTCCACTCAGGAGATGAGTGTGATTTGTTTGATTTGACTTGTTGACTTAACTCCACTGAGGAAGTAAGTTTAGATTTATATTTGTTTATTGATTGATTGAATTGACTTAGTTTGATTTAATTTATGGACACTGTCGATGTGCATTGGGGATACATTGGCCTCGGCCTATCTTAGATTTACCAATCCAAAGGGAGAGTCTACCAACTAAAGGGTAAGACTATCTAACCTGAGGGTTACCTTTCGATGTGCAATGACTGTGCTAGGAAAAAAGTGCAGAGTTACATCTTCCAAAGTGGGAATAGCCATTGGAGTGGCTTGTTGGTAGCACAACAAATCGAACTCAAACTAGGCGATTACTGAGTGAGTGTCGTTGGGGATCTTATTTCAGCTCAAAAGTAGTCAAGGTTAATTTGATGTGATTTAATTTAGATTTAATATGGACCATGTTGGTGTGTGATGGGTCGTACTAAGAAGGGGCATATGTGATCCTGGGCCTATGTTAGATTTACCAGTCCAAAATGGTAGTCTACCGACTGAAGAGTAGGACTATCCGACCTAAGGGTTACCTTTCGGTGTGCAACGATTGTGCTAAGAAAAAGTGGGGACTTACATCTTCCAAAGTAGAATCAGGTTGGGTGACTTGTTGATGGCACAATAAATTAAACCCAACCTAGGTATTTAGTGAGTGTTGATGGGGATCTTATCTCAACTCAAGAGTAGTCAAGGAGATTCTTATAGGGAGTTTTGCTAAAACTTTCTAAAGATAGGATGCTTGCTTGGGAAAATATGCCTTTGGGGGCATTCTCCTAATCCACAAGTGATTATATTTTATTTTGTTTGATGTTTGTTAAGCATGGACCCTATTGGTGTGTGAGGGACCACACTAAGAAGGAGCCACAGGGGCTGTATTATTTTAGATTTACTAGTCTAAGGGAGAGTCTACATATCTGTAGTACAGAACTTTCAACCATAAAGGTGGATTACTAGAAAGGGGACTATCCAATCCAGTGGTAACCAGGAAAGTGTCTAGATGGGGTAGCAAAGGATGTGATCCAAATAGAGTGTCCACATGGGAGGTGTTGCTAGGGGCGTTATCCTAATCCCTGAAAAGAAATCTTATAGGTATATGATAACCAACTCTGGAGAAAGCATAAGGACTTACATCTGCCTGGGTGGTGTTATCCACTGGGTGGGTCGCTGTCAACATAGCGAACACCAACCAACCTAATGTTCCTGTCAGTGTGCAATGATCAATCTAAGAAGAAAGCATAGGAGACTTACATCTTCCTAAATAGAACTGATCATCAAAATAGTTTGTCATTGGTTGGATGTACTATCCGACTTAGGGAGGCTACTAAGTGGGAAGTCATAAAAAGGACTAAACCCAAACTTGAAGTAGTCAGGAAGAAAGGAGCCACTGGGGGGACTCACCTAAACCTCAAAGATAAACTTGACTTAGTGTATAGTGGCTAACTCAAGAAGAAAGTGTAGGGACTTACATCTTCTTAAACAAAGTCAACAATAGATAGCTCATTGGTGCACAATACCTACCATACTAACAGGTGCTCATCAATGTGTAGTGGTTATGCTAGAAAGAAAGCGTGGAGACTTACATCCTCCTAAATAAGAGACCAATGGAGAGACACACTAGCTAGGTAGTGAGTCAATCTCGACCTAGAGCAGCTACTGAGTGAGGGCCATTGGAAACATTATCTCGACTCAAAGTAGCCCGAGACAAAGGATGTATGTTTATTTTGTTTGTATTTGTGTGTAGCTTGTGCTTGTGTTGTGCTAATGAGGGATAGCATGTCGCTCAGGTTCTCTTACACCTACCCTAAACATGCCACAAAGATCCACAAAGGGAAAAAGCTTTCAATTTGAAGAGATTTGTGATTTAAAATGGATTTTTATTGATGAAAATTATTTTTAAACATCATTTATGTATAATGCTTCTTTAAGTAGAGTCTGTTAATTGGAAGCATCGGATGCTCTCCTTTATGGTTGATGAATTGGTATGATCCTTCTTGGTAGGCCTTCTCTATGACAAAAAGGCCTTCCCAAGTGGGTTCAAACTTGCCTCCCATCTTGCGACAGGAAATAATTGGTCAACTTAGAACTAAAACAACCTCTCCTACTTGAAAAGCTCTAGGACATACCAACATGTTGTGAGCTTGAATCATTTTGGCTTTGTACAACTCAAGGTTTTGGCATGCTTGCAAGTGCTTCTCCTCCAAACCTTTAAGCTCTTTTATCTGTAACTTGGCATTTTTTCTATTGTGATTTTGCTACTCATAGCTATCCTTAGTGATGGGAGTTTGAATTCTAATGGTAGAATGGCTTCGGACCCATACACTAAGGGGAAAGGAGTAGATTTAGTTGGAGTTCTATAGGTAGTGTGGTAGGCCTACAAAGGTTCAACTAATTGCTCATGCCATTGTCACTTAGTATCGTTGAGTGTCTTGTTGAGTATTTGGATGAGAGTATTGTTGAAGGCTTCTACTAACCCATTGGCCCATGGGTAGTAGATGGTAGAATATCATTAATCTATGTTGTGTCTCCTAGCAAAGCTATTGATCTTGGTGCTCTTGAATGCAGTACCATTATTGAATATAATTCATCGAGGTACCCCGAATCTATACATGATATAGTTCCTGAAAAACTGGAGCACATGCTAAACCTTGTCCTCCCTAAGAAAAATCACCTCTGCCCATTTGGAAAAGTAATGATAGCAGCTAAGATGAACTAGTGACCCTTGGAAGAAAGATGATCAATCAAACCCACTATGTTAGTACCCCAACACTTGAATGGTCAAAAGACAAACTTGGGTGGTTGGTGTGAGACCACATCGTATACTTACCATTGGTGGCATCGCTTAGCTACATCCATGCAATCGATGATCAATGATGATTAATAGTATCCGAGTCTCTTTATTTTGGCTTTCATCTTGGGACTGGATTGGTGAGCTTTGTATAATCCTGAATGGACCTCGATCATGATCTTACAGGATTCATGCTTGACTAAAAATGTAACCACATATGATCGAAGGACCGCTGGTATAAGACATCATCCATGAGGGTGTAGGAAAGTGCCATTTGCTTCACTTGATGTGCTTAGGACTTCTCTTGAGGTAGTTTTCCTTTATTTAGGTAATCAATGAAGGATTGCCTTGAGTCTAGCTCTTCATCCTTTTTGTCAATGGAAACCTCCCCTTCAAGAGAGTATTTTTTGATGAGTTCGGTATCAATAAGAGACAGGACATGCCAACTTCTTGAAAAACTTATCATGCATCCGCTATGATATTGTCTCCTCGAAGGATCTTGTAGATGGTCACTTCTGAAATTTTGGTCAACAACTCTATTGTATACTTGCTTGAGGACCTTATAGGACCCAGTGATTTGGTTGACCACTAGTTGGGAATCCCCAAAGATGTTGATGTTCTAGATGCTTAACGAGATGGCTAACTCCATACTGAAAATTAAAGCCTCATATTCAGCTTCATTGTTGGTGCAAGGATCAGATAGATGATATGAGAATCTCATCATATCATGGTCTGAAGTTAGGAGAACTATTCCTACCCCTCCCTTTCTATGAAGAGTATATTATGGTTTCTTCTCCTCTTTGAAGCCCCACCATTAAAATACATCTCCCAGCGATGAATGTTAGTATCCCCTAAGTTCGTGATTTGTTCATCAAGGAGATCATCACTAAGCAGAGAGTCAGCAGGAAGTGGGTGTGCTACTAAGAATTTTGTGAGTGCTTGTCCTTTCACTTCACGGAGGGGTTTGAAAGTGATATCAAATTGTGATAAAATTATAGACCAACATGACAACCGTCCAGATAGCGTCAGCTGTGTCATGAAATATTATAGTGGGTTGATTATAAAATCAAGTTTACCTTATGAGAAAGCATATAATGTTGTAAGCTTTTGAGATGCAAAGATTAGAGCCAAATAATATTTCTAATGGGTGGATAGTATACTTCAGCAGGGATCAATCGACGGTTGAGATAGTAAAGTGTGTTCTCTTTCCCTTCGTCATTTGGCTTGGGCCAACAAAGTGCCAAGGGAGTTGTCTAATACAGCAGTGTACAGTATAAGCAGCTTGCTCGGGATACGGGTGGCTAAGACTAGTTGTGTCATCAAGTACTATTTAATGCTCTCGAAGGCATGCTAGCACTGGTCATCCCACTTGAACTTGGCATCCTTCTTGACCAATGCTAAAAATGGTTGGCATCTTTCTAATAGGTTGGATATAAAGAATCTTAGATACACCAACCTCCCTTGAAATGATCCGAGTTGAGTTAGACATTTAGGGGTGGTATTTCTAATATTTCTTTAATCTTCTCTGGGTTGATTTTGATTATACGGTCTCGATCAATAAACCCAAGGAATTTTCCCAAAGCTACTCCGAATGCACACTTAAGAGGATTCATTTTGAGGTTATATTATCTTAACTGCTCAAAAACTACTCTCAAGTCAAGAGATGGTCTTCCTTTTCTTTACTTTTTACCATAAAGTCATCGATGTAGCATTCAACTTGTGAGGAACGAGTTCATCAAAGATTCAAGTCATAGCCCACTGGTATGTGGCATCGACATTTTTAAGGCCGAAAGGCATGACCTTATAGCAATAAATTTTGATCGAGGTTCCAAAGGCAGTGTTTCTTTCATCTTTGGGTGTCATCTTTATTTAGTTATATTCAAATGAACCATCAATGAAAGAGAAGATTGCATGAGATGAGGCAATGTTCAACATCAGTTCTAATATCAGTAGTGGAAATTCATCTTTTGGACATGCCTTATTTAGATCCCTAAAATCAACGCATATGCAAATTTGACCATTTTTTTCTTAATTGGGACAACGCTAGCTAACCAGGTGTGGTATTTTTCCTCCCAAATGAAGTCATCATCGATTAGTTTCTTGACTTCGAAAATGACATGTTGTTCAATGTCTAATTGTATGCATCTAGGAGCTTTGTTAATAGGGTTAGCATCAGGCTATATTGGTAACTTATGGGCAGCTATATCAAGAGTCAATTTAGGCATTTCTTCATAACCCCATGCAAAGTAATCATTAAACGTAGTGAGTAGCCTAACTAAGTCATTAGTTTCAGTTTCATTCAACAAGGAATTGATGTATGTCGCATGGATTATCTTCAGTTTCCAAGTTTGATTTCTTTGAGTTCATCGGTGATTGATTTAATTTCTTCTTCAAACTCTTGTGGTGCATCTTTGACTTGGAAATCATCTAGATCATCTAAAGTTTCTAAGCACACCTCCTCATAAGAGTTAATGTGATTCAAAAAGAACCTATCAGATTCCAAATGATTGGTGATGACCAAGCAGTAATCATCATCGTCAACTGGACCTAATGTACTAAAGCTTAGTCCTGGTATTGATTGAGAGCTTTTTCATTTGTTATTCCATATCTTTTGAAGTAATCTCACCTGTGCTTAGACCATGAATGTGGAATTAAACATTTCTTTGCAAGATTTAGAACACAAGGTGTATCAATCAAAAAGTAATTTTATTAATCCTTATATGAATCATCCTCAAGTTTTACATTAACTTCTTGACTTGAGAATGATGCTGCAAGATAAAATATCTAAGTCTTCATAGCTGCACATGATTTAGGGGCCTCCTTAACTACAAAACCCTTAACTTTTTATGAGGAAAGTGGAGTTAGAGCTAAAGTTTGCAACCAATGCCTAATAGTTTCACATAAAGAAGACTTGGATACACTTATGCTTTGCTTGGGAATCTAAATTGATCACTGTCTGGCTAGAGTGTCACCTATAATGGAATCTGCTGTTGAGAAGAGTTGGTTAGTGTGTTGATCATATAAGACTCATCCTCTAAGCTAGATTCTAAGTCTATTTGGATAGCAGGTGTACTCCTGGTAGCTGGGATAAATCTCCTAGTGGGTGGTAAGTATGGAGGCCTTTCACCTCGGGGACTCCCTCTAGACTTGCCACTTTCTCGTCCTAGTGGAGGTCAGGTCATCCTCTCCACTTGTTCGATGGAGAAAGTTTCTTAATTTTAGAAATGATCTTTTAGAGGTATGGGATAAGAAAATATCTTAACCTTCTTTTATCTTAAGAGGATCAAAAGTATCCCCAAGAATTACTCTAAGATTACCAAATGGTTATTCCACTAAGTATTCCTTGGGGATGACTATAGCTCTTGACTTGTAGCTATGCTCAAGCCATTCTTTGAAGGTGATTCAATCTTCTAAGATGTGTCCTAACATGCGATGATAGGGGTAGTAGCTATGATCATCACTCCTACCCACTTTCTTTGGCTTCTTAGGCTTGGGTAGCTGAAAATCAAGTTTCTTCAAGAGATTCTTGAAGATCTTCCTAACTACCTCCATCTTGAATGAGTTTGGTTTGTTTAACTTTTCAATAAGAGTACATGAAAAATATCTACCTAGCGGTGGATACAGATACCACTGCTGAGTAGGTTGTTGTGGCTAGGGTGTTGGCCATTATGGCGGCTGTGGTAGTGGAAGAGGAGGTGGTAATGGAGGCTACTAAAATCTGAGCCTATCAAACTAAACTCTAGTTAGCTACTTCCCCTTATCCACTGACACAACTATTCCAAGCTTCTTCTCAAAGAACTTTTGAGCTTTGGCTTAGATGATTAGTCTAAAAAGGGTAATTGTTTGGCTTCCTCTTATAGGTTAGCCACCTTGCTGATTAACTTCTCCAATGTCTTAATGGTGAAGCCTTTAAGCATGAAGGCAACTTGGCCATGGAAATTCTTGAGTAGAATCTTGATGGCATGCTACTCTTACAGCTATGTTTCACATTTCATACTCAAGTTAAGTCATCTAAGAATGTAATCAACAATGGACTCATTGGGTTTTTATTTCTCTACAACGAGGTCACCTATAATTACCCTTTACTGAGCTCTTGCAAATCTCTTGATGAAGAGATGCTCTAACTCTATAAAGGTCTTCACTAAACCATTAGGTAGTTCAACATAACAATCAAATGCCACACCTACTAGGCTACTGAAAAATAGATGGAGCAGAAGTGCATCACTACCACCTACATTGCAACAACTGGCCCTAGAGTGTGCAATATACTACATTGGGTTTCCACTGCCATCAAAATCTTGAAACATGGTGGAACAAAACTGTTAGGGTGTTGAACTACACTAAATTCCTCTAGGTAGTGTCTACCCTTTGAAACAAATGAGCTCTCATGGGCTTGTGCCAATGCTTCCTTCACTTGTTGCTCTACCATCTGCTTAATGTCCTTTTCATGCATGGAAGTACTATCGGTGACTTTCTTATGCAAGCTGCCGACATCATCTTCCATGGGAGTGCACTTGGGATGATCTAAGGTATGGACTAGCTCAGGCCAATCGGCCTCCATGGGGGAAGGTTGTGAAACTGAGGCTTAGTTCTATAAGGCTAAGACTAATGCCATCAGCTCTTCTACCTTCTTCTCCATCCTATCAATCTAGTTATCCTTATGCTTGATTTGTTGGAGGAGGTGTTGAGTTGAGTGAGATGTCACCTTCCTCAACTATAGCACCTTCCTGGCTATGCTGATCGCTATGTTGATCTCTATGTGGACTTCTACAAGATCATCTAATATGCCATCCTCATCGGCATCAAACTCTAGTCTACCCTCCTCCTAGTCTGACTGATCATCCTCGACTATCTACCTCACCAAGGCATGATAGTTCTCTAAAATGTCATCCAAAGAACGGTCATCTACTTGACGCTCTCAAACATAGGTTGGTGATGGCCGATTTGGCATGTAGAATCTATGAATTGAATGGCCTACACTGGTGGAGTACACTCCTTGACTGGCTCAACTATCATGGGGACCATCTCAGTATCTCCTCCTCTCTCCTCCTCCAACTGCTATGATGGAGCAACCACGACACTCTTGGGTCGCCACTCCTTCTTCACCACAGTTGTGATGGAAGGTCAGCGAGCTCGACCTTACCTCAATGGGTGGAGTAGATGGAGTGGGATCCTTAGGCCATAGCCGGATCACCAAAGGAGACGCTTGCTCTTGGAATGGGGGCTTGTGAAACTTAGTGGAGACTGCAGATGCTGGAACTGAACTAGTGAAGGTGGATGGTGAGTGGAGCAGTGTAATTATGGAGATACTGGCTGCCTCTTCGTTGAAGTTCTCCTCCTGCGACTGGTGGTACCGGTAAGGATTATGAGGGCAGAATGATTAGCTCTATCAGCTCACCGATCAAGAAAATCCATTAAAGCGGAGGCTATGATTGTATGGCAAACCTCCTCCACTCTCTCTTGCCCACTTGGGCAGTCAACTTGGCCCCAGTGGCCCTCTCTTGGTGAATCTAATCCCTAACACTCCAAGGGATCAATCTTCTTAGATCATAAAGTATACTGGACTTCGAGCGTCCATGGGCTCAACCAACTCTATGAAGCATAGACCAGACCAGCATAGGGCTTCTTCTTCTCTTTAGCTGGTGTCTCATACTCTACAGGAAGTGGGGGTAATGCAGCTATACTGTGATAGTATTCTTCTCCCTCTAAAGTTAAAAGAGAGAGAAACCTACTGCCACCTAAGAGTGGAGAGGTTTTACAAGTGGAACCCTCCTCAGCAACATAGGAGGCTTCATCTACCTCCTTGGTCCCTCACTCATATTGCCTCTTGATCTTGTGGTTCTTATTGTGGCATTGGGTTTTGGTGAGCGGGGAAGAATGGGAACTAGAACTAACCTCAAAGGTGGAGGAGACTATCTCAGAAGCTAAAATAGCCATCCCTTTAGAACAGGAGGAACCACGGAGGCGGCACTAGCCCGTGCTGGAACTGCAATAGGGGAAACAGACTAAATTACTAGCACTAGCATAGCTGGCACTAGAAAAACTATCATTGACAGGGGAACCTCAATAGCCTTCCTCTTCAAAGAGGAAAACTCAGCTACTGGACTGCAGTCAAACTGGAGAAGTGGTTTCTTGCCTACCACCTCCTCTCTACTGACGGTAGTAAGGGTGGGCCCCTCGTATGTGGCTTTGAAGTTTCCAAAGCCAAGTTTGAACTTGATGATGGGGGCATCGGTGAGTATGGCTTGATCTAGGGCAAAATCCACAACAGAGGTAGAGGAGAAAATCAGCTTCTCGAAAGACATGATGAAAAGCTGACTGAAGAAAGAAGAAAGGAACTGGTATCTATAATGTACTATTGGAAAAGAGAATTGAATTAGATCATTGCTTTGATGTTGTCTTGAATTATTGATTTTGAATTGACTTTTGAATTGGAACCCTCATATAACAAATTTAATTATACTAAATGGTGTTCAATTGTATGTTGGAGAGATTTTGAAGATTTGGAGGAGAGATTCTGTTGTTGGATTTTGATTTGTTGGAACCCTCATCTCAACAAATTTGACTTTGTTGAATGGGGTTCAAATGTTTTGGAGAGACTTTTAGAAATGAGATTTTTAGTTTCTTTTGTTGGAGTTTGATTTTGATTTTGATTTTAAGTTGGAACCCTCATTTAGCAAATTTACATGTGTTAAATGTGATTCAATTGTATGTTTGAAAATTTTGAAGGCTTTTATTTTGTTTAATGTTTGAATGTCATATGTTGATGTTTGATCTTGATTTAGTATTGAAAATGGAACTCTCACTTAACAAATTTGGGTACGTTAAAGGGAGATCAATTGAATGTTGATTATTATCTATTGATGTGTGATTTTGTTTTATTTTGAAAGCGACTCTCATTTAACAAATTTCAGTATGTTAAATGAAGTTGGTTAATTTTATTTGAAACTATTTTGAAAATTTTTGGAGAAGGAATTTTGTTGTTATTTTCTTGATTTAATTTTAATTTTGAAAAGAGGAACCCTCATTGAACAAATTTGGGTACGTTAAATGGAGATTATTTGTATGTTGGAATTTTTTAAAGGCTTTTTTTCTCTTATGTTTGATGTTGATTGTTGTATGTTGATATTTGATATTGTTTTGATTTTTAAAATGTAGCTCTCATTTAATAAATTTTGGTATGTTAAATGGAGTTGGTTAATGTTGTTTGAAAAAGGGTTTTAATATTTTCGATGAAAGGATTTGTTGTTGTTTTGATTAATTTTGAATTTGAAAAGGGAACCCTCATTTAACCAATTATGTTAAATGGGGGTTCATTAATTTTGTTTTGAAAAGGTTTTAGAAATTTTTAAAGAAAGAATTTCTATTTATTTTGATCTTGAAAGAGGACCCTCATTTAACAAAATTTGATTAAATGGGGTTAATTTTACTTTGAAAATATGTTTGAAGACTTTATAAAAGACTTCTCTTTGTTTTACTTTGGATTTTATTGAAATGTAGTTGAATATGGGATGAACTTTGCCTTGTCAAGCTAGTGGTAAGAGGTTCTTAATTTTGTTTGATTTATATTTGGTTATTTTTCTTTCTTTAGTTAATTTATTTTTACCTATTGAGGGACCCTATAGGGGTTTTAAGACCTACATGGAATGAGGTCCTAAAATCTAAAGGATGCTGGCCACCTTTGCTTAAGGATAAAATAAGTAAAGCACCAATAGAAAGAAAGATAGTCTCGGGACTTATATAAAATATAAGTCCACTATTGATACTTGGATATAATAATTGTCTACTAGAGATGAAGAGAGGAACATTCTCCTGGTGGAGTCGCTAGAAAAATCTATGGTGTTTACATTCGGATGGTCATATGGACACCATGTAGATCGTAAGAGGTACTTATTGAAGTGATCATGTATGACATTGAGGTATGTTGTGCTATCTCGAAAGATAGAAACATCACCCTACAATGGACTTAATCACTTAATAAGGACTCCTAAGGCATGATGAGTCTTCGTACATACTAGAGATATTTCCCCTACTTTACATGGAAAAGTAAAATAGAGTTTATTTTAAGCCAGGTTCATAACTTCCCTATGGAGGCAAGCCTCCATAGTTAATTACATCCTAGGAAATGAGATTTTCTAAGAACACTCTCAATTAAAGTAGCCAATTATTATCTCCAAAAATTTCAGATTTAAGGCTATCAATAAATTGGATATTTTTGAAAAAATTAAATGGGATTGTTCAATTAGAAAGGCTTATTTTGGAATCCAAAGGAAAAAATAAGTAAGAAATGCTCATGATACTAGGAATCCTAGTAAGCATTCCAACTTATCCTATGGTGAGACTTTACATATTTAAAAGTGAGAAGATTTATTTATTTGGGTTGAAATTTTATTAGATTGTTAAGGCTTATAATCCATCAACAAAAGATTGTGAAAATGCCTAAGAGGTAAGGATTTATGCTTGTAGCCAAGAGAAATAAACAATCTAAAATCCTAAATCTATGGAGCTTTTGCACAACCTAAAACATGACCAAAATCTAAGCGGAAAGGGGGCATGAGGGTCTACCTCCACAAGAGAGGATAAACTCACCTGACTTCTAGACTTACAACTTCCGGAGTGGTTGCTACCTAACACCTCCTACGATTCAAAATCATGTAGTCTGGTCTTATGAAATTACAAGATAGTTTAAGTTGTTATTTAATTTTCAAAGAGACTAGAGTCCTAAACTCACTTCCTAAGAGACTAGATTATGTTTGGCATGAGCATATGACTTAGTATAAAAATGTAACATTTTTTTAAATTTTATTTCATTTTGACACATTCATTTAGATAAAGGTTTTAGGATTTCTTATGCCTAAATGCATGATGACACTTGATTGTTTTCCAAATCAAAAGAGAAAGAGAGTGAAGCTCTATTATGAGGGGTTGCTCTCACAGGTCAAGCAGTCCTTATATTGCAATAATGGAGGCCCTCATTTTTCAAGAGTGATAGAAGATGTCATGCATGATGTGAGACATATAACATACAGCTAAGGGGTTGCTAAATATTTTAATTATCTTGATTATAGCTTAGGTTTTATGATGAAGTTTAAAATTGTTTAGAGTTTAATTATAAGTTATTAATGAGGATTGAAAAATTAATTTTATCCTGAGAGCCTACTGCATCTAAGTCATACATCAAAACATCAATCATAAAGAAACTATGAAAAATATGTCATCATAATGCCCAAGCTAAACATAACAATAATCATTTTTATAAAGTATCGTAAAAGAATAAGAGGTTGATGCTACAGTGTCGTGCACCCGAAAAAGAAAAAATTGGGTAGCCAAGCTCTACCCTTATACAACCTGGATTACAAAATAATTTTATAATTTACAATTGAATATATGTTATAGGAGTCTTCATTTTTCATTTCTTCTTCTCCCTTCTTTCTTTCTTTTAATTTGATTTGCTCTAAGGCATCACAAGGCATCTCAGAACTAAGCCTTTTAGCCATTGCTCATCCTAATCCCCATAATACTAATCCTAATTCCTATTATAAAATTACATTCTTGGAAAAGTGAATCTAACTACATCTGCAAAATAGAGTTTAGCTAAACATACATATAATCCCAAGTAGTTACATTTTATAATTTGGACTTAGCACCCAACACATGGGTAACCAAGCCCACCTATCCTAACATGGATTATGCTTAGGGGCATAAGCAACCTACAAAGAGAATTTATAATTATTTTTAAGTGGCCATTTATGCACAATCCCTATAGAAAATAATATCAAGCTAACAATGGCCTAACATCAAGTCTATAAGTCATACACCCTAACATCCAATCTATAAGTCATACACCTTAACAACCAGTCTAAAACATTACATCACAAAACAAAATATAACACCATACATACATCATCCTAACTTAGAACTAGAAGTGGTGGGTTAGTTCTAATGTGTGTGCTAAGGCTTTGTGTGGTATGTCTTAACTAAGCATTAGAGTTGTGATTTTGTAAATTTGGAAATTTTTTAAGTTTACATGACGGTTTGTTTCATTTCAAGTTATTTAGTTAATTTGTAAATTTTAACTTGTATTTTGTTTTGTTTCATTTGATTTACACTTAATATCTAAGGGTTATAAAGAGAAGAGAAAGCCTTACCCTTCTTCATCCCTATCTTAAGTCACTTTTAAGTCACATTATTATGTCTTAATTTCTTTTGGTGAATGACTTATTAAACATATTTTATTAATCCTAAATTTGGGTTAACCTTAAAGAATCCTATCCAACATGAAAGGCATCTTAAGATTAATATAATTGAATTACTATCACATAGAAAATGTTGAATCATTCTTTTCCATTACCCATAGCATGCATATGATTTAACACTTACCATACCTATACATTCAACATATTTTGGCATACTTAAATGATCATGAATGAATGCATATATTTGGAAATTATATATATATTTTTATTGAATTATTTATACATGTATATTAAAGTTCTATCTAAATTATAATATAAAAATACATAAGAATGAAATTAAATAAGTATGTGCCTTTGTTAACCAAGGAAGTGAGATAATCAAATGACCTCTTTGGGCTACTTAAAGCCTCAAATTTTGGGATGTCTAGACTATATACTTATTTTCATTCAAACATATGTAGATTTATATATGTGAACATAGGAAGAAGCATTGCACTCACATGTTATACATTTTGGTGACTTGAGTAATTATGAATGCATGTATTTTTAATAGAAAGGAAGATTTTTATCTCTTAATCACATACACATGTATAAAAGATATAAGCAAGTACGTGTCATTGTTAAACCATGAAAGTGAGGTAATCCAATGACCTCCTTGGGGCAACTTAAAGCCTCATATTCTGGGATGCCCAGACTATATACTTACTATCTTATATACATATAAATATATTCATGATTAACAGAATGAAAACCATGCAAAGATTGTATTTTATTTAATTGAATTATCTATGCATGTGAATTAAAGCTCTATCCAATTCTAATACCAAATACATAGGGATGAAGTTAAATAAGTGTGTGCCTTTGTTAACCAGGGAAGTGAGATAATCAAATGACCTCCTTGGGGTACTTAAAGCCTCGTATTCTAGGATGTCCAGACTATATACTTATTGACATTCAAACATATGTAAATCTATATATGAATTATAAGAGAGAGAGCTTTTCATTCATATACTTAAGCTATAAGCACATGCAAATCCTATATATGTATAATTATCATTACTCCAAATGTTATTGATAATTTATAAACATTGAAAAATAAATTTAGATCTTACATAAATAAATTTCATTTGATTCATTTAGATTTGGATTTGAAAAGATGAATGCATGAGGTCACATTACATACAAAATTTAAAATGATTCGAAAGTAATAGCTAAACATAAACACATGATTCATTCAACTACACTAATTCCTAAGGACAATCACTTTAAATAAGACACTTCAAAGAAAACCAAAGCTTCTTATTAATTTAATTTTTTGGATTTGGATTGAACTTAAAGAAGAGAGATTATAATTTACTATTTTAGTCCCATTCCCAAGTTGGTAATCATAATTTATTTAAGGAAAGGTAATTAGATGGATTTTATGCATTAATTAAGTTGGACCATTAATTAAATTACTTAATTACCTTTTTCCTTGCTCTTTAATTTGATTAATTATTTAATCATGAGCCACAAATGATATGAACATGTGAGAAAATAAAATTGCAATGCTCCTAAAGGACCTAATGCAATTGGCTCATAATTAAATAATTAAGTTAAAAAACCTAATTAAGTACTTTTATAATTTTTTCATACTTATGAGTTAATCATAATTTTCTTAAGGGTCTTTATGTTATTAACCACATAAAGAGGAACCCTTGGTTTCATTGTTATTAAAATTTCAATTTGATTTGATTTAGTCATTTAATTGATTAATTAAATTCTTAATTAAATCTCATGTTAATTAGGAAAAGTAATTAGGAAAGGGGTCCTAATCACTCTCCCTCATCACCTCATTGTTAATCAGTGATTAATAGAGCCAAATAAACTAATTTTTGCTATTTGGAATTTTAATTAATCATTAAATTGATTAAAGGGGTAATTAAGGTTTGAGTTACCAATTTTCCTAATTACCTAGGTAATAAATTCCAAGCAAATCATGGGAGGCAGAGGTCATCCCACTAAATCAATACACCAAGTTTGGGAATTAATTGTCCAAGTAATTAGAGCTTAATTAAGTTAATTAAGTGAACATTCAAATCTTAATTAAGCCTTAATTACTAATCACAATCAAATGAAAATTATTTTAATAAAATCTCCTCTCTTTTACCTTTCTAATGAATATTTCTTTGTATTTTTTTTGGATTTTTTACAATTAGTTATGAATTTATGAAGTTTCAGCCATTAAAATAAATTATTATGCCTAATTAACCCTTAATCCTTTCTATGTCATGCATGTGGCAGTGCTTTCCACGTGGCATTGTAGGATTGGTTATTTAAACCCATTCGATGTGGTGCTGATGTGGCCACGTTGGATGCACTTTTGTCCCGCCATACGATCTAAGATTGGACAGTGAGGATTAATCTCGTGATTCCTAAGGGAATTAAATCAGATTTAATCTAGCAAATAATCATGATTGTCTATTCCAATCACGTGGAACGGACGGCAGATGATCCATCGTCTCCTGAGCCACGAAAGACGGACACCGTCCGCCTTCGCCTCTCGCGAGCTTCAGCTTCGTGTTCGGATCAATCCAAAACATTCACAAGGAAGATCTAGAAAGATCTAATGGTGTAAATTGCATGACATCAAACTTTTCTTCATAAAGGCCTAAAAATTAAAAAATATATGGTTTGCCGGAATTTACCTCACCTGAGCTCAGGATTGGTGGCTACCGAATGAGGTAGCTTCATCTTGAAGAGATGAATCCATGTTAAGAAGCCCGCACCTTGCCTCCTCATCGATGGCTCTGTAGATCAACCATCACTAGAAAACTTGTCGGAGTTAAGCTTGGAGTGGTCTCTGGTGCTCGAATCGGTCGGGAGAAGATTCATTTCGCCTCAAAGCTTAGTGAACGTGTGGGTGAAGCTATTTTAAATACCATTGAGGTTTGGTGGGGTTGGATGGAGTTAAGCATTATCCTATTTTGAGTAGGCCTAATTTCATCGTTGCCAGTGATGAGGAGGCCTTAGAAGCTCTAGAAATGCTTAGGGGAGTTTGTCTTAAGGTGACAAAGCTCTAAGGATTGTTAATGTCTTGATTCAAATGATAATGAGGGAGTATACACCTCCCCTCCTCTAATCTGATAGATGTGAGCCTCTCTGTCATTTGCTAGCATCCGACTGCCGCAGGCGGCTGTGGGTGGCATGAGAGCTAAGGTGGCTCAATTTGAGTGGCCAAGGGAGGAGAGGTGGTCGTCCTTGGCTAAGGTGGCTTGGTTTGGCTTTCTAAGTGTTCTAATGGGGCTCCATGGGTTAGCTCACCTCCACTTGGCTCATGGTTGACCCAAATAGCTTTGAGTCAGGTGAGCCAGTGGTCCTTGTGTCCATTTGGAGCTTAAGGTGGCTGCCAAGGGGAGGATAGTGGTTTTGACTAATCAAATGTGGGTTTTATCTCATGTGGGAGGCTTTACCCATTGGATAATGGGTCAATTCAGGTTTAAATTAGGTTGGATTGGATTTGGGTTGATCCAAGGTGACCCAAGGATGGGTCATGCCATGTTTCAAAGGGTTTGGGCTTAGTTTGAATGGGTTTGACTCAATTTGACTCATGTAGGTCAAATTGGGCTAAGTTGGGTCAAGTTGACCGATTGGTCAAATTGGGTCAAACCAAGGCTTGGGTCAAGTTCAAATGAGTATTTGGAATGTTTTGGTTTAATTGGTTTGGTTTAATTTGGCTTGGATTTGGATTTGACCCATTTGGATTCATATGGGTCAAATGGGCTAAGTTGACCAATTTGGCCAAATTGATAAATTTGGCTTGGGTTAGGTGTATGTTTATGTTCAATTGATCATTCTAGAATGATTGCAGGCTTTGATTTCAATTAATTTAGATTATGAATGATTTTGGCCAAATTGACCCTTTAGGTCAATAGGTCAATTTGGGCTAAATAGTTCAATTGGGTTCAATTGATCAAATTGAGTTCAATCAAGGCTTTGATAGAGTTCAATAATCAATTTGGAATGAATTTGAATCATTGGTTGCAATCAATTTGGATTAGATTTTATTTGACCCAATTTAGCCTTTTAGGGGTCAAAGGGCCAATTGGGTTCAATCAAAGCTTTAATTAAGTTCAATAATCAATTTGGAATGAATTTGAATCATTGGTTGCAATCAATTTGGATTAAATTTTGATTTGACCCAATTTGGTCCTTTTAGGTCAAATTGGGTCAACTTGGGTCAAAGGGCCAATTGGGTTTGGGTTAGCTCAATTGATGGTCAATACATATTCAAGGATTTATTTTAGGTTGGTATGAATCATTGATTTCAATTGATTTAGAATAGGATGAGGTTTGGTTCATTTGATTCATTTGGCTCATGCAGGTTAATTGGGTTGATTTGGTCAAATGTCCAAAATGACTTGGTTTGACCAAATTGATTGTAATTTATCAATCAAGGATGATCAACAATCATCGTAGGAGGTTTTGGATGATTTGGTCCAATCCAATTTGGGTTGGATTGAGGTTTGGTTCAAAAAGAGCTCTTTAGGTCACTTTGGGTTAAGTGAGCCTAAGTGGGTCAATTGGCTTGATTTGATTGGATTGATTGCAATTAGGCTATCCAAAATGATCAACAATCATCATGGAGAATATTTGAAGGGTTTATCTAATCCACTTTGGGTTGGATTGGAGTTTGGTTCAATTTGGTCAAATTGGTCACTTTGGGTCAAGTTGACCAATCGGGCTAATTCAGTTGGATTAGGTTTGAATTTAGTTGAATTGAGATTGATAATTGATTTATAATTGATTGATAGCTTCGATTGTAATTGATTTGGTTTAATTAGATTTTGGCTCATTTAGACCCTTTATGTCAAATGGGTTAGGTTAGGTTGAATTATTTTTGGCTTGATTAGTTTGATTATAATTTTTGGTAGAGATTGGAATGATGATTGAAGGGTTGATTTTCTTTGAGAAAATCAATTGAGTTAAGTTTGGATTGAAGGAATTTTGGCTAAGTCCTAGGATTGAATCATAGGTTTTAGGTTTAGATCATGGAGTTCAATCATTTTGTTTGGGATTTGGATTTGAATTGGGATTTTGGTTATATTGATTTAAGGTTGGATTTTGGCTAAGGAGTTATGCAAGAGTTTGGTTTAGGCCATAGACTAGGTAGGTTTCCTTAGGTCCTAAGGCATATCCCAATCCTATGGCTAATTCTCCTAAGTCCCTAGGCTTGGGTTAAGTGTTCACTTAATCACTAGAAGTGTCTTATGACTAAGAAAATCTTAGTGTCTAGAAGACTCATAGATCTAAGATAGGAAGATTGACTCCTCACTCTAAAAGTGAGGTCAATAAGTCCTTATTATGTGCTTAGGTCCATTGTAGGGTGATTTTTATATTTCAAGATAGTACATCATACCTTAATGTAATACCCGATCCCTTCAATAAGTACCCCCTAAGATCTGTGTAATGTCCACAATGACTCCAAATTAAAACACCATAATATGATTATTATATATATAAATTTTTTTCCATCTTCACTTATTAATTCAAACACACACACACATGATTCATATAGAAAAAGTAGTTTTAAAATTTATTAGTAATAATAGTATTAATGACATAAACTTAACACTTGGAATTTTTCAACATTAATATATGATCATGTAGTTAAACACACATGTAAGTCGATAAAAAAGAATGATTAAGTATCACAAAATAATTTACTTAAACCAAACAATCCCTAGATTAATCACAAGAGAATAACACCACTTAACCTTAATTAAGTTTTTTTTTTTTTTGCTTAAGGTGTTTGAATTAAGGTTATTTAGACACATTTGAGAGGATTAGGCACTCTAAGATTATCCGACAACTCTCTTTGTACATTAAGTGATTCCAAAGTTTGATAAATAATTTTTATGATTTAATTAGGATTTAATAATCATTGAATGTAATTAAGCTCAAAGAACCTCACAAAATTAATTAAACATGACATATAATCTAAAAAAATTATAGAAAAATTACATAGCATGCATTAACATAAATAAAATACTTTCTAAAAATTCTAATGCATTTAGGCATATAATTTATGATTAATTAAATAAATTAGGAAAACCCTAAATTATCAATTACGCTCAAAATAACCCAAACTAATTAGGTCTTTTGATTTTATTTAAACCCTCTATATTAGATGAGCACAAAGAGAGGTTGATCACAATTATTTCAAACCTACATAATTAGTTATGGAATTTTCAAGTTCTAGGTCATTTAATGAATTATTAATTGCTAATTAATCCTACTAATGGTGATTTTGAGTTTTAATGACAAAAAAGTATCTTAAATTTTTTCTTAAGTGTCTTTATGTTATGTAATTGTATTTATGCATTTAAATATAAATTAGTAATTTTTAACTTTTTATTAATTATTATGTGAATTTGGTGATTAAGCATTCTAAAACTCATAACTTTTAATCTAATCACCCAAAATTCATGAAAATTTTATGAGGAATGTACATTTACATGATTAATCTACCATAAAAATTTTAAGTTAATCAAGCATGTCTTCTAGGATTAATTTGGAATTTATTATTGTTGATTATTTCTAAATTATCCCAAAAATACTTAACAAAATTTAGATTTTTAAATTTTGTGAGATTGTCTATAAAATATGTATCCAGAGATAGGTCATTTGTAACTTTTGGCTTAATGGTTAATTTGTTATGAATTTTTGAAGCTCAATCTCAATTAATTTAACTAATTGAATTTTTAATTCCCTATTAAGCTCTAATTAAGTATTTTTTTAAATTTTATCAAATCCAAAGAGTATAATTAATTTTTATCGAGTCTTTGATATTGGTAAAAAAAATATTTTCAATCATTTTGATATTTTTTATAATATTTAAAATTTTAAATTAGTTATATTATCTAATTTTTTTTAAAAGAGCCTAAAAAATCATATCTTTTGATCTAGGGGTTTCATTGACTTGAAATTTGTATGGTTATTAGATATTTGCAATAGGTTGTTAGCCTCAAAATTTCAACTTTGTTTTATTGTACTTTGGGAGTAATTAAGAAATTATTATTTTGATAATTTTAAATTAACCCAAAAATATTTAATAAAATAAAAGAATTTTAATTTTGTTGAATTCCTCTCTAAAATATGCATCCATAAAGGGGTCACTCGTATTTTTTGATTAAATGGTTGATTTATTATGAATTTTTAAATTTTTGGTTCAAATAAATTAATTAATTAAATTTTTAATTCCATATTAAGCCCTAATTAAGTGATTAGTGAGATTTTAAATAATCCAAAATGCTTAAATATTTTTTCAAGGTTCTTGGATATGTGTTGGACTGTTTTGAAATATTTTAGTAAAAATTCATAATTTTTATGATTTTTAACTATTTTTTTATTAAAAAATAAGTCACTGAACTTAAAAAAAATTAATAAATCCTAAACTAAATGCCCATTGACTTGAAAATTTTATGGAAGATGGGGATTAACTTCAAGTTTATTCCCTAAAAATTTTAGATCAATTAGATTAGCATTTTAAGATTAATTAAGGAATTATCATTTTTTTATAATTTTCAAATTAAGCTAAAAAATATCCAATGAAATTTGATGATTTTACGTTCGTTGGATTCCACTTAAGAAGATGAATCCATAGAGAGATTATTTATAATTTTTTGTTTAAGGAGGATCTACATATGATATTTATTGATTTAAAGAAAGCTTATGATAAAGTTTCAAGAGATGTTCTTTGGAGAGTTCTAGAAAAGAAAGGAGTTAATATTGGTTATATTCAAGTCATTAAGTATATGTATACTAGAGCTATTACTTGTGTCCAAACACAAGGAGGATTGATAAAATATTTTTCTATTTCAATTGGATTACATCAAGAATCAGCTTTAAGTCCTTATCTTTTTTGCTTTAATTATGGATGTTCTTACTAGACATTTATAGGAAGATGTACATTGGTGTATGCTTTTTGCTGATGACATTTTTCTTATTGATAAGACTAAAGAGGGAGTCCAAGAGAAACTTGAATTATGGAGGTTAACCTTAGAGTCTAAAGGTTTTTGTTTAAGTAGATCTATTGTTCAAAATTGAATATATAGAGTGTAATTTTAGTTGTAGAGGTTCTAGTGGTAGTGTTGTGACATTGGGTTAATCATTAAAAAGAGTGAGCGATTCAGATATCTAGGCTCCATTGTTCAAAATGATGGTAAAATAGATGAAGATGTTATTAGTAGACTTCAAGTTGGATGGTTGAAGTGGAGGAATGTATCTAGCCTATTATGTGATAGAAAAGTTCCACTTAAAGTTAAGGGAAAATTTTATAAGATGGTGGTAAGACCTACAATGATTTAAGGTGCATAATGTTGGCCAATAAAATAGATGCATAAGATTGAATGTTGTAGAGATGAGGATGCTCAGGTGGATGAGTGGCTTTACTTTTAGAGATAAAATGTGAAATGAGTATATTTGGGAAAACATTAGAGTAGATATAGTGGTAGATAAGATTACAGAGAGTCACCTTAGATGGTTTGGCCACATAAAGCATCGACAGTCTAATGACCCAATTAGGAGAGTAGATGCATTAGATTTGCCTTATGTTAAGAAAGGTAGAGGTATACCTAAAAAGACTTGGTAAGATGTATAAAAATGATCTTGGCATACTTGAATTAAATGAGAATTTGACACATAATAGGACACATTAGAGAAGAAGGATTCATGTAACCCACATAGTGGGATAAAGGCTTGTTGTTGTTGTTTTTGGTGTTGGTGTTGTTGTTTAGTTTTTTAATTTCTATGACTTTTTGAAGTTTTAGTTATTTTCTAGTAATTTTTTATATTTGAAAATCTACATATTTATTTTCTTAAACCAGCCAATGCTGATGTGGCATTCCTCTATGTGTGTTGCCACAGGATTAGACCATGTAGAGATGACATGGATTGGGTAGAAAATAATTAGATATGGACCATCCAATTTTTTAGATTGGATGATTCTGATCAAAAGAGATTTATAATAAATAAAAAATAGGGATCTAATCATGAATGTCAATTCTAATCAAGTAGAATTGATGGCCCTAGGCTTCTCTTTCTCATGAGAGTAGACTAAGGTGGTAGGGGTGGAAGAAGTCCACCCAAAAGTCATTGGAGTTCACAATTTTTCTACAATCTTTGCTAAAAAAATCACCTTTTTTTTGCATCAAGGAGGTTTAAAATGAAAATTGCAATAAAATTTTAAGGAAAAAAAATCCTAGAATCACATCATGTTTTTCAAAAATATCAAACCTATAGCTTACCTATGAGATTTAAAATTTATCTCACTTAAGCTAATGTTGAGTGGATTTTTTTTTAATTTGGAGATAATCCTTGGGCTGAGATGAAGCTTTGAAATTAATTTGTTCACTTGCCTCCTTTCAAATTGCTCTAACCACAAAGTGTCACCACCTCTTCACTGGAATTCACCAAGTTTTGATGTTTTTGTGTGTAAGAAAGGAGGGTGATGGGTTAATTTTACTTCTTGGGAGGTCGAAACAGTGTTTCTTGCAAAAACAAAACCAAAAAAAAAAGATGTTTTGAGCCTCTTTTCTCCCCCTCTTTATGCTTGGCTGAAAATCTCCATAACAAGTTGATATTGTGGTGTTTGATGGTGAGTAGCTAACATTCATGGTGTGAGATGGTTGAGTGATTAAAATCACTCGAAGACAAGAAAATGGAGTGATGTGAGGAGATGGTGAGGGGATGTGAGGAGATTGTGTGTTTTGAAACTTTGCACTTTGCTTCCTTTCTCCTCCCCCACTTTTGACTTCCCTCCCTCTTTCTAAGGCTGAAGTTTCAACTCATACATGTAGAGATTGGGTGAGGTTAATTGTGCATGAGCTTGGTTTGGGTTGCATGTGATGTCTTTATGTTTGGATTAGCTTAGGTTAACCAAATTGGGTTCATATTGGACCAATTATTTAATTTGATCAATTTGCATTTAGATTATGCTTTAATTATGTTTAATGTGCTATTTAAGATGATTGATTTTTATTAATTACAATTTATTTGGGTTTACTTTGAATTTAATCCAAATTGACCTAATCAAGTTAATTTGGGTTCACTTGGGTCGATTGGCCAAATTGACCAAATTGGACTCAAAGGATGATTGGATTGAGTTTAATTAAGTGCCTTAAATGATTTTGAGTTATTAATTTGATTTAATTTTAATTTACTTTGATTTTAGCTCAGTATAGCTTATATAGGTTGTTTTGCATTAATTCAGGTCTAACTGGGCTTGAGGAGTTATTAGATCATGTTAAAATGTTAATTCAAAATGTGTAAAAATGACTGGTGTGGTTCAATTTAGCTTGGATTGGATTTTGGCTCTACATGGTTCATGTAGGTCAAATTAAGTTAAGTTTGGCCGTTGGTCGAGTCGATCAAATTGATTAAATTGAGTTAGTTGATCATTGAATTATGTTCAAAAATTAATTTGAAGTACTTTGAAATACTCGGTTTAGTTTAATTTGAATTAGATTTGGATTGAATTTGGTTTGACTTCATAAGGTCCAATTAGCCTAACTTAGGTTAAATGATCGGAGTAGCTAAATTAAGTCTTAACTAGGCTTTAATCAAATTCAATTAAGGTTTTAAATATTTTGGATAGGCTCAATCTCAAATGGCTTAGATTTAGTTTGGGTTTAACCCTTCTAAGATCATATGGGTCAAGTCTGATCGATTGAGCCGATTGGTCAAATTGGACCACAATTGGGTATGATTTCAGTATGGTTGACTTTTTTGGTTTCATATGATCCATGAGTTGAAAATCATTTAGATTCTATTAAGGTTTAATTCAAGCTGACCTAAATGGTCAGATGGGCTAATTTAGACTAAGTGGGTAAATTAGCTCATTTGAAATTAAGTGTGTTTGGTTTGTGTTCAAGTTTATATTTGAGGTTAAGATTAGTTTGCAATCAATTTGGCTTAGTATGTAAGGGTTTGTTTGGGCTAAGTGTGGTCCACTAGTCAAATCAAACCATGATCTAGAGTCTTCAAGTTTTGGGTTTGGGTATCCTCTTAATTACTAGAAGTGTCCTAACACTAAGTTAGGAAGTCCTAGAGCCAAGATAAATACCTATGTCTAAAGAGGATAGATGTTAGCCTCACTAAAAGTGAGGTCAACATAAGGCAAGAGGGTTTCGATGGTTGTTTGCATGCATTTTGTATAAGTAGTATGTGCATTCAAACAAAGAAGAGAAAGAAAATTGATTTGGGTGTGCATGGACTTGAGTTGGAGCAAACACGGACATGAGCATAAGCAGTGTCAAACCCAAAAGAAAAGATAGAGGTAAGGGTTTTCTTAAACTTTTCATTTATAGATTGAAATAAAATCATGTTTTATTTGTGTTATGTTAAGTCTAAAACCTTATCCTATTCTAAAAAAAAAATTTATTTTAATTATTGATTTTGTAAAGTTAAATCAGCAAGAAATTTAAACTTTTGTTGCCCCTATGTAAGATTTTGATACCTTCATTTTTCTAAATTTATGAATATTATTAGATTAATTTTAAACCATAATCTTATGTTGAGAGAATTTTTCAATTTATAGGATTATTGTAAGAAAGATTAAAATTAGCGAGGAAATTGATCTTTGCACGCTTATAGGTAAAACCAATGATACTATTTTTCTTTCTAAATTTATGAATATTATGGCTAGCATTTGCAACTTCAAGTAAAAATTTTGTATGTAATCACTAAGATCACTTAACCTGAATTTATATAATTAATTGGATGTAGTAAGAATGCGATTAAATTGTTATTAATCGATAGCATAATTTCACTCATTTCTTGTGTATAGCATAGGTCACATTCAATTTACAAAAATGCCAACTATATATATGTGAAATACAATATTCATTGTTTGAGTGAAATTAAGCTTAATAAATAAAAATAAAGTATTATAGTACAATTTATAATGGTTGAATTGTATTACATTAAATGCAAACACACAATAATTTAAAAGTTACTTTTTCATGAATTTTAAATAGATGCAATAAAAATTTTGCATAATGAGATGGATAGAAGAAGAATATTAGATAATGAAAGAATTTAAAGTATTAAGTTAAATTCTAAATAATAAGAAAGTTATAACATTAATAAATTAAATAACTATTAAATACTAATCATGTGTACTATACTTATTATAGGTACCTTACAAAAGGAAGCAAGAAATAGTTAAAGAAAAGAAAGTTCAAATGAATTCATCATAATGTGAGTGATTATGTTTCTTTATTATATAGATTGTTCTCTTTCTTCTTTTAAAATCAAATACACCTAATTATAGTTAAGTTGAGAAAGTTTTTCAATCTTTTATAATTACTTATGTTCATTTACAAAGTATCCATATTTAGAAGCCAATCACATTCATGCATATAATCTCATATGTCTCTCATAAATTACATGCAGAGATTTAATATCTTAAAGTTTTTAAAGTTCGCATGATTTTAACACAAATATATAAATAAATTAATATAAACATTTGAGGTAAAGGAAATAAATGAGGTACACATGCTTATATGACTGTATATGCATGTTTTGAGGATGAAGTTTATCCTTTTATGATATTAGTTAGGAATGCAATGGACCCGTACACATAAATGAAAATGGAAATAAAAATAGTTGCCTTTCTTTTGGATGGGTTTAGAAATTGTTCTTTTTAAATGTTGTATCTTTAAGGTGCATTCTAGATGGTAACTCTTATGATGATTATAAAATATAAATTGATAAGATTTACTGTACAATCAAAAAAAAATTACTACACTTTATTTTTATGATAAATTGTTGCATGAACTGCACATTTATGTATTTCTATTTTTTGAATTATTGTAATTTAAAATTTTATTTATTGAGTTTTTAACTTATATATTAATTATTGCAAATTTTTCAAATGATCTTTCAATAAATTAAATGGATAGTAAAAAAGACTTTGTTTATAGATGATGAAGAACTACTACTGATAAGTATTTTATAAGTCTTATGTTTTATGTAATTTCAAATTTGGATGTATATAGTAATAGATATATTGTGGATTTGCATTGGCTTTTTATGAGTTTAGAGACTTTGTGTTTTGTATTATTTTAAAATGTTTAGTTAACATTTTTTTCTGTCCGACCGTCTATTTCTGTTTTGGTATTCCAAACTTTTGAGACAAGTTGTGATAAAATTGTTACTTGCATAATTTGCTTATGCTAAGAAAAAGTAGATATTTGCAGTGTAACACACTTGCTAGAAAAAATCTGAAATGAAAAAGTTTGAACTCAAAAAACTTTGAGAAATCCTTGAATGAAGCTTTGCCAAGAAAATAAGGAGTTTACTTTTCAGGGAAGAGAAGCGCTTGTGCTGAGAAGATTTTCTTAGATTTTTTAAAGAAGTGTTTAGCTAGAGAGTCAGAGAGCAGAGAATGCGTCAGGTTTTTAAATTCTTTAATCCTTTAGAATCCTTTTGGGGAATTTTGTAGTCGTTAAAAAAATATTAAATGGCTTTTGATTGTTTTGAAAGCTTAGAGAAGTGGAAGCAAGCTCGAAGTTAAAGCACCTTTTACTGCATTTTTTTTCTGCAGAAAATCAACGATCACTGCCACAGGACCTTATCAGGTCCGACTAATGGCTACCGGATTGTAGTTAGCAAGGTTTTTTCAGCAAACCATCATAAGAGTTTATGTGGGTTAGTAAATTAATAATTTTACAAAGTAAAAAAATGAAATGTATTTAATGTTATTTCATGAGATAAATAGGTTCAGAAGATTTTGTTTAAATATTGTTCTCAGGTAGCCATAGCTTTCCACAAGGAAGCTGTACGTAGTATTCTTCTGGTAACCTTGAAAGAAATTTGCAGCGATGCTTTAATTGGGGTAAATAAAAATATAATATGATATATCATAGAATATATAGCACACAAGTTTAGCGAAGCTCTAAAGAAAGTTTTCTTGTTTTGGAAACCGATAAAAAGGAATGCAAGTGCATTTTTGGCTAGACAAAGAAGTACAGAAGGTTGTGGAGCAGTTGAAGTTGAGATGCTATAATTTGGGAGAAAATATTCATCAAGATTTTAATTATATTCAAATAAGTGGCTCAATTTCTTTTAAATTTTATTAAAAATAGTATAAAAATGTGTCCCAATTTCATTGGAATTCGACATGTAATATTTTCTCATAATTGGGAGTAATAAAAGTATTAAAATGGCTCCAAACATTATTTAAAGTATTAAAAAAATTTATAAATTATAAATCCAAACATTAATAGAAACTCAATTAAATTTTAATTAAATATTAAAAAAATTAAAATATGTTCAAAATCAATTATAATTTTAGCAAAAGTTTCATGCGCAATTTTCAAATAATATTTAATTAATAAAATGAATTTTTGGTGATTTTTAGATGCTTAAATTGAGATTTAATTTATTCGGATGTTTTAAGTCCAATAGAGTAAATTTGTTAACTTGTCCAATTTATTTTTCAATGATTATAAAATGATATATTTATAAGTTGCTTTACTATTTTAAACTTTCTGTGCATTATGCATTATTTTGAAACTGTGAAAATGCTCATACTCAATAAATATATTAAATATGAAAAGCAATTATTGTGGTTATGAATTGATTTGATTTACCAGAACCTATCTGCAAAAATTTTGGTGAAATATAATCTTAGAATTTTAATCCTATTGATGGAAACATTAGTTTGTTATTGCTTTTTGGGAGCTAGTACAACCATTGTTCTTTATAATGAGACTTCTTTTTATTTATGCACCACCCTACTCTATTTTTTGTTATAATCGAGGCACATTTACATGTACAACACACTATTCTTATTTATTTACATATTGAACTCAAATTTTCATATTTATATATACATATAACACTCAATTCTTTAATATTATATGAAAAATAACATAATTATTAATTTTTAAAGTAAAATGCATCATTTAATACATAGAAAAATTGATATATTTGTAACTATCAAACTTTAGGTGTTAGATATATAAATGTATAAGAATTATGAGCTATATTTGTAAATGTTTTTAAAATCAACTTGATTTTGATGTTTAGTGATACAATCTCAGGATAATGATACTCTTTCCCATCACGTTATTATTTATTAGATTGCAGTCTTGTGTGTGCATTTTCCCTAATATGGACTACAAATATTAATATGAATTAATTTCAAGATACTTAAACTTCAATCTACACCAATTTTTGAGATGCTTATTTGTTTTATCACTATATATATATATATATATATATATATTACAATTAAAAAAAATGAAAGGAATCAAGATTTTCATTTGACTTAAGTCATTTAATTATTTATTTAAAAATATATCATAGGTACTTATGCCATAATATAACAAAAGTTTTCATCTATTGATTTATGATTTGTATTCAAATTAATTGTATGCAATATTTGATTAATTTATGAGATAAAATTATATATTTTATATAGATTATCAACTAAAAATTTGGTACTATAATATTTAAATATTGAGAGGGATTACACTTCTCATTTTTAAAGAAACAAAAAATAATTAGATTTTTCCCAATTGAAAATAAAATTATGTTCGATAATGATATATAAAAGTCTCATGTAGTACAAAAGTACTCTTATAAATTATTATTTATGTCCAAAGACTAAATTATAATATTATGCTAAGTATCTTATATAGACTCATTTTATTAAATATTTCATTTCAAGCATGTCAATTCTTGATATTTTGTTTACATTATTTATGCATATTAAAGTTGCTAATTGTGAATATATTTTTATCCTTTTAGTTAATGTTTCTTTTATATCTGTTAATTTGAATAATATTTCAGTGTTGAACAAAACTAACTTTAAGAAATATAAATAGTATTTCATCATAGCTCTTGGATGCATGGATCTTGATTATGCAATTCGGACTAAATGTTCTCATGCCCTTATTATAGAAAATATTATTGAACTAAGAGTTAACTTTAAAAAGTGGGAGCGTTCTAACTGCATGTGTCTTATGATCATGATGCATTATATTCAAGAAATAATCAGGTGTGTAATCTTTGAGGAGAAGTGTGCTAAAAAAAGCTTTAAGCCAAATATCATACTATTTAGTTAGTTTTTAAAAAGGTCAAAATGAGTACTATTTTTAGTAAAGTAGTTTCAATGTGAGATAAAGGTAACTAAAACATAAGCTAGTATATTAAGGAGATGTCTAATTTTGTTACTATTCTAAGAGCACTAAAGTTAGTAATGTCTAATGAAATTTCTGTGCAGTTAGTCTTGATTTCTCTTCTTATATAATTTAATCATTTTAATATCAATTATAATACTTAAAAGGAAAATGGACTCTTAATAAGCTCAATGATCACTGTGCAAAAAAGAAAGAGACTAAAACAAGAAAAGATATAAATTGCTCATTTGGTTGCTTCATCTCTTGCAATTGTTACTAGAAGAGAAAGATTTATAAGGGACAAGGAGCTAGAGATAAAGGGACTTTGCAGCATAAAGCATAACAAAAATAAGATAATACTATCACTTATTGTTGTTGTTGTTATTTTTTTATTTTTTTTATTAATTTTTGCAATAAACCTAGTCATGTGAAAAAATATTGTCCTAAATATGTTAATTAGCTTATCAAAAAGAGTAAACTTTTCAACTTTATTTGTTTTGAATTTAATTTATATTTAATATCAAATCATACTTGGTGGATAGATACATGTGCTACAATTCACAAAAGTGTGACTATGCAGGACTATTAAAATAATACGTGTATATAGATTATATCTAAAATTTAGTTATACTTTGAATTTAAGTGATGATTTTTATGTGTCATTTAAATGAAATTTGATTTCTCTTTCTTGTTTGGATAAATCTAGTTATTCTTATTTATTTGAAAATAAAAGCTTTAGTCTCTTTCAGTATTCAAATATTATTAGTATCAGTTTTTTAATTAATAATTATATAAATTAGATATTTCTACTTCACAAATTAATAAAACTTTGCAAACAAGTAATTTTGGTATAAAGTAAAAGATTAATGAATGTGAATTCATATATGTTATGGCATAAGAGTTTAGGATATATTTCTAAATAAAGAATTGAAAATTTTGTGTCAAATGAAAATTTTGATTCTCTTAATTTTTCAAATGATAAACTCTATATTGAATGTATTAAGGGCAAAATAAATAAATATTAAGAAAATCAGTGCAACATGAGTTTAAGTGTCTTGAAATTAATTCATAATGATATTTGTGATCCATTCACTACAACTATTTGGAATAGCCAACAATATTTTATTACTTTTTATAGATGATTATTCTCATCATGAGTACTTATACTTGATTTATGAGAAGTCACAATCATTGAACATATTTAAAAAGGTTATGGCTAAAGTTGAAAATCAACTTGACAAAAAAATAAAAACCATCAAATCTGACGAGGTGGTGAATACTATAATATATATGATGAATTGGGTGAATAACGTCCATATATTTTTATCAAATATTTAGTAGAATGTAACATCGTTCTTTAATATACCATGCTAATGACTCTAAGTAAAAATGATGTAGTTGAGAGATAAAATCATACCCTAATAGATATGGTTAGAAGTACAATAAATTATTCTTTTTTATTAGAATCACTTAGGGGATAAGCCTTAAAGACTACAGTTTACATTCTTAATAGAGTTCCAAGTAAAGCAATAGCTAAAATTCCATATGGAATATGGACTAGAAGAAGTCTAGTATTAAGCATCTTCATGTTTAGGATGTCCAATTGAGGCTAAGCCTTATAAGCCTAATGAGAAAAAATTGGGCTAAAAATTTACTAGCTGTTATTTTATTGGATACTTAGAAATGTCAAATGGTTCTAAATTTTATGACTTCAAATAAATTATTTTTTGAGACAGACAATGCTAAATTTATTAAGGATATTGAATATGATGGGAGTATAAAACTAAGAACTTTAGATTTAAAGATTAATATGGTAATCTTCTTATAGTTACAACAAAAAATGATGAGGTAATTTTGTATGATATTATTTAAGTTTTAAATTTAGATAATCAAAATATTTTGAGTTAACTCCTACTCATATTAAGGAATCATAATAACCTAAAACTAAAGTGTCATTAAAACAATTCACTAAGAAGAGGAGAATAATAATTTTAGATAATTATGTTGTGTGTCTCCAAGAATATAAATTTAACATTAAATTAAAAAGTGATCCAATCTCTTATATTCAAGTCAAACAAAGTGTTGACTCCCATAAATGGATATAAGCCACAGAAGATGAGATAAAGTTAATAAAACATAATAGTGTTTAAGATCTTGTTGAATTATCTAAATCAATAAAACTGATTGATTGTAAATAGATTTTTAAAACTAAACTGGATTCAAAATGGTGACATTTAAGAAACTATATATATGGTATGACCAAAAAAGTTTCAACCTTCTAATTTAAAATATATGATATTCAAGAATAAAGGTGTTGCACAACAATGTGAAAATTATAGAGAAATTAAGTTAATGTGCCATACATTAACATTATGGGAGAGAGTAATTGAGCTTAGGTTACGATGTGATGCAAAACTTTCTCAAAATTAGTTTGGTTCATGCCGGGAAGAACTATTATGGATGCTATACATTTGTTGAGAGGTTTGATGGAGAAGTATAGAAAGTAAGGAGGATCTATATATGATATTTATTAATTTAGAGAAAACTTATGATAAAGTTTTAAGAGAAGCCCTTTGGAGAGTTCTAGAAAAGAAAGGAGTTACTATTGGCTATATTCAAGTCATTAATGATATGTATACTATATCTATTACTTGTGTCCAGGCAAAATAAGGATTGACAAAATATTTTTCTATTTTAGTTAGATTACATCAAGGATCAGTTTTAAGCCCTTATCTTTTGCTTTAGTTATGGATGTTCTTGTTAGGCATTTATAGGAAGGTGTACCTTGGTGTATACATTTTGCTGATGATATTTTTCTTGTTGATAAGACTAAAGAGAGAGTCCAAGAGAAACTTGAATTATGGAGGTTAACCTTGGAGTCTAAAGATTTTCGTTTGAGTATATCTAAAACAAAATATATGGAGTGTAATTTTAGTTGTAGAAGTTATAGTGGTGATGTTGTGACATTGGGTGATAAAGTCATTAAAAAGAGCAAGTGTTTCAGATATGTAGGCTCTATTGTTCATAATGATGGTGAAATAAATTGAGATGTTATTAGTAGAATTCAAGTTGAATGGTTGAAGTGGAGGAATGCATCTGGCCTACTATGTGATTGAAAAGTATCACTTAAACTTAAGGAAAAATTTTATAAGATGGTGTTAAGACCTTTAATGATTTATGGTGCATAATATTGGATAGTAAAAGAGAAGCATAAGATTAAGTTAAGTGTTGTAGAGATGAGGATACTCAGGTGGATGAGTGGTTTTACTTTTAGAGATAAAAAACCAAATGAGTATGTTCTGGAAAAGGTTGAGTTGCTCAAGTGGCAAATAAGATTAAAGAGAGTCTTCTTAGATGATTTGGCCCATAAAGCATCGGTCATCCGATGACCCAGTTAGAAGAGTAGATGTATTAGATTTGCCTTATGTTAAGAAGGGTAGAGGTAGAATTAAAAAGACTTTGTTAAGATGTATAAAAAATGACCTTAGCTTATTTGAATTAAATGAGAATTTGATACATAATAAGACACAATGGAGAAGAATGATTCATGTTGCCGACACCACATAGTGGGATAAAGGCTTATTGTTATTATTGTTTTAATTCAAAATATATGGTATGCAAATTACAACAATTCATTTATAATTTAAAGTAAGCATTCTATCAAAGGTATAAAAATTTTGATTAAGTAATTTTTTTTTCAATTTCAAAAAAAATAATGTTGATCAATGTATTTATCACAAAACTAATGAGAGTAAATTTTTCATCCTTATGTCATATGTTGATGATATTCTACTAGCAAGCAGTGATGTAGGCCTTTTGCATAAAATTATAAGATTTCTTTCAAATAAATTTGAAATGAATGATCTTGGAAATGCAACTTTTGTGTGGGATATACAAATTCATCAACATCATTCTCATGGTATACTTTATTTATCATAAATGGTATATATCAATAAAATTCTTAGTAGAATTGTCATTAAAGATTATGCACCAAGAGATACACTCATTGTTAAATGTGATAAATTTAGGGCCTATTTGAGATCACTTTTATTTTTTTTTTTTTTATTTTCTATTTTCATTTTATTTTGTTTATATTTTATTTCAAAGTAAAATATGTTTGGTGATAAGTATTGTTTTTAAAAATAATCAAAACATTTAAAAGGTTTTTTAAGTTTTTTTGAAAACAATGTTATTTATTTTTGAAAATAAAAAATAAAAAAAAATCAACATGAATTTAAAAATAGCATAAAAATAAAAATAAAAAACATAAAATAAAATTGATCCCAAATAGCCCTTTGTTTGGTTTAATGCCCAAAAAAATGAAATTGAAAAGATCCCTTATGCATCTGCAATAAGAAGTCTCACATATGCTCAAGTTGTACACATTCAAATATTGTGTACATTGTTGAATCTAGGAAGATATTTAAATAACCCAGGATTGGATTATTGGAAAGCAATATAATTAGTTATGTGATATTTGTAAAGAATAAAAGATTTTTTGCTCACATATCAGAGATCAAATCATTTAGAGATTGTGGGTACTCCAATTCTGATTTTATTGGTTGTCTCGATAGTAAAAGATCTACTTCATATTATATTTTAATATTACCAAGAGGATATGTATCTTGAAAGAGTATTAAACAATTACTCATAACTTATTCTACTATAAAATCAGAATTTATAACTTGTTATTAACCATCAAATCAAAAAATATGGATGCAAAATTTTATTACTTGTTAAATATTTTTGATGGAATAGAGAGATCATTAAAAATTGTGATTATATAGTTATTAAGTTGTATTCAAAGAACAATAATAGTTCGTTAGAATCAAAGCATATTGACATAAAGGTTTTATTATAAAAGAAATAGTTGAGAGTTTTTAAATATTCATTGAACATATTAGCACAAATCTTATGATTGCAATTCCACTTACAAAAAGTTTACCTCCTAAAATATTTTATAACCATGAGGCTCATATGAGAGTGCTGTACTTTGATAATATGATAGCATATTGGGAGTTTGTTTATGATATTTAATTATTATAAATATATTTTCTATGCAGATTGAAGAATTGTTATTATCTTATTATTTAAAAACTCTAAAATAAAGTAATATAATTTCAATTGCAATTTAACATAAATAAATGAAATGATATTTATAATTCTTTTGAATTATAATATAAGATCGGCTAGAAATTTGCATGATATAAGATCACATTACATGAAATTTTATGCTACACATTTATACTTGATCTTTGTTCTTAATTATATTGATTTAGTTATCACTAATGGGCATGTAATTAAAAAATTTATAATAAAGATCACTTTGATTCAATATCAATATTATTAATGGACCAAATTATCTAAAGATGTTTCTCTATGAAGATAACAAATATTGAGCACTTAAATTATTTAATGATATATAATTATCAAATAATATATGTGACTCAAGTAAGAGATTATTAAAATTTTTGAATGTGGGCTCACATATATATTATACATTAGGTGTTATCAGCTAATCACCATCTTCACCATCCATCACCTCCACCATAATCATAAGTGTTATATAGTCGATTTCTTTTTACCATCAACTATGTTATCAGCTAATCACCATCTATTACGTGAAAAAATCCGAGAAAGAGGGGAAAAACTATGGGACCTAGCCCAGTAAAAATGCTCAACTATGTATCTGTTTTGGAGTACAAAATTTAAGTCTGATCGATAACAGGATTACATGATTGTATGTGAGAAATCCTGAAAATGAAAATTCCAATCGGTAACACTATCATGATAGTTTGGCCATAGCGGTTCTTGGTGGTCAACAATGGGGAATGGACAATAATGGTGATGTTGAACTTTAAACTTCTAGCTCTCTAGCTTTCTCCCAAGTTTGCTTCTAACTCCTTTCCCCTCTCATGAAAAAATAAGATCCTATTTATAGGATTCTGAGAGAGGTATTTTGGTCATCGTAGCCAAAATCTCAAAACATTCATCGGAGGTTCATATCGATTCATTTGATCATAAACAATTTTTTAAGTGATTTGACCATTCAAATGACTTTTGATTTGAGTAATCTTAGGCTCGTTGGATTTATCTCATCGAGCCATTCAATTCTACTATAAGCACGTCAAATTTGGATGTATTTTGACCACTCAATTAGTGTCTCGAAGTTTTTAAGTATAGCCTTTGGGCTTAATTCGAGCTCATTCTGACTCTACTTGACTTGATTTTAATGACGTTCAACTTCTTATTAAGACATTTAATTTTATTATATAAAATAATATATGTGCATTATTTTTAAATTTTATGCATGATATATCATTTTTCTCCCTATTTTTTGACGATAACTTTAATTTCGTCCAAACATAAATTTAATAAATCTTTTAAATATTATTAAAAATTCTCAATAATGTATACCTTTTATTATTATATTTTTTTAATAATTACTTATTTAATTTAATTAATATTTTATTATAATATTTTATATATTATAATTTTAATTATTATAACTATTTTATTTTATTTTCTTTCTCTTACTCATGAGAAGTTAGAGACAGAGAGAGAGAGAGAGAGAGAGAGATGGAAATACTTTTTTTAAATGTGGAATATGAAGATTTTTTTTTAATGAGGAATATGATGAGATTTTTATTTAGAAGATGAAGGGTTTTTTAATGAGGAATGTGAAGAGTTTTTTTATTTAATATTATTATTTTGTTTAATTTTTTTAAAGAATTTGAATAGTCAAATTTCAAGTATAAATACCCCTAAGGGGCTAGGGGGAGGGGATCACATATCTTCATTCCTCTTGTGGCCTCCGTTGTTTTTTGCATAATGCTCCTTGCAGCTCAGGTTCTTCAGTGAGTTTGAACCCGACTGATTATGTGGCATGTCAAATTGTACTTTTGGGTTCTTCCAACTTTCTCTAAATCCTAGAATCCTCCACTGACATTTATGATGGTGTGCGACCCCCCTCCTAAGCTCCAGTTCTTCCTAATCTTGGGGTTTAAAACTGACCAGGATAGGCAATCGTGTATCTCAAAATCAGGCTCCCGTGTGATTCTTGAATTCCATCATTTTCACTTTTTTTGAGTAAAAGTTAAAATTATCCTCGTAATGCTATGCATAAACTACTTTCACAGGCTTTAGTTTTATCTTTTATGCATATTAAGGCCTTTGCCCCTAGTATAAAATGTATATATATTTTTTATAAAAATTTTGCCCCTTAATGATGATAGTAATCATATATCCTTTTTCAGACTTTGACTTCGAAAGGATTATGATTTATATATCTCTCATGAAATTTTTGGTATGCCTGTATCTTTTGAAGCTTTTATTTTTTAAG
Organism: Cymbidium sinense; assembly: GCA_021442155.1. Taxonomy (NCBI): domain Eukaryota; kingdom Viridiplantae; phylum Streptophyta; class Magnoliopsida; order Asparagales; family Orchidaceae; genus Cymbidium; species Cymbidium sinense. Next base: position 93,610,637 of record CM038219.1, read on the forward strand.
GGTTTTAGTATACTTGTACCTTCTAAGATTTTTATTTTCTGAGTTTTTGATGTACTTATACCTTCTGAAGCTTTTGTCTTCTGAGATTTTTGATGTACCTGTATCTTATGAGGGTTTTGCCTTCTGAGATTTTAACGTACTTGTACCTTCTAAGGTTTTTACTTTCTGAGTATTTGATGTACCTGTACCTTCTGAAGATTTTACCTTCTGAGATTTTTAATGTGTATGTACCTTCTAAGAGTTTTGTCTTGAGAGTTTTACCTTCTGAGATTTTTAATGTGCATATACCTTCGGAAGTTTTTAATGTACTTATACCTTTTAAGACTTTTGTTTTCTGAGATTTTTGATGTACCTATACCTTCTGAGGCTCTTGGCTTTTGAGATTTTAATGTACCTGCATCGAGGTTTTTCCTTGGTTTTGATGTACCAGTACCAGTTTTTTTTTACTAAGATTTTTGATGAGTTGTGACCCTATCAACCACTTGCTTTCTTAGAGTCTTTCTAGTGATGACCTTGTCCACTATTAGTTTCCCATGGAGGCTTCCTCAAGGGCGTGCCTTCCAGGGGTTATCAGTGGAGACTTTGTCTACCACTTGCCTTCATGAGGTCTTTTCAGTGAGTACTATGTCTAGTATCAGCTTTCCATATAAGCTTCCTCATGGGTATGCCTTTTAGGGGAGGAATCCATGAATGATTTTTGACCTGTGTGGAAGAGGCCAATAGTTTTAATCCTCATCCGAGAATATTTTGTCAAAGTGTTATTCAACGACGTTAACCTGTGTGGAAGAGGTTAAACATTTTGATTCTTCTAAGATTATTTATCAGAGTATTACTCAATGACATTAACCTGTGTGAAAGAGGTTAAATAAAAATATCCATTTGAGGTTGTGGCCAAAGTTACTCCTTGAACTTTGCCTTATTTTTTTATGAGTATGATTGAAGAATCACAATTTGCAAAGCTATCTATCTCTTCTTCTTCTTTTTTACATTGAAATTACTCATCATCATTGACTTGCTTCTCAAACTAATAATCAATTAGATATCCAAAATATTAATTTGGATGATCTTTTGAGATTAAGGGTTGCCCCCAACTTCTGATAAGAATTGAAGGGTCAGGATTTGATGTTTCTTCATTCTTTATGTGTTATTCTGACGTAGAATTTTCTCCATCATATGGATGGTGTTTCTCTTAACTTGAAGTCAGATTGTCAATCATTGTGAAGATGTAAATGAAATATTTCCCAAAAACGGCAGTAAACTATTGTGTGCTAGAAAACCAGTTGTGAGAGAATAAAACTTCACACCTTAGCTTATACAAAAATCCAGCACACACACAGATAGTTGAAAAGATAATAAGAAACTCTAGAATTTTTACATGAAAAAATCTCAGAATTAGGGGAAAAATCATGGGGCCTAGTCTAATAAAAATGCTCCATTATATATTGCTTTGGAATATAAAGTTTAAGTTTTCCCAATAATGGAATTATAAGATTATATATGAGAAATCTTGAAAATGAAAATTCCAGAATCGAGTAATAACAAATATGCAGTGGTAGTTGGGCCGTAACGTTGCTTGTGGCAGTCAGCGATATCAATAGGCGGCGATCGGCGATAATAGTGGTGATGACGAATTTTGAACTTCTAGCTCTCTCTAAGCTTTCTCCTAAGTTTGTTTATAGCTCCTTCCCCCTCTCATGATAAGAATGATCCTATTTATAGGATTCTGAGAGAGAGTATTTTGGTCATTGCAGCCAAAAATCTCAAAGCATTCTATCGGACAGTTCATATCCATTCATTTGATCATAGACAATTTTTTAATAATTTGTTCATTCAAATGACCTTTGATTTGAATGATCTTAGGTCGTTGGATTCATCTCGTTAAGTCTCAATTCATATAAGCACGTGAAATTTGGAAGTCATTTGACTATTCAATTAGTGTCTCAAGTTTTCAGGTATAGTGATTGGGTTTAATTCGAGCTCATTTGGATTACTTAACCTGATTTTAGTGACGTTGAAGTTGTCTTAGTGATATATCATGAATATATATGTATAAGTGCTTAACATTTTAAATTATTCTATTTATATTTATAATATCTAAAATTTATATTAACTTATATAACATTTAGTTATTCAAATGTCATTATCTTGCTTCGTTCTCAAAAATCTAGGATTTAAATTTTGAGAAATATACAGTTGTGTGAATTTATCATAAAAATAGCTCAAATGGTCTCAAAAAAAAATTAAAAACATACAAAACACCAATTCTCTCTCTCTCTCTCTCTCTCTCTCTCTCTCTCTCTCTCTCTCTCTCTCTCTCTCTCTCTCTACTTCACATGTAGCTATTTCGTGGACTTCTTCACCTCCTTCAACCCGCGAGCTTCCATTGAGGCGTGTTCACCTCCAACCTTCTTCTTCTCCTTCTAGGGTTTCAAAACTTTGAGCAGAGCGAGTGAAAGGACTTGCATGGATGTCTGGCATAATAATTAGAAAGTATAGCACGTTATATTTATAAATAGGATACTTTTTCAAGTGAACGTTATGTACTATATTTTCAACTCTTCGACCGACTGCCTCCACAGCGTTCATCGGTCTCCCTTTCTAGAGCTTGCTCTTTTCTTCCTCATTTTCGACCGTTAGCTTTAAGGAATAGACGTCGCCATGTTGTAGCCTTGATCTCCAACCTCAGCTATTTATCATTTTTTAAATTTTTTTAAAAGTTTTTGGTGTTCTTATACATTTGTAGTTTGCCTAGAGGCCATAAGTGACCTGCGGCGATAACAACAGTAGCACATGGATGTCTTTTGGAAAGAAACAAGTGGATTTTATTTTAAAATTTTAGATAATTAAAGGTATTATCTGAATGTTGTGGGGTTGTAACTGTAGTTGTTAAAACCAAAGAGTTTGAGATTTAGACAAGGATAAGAGAGACTCGAAAACTATGGAATTTTATTAATGAGAAAGTACTTTAATTTTTAACTTTTATTTGCCAACTAAAGTAGTAAAGGATCGTTTCTCTCCTAGGGTTTTTCTTTTGGGCGCCTCCATCTACCTCTTGAAGTTTTTTTTTTTATTCATTGTTGTTACTATGTTTTTCTTGCTATGTCTTTCCATTTTTTTGGCGAGACCATAAGGCCTTCACCCCTCATCTTGCTATGGAGTCCTCAGCACCCCTGACGCACTCTTCTTTTCTTCTTCTATTTTGTGAAGCCACCCTCTTCCTCACTCCCCAATGCCCACTCAACTGGAAAAACCTGCTATCTTCACAGATCCCCAACTCTAAACCTTTCAACCATAGTTTCATTCAGTCTACAGAGGATACTATGTCATTCTCTAAAGAAGAAATCGCTAATGGTTCGAGGCAGTGGAATAATGCTTTGATTGGTTATGCTCTTGGTAGGAAACCTTACTACAAAAATCTCTTACAAGCAATCAAGAAAATATGGACACTCCGCAGTAATGTTGATCTCATCTCATTAACTAATGGTTTTGTCTTTTCAAATTTAATTGTGTTGAAGATATGGATATGGTTTTCAATAGGGGACCCTAGTTTATATTGGGAAAGCCATTTTTCTTTAAGAAATGGACTCCAGATTTCTCTCATGTCCGTGAAGATTTTATAGAAGTCCCTATGTCAAATTTTCTAATTTATCGTTGTGTTGCTAGTTTGAAAAGGGGATTTCTAAAATAGCTAGTAAAATTGGCACCCCTTTAATGGTAGATCCCCTTACTACTAATGGATCTTGGCTCACTTTTGCCAGAGTCAATATTCAAATCTCAACCTCCTCACCGTTGCCAAATTCTACTCTCTCTCTCTCTCTAAATGGAAAAGTTATGGTTCAACCAGTCATATATGAATGGAAACCTATTCCTTGTGGCGCCTATAACAAGTTTGCCCACAATGCCACCAACTGTCTGAAATCTCCAAACTATAAGCCTCCTACGGTGGTTCCCTTAGCTCGTGCTAGAAGCAGGAACCCAACCAGTTCTTCTTATTATCGCCCTAGGGAAGCTAGCATTACTAGAGCTGCTAGCTATTCTTTACCTCCTCCCTCCACTACCTCTACTGCACTGATCTAAACTTACTTATTCCTAACCCATATATTAGTATGGATTATGTTGCGGATGAATATGATTTTAGTGCAGAAGAAGACCCAATAGATAGCACCTCCAATCATACTGACTTGCCTCAATCTTCTGCCTCCCTTGAAACTGTGCAAAATCTGTTTACCACCCTCTCAAACCAAAATCCTGATGTTGTGGCTTATTTGCCTAAGGAGCCTTCTCTTTCTAAGGCTTCCTCTTCTAAGTCCATTATCTTATTATCCACCAGCAAAAGCGAAAAGGAAGACCCAAAGGAGGTTTTTCCTAAGGTCATAAATAATTTATGTCTCCTATTAACATTGCCTCTTGAAATGTGAGAGACTTTCATAGTGACTCAAGAGTCACGGACAACCATATTGATGTTATATGCTTGCTTGAAATAAAGCTCTCTCTCTCTCTCTCTCTTTTCTAACCCTCTTAATTCTAAGAACTTCAACATCTATGAACATAAAGACAATTACAATAACTTCATGAATGTTCCAAATGGACGTGTTTGGATCAAATGGAATGCGGATGTGATCTCTTTCTTGCTCTTCTTACACATCCATAGTTTATTCATGGTCTGTTCACCACTAATTATTCCAAGAGCTTTCTTACCACTTTTGTTTATAGATAATAATAATCAAGGAAGAAGGATTTTATGGAATTCCATTCAATCTCTTGCAACTACAATCAATGATCCCTGGCTTATTATGGGAGACTTCAATTGTATTCAGAGAGCAAAGGAGAAAGTGGAGGTCATGTTCCTCTTCCATGCAAACTATATGATTTAAATGATTGTATTCTCCAATATGGCTTATTAGATTTACAAAATCAGGGACTTTCTTTTAGTTGGTACAACCAATAACTTAACAATCCCATCCGATGTTTATTGGATCGTGTTATATGCAATCCTCAATGGATCACTACTTTTTCTCTTTCTCACTAGAAGGTTATGCCACCTCTTACTTCTGACCATTCCCTCATCCTTCTCTTTACTGCTATATTGCTAAATAGAAGGCACATATTTGTTCATAAAAATTATTGGAGCCTTTGCCCGAACTTTAGCAAATTATTCAAAACTCTTGGAGGATTAAAGTGGGAGGATACCCTATTTTTGCTCTATGTAACCGCCTTAAGAATATTAAAGAAGCCTTAAAAATTTTCAATTGGAACTCTTCCAATTACATATCAAATAAAATCTCTAATTTGAAGAAATTAAATGAGATTCATGAAAGCCTAGAATCCCTTGCCATTCAATCTAACCTATGTGAGGCTTTGAAATTGGAAAACAAATGGGTGACTCAAAGAGCCAAATGTGCTTGGTTAACCAAGGGGGAGGATGATATTAAATTTCTTTATGAAATAGTCAATATCAAAAAATAAGAACAATATTAATTTTTTGAAATCTAATGGGATTGACCTTACCACTCAAGAGGAAATAGCTAGAGAGTCTATTTCTTACTATAAGGCTTTACTTAATAGCCCCAATTCCACTTCTAAATCTAATTGGTTGGATATACCAATTGGAGCTTATCTATCTCAACATGATAGTAATTCACTCATCTCTTCCTTTGAGCTCGAAGATATTAAAAAAGCTATTTTTTTCAATTGGACCGTACAAATCACCGGAGCCAGATGGTTTCACTACCAAATTTTTATTGAATACTTGGGATATTACTGGACCTTCACTGGTTGAAGCTATGCTTTATTTTTTTTAATACTTCTAAGCTTCCATCTCGAACACTCTGTTATTACATTAATCCCCAAGAGCTCTCATGTTGAAACCATCAGTGATTATAGGCCTCTATCTCTTTGTAACATCATTTATAAGATGATATCTAAATTACTTGTTGATAGGATGAAGATTCTTCTTTCTTCTCTTATTTATCTGGCTCAAGCTGCATTGCTTTGAGGGCATGATATAACGGATAACATTATCCTAGCTAATGAGATTCTTTATGGATTTAATCAGAAAAATAGCCCGAAAAGTTTTTGTGCAAAAATTAATCTTAAGAAGGCTTTTGATAATGTGAATAAACACTTTCTCATGTATAGATTGAACCTTTTGAGCTTTCCAAATAGCTTTATCAAATGAATTGAAGCTTGTATTAACCAAGTTCCATTCTCTATTATATTGAACGGTGAAATCAAATGATATTTCTCTTCTACCTCAGGTCTGAGACAAGGCTGTCATTTGGCTCCCTATCTCTTCTCAATTATTATGGATGCATTCTCTAGACTTATAGACAAACACTGTAATGAAGCTTCTTTCATGTCGATTAAAAATCATAATGGTACCATGTTCCATCTTATATATGCTAATGATCTACTTATTTTCGATAAAGATGAGCTCCTAATGTAAGTTGTCTTCCTTTGCTTCTTCATATATTTTATCAAGAGGCTAATCTTTCTTCTAATGCTGCCAAATCGGTCATCTATTTTTCTAAATCGGTGGATCATCTATCTAAAGAGAATCTCAGCAACGTCTTAGGTTTAATCTTAAATCCCTCCCTTGACTATCTCGATTTAACTATCTCCCATTCTAGATGCAAACCTGTTGATTGTTGTAAAATGATTAATAAGCTCAATCATTGGTTTAATGGTTGGAAGAGAAATCTTCTTTCTTTTGCTAGTAGGTTACATTTAGTTAGATACACATGTTGGAGCTATTTTTATTATTGGTTTCGCTCTATTTCGTTGCCAAAGAGCATTAAAAAAAAATCTCTAGTTTGGTAAATAGCTTTCTTTAGAACAATGACAAGGATAGCAAATTAATCACTATTTCTTGGTCCAAAATTGTCAAACCATCTCTTACTGGAGGCTTGGGAATCCCTAATCTGAACTCTCTCAATGTTATGTGTAAATCAAAGATTATTTGGAGGATCTACAACTCTAACTCTTACATGCCCTCTTAGTTTTTAAGCAAGAATGCATCACTCTGGAATAATACCACTAACTTATCATCTCCTCTTTATAAAGATTTGAAACTTACAACCTTGAGAATCAAAGGCTGCCTTTCTTTGACCCTTGGCTAGAAGAGTACTCTCTGTTTGAAAAGTTTGGCTATGCTATATTCACTGGTTTGATTGTCCCATGCATACTATATTTTGCGATATTATTTGCAATAATATTTGGAGGCTTCCCCACAATTCAACAACACCGGCTACCTGCATTTCCTTGATTGCCAAAATTCCCATTAATGAAGAACCTATTTACTGTTTATGGTAGGGAAAGGACTATTACAGTCACAAAGCTATTCACTCATTTCTATTTAGAGACATACCCAAACCGAATTGGGTGAATTTGGTATAGTTTAAAAGGTAATATCTTAAATATGTAACTTTGGCATATAGGATGCATGAAAACTAAAGATATTATGCTTCATAGAAATATAAAGGTTAATATGTTATGTGTTTTATGTCAAAACAATAATAAAAAGCATACGCATATCACTTTTTAGAATGCACATATTCCAAGGAAATACTTAAAGACAATATCCCTATGGGGAATTTCTTTCATATGACTTGCACCTTTGCGCAACTCCTTAATCATGTTGACTCTCTTAATTGCAAGATCACGAAATGATTTTTTCTTCTACCTTTGGATGGAAAGAAATTAGCATATTTTTCATTCAAAGGCATCTCCAAGCAACATTATCATTTCTAAAATCTGTTTTGCAATTAGATTGAAAAGTTTGAAATGAAAACTGTAAGGGAATGTGCTGAATTTTATTCAAACTCTTTACTTTATTACATGATACAATTTTACCTTCTAATATTTCTAAATATAATTTTCTTCTCCCTTACTAAGCAAAACTAGAACTCCTCTACTGATTTTTTGCAGCCATCTTTTGCTGGTTTCTACGTTACTTTCGAATATAGTGATTATTAATACATCTTTTGGGCGATGATGTTACACCAGCATCTTTTGGGACTCAATCGGAAGCCTTATTTCTAAAACACTATGCCCTATCTCAAGCATATACTGTTACAAACATTCTCTGATACATCATCATTTAAAATTACGACTGAAAAGATGACTTCCCTAAATGAAATCTATCCAAAAAATCTGATTAGCTAGTCTTACTGAACTCGGCTCCAATTTAGGAGCCCTTTTCGTTCTATTGTCTTTTCAAATTTTTTTTTCCTCTTCTAATAACTAATTGAAAATAATATCACTTTTGTTAGATTTTATTTTAATCTTTGGCTATTTCTTTGTCCAACATTCAATTAATGTAAAATTATAATTCAAGTTTATCATATTTCTATATCTATTCTAATTATTAATGAAACCTAGATACCCTTTTACCCCTCCCCCAAAAAGAAATACTTTAATATAATGATTGAATACTAAGAGTTTTAAACCCCTTTATAATATTTGAACCCATATTTATAAGTTTAGGTTGATACAAAATATTTCAATATTTATATATTCATTATTATATAAAAAATAAAATGAATAATTGAGTACGAACAAGAAATATTATTCATCATTCCCGAGAGCATTCAAAATATCAACCTGATGAATATCGGGAAAACAAAATATTGAATTAGATAGAATGGCCCTCAATTCGTTGACCTTTACAATAATGCAATGAATTGATTTATTCATTGCATTATTGTAAAGCAAATATATTAATTATTTAAACGATGGTATATAATAATAGCAATTAAAATAATATTGAGAAGAGTGTAAAGCTCATAGATTTACATAAATGAAAATGCGACCAATGCTAAAGAATTTCCTGTTTTTTAATCATAACATCATGCATTGCATATATTTTTAATACAATTTTTTTTTATAATGCTTGAATTATTATCATGCCGTGTCACAACCATAAGTTGATAAGTAAAACTCAAATATCGTCTAAAATGATATCTAAAATGATAAACATTTCGATCCGTATAATATATTGTGTATTGTATCAAAAGTGATAATCATAAAAATGATATCCTACTTCTGATCCCAACAATATCACTTTAAACAAATTTTATTGTACTACTTACAACTAAAATACTCTTTACAGTCATGTAAGTAAACAATTTTTAGTCCAATTAACAAATCAAACTCACAAAATGACTAAATAATATTAAACTTACATGTAAAGAAACATATCATCGTCAACATCTTTAAAACATAGAATGTTAACTAACAATGTCAAAATAAAATACAGGATATAGCGTTGAAAATATGTGAATTTATATAAAGTCAAGGAAACAGTTTTCTCAGAAGCAAAATCATCTTCCATACAAGATAAAGATAATCCAACTCTCAGACGACATCTACTATGCCAGAACAATCATGGATCCACATCACAAAAATAAGCGCGATAAGCGTACCCTATGTTTCTGGCATATATGTATTCAAAAGAAATCACTTTTAAGTAGACAAAAGAAGAAACTAAGGCTGCTACATGGTACATTGGCAGATAATATCTACATTCTACAGTTCATAAGGGGGGAAAACTATCTATCTAACGCCTCGCAACAGCAACTAAAACTAACATGGACATGGAAACAATAACCTTGAACATAGGACTCTCCCAGAAATTCTGTTTCTCGTTTGAATCCGCTTCCTTGTACTGCTTTAATGCAATTTGTTCTCTGAGCTCTCTGAGGGCCAAGTCCCGTTTCTCTCCAATCTGTATATATTCATTCATCCAAAGAGAATCATGTCAAGAACTCCAAAAGCTGTGTCCTGCGACATGTGCTTCAGGAAAAATTCATTAACCAGATTAAATTCTAAGTTAATTTGATTTGGGATGAGCGAGAGATTTTTATTTCCAGAATTGCATTTATTTTGTAAATAGTTCATAAATGTTTATTTTAGTAAACTCACCACAGTTAACAGAAAGGAAAATGATTTGCAATAATGAGAGCTTGAAAATTATATTGAATTTTACTTTTAACATACAATAATGATATAATAAAATGAAGTTAATGACATGATGAGTTTGGAATTATTTTTATTTGTAAAAGTGATTAGAAAACAAAAGAGTTCACAAGCATGAACAGAATGAAGCTTGTTAAGTCATGAAAAGTCAATTAAATAAAACTCATGTTGGATACTCGACTCTAATCACTTCAAACAACCTGCATCAAACAGTAATTTACCTATACTTGTAGGCCTAGTAATGCTACTGTTCAGATCTTAGAACTTTCTTAGTGATATTTTTAAAAAGTTTTAATTGTGGTACATAGCAAAAGGTACACCTTTCCACTTTTATAAGGAAGATTCTTCCGATTGGATAGATTCAGACTTTTATAAGAACAATTAATGTAAGTCAACAGTTTTCCCGAGGAACAATCAGAAAGGTCTTCGAGAAGTTAAGCTGGAAAGCAATACAATATAAGCCCATATGTCGTGAAATTATTTTGTTACTCCAAAATTTACTGCGGCAATATATGAATAAATATAAAACTCAACTGTATAGAACAAAAGGCACTACTATATAAGACAAATCTGACATGGTTAATAAGTTCAGTAATTTCACCTTATATAAAATAATCGTGGGAAATGAATCAAGAGTATAAGAACAAAAAAAAACATGTAAAACCATTACCCTTTGAAGCTTCCGCATCTGAGATCTTGTTTCTTGAAGACAGAACTCAAGCTTCAGCACTTTCTTCTTGAGTTCCTGGTCAGCTCTCCTGTGCTTTTCAAGCTATATAACAGAAATAAAAAATTATAGGAGAAAGAGCAATCTAATCAGATTTTACAGAAAAACTTTATTGAATCTAAAGCCATCAATGAAGAGGATTACCTGAGATTCAAGTTCTTTTGTTTTGTGTTTCCATTGCGCAGACAAGAAACGGATCTCATCCCTCAGTCGAGAAATCTCATCATCCTTGGTAATTAAAAGTTTATTTATCTTTTCATAGTTTCTTATAGAAATTTCATCTAAAATCCTTCGAAGCTCACAATCTCTAATATCTCCAGCTTTTGCGACTGCACACTGAATCTCATTCTCCATTTTCAAGACATGTTCTTTTAATTGTTTTTGAGACAGCTCTCTTTCTTCGAGATTCCTTTGCAATTGATCTAATTGCTCCCCTAAAGTATTGATACGGATTTCATTTTCTTTGATACAGCTATTTTTCTCATCTAAGTCCTTTAGCAGGGATGAACAACGGGACTGGGCTGATTGAGCTGATGCAGCACTAGCCTCAGCAGTTGCATGGGTAACAAAAAGCTTTGATCTTAAATCATCCAACTCCTTCAGGTACTGCATTTACAAAATCCTCAAAAGTTAACATTATGATGAAAAATCTTGTGACAAGATCATAAAACAAATCTGATTGTTCCACCATTATTGCTTCACAAGGAATTCAGAAGTAGGTAGATTCAAGGTCGAGAAAAGAAAAAAGAAGATGACGGTAACTGCCTTTTTTTTTTACTGACCGTTCATCTACTTAAGAGGAAGAAATACCAAGAAAAAAAAATAAAGCATGATAATATCATTAAAAACAACCGCTTTGCTGATCATTATTATTTCGTAAGGAATGCAAGCAAATAGGAAGTCAAAGACAAAAATGACAATTATCATTGGGTAGCTGAATGTTGCTGAACGTAGCTGAATTCTGCTAAGTTCATAATCTATTTATATTGCGTGCTAAAAATCAATTGCGGTAGAACAAAAATTTACATCTTAGCTTTGTTGCAGAATCCAGCACACACATAGATGTTTGAGGAATTAATAAGAAAACTCCATAATTTTTATGTGAAAAAAAAGAAAAGAAAAAAAAAATAGGCATGCTAAAATCTTCCATTATGTATATGTTTGAGTACAAAAGTTTCCCAATAACGGGATTACAGAATTGTATATGAAAAGGGTTGACAATGAGAATCTCGAATCGGAACAACTATACTGATCCGTTCAGTTGTAACATTTGCCGTGGTAGTAGATGATAGTGAAAGTGAAATGGGCCCGGCGATGAAGGTCGTCGTGGTGATGACCGGCAAAGATGGCCGGCAATGGTCGGCGGAGGTGACCAACGATGATAGTCGGCGTCGATGATCGGAGATGATGACCGGCGACGATGGTTGACGGCGACAATGATCGGCGATGGCGGCTGATGGCGGCGGCCGACGGCCGACAGAGGTAGTCGACAACCGTCGAGTGGTGGCACGATTATGCTTAGAGGATTTTCAAGCTTTAGAGCTCTCTCCTCTATTTTGCGTCCTCATGCAGAATGAAATATTTATAGATTAGAGTAGCGTTTATATAAATCGAATACTCCACTCCATCCGGCTCAAAATGATTCCTTTGATCATTCGATGTATTTTAAGCATTTGAATGCTCAAATAAAATCAGAATTATGAGATCTTTGGCTTATTAGATCAAGACATATTTATCACTCTGTTTAAGAGTTATTTAAAGATTTAACCGATATCCCAAAGTTTTTGATGATATTTTAAGTCTTGATCTAGTTTACTTAAGATCAACTTACTTTTTATTATCAGATTTGTCTTGTTAGTGGTATTTTAAGTGTCATGCTCGTTGTCTATTTTTGGATGACATTATCTCAATCATCCAAATATATATACAAAATACTTGAAAATAGCAAATTCTTCAATGAAATTCTGGTCCACTAACTATACATTTTGAGAGACAGTCTTCATTGAAGACGATTATGATCACGAAGCAGTCACGGGACTGGATGTATCAGTGCGTGAGTAAGGTTTCGAGGTCATGGACCCATCCGAACATTTATGGATGCTTGCGCCAGCTGAGGCGTCTTGTATCTTGTCGGGGAGGCGTGAAGCGGCCCGCTCCGCCACGGCTGAGATGCGCCGATGAGGGTTTTTTTCTCCGTTTTTGTCCATTTTTCGCGGTTTTCAGCCATTTTTCTTGAATTTTACCTTTTGCCCACAGAAATTCATAAAACTCCCACATGGAGGAGAGAGGCACCTCATATGATCGAGTTCCCCTTCTCCTTAAGAGAAGATCGTTTGGGCGATCAGGTTCGTGTACATCTGGCGATTCGATTTTCCCTCGAGCAGGGGTGTCGGCCGTCCGCGTCGGACCGGCCGGGTTCAAAGCGTCAAAGCGGTAATTTTCTGGGCTGCGATTTCCCCTCGAAAAAGCGTCGTCGTCGATCGAACCAACGAGTTGGGCGATCAACAAATGGATTCATCTGACGAGCTCCAATTTTCCCTCGAAAGAAGGCGTGTATCCTCGTCGGACCGGCCGGGTTGGGCGAGCCCGTAATTCATCTGGCGACTCGACTTCCCTCGAAGAAGCGTCATTATTCTCGTTGGATCGATTGGATTGGGCGATCAAAGGCGTAGTTTACTCTGGCGAGCTCCGGAAACGGAACGGCGGTCAGCAATGATAATAAACAGCAATGATCTCTCTGATCGATGGTGGTGGCCGGCGAAGATAACCAGATAATTCAGCAGCGGTGGCCGGCGGCGATAAAACTCAAACGAGCTCAAACAGCTTCTGTCAGCGATGATGGCAACAGCGGCATGATTAATATGGCAACGATGAATGGTGGTGGCCCCAGAAGATAAGCGAGCGATGATCAGCGGTAATGCGCGATGGTAAGCGTGATGACAGCAAGTGATAAGCCAGGATAATAATAAACAGCTGGCCGTAGCAGTGTAACCAGTTAATAATAACCGGTCGATAGTGGTAGCGGAGAATGGCCGGATAATAATATGATGGTCAGTAATGATGGCGGCAAATGATAATAAACAGTAATAACCAGCGATAAGCGGCCAGCAACAGCATAGTGCGGCCGCAGAATTCTCGACAAGCAATAGCGGCGATAAGTGGTAGCCGGCGAATGGCCAGCGATGGTACACAGTGGCGGCAATGATAGCCAGCAATAGTAGCGATGTAGCGGCGGCATTCTGATGGTTAGCGGCCCGGCAGGGGTAGTCCGCGGCCAGCTAGCGGCGATAGTCGAGGTATGCCAATTATCGATATCAGCAGGGATAATCCGCGATGGTTGGGTGATGGCCGTCGATAATGGCAGCGGTCCGTAGTTCTACTTCTTGCGAGGAAAGTGGAATTTCTTGAAACTTTAATGAATGGTTCAATGATTGATCGCAAGATGGCGGAGAAGTATCAATTAGGAACCGTCATTCGAGCAATTCAGAAAGTCTTATAGATAATTTCAAAGTATCATTCTCCATGATGTTACTTGATGTCGTTTACTTACATGTGAGGGGTAGAATCGAATCCGCTGAAGATTTTTGACCCATCTGAGGTTGTTTGTCAAAATGTTACTTGATGACATTAACGAAGAATTCGAATTGAATCCGTAGAATTTTTTAACCCATCAGGGTTGTTTCAGTGTTACGATGGCGTTAACCTATGGAAGAGGTCGAAATCCGAGGATTTTGACTATCAGTGTTTGTCGAGTGTTACGATGGCGTTAACTATGTGGAATTGAATTGAATCCGTGAAGATTTTTGACATATCAGGGTTATTTGTCAGTGTTACCGATGGCGTTAACTTATATGGAAGAGGTCGAATTGAATCGAAAATTTTGACTATCTAGGTTGTTTGTCGAGTGTTACGATGGCGTTAACTATATGGAAGATGTCGAGCTGAATCCGAGGATTTTTACTATCAGGGTTGTTTGTCGAGTACTTCGATGGCGTTAACGCTTTATGGAAAAAAATTTGAATTGAATCTGCTGAGAATTTTTGACCTATCCGAGGTTATTTGTCAGAGTATTACTAGATGACGTTAACCTATATGGAAAAGATCGAATTGAATCCGTTGAGAATTTTTGACCTATCCGAGATTATTTGTCAGAGTGTTACTCGATGACGTTAACATGTATAAAAAAGATCATGGAAAATCCACCAAGGATCTTTTGACTTATCCTAAGTATTAGCCAAAATGTTATTTGACTTCTTACGTATGGAGCGGTCACGGAGTTTTAACTATCCGCGTTGTTTGTCGAGTCTTTGCTTTCGATGGCGTTAACGCATGTGGAATAAGTCAGTTTTGATCTATCAGGATTATTTATAGTCTTTCTTTCGATGGCGTTAACTTGTATGGAAGAGATCAAATTAAATCCATTGAGAATTTTGACTTATCGAGATTGTTTGTTGTTCTTCGATGGCGTTACACATATGGAAGAGGTGGTGGGAAGTCCACCAAGGACCTTTTGACCTATCATAGGTATTAGCCAAAGTGTTATTTGACTTCTTACCTATGTGGAGTAGGTGCAAAATTTTGATCTATCCGAGGTTGTTTGTCAGAATCTTTGCTTGATGACGGTAACTATATGGAAGATATCGAATTGAATCGGCGAGGATTTTTTGACTATCAGGGTTGTTTGTCGAGTGTTCTTCGATGGCGTTAACACATGTCGAAGAGAGATAATCAAAACATCCATTTGTGGTCAAAGTTGCTCCTTAACGCTTGGTCTTATTTTTCCATGAATATGATTGAAAAATCATAATTTGCAAAGTATATCTCTTCTCGATGTTGAAATATCCTCAACTTTGACTTGTTTCTTGAGATGATAATCGATTAGATGCTTAACATATTAACATGGGAGATCTTCTGAGATTATGAGTTGCCCCCTAATTTTCAACAAAATTTGAATGAACGAAGTTTGATGAATCTTCATTCTTCTTACGCTCTTAAAAGCTTGAAATGCTCCACCGATAGTGGTTTTGATCTTGTTGGAAAACTTGGTTCATCTGAGATGAAATAATGAGAATCATTTCCCCTGACGGCGTCAACTATTTTTTAGAAAACCGGTTCGCGATAGAATAAAATTTTGCTTAACTTTCTTTGCGGAATCCACACACGATGTTTAAGGAATTAATAAGTAAACTCCAGAATTTTTACGTGAAAAAACCTCGAAAAGAGAGAAAAAAAGGGGTCAAGTAAAATCTTTCACTATGTATCTATTTGAGTACAAAGTTTCCGGATTACATAGTATATGAGAAGGGTTGTGACAATGAAAATCTCATCGGACAACGGTATATAGTCGTTGGTTATACGGTTGTCGGTAGTAGTAGATGATAGTGACAAGCGTCGGCCAGCGATGAAGGTCGTCGTGGTGATGGCCAGATGGCGACGATGGTGATGGCGATGGCCAAACGATAGTATCGGCGTCGGTGGTCGGCGATGATGAGCAGCGATAGTTGCGGCAAATGGTGGCAACGATTAACGGCGGTGCGGCCGGCGTAGGTGAGATGAATGAGGATGACGGTGGCAGTGGCGGCCCGTGGCCGGTGGTTGGTGGCGGCGGAGGAGATCGGATCGTCAGTGATAACGATTATCTTGGAAGATTTTCAAGCTTTAGAAATCTCTCTCTTTTGTTTGGGCTCCCCTCATGTGAAGAATGAGGAACTATTTATAAATTAGAGGTGTGGCGTTTCTGTAAATACATGCAAAATCCGAACCACTCCACTCCATCGGACGGCTCAAAATGATTTCTTTGATAATTTGATGTATTTTAAGCATTTGAATGCTCAAATGAAGTCAGAATTATGAGATCTTGGGCTTGTTAGATCCGGCTAGTCAAGATGCTCGATTTGACTATAAACACTCTATGTTTAAAAGCTATTTAGGGATTTAACTGATATCCCAAAGTTTCAAATGATATTTTAAGTGTTTGATCTCGACTAGTTTTAACTTAAAATCAACTTGCTTTTGACATTAAGATTCGTGCTTCGACTAGTAGTATTTTAAGTGTCATCAATTTAAAAGGAAAAAAAAAACTTAATAACAAAAGGTGCCTTTTGTCCCCTTTTTTTAGCTAGAAACATCATGTGCAGATGTCGATATTAATCAATGAAGCTTAAATGCAAGGACATTTGCATTCATATAAAACCAAGTTTGCAGTAATAAGACAAAACAACAAAACTTTGTTTAGTTATAATAATTAACTTAAAGAATAAAATTTATTATATTTTTTGTCAATGCTTCAATTTATATACATAGCATTTGTGATTAGTATAAAACATTTTCATTGAAAAATAATAAGATAAATGGTTATAATCCCATCAACCAATTTCAAATAAGCTCGTAAGTATTGAAGAAATAAGAGAGGCAATGGTTCTACTAAGTGAACTGATGCTTGTAAAAATGACGTGCTAACTTCATAAGACTAACTAACTATTAAACTTTTGACTATCACAAACATAATTTTGTTAAGACTAATATTTTTGTTTAAGTTGATATTGGTGTAAGCTAGTACATTAGAAGCTTCATGGAAATAAATTCATTAATGCTAAAACAACTAATTCAATTTGAAATTGATGGTCAAATACAATATGCTAAAAACCCAAGCTTCAATAAGAGATTATTTTTAAATTTATTTCTCTTATATAAATGTATTCAAAGTTGCTGATTAATGATGCATTTGGGGGGAGCAATGCAACAGTGGTGAAGCAGCAATGCATTTTCGCACCGCTCTCCCGTTTGGTAATTGCATTTTGGCTACATTTTGGCTGCTTTTTGAAGAATTTGTGTGTTTCAACCTTACATGGCTACTTGTGGTGGTGTCCAAAAGCCATGGTTTGACTTTTTGTAAAATAAAAAAAAGTTGTATACCTGCCACAACCTCTTCACACAACTATTTCTTCTACAATAACTCCACCACTACATTTTCAAATAGCTATAGCTACCCCAAATGCACCCTCAATATAAAGTACACATAATTATAATTAAAACTAATTTATAACCTTTATTTGCTGAACAATTCAAGCATACCAAATTGTCTTGTACGATATATATTATAAAGTATAGCCTACTTTATATGTTAATCATTGCCTGACTTTTACATAGAGATCAATCCATGGATCATATTGTATGATGCACATATCAAATTATACAATCTTCTCAATCAATTCTAAAATGAATTGATCATATTGCAAATTATTTGAATGATTAGTATGATCATTTAGTTATAAAAATTATCTTTAATTCTTTTAATAATTAATTGATTATACTTTTGAAAGTTAATTGTTGTGTTTTATTCAACATGTTGACAATGGCTTGAATTTAAATACCTTTTGAAAAACCCTAGAAGTAAGAGTCTGATGAGAAATTAAAGAAAAAAATCTTATACCAAATCATTCTCTACTTTCTCAATACTTTATTCCACCACTTGCAAATCAGTTTTTAGAGTCCTATGAGTATGATTTTGTAAGAGAAATTTGAAATCTCTAAAAAAAATGTCATGCTTCTCCAACATGACATTGCTTACCGACTTGTGATAGAATAGTCAATTTTATGTTTAAAGTTGGGATGTTGCAACATGGTGGATTGTGCCAAGAATAGAGGACTTCTTACATGGAGAAATCATTAGGTTGCTCCATTACCCATCAAGAGTAACCATTAAGAGATTTCACCATCAATGATTGTAAAAAAGATATTAAAGAGAGGCAATGAAAATTTCGAGAAAGATTCAAGAAGTGAGTGCAGACATTAAGGTGGTTAAACCATTGCAGATCAATTTGCATTGCTTATCTTTATTTTTTGCATCTTACACTTTATGGTTTTCTTTATTGCAATGCCTGTTAAAATTGTTGTGCAATTAAAGATCAAGTTTTAAAATAGTTTTAAAAATAATCCAATTCAAACCTCCTTTTCCTTGGCTTGTATTAACTTTAAGTGGTCTTACAATGAGGGTTTTTATTTTAGAACTTTTCAACCTAGAAGAATATCACAATGGAATACTTCAGAAATAATGTTGTATCAAAGAGTTCTTCTGTTTCACATTCCCTTCTAATATTTTGATTGATCATTGAAAAATCTACATATCAAGTTTTATTCAATCTATTACTTTTATATGTGGCATGTAATTGAAACTAGTCAACAATCATAGATCCAAATAAAACCAATATTATATTCATTTCAAAAATTGAATACATAGCTGATAGTTACAAAAACATCTAGAAGCAACATATTTTCCCAAATGTTTCTTTAAATGATTAGTTGAAGTATAAAAAGAAATAGGACACCTTTTGAAAAAAATATCAAAATTACACCTAAACATATTAAGAAGCCATATGATTAGAAACCCAACAATCACAGCTTATGCTGCATTCAGTGAGATTTAACTTGGATCTAAACATTTTTTACATTTGACAAACCAATGTCCCACCCCCATTCAATTCAATACTTGCTTTAGTAACTAATGAGGGGCTAGAGTTACTAAAATGTGATGCATCTCTAAAATGCTAAATTTGTGCATCTTGACAGTGTATTCCATGCATAAAATGGGTGATTCTAAACAATTATTCTAATTGCAAGTACCTTCTTAGAACATAGATTTACTTAGAAAAAAAGCACAATCTTTGATCAAGCAGCATTTTTAGTTTATAACAATCAAATAAAAATAAAAAAAAAGTTTATAACAATCAACAATAGGTGGTAAAGGAGAAAGCAGCTAAATCAAAATAAAAAATTAGCCCATTCTTTGTTATAAATAAAAGGTTTCATGGTGAAGCAAATAATACGAAAAAACTTGGCAATCTATTACCAAATGAAGGTCCATCGACCTAGGAAATTCATAAAATCTAAAGAAAAAAATGTAAAACGAGAAGCCAGGACCTGTTCAGTGGTCGAGGAAAATGCATTCAATTGGTAATCTCTCTCATTTAAACATTTTTGCAGGGTAACAACGTCCTCCTCCAAATTGCTAGCTTTTTTCTCTGCTGCCTGAGAGCAAATTTTTTCCAACTCTACAGCAAATTGAGAAAAATTCAAAACAAATCATGCAAATTACTAAACTACCTGTCTTGATTGTGACTCTTTGATGAACGATTCCTCACGTGATGCTAAGCGATTCCGGACATCCTTAAGCTCTGCTGCCAAAGAAACAACATTCCTTCTAAAACTAAGTTTCTTTTCGTTGAGATCCTTCAATAATGGATCCAACTCCAGGGATGAAGAAGATGAAGCTGCTTTTTCACTCTCAACCATCACAAACTCAAAAACGAAAAACAAAATCTCAACGTAGATGATGACACAATAATTCTTCCCTGAAGGGAAACAAACGTTACCCCTCCTCTAAATCGAAGAAATTTCTCCTTAAATTTTTTCACAGAACAAAACCCTTTTGATCCATAGCTTCATCTGAATTAGACTGCTCGCAGGCCAACTCCGGCATCCTGCATTAAATTCGGAGGTTTCTTAAAAAAAGCTATTTTTTTCTTTTGAAAGCTACCATACAAATTACTTTCACATCTCTTCATTCAAATGGATACAAGTAGAAGCGTGCCAAGTCTTCCTACCAAATCCATATTTATTTATAAATAAAAAAATAGCTGACAACAAATCAAAGCTAAACCAGAAAACAGGCTAACAATTTAAAACTCACATGCAGATCACGACAAGTGCGTCTCTTACCTCTTCAAACTCTCAAAAGCGTATACCGCAGGCGAAAACGATCAGATCCCTCCTCCCTGCACGCTCCAAGAACCCTAGTAAGTTTCGCGTCAAACAAAAAAACAAGTTTTCTCAAAAAACTTCAGGATTCCCCCTTTCCCTTTCCTCAAAGGCCCTCAATTTTTTATCCTCTCTTGCTTGGGAACACAAGAACTCTTCGAATCAAAGCACCTCGAGAATACTCACTTAAAATCTGAAGCCACTCCTTCACTTCCAGCTCCAAAAAACAGCAAGAAAAATAGTTAAGCGACCAAACGGGCCATATAGGGTTTTCTGCGCACGAGGAAGTGAGGTGTGCTGGGTAGAAGTATTCGAATCATGCAGAAGCTAGAAAGAGATGCGAGAAGAAAATTTCCAAATTCGATGAACGAAGCAGATAGCCTGCTTCGTCCTTTTATTCTAAGTTTAATGGTGTAATAAATACTGATGAGGTTCGGAATCCGAACCTCCAGTCCACTGACCTTCTCGCGCGGCAAATTCCAAATTTCGACTTCAGCGGCTTTCGACCGTACACGTGGCTATTTCGAGGCCGATGGATGAAGCCGCAAATGGCTATCGCGTGAATTTGGCCGTCCACGAACGATTTATGGCCATCGATTTTGGGATTAACGATATTTTTGTTTTTATGAGAGGCCGGCGAGATATTGACTTGCTGTAACGGGCCATCTGCCATCGACTTGCCATGGTCGAAATGTCAAGTTCCTCAAATTCATTACTATAAAAAAAAATTTTAAATAATGTCACTTCAACATTTATGTGACAATTGATTACTATATTAAAAAAAATAATTTTATATTTAAGCAAATTTTAAACATAAATTCATATAACGGGAATAATTGCTTCTAAAAATCTCAATATATTTAAAAATTATTTAAAATATTTTTAATAATAATATTATTTATTTTTAAAAATAAAAAATAAAATAGATAAAAATATTCTAAATAAATATATTATAAAAATATAAAATATAAAATAAAAATGATCCTAATGAAATCGTTAATACTTATATTAACATTCATTTGATAAATAAATGATTGTATTTAGCATAAAGATAGTTCATCTATTTAAAATGTTTAATTTCAATACACAAGATATTTTAAATAAAATATATGTTTTTCAATCAAGTCTATCCTATATGCAATATTTTATTTAGTGGTGGAGTAGAAAATTCTTTTTTATGGAGAACGTAAATTAATTAGTAATATATATATATATATATATATATATATATATATATATATATATATATATATATATATTATATGTAAAGATATATTAAAAATACATGAAAATAACTTCATCTTTAAAAGTGTTGTTGGTTTTATTTATGTAACAAATACTTTGTTTATGAACATGAAATTGAATTTAATTTTTTGAAATTGAATGTTAATTAATTTATGATTAAAAAATAATATTACTTGTCTTATAAGCTTCTAATTTGGAA
Source organism: Cymbidium sinense (assembly GCA_021442155.1). Lineage (NCBI taxonomy): Eukaryota > Viridiplantae > Streptophyta > Magnoliopsida > Asparagales > Orchidaceae > Cymbidium > Cymbidium sinense. The sequence goes on from CM038219.1 coordinate 93,632,539, forward strand.
GTTATTACAATATAGAATGTTCATGATGATATAAAGAGAATTTTATCAGTTATCATACATAATATCTCACACATATATATATAAATAAATAAATAATATAATATAAAAGATATATTACATTTTTATGTGAAATTTTTTAGAATTGAAAAACCCTAATTTTAACTACAAAAATTGAGTTTATAAAAGATGAAGTCAAAAGAGTTTCATTGAGATTCAATATAAGGATGAAAAAAGTTCACTATAATCGAGATTACTCTATCAAGATTAAGAGGGTGATAAATTAAGTGCTTATTAGATGAAATTAAAATGATAAAGAGTTGAGAAACATATAATTTAAAGTGCTTTGTTTTGCCATACATGTATAATGATAAGACATTAATAAGAGCTTATTATTGTTACTTTACTTTATAAGGCTATTTATCATTAATGCAATAGATGAGAACAAAAAGGACAAGAGTGTAAGAATTATGTCTAGGATTTAGGTGATGGTTCTTCTTAGAGTTCTTGATTTTATAAGTGTCCAACCTCTTTATTGTGTTTTTCCCTAGGATTTTAGCAAATAATTTTTGGTATCACTTTCGATCTAGTGCATATTCTTCTAAAAATTTTATATAAATACATTCACTTAATCATCAAATATAATTAGTTGGCCTAAATACTACCTTAACCTCACTATGATGGGGTATCAAATATACTTAGTAAGTGAAAGGAACTCAAGATCTAACTAAAATCAATCCTATATGCATGGTCAACACAATGAACTCTCATTATCGCTTGATTGTTGTCACTTAAAATAGTTATGACTATACTAGTATCAAATATACCAATCAGGGATTAGCTTACTCAAACTAAACTTAAATGACTTAAATAATAAATTGTTATGATTACTCAACCTAGTTAATTCATGAAACACTGCTAACTCTAGACTCCAATAACCTAAAATCACCTTAAGTTAGCTAACCAAGTTCTAAAGTAATCCTTAGAACTTTATGAGCTAACCTAAGGTCAACCTAAACAAAACCAAAACTCAATTTTCTTTGACTAAGTTACCATAAATTAACTTTAGCCTCCTTCCATGCATTCAAATGTTGTAGGGTCACTTAGAGCTGATCGACCACTCTAAAGATCTCTAATTTAAATTGAAGACCAAGATAAGCCAATCTTAGTCTAGGTAACACCATATGTTAACCCACCTTAGCCTAACCCCACATAAACCATGATCCATGGAGAATTAGTGAAACATAAACCCTTAGAATTATTTGAGAAAGTTCTTTTAATTTTATGTTTTATCTTTTGCTACACTACATGCTAGTTTATTTATCATTTTACTTACTAAGATTTTATGATAACTATTCATGCATTCATATATAATTTTAAGATTGATGGCAATAAGTTGAAATGTAAGCTAATAATATTACCATTCACTATACTTGATGTAATCTTAGGAATGAGTTGATCGAGTAAATAAGTTCCATACATAACTTATAAATTGAAGAAAGCAACCTTATGTTTGGGAGATAATGAAAAGATTTATTTTTATGGAGACCAAAGCTTACTATTTTCTCTAATTACAATATTTTAGGTTGATTAATAAGGAAGAAAGAAAATATTATGTTTCTTATATATTATAAAATGTGAAAGCAAATTTGTAGGGGAGTTGAGTGCATTGCATAATCAGATAGTCTCATTGATAAGACATTAAGCTAATGACTTTATATGCACAGAATTTGCTCAAATGATGAGTCATGATTTTATGACAAGCAAGATGAGAAAGCTAGCATATTTTCTTAATTTTTAAGTTAAATTATTGGAGAATGGTTCATATCTATATGAAATAAACTATATAAATCATTTTAAAAAAAGTTTGACATAAAAGGTTGTAGGAGCAATGATACTCTTATGAGCCAAAATATATAATTAGATATAGATCCTAATGGTAAGTATGTAAATCACAAATATTGTTCATGACTAAATGTTCAGCCTAACATCATATTTAGTTTCTACATATGTGCTTGTTTTTAGGATGAACCAAAAGAGTCACATTTAATAGCAATCAAAAGAATATTTTGCTATTTGCACCTATATTAAGTATTTAGTAAGGGTGTCAATAATTGACTTGACTCGATAACCTGACACAAATTCAACTAAAAAAATAGAGTTTGAATTGATCAAAATAATATTTAGGTCAGATTTAGGTCAAAGCATCTGACTCATTTTATTTTTTTAGGGTCAAGTTCGGGTTGACTTGCCAACCCAAAATTGACTCGATTTTGACCTGTCAACTAGAAATTGACATGATTTTAACATGTTAATTCGAAATTGACCCAATTTTGATCTAAATTTAACTTGAAATGCACGTTTAAAGAGGGCAATCGAGTCACATTAAGGTTCATATTAGGGTTTTCAACTCGTATAGTATTCGAGTCCAGTTCAAGTTGGGTCAATTTCGAATTAGACACGAACCCCAACCAATAACCTAAATTTACACCCCCTATCATCCGAAGCCCTAAGAATAATACCATTTTTAACCTAATATAATATTTAGATTCATAATTTATAAAATGTAAGTTGAACATAAAAAATATATCAGGTTATCAATTCGTAAGACATTCACTAATTTCATGATTTAGTAGAATATATAACTTTGTTGTGTTATCAACTACTAAAGCTAAAGCATTACACCTAGAAGCTATGTTGCTCGAATTGTATGGCTTAAGTAATATTTTCTCAAATTTGGAACTTTAGTGGATATGCCACCCATAATGTATGAAAATACTAATGCTATTTGTATAATAAAAAATCTAATACATTACTCTTGAACAAAAATATAGACATGCATCATCACTTCATTCATGATCTATGATGCACGGACAAAGACACAGAGACACGAACACGATACGACACAAACACTTCTATTTTTAAAAATATAGAACACGAACAACCTCGAGACGATGTATTATAATAATAATTAAGAATAATATATATAAATTAATTAAATAAAATATTTAAATAATAAAAAATAAGCCATTTAATTAAAAATTTTAAATTAATTACTTATGTAATATATATATATATATATATATATATATATATATATATATATATATATATATATATATATATATATATATATATATATATTACTTAAATAATAATTTATTTTATTGTACTTTAATAATCTTAATGAATAAAATTTATTATCAATTATAAATTTATAAATATAATTATAATTTTTTATAATTTTAATTATTTATAATAATTATATCTTATTATTTTCTTTTTTTTAGCTCAAATCTCATTCTATAAATTTTCAAAACTCTCTATAATAATTTAAAATAGAAAAAATTATATTTAAAATATTTTTATATAATTTTAATTCAATTATTTAGAACACGCTCCTTTAATTTTTTAATATTATTTTAATTCGACACTTCTATGCCGTGTCAAACACGTGTCAGAGGCGTGTCCGTGTCCGACATGTGTCGGACATTGCACGCCTTATTTTCTAAAGTGTCGGTGCATCATCATGATCAAGTGTTTAAACAGATGTGGATATATAATTCATTGATAAAAAATTTTAATTAGCAAATATCTTTATGAAATCACTAAGTTATGATAGGTTTAGTATCTTAAGGACAAAGATAGGATAATAAATATTAGTAGATACACTATTGATATAGGTTCTCATATATTATTATGTATATATTTTTATATTGTATTTTTCATATTTTATTTATCATTCAATTGTATTTATTGTTATTTTATTTTAGATTTTTCAGATTAATTAGTTATTTGTGTGTTAGTTTTTTGTTTGTCATGTGCTTGATTTTAATGTTTGAATAGTTTGCATTATTTAATGAATAATTTTAAAATAATTTATATTAATGATGTGACAAAGATGAAGAATGAAAAAAGTATATGATGTGTAATCACATTGTACCATCTGCATTAAATAATATAAATCATTAACTCTATATGATTCCAGTCATGTTGTCCAAATGGTCAATAACAAGTGTAAACCACATAGAGTTATTCAAGCTAAAAAGTCATATCATAGTATAGAATTAAAAATATAGTATATGACCAGCCTTTGTCAAACTAGCCATTTTAGACAATTAGAAGAAAACATTAGGACAATCATATGAATGCACTAATCATAATGTATAATCAATATTATGCTAATGATCTAATAGAATCATGTTTACCTATAAATGGACCTTGAGAATCACTTCTCCTTGCACATGGTTCTTCATTTCCCTAACTACTTGATGTATGCATGTGAGAGTAATGGGAGCATGTTCAGTGAGAGAATAAAAGGCATATGCGATCATCATCTTTTGATCATTAAAGGGATCCTCAAATTTGGATGGAAGGATATGTAGCTCTATATGAGTGATATCAAACATCTTCTATTAAATAATCAAAATTTGGCACTTCAAAAATATTTCTCTACTCAATCTTTGATATATTTATAAGGACCATTCTCCATTTTTTATTTTACACATCCACTCCTACCATTTTTATTATTTATTGAACTTCTTCATGAACTTAGCCATAAATATCGAACACATCACTATCTTGATTTATGTTGTGTAACTAGCATATCAATATCACCAATTAAGATTTATGTGGTTACCTTCCTATTTATAATATTGGGGTTAATCATCACTCTAATACTATTAGCACAAATTATTGCTAGCTTTCCTTATTTGTAATAACTCCTTAGTCTATCATCAAGCTTTAGTTAGTAAACTTGTGTAGAATGCCTAAAGTTGGTGGTCGTCTTAATATAACTCCACCAACTATTAAATTCTATGGTCACCAACTAATGTGCCCACCTCTTAATATTGCAAATATGATCTTCTAGAATATTGAAAATCTTATGCCATTCATTTATTTGGTTAAATGATTTTGACATGAATTTTAAGTTTTAATTTGGTTTAAATTGAGATTAAACATAAGATTTTAAAGAGTGAAAAAGAGTGAGAGTCCCACTTAAGGTGAAACAAATTTTCTTTAACACCCTAACCCTAATAGGATAAGCATCACACCAATGGATAAAAAGGCTTCTCCTAAGTTATAAATTATATGATTTTCTAATAAATTTTGATTATTTAAAGTGATTAATTTAACCAAGTTTTGATTAATATTATAATATATTTCAAATAATTAGATTAATTATCTTAACATTTAATTAATGGTTATTACGTTGAGATGATTAATTTAGTTAGTTCAATTAATATTTAATTAACAATTTATTATGTTTAAGATGATTAACTTGATCGAGTGATTGATTTTATTAAGGCTTAATTAGTGATTAATTTAAGTTTAACTTAGTCGATTCAATTAGATAAATGACTTAATCAAAGTTAAATTAGCAATCAATTAAGTTTGACATAATCAACCGAATCAAATGATTGACTTAATTAATGGCCAATTAATAATTAATTGGGTTTAACATGATCGATTTAATTCAATGATTAACTTCATTAAAGTTTGATTAAGTTTACTGTAAGTTTGACATGGTTAACTCAATTAAGTGATTAGGTTTGATTAACAATTAATTTGATGTGATAAATTCAATTAAGTGATTAATTTAGTTGAATGTTTAAATAATTAAATTTAATGTGATTGATTTAATTAAATGATTAATTGATTAGGGCTCAATGACTATTTAGGTTTAAATATGATTAGGGTTCGATTCATGATTAATTAAATTTTGCATGATTGATTTATTCAAGTGATTTGTTTAATTGAGGTTTAATTAATGATTAAAATGATTAATTAATTTAACTTGTTTAAATAATTAATTTAATCTAGTGATTGATTCCATTAAAGTTTAGTTATTAATTATTTAAGTTTAATATGGTTAACTTAATTAGGTGATTAGTTTAACTAAGGTTAATTAAGTTGTTGGCTTAATTAAAAGCTAATTAATGATCAATTAAGCTAATCATGATTGATTTAATCAACTTTTATTTAATGATAAATTATAATCTTAGTAAACTCAATCAAGGTTTAGGTTAATGATAATTAACTTAATTGACTGATTAACTTAATCAAATGGCTATCTTAATCAAAGTTTAGTTAATAATTAATTCAGCTAAATATGCTTAACATAATTTGATCATTAACTTGATTAAAGTTTAACTAGTGAGTAATTAAGATTAATATGATTAGTGTGATTAACTTAATTAAAAATTAATTAATGTTTACTTAGATTTGATTTGATTTAATTAAGGCTTAATTCAAAATTAGTTAAATGTAATTTGATCAATTTAATTGAATGATTGTCTTAGCTAATAATCAACTTTGCTCAACATGATTAACCTAAGGTTAAACTAATGGTTTTAATTGTTGATTAATTACACTTTAACTGACTTGATTAAGGATAATATTTAAGAATTTTATATTATAATAAAGTTCAATGGGTTCAATTATTTTATCTAAATGATTTTCAATTAATAAAGATGCTTTAAATCAACTAATGTTATTTTTGTAATTTTGAAATATGAAACTTAATTATTTGATTAAATTATCTTAAGAAAATTGAAATCAATAACTTTTAATCTAATGAACCAAATGTCTTGCAAAATTTATAGGAAGTGGACACTAATATGGTGAACTTACTATTAATAATTCAAGTTAATTAAGTACGCATTCTATGAGTAATTAAAAAAATTTATTTTTAACAAAAGTTAAATTATTCTTAAAATATTTAGTGAAACTTAAAGATTTTAATTTCATTAAATTCTTGTCTAGGTCTTGAATCTAGAGATGGGTCACTCATAATTTTTAATTAAGTAGTTGATTTCTTATGAATTTTTAAAATTTTGACCAAATTAAATCAATTAATTAAGATTTAAACCTTCATTAAACCCTAAATTAAATAATTTTGAGATTTATTCAAATCCATTGAGCATAGCTAATTTTATTAAGGTTCTAATGTTAATGAAGATAGTTTACATCATTTTAATGTATTTTTATATTTTATCCAAATTATCCTAATAGGATTAAAAATTTATAACACTTAATCCAAAGCTTTGATTGACATGAAATTTTTATGGTTGGTTGGTCATGGCATTAGGTTCATTCTCTAAAAATTTCAAATTAATTGAATTTCTACTTCAGGGGTAATTAAAAAAGTATCATTTTTAATAAAATTTATATTAATCCCTAAATAATTAGTAAAATTTATGCCTTTTTAGACCACTAGATTTCTCTCTAAATTATTAATCTAGAGAAGGGGTTATTTATATTTTTAACTTATTAATTGATTTTTTTTGAAGTTCATCATAATTAAGTTAATTAATTAGAATTTAATTAAACCATAGGTTAATAAATTTGAGACTTTAAGTGATCCAACGATATTAAATAAATTTTCTAGATTCTTTGATGATTGTTAAAGTGCTATGAATTTTTTTTTGATTTTCACTATTTCCATAAAATTTAATTTATTATTATTTAAAATCAACCAATTGAATTTAAAAATCAATAACTTTTATTCCAATGATCCAATTAGTTTGAAATTTTTATAGGAGGTAGGTATTAACACTAAGATCATACCATAAAAGTTTTAGTCCAATAAGATTTGTGTTTTAGGAGTAATTAAAGAAATTCAATTTTACTAAAACTTAAATTACTTTTAAAATACCCAACAAAAATTAAGACTTTTGGGTTCATTGAATTCCTCTTGGAATCTAAATCCATAGAGGACTAAGCATTTAATTTTTTATAAATTTTTGAGGTTCTATGCATTTTTTTTTATAAATTTTAAAATTAGAAAAGCCTAATTTCCAACCTATCCTCATTAGCAGCTGATGAGGCACATTTTTCGCATTTTGACACATGATTGAACCATGTGGGATTCATATAAATCTGACTTGACTAGCGTTTTCTGCATTTTCCACATAAATCTGACACATGATTGAACCATGTGGGATCCGCATGCATTAAAAACTTAAATCACAATCATTCTATTTCTAATGCAGGATTAATCTCAATCATCTGATCGAAGATCATGGTTTAAATTAATCTTGTGATTTTAATGGATTTTAATCTAATGTAGTTTAATTCTAGCCATTGATTTTTATCAAGAGGAATCAACGGCCGAGACACCATCTCCCTTGACACGATGAGAGGTGGAGTCCAATGTTAAACTAGTGTGAAATTCTTGTGATTCTCACTGAATTTCATAATTTTCAATTGGGGAAGCTTTATAAATGAAAGTGCACGGTTCTTTGTGATTTTTTTTCTAAAATCACACAATTTTGTTTCACAAAAGCACTTAGGCCTAGGGCTTAACTATGATTTAGATTGATTACCTCACTCAAGCCAATGTTGAGTGGAATATTCTATTTCGATAATGTTCCTTGGATTAAGATGAAGCTTTGAGAATAATTTGCCCTCTTGCATCCCATGGATCATCCAAGACACCAAACATCACCACCCTTCGTAGGAGTTTGGCCAAGTTCAATGGTTTTGAGGTTGGGAAGAGTGGAAAAAGGTTCCATTTGGCTGTTTAGATGATGGTGAAGGTGTAAAGAGCATAAAAGTGGGTATGGAAGCTTTGGTATTTGGTTTTATAATTTGTCAACTCCTCCTCCATCAGGGGAGCTTGGAGGTCATCAAAAATGGGGAATATGAGCTTGAAAATTGTTGTGGGAGGTTAAGGAACCTTTTGTGTTTGGTATTATAATTCATCAACCCTCCTCCATCAGTGGAGCTTGGAGGTGACTAGAAATGGGGAATAGAAGCTTGAAAATTGCTATGGAAGGTGGTTAATTGACAGGAGAGAACTTTAATGGCAAACAAGGGGGAAGATGGAGGTGGATGTAGGAAGATTTGAAATTTTGGATTTTGTGATTTTTTTATTCTCTTTATCTTCTTTCCTTTTACTCCTCCAACCCTTTGAGACTGCAATACCAGTACATGCTTAGTGAAATGGATTGGAGTATTGGCATGCTAAAGTGTAATTTAGATCTTAAGGAGTGATTTTTGAATTTAGGTTAACTCAAGTTGACTTAATTGATTTGGGTTGGAATAAGTGAGTTTCATTGGGACAATTGAGGTAAGATTGAGTTTATGTTATATTTAACAAATCATTTAAAGCATTTGGGATCTTTTTTTCTTTTTTAAATGATTTCAATTTTGTTTGGTTTAGATCTAAGTTAACTCACTTTGACCTAAGTGAGTCAAATTAGTTCAAATGACCCAATTAATCATCTTGAATATTGATTTAATTTTAATTATGTTTAATGAGTTACTTAGAATAATTAAGATTGATTAATTATATCAATTTGTGTTTAATTTTGGATTTATCCCAAATTGGCCTAATTGGGTCAATTTGAGCTCACTTGGATTAATTGATCAAATAGGTTAAATTGGACCCAAGAAAATGTTGGATTTGATTCAAATATATATTTAAAGTGATTTACAATATATAATTTAGTTTATTTTCAATTAAAATTGATTTTGGTTCAATAGGGTTCATTTGAGCCTATTTGGTTAAGTGGCCTAATTAGCCAAATTAATCTCAATTATATTTAGATTTTGAGCTTGATTGAGTTAGAATAATGATCTTAAGTTTTTTGGAGAATTTAATTAGATTTGATTTAGACTTAATGAGGCCCACATATGGATAATTTAAGTCATATGGCCTAATTAGCCAACTTAACCTCAATTGAATTTAATTTTATGTTTAATTAAGTTTGAATAAAAATCCTATGTTTCTAGATTGATTCTGTTTGCTTTGATTTTGATTAATTTTATTTGGTCTAAATTGGAGGTGAATAAGACCTAAATGAGTTGATTAGGTTAAGTAACTCAATCACCCTAATTAGAAGTCAATTTAATTTAAATTTTGGTTTAAATATATTTTATTTTGAGTTCAGTTCAATTTTGTTAAATTTGAAAGTGTCTAACTTATTTGGGCTAGGTTAGGTCTTGGTGAGGTCCATTGGCTTGACCTAGGTCTAGTTCTAAGGTTTTGATTTTAATTTAATTTTAGTTTTAAAATCTGAATTTCATTTTATTTGAATATAAATTTTGTTTATTTTAGTTTTGAATTTGGTGCTCACCTAGCCACTAAAGAAATATCTCTTAATGAGGAATTCATTAGTCTAAGATTGAAAATCCCAAGTATTAAAAAGAGGATAAATGTTAGTGGCTTAAAACGAGGTTAACATTTAATACAATGTAAATATTAATAAAAAGATATAAGTTTATCTTTTATAGGTTAACACTACCTTTGTCGGTCCCAAGAATGGATGTGAAAAGTGGAGGGTTGTGATAAGTAGTCGACACCATTAGAACTTGTCCAAATACATCAAGCTATTTATAATATTTTCATCATAAATATACATCTAATAATATGTATAATTTTAAAAGCTTATAAAAGTATAAAATAATTGATATAATAATACAGAATAAGTCATCAAATGAAAATTAAACAATCATGAAATAATCATTTTGTTGTCTTCAGAGCGACAACTTAATAAATAACAAATAAACATGTTTACGAACATAAATGAACAAATAAGTGAGGGTTCAAACATATTCAATTTAACTAACGAGTTTTAAAATTTTTTTTCACACCTATTAAGTTATATAAATGTATGAATATAAACTAGCATTATAAGAATAATTGATTGCTCAGAAAAAATAGCTTTGAGGATGCTCTTCGCCATCTTTATTGGGATGGGTATGAGTATATTTTTTGTGAGGCTCATTGATGTATATTCAACTAGATTTCTCCTAACATTATGTTAGAGTTTATTTAGATATGGATTCTACTTCTTATGAATGCAAGCCCTCATAGTTAATTACCGCTCTTATCGTAATAAGAGAGCACTCTTGATTAAGGTTGAAAAATAAACATATCTTTTGATATGCATTGATGTCTAACGTTGCATAATATGGCATAAATGATTATCATTTAACTTAAAGTGTATATTAGGGGAGATGATGACACGTCCGATCAAGATCCTATGGTTTCGCCATATGAGGCTATCATGGTCTCTAGTCTACTTAGCCAAGGGAACTAGTTCCTGATCGAAGAATCTTATCAACAATCATGGGTTGCATTGTCCAAGGTGTTCTTGTAGACTTGGGATGATATTTATCTAAGGTGATACATTGAAGTCCACCGTAGCTAACATAATATTTTTTTACATATTAAATATATTCTATAATTTATGACTCAAGGAGCAAATCCATTTAGGAAACATACGAGCTATTGTCATGACCAAAATATAGTAAAGCTATATGGAAGCCAAGCCACTCGGTCAGAGAGTTCTGATCGTATCTGCATTTCATATGGTGTCATTTGACAATAAAACTATGCAGACATAGGACATAGACCACATCCTTACTAGCAAAGATTATTTGAGTATGAATATAATTATATTTAATTTGACATTAGTTATTTGTGAGCAAAAATTTTCTTTGATTATCATCCTTGGAAAATAATGATGGATGGGTGAATGATTGATTACTTTAATTTATTTTGAAAAACAAACTTCATCTAATTTGAACATATCCCCTCCAAATGAATTTTATAATCAACATGATCATCATTGGAGAATGATTAGATTTTGTTGACTCTAACCCAATCATAAAACCCAACCAAGATATTAATCAACAAAGCATCCTCACATTTTAATTTTGATTTTATACATGTGTCAGGATACATGTGGGTGTTTTTATAATTTTTTTATTGAAATTAGAATATTATCTTTAAATCCATATGCATGCATGCGATTCAAATTTATTTTATATTAATCCGCAAAGCATTTTTAGATATGGAACTTAGGTAATTGTTATTATGTCAAGGCCATGTGAGTGTTTTTATAATTTTTTATTAAAATTGGAAGATTATTTTTAAATCTGTATGCATGCAATTTAAATTTATTTTATATTAACCCGCAAAGCATCCTAAGACATTAAATTTAGTCAATTGTTATTATTATAGGGCCCATGCGAGTAATAATTAGGTTCATTTTTATTAAATGCCTCAATATATAAAAAAGTATGTTATTTAGGGCATTGCCTCGGAGCTAGGGATATAGCACTATGGCACTGCCAAATTGGCGCCATGGCGTTGGGTGCTTAATAATATAGCATTTTAGGGTAGATATTTGTGTTGACAATCTGACTAGTGCCTAGGTGCTAATCACATGACACTGTGATGCTAGTCAAAGGTCTATTCAAAAAAGCTGGTAGATGGACATATGCTTTAAATGGAAAGGATAAATTTTTTAACTAGTTTCGTGGCATTGCATCATAGCATTGTGATGAAATATCAATACCTGACATATTTTCAGTTACAAAATTAATGGTAATGAATTTTTTTTGATCCGCACAGTAATCGACTTAACTAGATGACCAGCATTGCGACACTACATGTGACCCCTGCAGCGTTATATTACTATTTCAAAACATGAGAGCTTAGTGCATCGGCATTAGGCCAAGTTTATAAATAGACCCTTTAGACTCCTCATTTTTCAATTATGAACTTTTTATTCCCTAGAGCTCTCTCTCTCTCTCTTTCATTTTCTTAGCTTTCTCTCCTTCTAAAAGTGATCATGTTGCTCAAGAAGCTCATCAATAAGAGGAGGGTGGCATCAAGCAAATCTAGTAGATTCGTTAGCACATAGGCTGAAAATAGGTATCAATATGCCCTCACAAGCATCTCACCTCGAAAAGGACTTCTACAATTTGGGTGGGAGAGTAGAATGTTTGATCAATGAATATGGATGGGAAAAGCTAGCTTATCAAAGTAGCTCATGTGTCATCCCCGTGGTGCAAGAGTTCTTTACCAATGCGAATGAGCACTACAATAATAAAATTTTCATTCGGGAGAAATTGGTTCAAATATGACTTATGATCAATATCTTTTTATTATAATGAGCACCCAAATTTTGATGAAATTATTGGTTTTCTACGGTAGAAATGCCAACATCCAATGCAAATGATGAGAGGAAAGAATTATTAACTTTCCTATCACCGGCCTAACCACAGAATCAAAAGCTTGGCATTATTTTATTTTTGCTAAGCTGATGCCCACTGGTAATATTAGTGAAGTAACCAAGGATAAAGTCATTTTAAATTTTACAATTCAAAAGTATTTTACAATTGATATAGAAAAAATTATTTATAATTCTATTTATAATATGCTTAGGAGCAATACTACAATAAGGTATGTTCATCCCTTTCTTATCTATGGTTTGTGCACTATGGTGAATGCATTATAGGAGCCTAATGAAGAAGTTCTTATTTAGAAGGCTCCACTAACAAAAGGCTTATTGAGGGGTTTGGCTCGAGGTTCAAAGTGGGGAAGAGCTCATGTGTCCCACGACCTCAACCCAAATCTTCTCAATCCTTAAATGAGCAAGTCTTAGATTTAAGGAAAGAGGTTGGTGAGAGTAGCCATAGGCAATGGGATTTAGAAAAGAAATTTTATTATCATATGAATCAACATCAAAAGTAATTCTCTTATATGGCCTAGTTCAATACGGCACTGGTCCATATATTCAAAAATGGTGGCTTTGAGGATCCAGGTCAAGCTTCTTTTCCCACATTACATCAATATCCTCTTTATGTAGCTATCACATCAGAGCTAGACAAAGAAGAGGAGGGGGGTGATTATGACTATTTATTTCTCCTCTTTTTATTTTTTAATTTTTATATTTTCTTCTTTTCTTTGTTTTATTATAAAACTTCTTGTAAAAGTATTTTGTATTAATACAAATATTCTTATTGAAATACTTTTATGTATTTTTTTGTATATACCTTTCTATTTGAGATTTGAAAGCTCCAGGATTTAAAATAAAAAATTTCTAACTTAAATTGATGTTACGATAGTAACACCTTGGTGCTGAGAATGCAATGCCTAAGCACTGCTAGCCTGTAATACATAAGCTCAAAAAACCCGAGAGCTCAGCTCCTCAGCATTATATTTATAACACCAAGGCGCAGTGGGGTATGATTTGGATTATACTATGAATGTCTTAATATTATTATTTTAAGTGCAAAAATACAACACCTTGATGCAGGGATTATAGTGCCACGATGCTATAAGATACTGCCAAAGTTTTTTTTTTGAGGACACAATTGCTTGGTGATGGGCCTACAATGTCGTGATGCTACTTTACTGATATCCAAATTTTAAAATTTTGGTAGCATAATATTTTAGCTATGCTAGTTTTCATGATTTTAATACAAAGAACTCTTCTCTCTTGTTGTGGATTCAAGATCAATAGATGGAGAGTTTTATGTCACATCAGAACCAAGTTCAACGGCGGAGGACTTAGACATTCAACATGGAGCTTTTTTTTACTCTAGATCCAAGATCGACGGAGATACACACTTTTATTTCTCATAAGATCCAAGATCAATGGTGGAAATTTGGTTAAATTTTATTTTCAAAAGAAAATTATGTAAAAAAAGCATTCCCATAGGGGGTTAGAGTGAGGGTAAGTCTTGATTTCGTTTCTTGCATGAGGATATCGCTCTCATAGCAAAGGAAAGCATGTTGATGACTGGGCGCAAGAATAGTGAAGGGGTTTAGAGTGAGAGTGAAGGAGGAAGAAAGGAGAAGGGAGAGAGTGATTGGTCTCCCCTTTTTATAGTGAATTTCTCCTACTAGGCACAGTTTTGTGCTCCATAATCATTCCTCTAGCTACCCCGAGGTGGTTATTTCTATTGGGGTGGGGATGACGACTTTCTTATTTAAAAAATTGAGGACACATGATAGCACTGCGATGCTGGTATCACAGCACCGCAACATTGTGCCATTTTGTTGGGTAATCGTCAGGGGCGATTTGAGCTTCTACATTTTTTAAGGCTGCAATAGCCTAGGCAATTATAATGCCACGACGCCCCAAAGTTGGAATGTGTATATTTTATCATTTATCATTCATTTTATTTAATTCTTTTTAGATGTAAATAAAATTGCCCCTAATGAATGTGTCATGTCAATTGGATCATGATGCATTCATTGATTCTTTATTTATTTATCTATGATTTTATGGAGTATAATAAATAGAGAGAAACATGATCTTTAATCATTTTCATTTGTCATGTAAGACAATGGCATAGTAGAGGCTATATTTACATGTGATTTTCTTGAATTTTTCTAATACAAATAGAGTATGTATGAGCTCTATAAGCCATAATAGATTGCCACTCTCTAGCGTTATGACGATGCTGAAGGACAGCCTTTTGTTCGTGGACCACCGAATAAAGGACCAGCTCAAGTTCAATTACTTGGGGTGTTTGTAGCGCCTTCTTCTATAGATGAACCCGATCATAGTTCTTCTTTCTAATAGATATTGTCTCCTTATTTGTAATTCCTTCAATTTAATAGATTTGTTGAGGAGCTCAATCTATGCTCTAGATAGTTCTCTCTGATAGGATCTCAAAGCTATGACACTATGCTCGAGATCTTGGCTAACCAGAGTGACTTGATGTGAAATGGTACTGAGTGAGGTCTATGCAATAGTGATTATATCAGACAAGACTTTCTGATAAGTGTTGTGTAATGAGAATATCCCAAACTTAACATCTCTACACAAAGATTCCCAAAGCTGTAGCACTCCTACTTCAAGAACCAAAGCAACAACACAATCCAATAGAGAGTTTGCTTCCACACAAAAGCTAGAAAGCACAAATAGACATTTAGATTAACACTCAAAAGTGATGTAATGCCATAACTATGTGACATATGTTACTTGAAGAGCTACAATGTAATGAGTCTAAAGGCCTATGGCATATTCTAGAGATGAAACATGAGATCTCCATACTAGATAGCCTCTGAGCTATATCTTTCAAGCAAGTAATATGATGACTCTCTATATAGGAATCAATATCTAAGGAATCATCTAAGTGACGCTCATTATCACCCAAAATGACAAGAGTGGGTCATAGCTAATCATCAGAGTTCCAGTTTCTTCTATGTGTGGGTCTTCTTCAATATGCATATGCTCGTTACTAATAGGCTAAGTAGGCATTGGTGAAGAAACACTAATGTCTATTAATAATACTAGTGTTACATCACTATCCATCTATCCTATGGGTCGCTCAATTGCTAATGGAACAAGAATATAAGTACGCTTGTATACCTGTTACTCCCATATCATGACCAGCTATCATGGGGATATGAATATATTTATCATCTCTTTTATGAGCTAACGAATCCTTTCATCATCATTTCCTACTATTGTCCAATTCATTTGATGATCTCTTAGAAGCATGAGTTACGTGTTTGGGGGAATGCAAATGTTGTGCTGGTCTAGATCTCCCTAATATATGACTATATATATGGAAGCCTAGCTCAAAGAAAAAAAGGTATGTATGATGGATCCACAATATCTATAAATGATTAACTCATGTGTAAGTATTGTGAAGGTATATAAAAACCCGAATCAGTCCCTAGGCGAAGTAAGAAAGCCCATGCTATGGAGGCTGCTGCTAATCGATCAGATGGTGGGACCGTCCCCAAGGAATGAGTATTTATTATGTCTGTTATCAATGATAGTCTATATATGGGTGTAGCCTGAGTAAAACCATACTATCTAGTCACTATATTGGGATTGTATCACTCCAATATCATAGACTCATGATGTCTTTATCAAAGCCAGGGAGGTCTTAATCTAATGAGATATTATGTTATGCATATGTATCCTGACTTTGATAATAGTAGGGGTGTCTCTTTGTCTATAAGAGTGTCTATTAATCTCTGTCCCAAGTTTTGATCCGACAAGCTATGAAAAGTTGACCCGTGGATGATCTGAAAGCAATCCATCATACATGATGGAGCAAACATAAAGGTCTAGATCTAATCTCTATCTAAGGTGACTGTAGCCTTGCTCAACTTCATGGTCATGGAGAAATGCTGCTAGCATCTCAAGACAATTGAAAGCTCCTAATATATGTATATGAATCCATCCATATAAGTAGTGCCAAAGAGAAACTATGTCATAGCACCGTGAATCAGTCATCAAGCTCACTCTGCTTAATCCATGGTAAGGGTAGGCTAATTCATGTCGTTTATACTCATCCGAGCAAGTGACATCATAAGAGTGGAAGTATGAAAAGCTCTATTGTGTCTGACAAAATAGTATAGCCAGTGGCAATAAAAGCCATGAGTGATAGCTCTTTGTCAATATCTCGTGCTAAGATTAGCCAAAAACCAACTCTTCTTTTAGCTCAAATCTAGCACTGAATGATTCTTCATCTGAATAAGATCCCATATCAAATAGATTCTCTAATTGTTCAAAGTAGGTCAAATGCACTGCATCAAGGAAGCTCTTGGACCATGTATCTATAGTAACTGTGCCCCATCGCCTACAACTTCATCTCCGCTCTTTGAATAATGTATAACAATGATCTAGAGCATGATGGAGACATAAGGAATATACATAATGACCTCTTCTATGTGATCATCTAGCTGACACTGAAATAGCACATGATCTAGAGGTTCACACATCGTAGAGAATGCCTATGACAGGGGGACCTATTATATCATGCATGTTAGCAAAGTAATCATCATCTAATATAGACCAATCCAGTAGGTATTGGTGATCCTACCCCAATGCTCTGGTGTACTTCAGATCGAAGGATTTGGGAGTGGCTATAATCAAAAAGTGAGACATATACTATAAGATACTAGCTCTTTTGGGATGTCATCATGCATCTGTAGATGATGATGTGCCCAATATATATAGCCATTGATAGCTGATAATGGTGTTCTAAATACCAACCTTGGGTCCCAATCTTCTGCCTCATGGTGAGCGATAACCCAAAAATGATTGTGCCTGTAGAAGGAGTTATATCTATAACTAGCTTAAGCATATTATGATCTCCAAAGCTAAGGAAATTTGATCCTCTCTAAAAGAACATCATGACTATGTCCAAGCTTTAGCAAAATATTGAAAGATGTATCAAAATCCATTATGTGAAACTTGGCTTCTATCTTCCAATCATCTATCTCTGAAGGAAACACTATGGAGCCTAAGGCCCTCTCGCCTTGTTCATTGAATCCTTTTAACATCATTTTCTATGCTTGGAGTTTAGAGATGTCAATTCTCAAGTAGGCAAGGGTTTTAGACTCATAATGTTAACTGCTGCACTTGGATTAACAAAACTCTAGATAGTTTGAACTTGCCAACATCCACGGTGATGTAGAGGGGATGATTATGCTTTATTGTCCCTAGAAGTAGGTCATCATCTGAGAATATGACTCCTATGACTTCCTTTAAAAAGCACGCCTCCTCTCTAGCTAGATTAGTTATGACCAATTGAGCTAAGCATATTTCAAGGTCAAGCAATGCTTTGACTAGTGACTCCCTCATCTCTTTGGACAAGATAAAGGCATCATATATGCTTAACTTAGCTGCCAACTTTCTAAGGTGTGCCAGGATATTGTAGTCAACTTTGGGTTTGACCTTTGCAAGCATATCCAAAGGTGGAGCATCTTATGGAGGGGCTATCTGCTCACTGGAACCAATAACTTGTTTACCCTTATCTTGAGGTGCTACCCTAAAAGGTAGAACTTTCCCATTATTGAGATTAACTTCAATGACTTCTTGTGATGAGGAGCTTATGGAAAGTTCTAACTGCACATCAAGTATACCTGTAGCTTCTCCTAAATGATCATCAGAGTCAGATGATTCCAAATCAATCTCAAGTGGTGAACCAAGGGGCGATCTATTTCTAAATCAGAGTGAAATTGATTAAAATTATTTAGATTGCTATTGTTATGAATTAGATAGCTATCAATACGAATAACATCACTGAGATTAGCAAAGGTAGGCAAGATGTAAGAGGAATCATTCTTCTTCATTGATTTCTTTAATTGGAGGTGGTACATAGCAAAAATCAAGTAAAATGAGTGGTATGAGTGTCTTGGTACCATCATCCACAGATACAATGCTCCCGCTAGTGGTAGAGGAGCTTGTAGAAGTAGTAGTGTGGGAAGTAAAAATATTATTTTCAATTATTCATCTAATCTTTTCACAGAGGGAAAAGAAATAAATGAAGAACCAAAAATAATTCTCAAAATAACACTACTTGTATTGGACACCATATAAATCTGTAGATGTTCTTATTAGAGTGATCGGGTATGCCATTGAGGAATGGTGTATTATCTCAAGAGACAAAAGTCACCATCCTACAAATAGACTTAATCACCTTAAAGGACTCGACTATGGGTCTTAATAGAGATTCTTCTCCTACTTTACATAAAAAAATAAAGCAGGATTTATTTTAAATTAGGTTCACTAAGTTCTCTGTAAGGGCAAGCCCCCATAGTTAATTACATCCTAAGAAAATAGATTCCTTAATAAAACTCTTGATTAAGGTAAATGATCATTGTCTCCAAAGATTTTAAAGATAGGACTGTCAATCAATTAATTTATTTTTAGAAGAATAAGTAGAATTGATCAAGAGGAGGGAGTTATTATCGAAGCCAAAGGAAGATAAGTAGGGGATGCTTAGAATACTAGGAAGCTTAGTAAGCATCCAAAACTATCATATAGTTGGACTTTACATTTTTTGAAATTGAAGTGATTTATTTGTTTGAGTTGAATTTTTATTAGAAATCTAAGCTTACAATCCCATGATACAAGGTCATGAAAATGCCTAAGAGGTGAGGATTTATGCTTGTAGCCCATAAAGAGAAGTAGCAACCTCTAAACCTAAATCTAGGGAGCTTTGTCAAAGGCCAAAAGTATGACCTAAATCTAAGAAAAAAATGGGTATTTTGTTTACCTCCATAAGAGAAGATAAACCACAGGACTTACAATCGCCACGGTCCACCAACTAACTCCTATGATTTTAAATACATGTAGGCAAGTCAAATGCTTTTGCAAGATAGTTAAACTATTATTATTTAGAAAGAGACTAAGTCCTTACACAAACTCCCTAAGAGACTAGATCATGTAGGCATGATTAATGACTTAAATCTAATACAAATTTTTTGTTATGTTTTATTTTTATTTTGGAAAATCAATTTGACATGGGCTTTAGGATTCATATGCTTAATGCATGAGAAATCAGATTATGGACCAAAATCAGCGAGAAAGGAGGTGTGTTCCACCATGGCTCTCAAAGGTCAAGCCAAGTTCTCTAGCAAAGGTGGAAGCCCTCCATAACAAGAGTGAAATAAGATACTTTTTATGCATGATGTGAGAACATACAAGATCCAGCTAAGAGGTTACTAATTATTTTATCTTGATTTATAACCTAGACTTTATTTGAAGTTATGGGTTGTTTATTTTTAGTTTGAATTGATTAGTTGGATATAAAATTTATTTTTCTAAGAGCATAATCATCATCCATGCCATACATCAAAGTAAAGAAGAAACTAGGAAAATATGTCATCTTAATGCACAAGCTAAACAAACATCAAATAATTTATAAAGCTAGCACAAAAGAATAAGAGGTCATTTCTGGTCGGGCTCCACCACATAAACCTAAAAATAAATTGGGTAGCCGAGCTCTACCCTTGTACAACCCAGATTACAAATGAATTAATTACAATCAAGAAGGAATTAATGTTATGGGGGTGGGGTCATCATTCTTCTTTCTTTATTTCTTCTTTCTTCTTTCTTCTTTCTTCTTTCTTCTTTTGGTTGATTGGAATGTGGTTGCTCCAAAGGCTTCACATGGTACATAAGACATAATCTTATAACCAATGTTCATCCTAATCCTCCATAACAATCATTCCAAATCTTAATTACAAAATTACATAAAAAAGGGAAAAAGGAAATCTAATTAAAACCTACAGAATAGAGATTAGCTTAATAAATCACACAATCCCAAGCATGTATATGAATAATTTGGACTTAGCACCCCACACATGGGTAACCAAGTCCACCTAGCCTATTTTGGATTATGCTTAGGGGTATAAGTAACCTACACAACAAAAGTATTTATATTTTTATTACATCACCCCTTAATCACAATCCCTCAGAAGACAATGGTTAGACTAAGATCGTCCTACCATTCAGTCTATGCACATACACTCTAACATCCAGACTAAAACATCACATCACAAAATAAAAGCAAACATTAAATAATGCACTACCCTAACATAGGACTAGAAATGGTGACTTAGCCTAATGTGTGCCATTTAAGATTTGTGTGGTATGTTTAGCTAGGCTTTAAGGTTGAAGTTTTCTAAGTGTGAAAATGTTCAACTTAGAGGATGGTTTCATTTAAGTGATTTAGTTATTTGGTTGATTTTATTTGATATTTTGATTTGATTTGAATGAACCTACAATTAGTTACTAAGTGTTGTAAAGAGAGAAAAGAGAAGAGAACTTCTCTTTTCTCCCTACCTTAAGTAACTTCTAAAGTAGATTCATAAATGATTTTTTGTTTAGTGAATGTTTTGTTATGTGTTTTAATTAATCTTAAGTTTAGATTTTCTCTAAACAAACCTATTCAAAAAGAATGACATTTTAAGATAAGTAAAGTTAATTACTATTACTAAACACACAACACTTTATTTCTTTCCAACATGTGTAACATGCATATGGATGGATCCTAAGCATATATATATACATGCAAATGGAAATGTTTACACACCTTCATGATGAATGCTAAGAGGTGTTGCTTAAGAAATTTGGAATGTTTAATGTATGCATATTTTGATTAAGTAGAAAAGAGGGGATTCTTATATCCATTATTCATATGCACATTTACATATATGAAAGACATAAGTGAGTACAACACCATTATTTTCTACACTAGGGGTGTAAGGTACAAGACCTACTTGGGGCTACTTAAAGCTTCGCAACCCTGGGATGTCCAGACTAATATACCACTTTTCTTAAATACATGTGTATGTACAAAAAGAAATGAATGGAAAATGAAAGATGCAAAAAGTTTGTGTTTGTTTGTTTGATTTGGTTATGCAATTAATATGTATAAATGTGAATGTCCTTATTAATTGATAACATGGGAGTGAATAGGAATGGATTTAAGCAAGTGTTGTATTTTTTTCAAATGAATTATACACTTTGCAAATCCTATTCAAAACTATGTTAAAAGAGAAGAAAAAGAAAAGTCACATAATGCACATCTTAATATTATATTCATGCAAGCTTATAATTAATCATAATTAGCATACCTTTCATTTGTAATGTTTGATTTATATGTTTTGAAAATAATTTTGGATTTATTAATGTTAATATCCATTCATATTCTTACTTTAGCCAAAACATGTAATTTGACATAAAGGAAATATTTCATTTTAATTTGATTTTTAAAAGACATGAATGCATGATTTTCATATGTCATACACATTTAGCATGCTAGGAAAGAAATAAAGTGATGAAAGTATGTAAATTCATTCACCCTAATTAATTCCTAAAGATAATCCTATGGAATAAGATTATTTAAAGAGAAATCAAAATTATTTAAGAAGTTTTTAGTTTTGTTTTGAGTTTGATTTGAATTTAGAAAATATGAAAATATTTGCTGGTCCTAACCCATCTCCCACATGTGTGTGTTGTTTTAGTTTATTTCTAGAACCATTAGATTGATTTTATATTTTTCTTAGGTTAAGGTGTACATTAAGTCCATTAATTACCCCTTACCTACACCATTTTAACATATTTAACCAAATAATTATGAGCCAATGTATGACATAAAACCATAAGGAATTTAAATTAGCAATGCACCTAAGAAAGAAAGGGGCCTAATGCATTTGGCTCACAATTAATGATTAATTAAGCTAAAGGATTTAATTTAAATACTTTCATAACCCTTCCTCACATGTGGGTTAGATATGATTTCCTTAAGCTACTTATGTCATTAAACACCTAAGTATCTACCCAAGAGGGAATGATTAAATGATTAAGTTTCTAGATTAATTTTTTATTTTGAGTTTGGTTAATTAAGTGATTTAATGAAATGATTAAATCATTAATTAATTTATAAATTAATTAAGTTTTCATTCAAATGAAATAGACTTAGGGGAAAAGATTTAGAAAAGGCATCCTAATCTCATTTCCTAAGTCTATCCACCGTTCCAAGGTGGTTAATAAATTTAATTAATGAATTCATCATTATTTAATATGTTAATTAATCATTTAATTAATTAAGGGAGTGATTAGTAGTGAATCAAGCAATTCCCCTAATTAAACTATTAATGAATCCTAAAAAAATTAGGGGATAAGTCATCCCACTAAATATACCTGAGAAGTTTGGGATTAATCAATAGAATAATTAGGGAGTAATTAACATAATTATATTCCTAATAAAACTCAAATTGCATAAAATTTACTACTCAAAATCAGTTAAACTTAATTTATATTATTTCCCTTTGAAATATCTTTAAAATTCATTTGAGTTTGTATTTTTTTAATTTTTCTGCATTTAGTTATGTAATTTTGAAGTTTCTATTATTATTAGATAATTAAATCCCTAACTAATCTCGTCGGTGCTACGTGGACCACTAACGTGGTGCATGCTTTCCATGTGTGGAAAGTTATTTAAGTGTCACATCGTTACACATCATGACTATGTGCTTCCCCTTGGACCGTCCGATCAAAGATTGAAAGGTCAAGATCAAGCCCATGGTATTAAAAGGATTAATCACATGATCTCTCATGTTTTAATCAGGACCGTCCATTCAAAACATGCAGGATGGACGGTCCGTGATTCATCCCCGCCCTCGCCTGTGAGAGACGGCGATCGTCCATCCCTTAAGGCTTGATCCGAGCTTGGATTAAGCTAGAATTGATTACACATCATCTAAGAGCAAGAACAAGACATCCAATGGTTGAATTGCAATTGGGTGAAACTTTCTTTCACAAAGGACCAAAGAATCCTACACCTAAGCTCGGTTTTGATCCATACCTCACCGGAGGCTATCACTGGTGCTCCCAACCGTCAAGGTAGTTTCATCTAGTGGAGATGAAGCCCTGTTAAAGGTTTGAAGGCTTGAGGTTGAGTAGATCCTTCAATTGACCAAACTCTTCCTCCTAGGCTTACGGCTTTGGTTTAGCTCCCTCCTCCCGTGCCTTGGAAGCTTGGAAGAAGCTTTGGATGAACTTGATTGGGTCTTCTGAGGGTGCTTGCAAGAGCAATTGGCTTTTGGTTGAGTGATGAATGAGTTGGAATTTTCAATGAGCTCCCCTATTTTGGCTTGAGGAAATCCAAAAATGGAGAAATAAAAAATGCTTGAAAAAGCTTGGAGGAGCTTAGAGAAGCTTGCTCTGAGTTCCCTTAGCTTAATCAAGTGTGAATCCCTTGAATTCAAGTGAAATTAGGGGGATTATATCTTCCCCTACAAGGATTGGACGATCGAGCTTGCACATGCCATTTTGATCAAATTGATCCTCTGGAGTGAGTTGGTTAGGCCATTTTCAGTGGCATGTGATTCGATTTTGGTAGAGGAGTGGTGTGGTGAAGTTCCCATGTGCTCTTTTGAGTGGAGGAGTGATCCCATGTGGAGAATTTCCAAGTGGAGGGTCAGTTTTGGCCTTGGGTTGGGTTTTACTGACCCAAACCCATTTGGTCATGTGCACCACACTCATTAGTGTCCACTTGGTCTACCTAGAGGGTGCCAAGTGGCCATGAAAATAATATGACCAAATTCTAAGTGGAATTGGCCATAAGTTATCCCTTAACCTAGGGGTAAAATAGTCATTTAGCTTTAATATCACTCTGGAAAGATTTATAATAGTTTGAAATTGGGTTAGTTCAAATTTCAAGGAATTTGGAGTTGATTTGATATCATTTGGCTCATGTTGACTCATTTAGGTCAAAATGGGTCAACTTGGGTTAAGTTGACCAATTGGTCAAATTGGGTCAAACTAAGGGTTGGGTCAAGTTCATATGACCATTTGAAATATTTTAGTATCATTGGTTTGGTTCAATTTGATTTATATTTAGTTTTGGTTCATTTGATTTCATTTAGGTCAAATGGGTCAAGTTGACCAATTTGACCTATTTAACCCAATTGGCTTAGGTCATGGGTTGGTTTAGGTTTCATTGGTCATTTGAAATGTTTTGCAAGCTTTGGTTTCAATCAATTTTGGTTTGGTTTGATTTTAACTCAATTTGACATTTTAGGTCAAGTTGGGTTCATGGTCAATTGGGCTAGGTTGGGTCTAGTTGGCCAATTGTGGCTTTGGTCAAGTTTAACAAGTGGTTTAGAATGAATTTGACCCATTGATTTCAATCAAGTTGGCTTAGATCAAGATTTGACCCACTTTGACTTTTTAGGTCAAGTTGGTTCAACTTGGGTCATGTGGCTAATTGGGTTAGGTTGAAATATTTTGCAGACTATGATTTCAATCAATTTTGGTTTCATTTGATTTTAGCTCAATTTGACATTTTAGATCAAGTTGGGTTCATAGTCAATTGTGCTAGGTTGGGTCTAGTTGGCCAATTGAGGCTTTGGTCAAGTTCAACAAGTGATTTAGAATTAATTTGGCTTAGATCAAGATTTGACCCATTTTGACTTTTTAGGTCAAGTTGGGTCAACTTGGTCAAGTGGCCAATTGGGCTAGGTTAGGCTCAAATGATGACTTGGTCAAGTTCAAATATTGATTTAAAATGAGTCTAGATCAATGGTTTCAATTAATTTGGCCTATGGTGGATTTTGGCTAGTTTAGGTTTCATTTTGGCTAAGTGTTGACTTGGTCAAAGGCTTTTGGTTTAATTTGATTGATTGATCATCTTATGATGATTGTTGCTCATAATGTGAGGCTTAGGTGGGCTTAGTTCAATCCAATTTGGGTAGGATTATAATTTGGCTCAAAAGGATATTTTAGGTCACTTTGGGTCAAGTGAGCCTAAGTCGGTCAATTGACTTGATCAAGGCTTGAATCAAGTTTGATTGAACTCACATATAATTTATGATTGAAATATAGATCCATTTGCAAATGATTTGAAGTCAAATGGGTTTTGATTCATTTGACAATTTTATGTTCAAAAGGGTGAACATGAGTTTGATTTGGGTTTGATTTTTGAATTTAGATCTGGTTTGATAATTGAAGTTTGTGTTTATATTTGGATTCATGATTGAAGGATTGATTGAATCATGAAGAAAAATTAAGAGTTTGGCTTGATTTGAGGTTGATTTGGCTAAGTTCAAAAATTTGACTTAAAAGGCTTTGGGTTTGATTTTTGAATTTGGTTTTGGGTATTTGAATTTATATTTCATTTATATTTGTGAATATAAATGAGAATATAAATAGGTTATGAGAAAATCCCTTGAATTTGATTTAGGCTAAGTCCATAAAATGAAATTAAAGTGGCTTAGGAAAGTTTTTTTTAAATTTAGAAGTCAATCATGGGTTTCAATCATTTGGAATTGATTCATGATTTGAGCAAATCCATTAGAATTGATTTAAGGTTTGAGAAAATCAATTAAGTTGGAATTGATTTGAGATTTGATTTGGAATTGATTTGAGTTTGAAGTTTGATTTGAGTTGAAGTTGATTTAGATTTGAGAAAATCAGTTAAGTTGGAATTGATTTGAGTTTTGATTTGGAATTGGTTTGAGTTTGAAGTTGATTTGAGATTTGACTTGAAGGAAGGAAGTGAGGATTTGGTTCAAGCTAAAAGGTAGACAAGTTTTCCTAACACCCTTAAGGCATGACCTATTCCTATGGCTAACTCTTCTAAGTCTCTAGGATTAGGTTAAGTGTTCACCTAATCACTAGAAGTGTCTTAAGACTAAGGAACTCTTAGTGTTTAAGAGGAGTCCTATGTCTAAGATGGAGGGGTTGAGAGCTGTCCTAAAAATGAGGTCAATAAGTAGCTACAACGATGGGAAGAAAGAATGTTGTACTTGGATGGTGGTGGCTATGGAACTATCCTGAGCATGTAATAACATGGATAGCTTCCACCTCCGAAGTCTCATCAACCTCTTGATGTTGGAGGTCTGAGCCGAGTTAGGAACTTGTAGAGAAAGTTTCTTAGTTTTAGAGATGATCTTTTTAGAGGTACGAGATAAAGAGATATCACAATCTTCTTTTATCTTAAGAGGATCAGATGTATCTCTAAAGACTACTTTAATAGAACCAGAAGGATATTCTACTAAGTATTCTTTAGGGATAACTATGACTCTTGTCTTGTAGCTACGCTCAAGTTGATCCTTGAAGGTAAAGCAATCCTCTAAGACATGGCCTAGCATGCGGTTGTAGGGGCAGTAGTTAGGATCATCACTCTTACCCACTTCCTCCAACTTTCTAGGTTCGGGTATCTGTAAATCGGGCTTCTTAAGAAGGTTCTTGAAAATCTTCTTGACTACCTCCCTTTTAAATGAGTATGGCTTGTGGAGTTTATTGACAAGAGTAGGTGGAAAATAGTTACTTAGCGGTGGATATTGATAGCACTGCTATGTAGGCTACTGTGGTGGCCTTTGTGGCGGCCAAGCTAGTGGAAGAGGAGGCAGGAATGGAGGCTGTTGAACTCTAGGCCTCTCAAACTGTAATCTCACTAGCTGCTTCACTTTATCCACTACCACTAATATCATTGGCTTCTTCTCAAACATCTTTTGGGGGTTAGGCTTAGATGACTAATATGAGAAGGGTGACTGTTTGACTTCCTCTTTTAGGTTAGCTGCCTTATTGATTAGTTTCTCAAATGTCTTTATGATAAATCCCTTGAGCATGAAGGCGACCAAGCCATAGATATTCTTGAGAAGAATTTCAATGACATGCTACTCTTATAGATGTGGTTCACATTTCATGCTTAGGTTGCACCATCTGAGAATATAATCAATAAATGGACTCGTTGGGTTTTTATTTCTCTACAATGAGGTCCCCTATAGTCACCCTTTGCTAAGCTCCTGCGAATCTCTTAATAAAGAGCTACTCTAACTCTGCTAAAGACTTTACCAAACCATTGGACAATTCATCATACCAATCAAATGCAACTCCAGAAAGGCTATTGACAAATTGCTAGAAAAGTGAGGTGTCACTACCACCCTCATTACAATAACTTGATCTTAAGTGTGCTATATATTGTCTAGGGTTCCCACTGCCATCAAATACCTTAAAGGATGGTGGCACAAAACACTTAGGGTATTGAACTACATCGAATTTCTCCGGGTAAGGTCTACCCTTTGGAACCGATGAGCTCCCTTGGGCTTGCGCCAACGCTTCCTTCACTTATTACTCAACCATCTGCTTAATATCTTTTTCATGCATAGAGGTACTATCGGTTACCTTCCTATGTAAGCTACCGACATCCTCAACCATAGGACTAGTGATCTTAGGATGATCTAGGATGTGCACTAGCTCAGGTTTGTCATCCTCTATAGGAGTGGGTTGTGAGATAGGTGCTTGGTTCTATAATGCTAAGTCCACTACTATCAACTCTTCTACCCTTCTTTCCATCCTATCAATCTGATCATCTTCGAGTTTAATTTATTGGAGATGATGTTGAGTTGAGTCTGATGCCTCACCTTCCTCAACTATAATGCCTTGGGCTTCATGGCTAGGCTGCTCCCTCTGCAAGAATTATTGAGTACCTACCATATGGACTTCAACAACATCATCCAAAATGTCATCTTCATTGACATTGAAATATACCATACCCTCCTCTTGATCGGACTGATCATCTCCAACTATCTACCTCACCGCAGTATGATAGTCTTCCAAAATCTCCTCCAAAGATTGGTCATCCACTCAACCTGGCACAACTGGGACATATGTTGAGTGGTGACTCATAAGACTATGCTCTGATGAGGTGATGCACTGGATGTTTTGTATGGGAGGAGTGTTATCTCTAACTCACTCAACAATCATAGGGGCCAACTCGGTATCCCCTCCTTCTTTCTCCTCCGACTACGGTGGTGGAGCGACTACGATGCTCTTGGGCCACCACTCGTTCTCCATCGTTAGGATGGAAGGTCAAGCGGGAGCACTCGACCTCACCTCAATTGGTGGAGTAGATGAAGCATGGTCCTTGGGATGTAATCGTATCACCAAGGGGGATGCTACTTTTCTAGATACTGACTTGTGGTACTTGGTAGACACCTTAGATGAGGGAAGATGGACAAGTGATTGTGGTCGATGAGTGGAGTGGTGTAATGGTAATGACACTGGTTGCCTCTCCACCAAAGATCTCCTCCTATGGCTGGAACCTATGAGTACTATCCTGTCATAGTGATCGGCGCTATCAGCTCACTGATCAAAATGGTCAATCAAAGCTGAGGCTGCCAATTGTCTAGCAAACCACCTTCTGTCCCTCTTGCCCGCTTGGGCAGCAAACTTTGCCTCCATGGCCCTCTCTCTATAGATTTAATTCCAAACACACATAGGGATCACTTGTCTCAAGTCATGCAAGGTGGTGAACTAAGAACGTCCATGAGTTCTCCCTCCTCTCTTAAGCTTGGACCTCAGACCAACATAGGGTTCCCTCCTCTCCCTATCTGTCTAATACTCCATGGGTTGTGGGGGGTGATGCTACAATCTTCCTGACAACCTCCTCTCCCTCTACAGTTGAAAGGGAGTAAAACCTATTGCCACCAAGAAGGCGAGGTCTCATATAGATCCTCGCCTTCATGAGAGCTCTTCAACCTGCCATCTGTAATGCCTCTTAATCTTTCTATTTTTGTTACAATGTTGGGTTTTGGTTAAAGGTGTAGGACCGGAGCTAGAACTGACCTCAAAGGTGGGGGAGATAATCTTAGAAGCTCGGACTGACTTGCCCTTAAAGGTTGGGGCTGCTGTAGAGGCAATACTAGTCCTAACTGAAGTTGTGACAGGTATAGATGGTACTCGTGGTAGGGGAATCTCTAAGGCCTTTCTCTTCAGGGATGGAAACTCGGTGTCTGAATGGAGATCAAACTATAGAAGTGGCTTCTTGTCGGCCTCCTCCTCCCTACAGATAGTGCTGAGGGTAGGTCCCTCACAAGTAACTTTGAAGTTCTCAAAGCCCAATCTGAACTTGATGATGAGGGCTAAGGTGAGTATGGCCCGATCCATAGCCAAATCCAAACTCGATGCGAAGGAGAAAAATGAGCTTTCGAAGACAAGATGACTAGTTGCATGAAGGAAAAGAGAACTGGGATTCCTTCTTCACTGTGGGAAAAGAGAATGACATTGGATTAGACTCTGGCTTTGATTATTGTTGACTTGACTTTTGACTTTGAATTGAAACTCTCATTTAATATATTTGACTATGTTAAATGGGGTTCATGTGTATGTTGGAGAGACTTGGAATTTTGGAGAGGAATTTTCTATTTTTCTTTTTAACTTCATTGGGATCTTAAAAAATGTTGGATGAACCTTACTTTGCCAAGCTAGTGGTAAGAGGTTCTTGATTTTATTTGATTTATTTTTAGGTAAGTTCTTTAGTTAATTTTATCTTACCAATTGGAAGTCCAATAGAGATTTTAAGACCTACTTGGAGTGAGGTCCTAAAACCTAAAGGATGTTCACCACCTTTGCTTAATGATGAAATAAGCAAGGTGTCCAACAGAATGAATGACAATCTTGGACTTATATAAAATATATGTCCACTATCGATGCTTGGAGATAATGATTGACTACTAAAGATGGAGAGAAAAACTTTCTCCAGGGAGTCGCCAGAAAAATCAGTGGTATTTTAATTTGGAGTTGTTAGACACCATGCAGATCTTGGGGATAATTATTGAAGTGATTGAGTATGACATTAAGATATGATGTACCATCTCGAAAAGATGGAAACATCACTCTATAATGGACTTAATCACCTAATAAGGACTCCTAAGGCATATGAGTTTTGGTATATACTAGAGATATTTTCCATACTTTACATGGAAAAGTAAAGCAAGGTTTATTTTATGCCAGGTTCTTTAGTTCCCCATAGAAGCAAGCTTTCATAGTTAATTACTTTCTAAAAAATATGAATTTCCCAAGAAAGCTCTCAATTAAAGTAGTCAATACATATCTCCAA
Source organism: Cymbidium sinense (assembly GCA_021442155.1). Classification (NCBI taxonomy): domain Eukaryota; kingdom Viridiplantae; phylum Streptophyta; class Magnoliopsida; order Asparagales; family Orchidaceae; genus Cymbidium; species Cymbidium sinense. Next base: position 93,663,448 of record CM038219.1, read on the forward strand.
AGATTTTAAGGTTAGACTATCAAATGATTTGATATTTTGGAAATCAAGTGAGAGAGTTCAAGTGAAAAGACTTATTTATGGATGTTGACCTCACTTTTGGAGTGAGCTCCTAACCTCCTCTCCTTAGGCTTAGGACTCTTCTAGACACTAAGAACTTCTTAGTCATATGACACTTCTAGTGATTAGGTGAACACTTAACCTAAGCCTAGAGACTTAGAATTATTAATCATAAGATTAGGCTATACCTTAGGGGCTTAAGGAAATTACCTATCCCATAGACTAAACCCAATCTAGATACACTTTCACAAATCAAACCCAGATTCAATTCTCAAACCAAATCTAAAATTCAAATTGAATTTCCAAATCTAATTTCAAAATTGAGTCCAAATGATTAAAACCCAAAATCAAATTCAAATCCTAATACCCTTCCTAAGCCATATGAACCATATTCATAAGCTTAACCAAAACCCCCCTTAGATCAAATCAAACTCAATTGATCTCTTTATAAATCAATTATTCCTTTATTTATATTCACAAATATAAATGAAATCCAAATTCAAATGACCAAAACTATATCGAAAATCAAATCCAAACTCAATATAAGCCCTTTAAGTCAATTCTTTGGCCTTAGCCAAATTCTATCCAAATTAAGTCAAAATTAATGAATTTTCTCTCAAATCAATCATTTATTTGATCATTTATCCTAATATAAATAAAATCTACAATCATCAAACCAAATTCAAGTCAACCCAAGTCAAGCCTAATTTAGCCCTTCTATCTTAAAACTTTCAATTGAGACAAAACCTATTGGACTACAAATTGACTGCCGTTGAATTTATATTTTAATCTAGGGCTCATATATAAGTTCAACTAAACTCAAATCAAACCAAAACTAAACCAATTGATCACTTAGGTCCACTTGACCCAAAGTGACCTAAAGGACCCATTTGAGACAACTTCTAATCCAACCCAAATTAGATTGAACCAAGCTCACCAAAACCTTCCACCATGACTGTTCATCACTCTAGGATGATCAATTACAATCAATTGGGTCAAACCAAGTCAACTTAGTCATTTGACCAAGTCAGCCCTTAGCCCAAATGAACCAAAATTAGCCAAAACTCAACCTACATCAAATTAATTGAAACCAATAATTTGAATCAACTCAAAATCAATATTAAATATGACTTGACCACCAATTGAGCTAAACCAAGCCCAATTGGCCATTTGATCCAAGTTGACCCAAATTGGCCTAGGACCAAATCAGGTCAAATCATGATCTAACCCAAATTAATTGCAACCAATGGCTCAAGTTCATTCCAAATTGATCATTGAACTTGACCAAAGTCATAATTAAACCTAATTTGATCAATCGAACCCAATTGGTCAACTTGACCCAACCTAGCCCAAATTAACCTAAAGGGTCAATTTGACCTAAATCCAAATTAAATCCAAATTAATTCAAACCAAAGATAACATTCATCTTAAATTAGCCAATTGAATATGAATCAACCTATGACCCAAGCTAATTTGGCTAATTTTGGTCAAATTGGTTAATTTGACCCTATATGACCTATAAGACCCAAATTGGGCTAAATACCTTGAAACCATGCCATAACCCATTGGCGGTTGATCAAACCCGACCCAAATCTATTTGGGATCAGCCCAAAATCAACCAAACTCATTTAAATCCCTCATGGATCCTCTCCCACATAGGATTTCACCCAACCTCATTTAATTCTCCCCATCACATGCACTTACCTCCTCCCCAACATTTGCATTCAATTGAGCTAATCATATGGTAACAAGAGTGGACTTTGGAGCAAAAATTCAAAGTCCTCAATCAATCCATCATCCATCCCAACCACCCCAAACAAGATGACAATAAATTTAGAGCCAAAAAATTCAAAAAAGAATGAATTTTGGCCATTATAAAGGAAGGGAGATGAGGCTTTATCTTTGTTCCACCCATCCCCCAAAAGCTCCAAAGCAAAAAAGGAACCCATCCCCCACCTTTGAGCTATTTTTGAGCTCAAAAATACAAAAAATTACTCTTCCGGTGAGACGACGGTAAACATCGGAGAAGACGATGTTCCGAAGGGAGGCAAGGGTTAAAGATCATTCCAAATCTTCCTCACATACCTAGGAGTTACTTGGATCTTCATCGCCGCCGAAATTATCCCCGGCGAGATAAATTTTGGCAAACCGTAGCCAACCTTAAGATTTTGCGCATTTTGTGTTAATTTTCTTGCAATTTTAGGAATTTTCCCTATAATTTCTCTCATTTTTATTTTAAATCATCCCAATTAGAAAATAGAATTTTTTTAGTACGAATCGACACGGAAATGGGTCCATTTGGATAAGTTTTGGCTTAGAAATCCTCATTTTTCCAAAGGCTAAAACATCATCATCGGTACTTTATCCCGTTCAAAATTGGATAGCACGGACGCGTTATGAAGCAATCGATGTGATCCACCATCCGTCGTGTGGTTCGCATCGGCTCGATCGCATGATCTTGGCCTCTATCGAATCTATCTCGATGCGGATCGGACGGTAATGGTTGTTTCCATGGGTTGACTAGTCTTTAAATGATGTATCCCAATTAGAAAATAGAATTTTTTTCAGAGCGAATCGACATGGAAACGGGTCCATTTGGACAAGTTTTGGCTTAGAAACCCTCATTTTTCCAAAAAAAAGGCTAAAAACATTCATTGCCTGAGCTATGTCCGATCTGCGTTCACAAATCGAACAAACAACACGGATCGTGATTTTTCGCTGGGACAAATATGCTATTCAACGACACGCAGTGCGAACGCCGTTCGCATGATCTTGCCCGGGACAGGCGATTCGATTCTGTCATCCCGTAGTGAGCCGTGTCGCTAGGGTTGATTTTCTTCCGCCCAAGGAACGCGCTGGTACCATATTTTCTTTTTTTTAAACAAATTAATTTAAATCACCTAAAACTTCAAAAATTTATAAAAAATAAAATACTTAACCAAAAATTACAAACAAGGCTCGTAGGATTCGTCTTTTCGAGAGCAATCCAACAAATGCAAAATTCCTAAATTTTATTGAGTATTTTGTGCTTAATTTGAGTTTTAGTGAAAACAAAATTTTATTAATTAAACCAGAAATATATGTCAGATTAAATTAAAATTTTCAAAGATTAAAATTAAAGTTAAAACACACTTACCAAAAAAATGTCAAGTAAAAAGGACTTCTGGATTGGGAGAAATTAAATTTTAAAATTTAGATTGTCCATTTTAATAAAATAAATCAAATAAAAATTCAGAAATTTACAAAAATCTTCAAAATAGCTTAAATCACTTCAATTGACATCTAAGACTCTTAAAAAAATAATGTGATTTTTTGCCCCAAACAAACACTTAAGATTAAAGTTTAATCAATTAAAGAGTTAATTAAAACATAATCTAAAAATAATTTAAATATCAAATCAAAATCAAATAAAATAAGCACTTAGCAATCATTAATCAAACCTCAAATCAAAAAAATATCATCCTTAGAGGAAATTAAATTAAATATGATTAAACCTATTTAAGTTAATAAAACTCAATTAAATGATTAAATCTTAAATCAAATTTAAAATTAAATAAATCTATGAAACTTTAACATAGGTCAAACTAGTATAACTAAACCTAAACTAAGCATGGAATCTTAATCATATCATGCCCCTTAATGAGCATAAATCAACTGAAACTAATTAATCATTGAATAAACTAAAAAAAATCAAATTGATTAATAAATCAATTCAATATAATCATTTGATACTAATTAAACCAAATAAAGTTAAAGTAAACTTAATTAACATATGATTAAATCACATCCATTTGGAATAAAATAATTAATTAATCATTAAATATTTCAACCTAATAACTAAATCAAACACAAATAAATGAATCAAATCAAATAAAACTATAATCATAAATAATTTAACTTAATTGAAATGAAATAAATAATTAATTCAATTTTAATAACAATGATGGTATAACAATAATCCTTTAGTAAATCAAACTTAGAGGTAAAACCACTAAATCAAATCTCACATGTGGAAAATTAAGTCATTATCTAATTAAATAAACTTTAATTAATCTAATTATTTAAAATTTATTACCCTTAATCAAACTTAATTAAACATACATTAATGCAAACTTAAATTAATCCATCATCTTAATTAATCAAATTAATTTAAATAACTTACATTAAAGCCTCTAAAATTAAATCAAACCCCAATTAAATTTAATAATAATCACACTTAGTTAATTAAATTAATCATATTAAATCTAAGCTTAATCAAACATAATCAAAATACAATTAAATACTAATCAAAACCTAAATTAAACCTAAATCATTAGGTCCTTAATTACATCATTAAGAATTAAATAAATCTTTATTTAATCTAATAATTAACTTAAATACACTTCTTAATTAAACTAATTACCCTTAAGCTAATCCAATTGAATAAACTCCTAATTAATGCAAACTTAATGAATTCCATCATCTTAATGAACCAAATTAACTTTTTTAAATCAAATTCAAATCAAACACTTAATTAATCTACTAATTAATTTGATCACACATCTTAAATAAGCTAATTAAGTTAATCAAATTAATCATATTAAACTTAACTTAACTAAACATAAATTTGAATAATCAAAATGCAATTAAATACTAATCAAAACCCAAATTAAACCTAAATTATTAAGTCATTAATTTTATCATTAACCTAAACAAATATGAAATCAAATAGAAAATTAAACAAATCTTTATAATTAACATAAATACACTTCTTAATTAAACTAATCACATAATCTCATTGAACCTAAGCAAACCCATAGACTAATAAAGCTAATCAAATTAAATCTCATTCAACCTACTTAAATAAGATAAACTAGTTAACTATCCAATGTTTGAAATTGAAATACAAACCACTGATAAACAAATCAAATCTAATTAAGTCACATAACCATAATCAAAGAAAGAATTAAATATTAATTTAAAATATTGAATTATTAAGTTAATTAAAAAAAACATCTAATATGAAATTAATCAATCAAAACATGAATTTAAACAAACTTAAACTTCATTTAATCAGGATATTCAATTATCAAGATTTAATTAAACCAAAACATCTAATCTAAAATTAATCAATCAAAAATACATGAATTTAGACAAACTTAAACTTCATTAGAGATCAAGGATATTGAATTATCAAGATTTAATTAAACCAAAATACCTAATATGAAATTAATCAATAAAAAACACATGAATTTAAATAAACTTATACTTCATTAGATATAAAGGATATTGAATTATCAAGATGTAATTAAACAAAAACATCTAAATCAAAATCAATCATTCAAATACTTAAACCAACTCAAATTCTAAATTCTAAATCAAATCAAACAAATCAAATCAAAGAAATTACATAAATTCAAATGGGCTAATTAGGATACTTAAGGACCTTAGTTAGATTCTTTAGGAGTTAGGATGTAGAATAGGGTGAGTTCCGCCTACAAATGGAATTCATTCTACTCTTCATTCTTGAAAACCTAAACATCATTTTAACCAAATAAAAGTGAAATAAAAAGGAAAAATAAATCATTAAATCATTTAAATTGAAATCAAAGGTAAAATTTAAACAAATTCAAACTCCAAATTGAAACTTAAACTAAAGAAGCCTAGTAAAGTCTTTCCACCTTAAGCACACATTAGAATACTAAGTCACCACTTGCTAAGTTAGGGCATTGTATGTATGATGTTGTGTTTTTGTTTTGTGATGTAATATTTTAGACCGGATGTTAGGTGTATATTTCAGGCTGGATGTTAGTCATTATTTAAATATTCTGAGGGGTTGTGCTTAAGGGCTAATAAAAATATAAATGCATTTTTGTCTGTTGCTTAGCCCTAAGCATAAGTCAAGTTAGGATATGTGGGCTTGGTTACCCATGTGGGGTGCTAAGTCCAAATTATTCATATAACTACTTGGGTTGTATGGTGTGTTTAGCTACATTTACGGTGTAGCTAGATTTACTTTTCCTATTTTTGATGTAATTTTGCATTAGGAATTAGGATTAGTGTTATGGAGATTAGGATGAGTAGTGGCCAGAAGGCTTAGTCCCCAGGGTGCCTTGTGATGCCTTTGGAAATCAAATCAAAAGAAGAGAAGGAAGAAATGAAGAAAAGAAGACCCCATAGCATGTATTATTTTGTAATCGGTTGTATAAGGGTAGAGCTTCTACCATCTTTTTTTCTCTTTTTTTTGGGGTGTATAACAACCCCTGAGCCTTTTATTCTTTTATGTAGTCTATAAAATTATTTGATGTTGTGTTTGTGCATTAGAACAACATGCTTTTCATAGTTTCTTTATGATTGATGCTTGAATGTGGCTGGATGCGATAATCTCTTAGGATAAAATTAATTTTCTACTAATAACTCATAACTAAAATTTTAAAATAACTCATAACCTCACATAAAGCCTAGGAATTAAATCAAGATAATAAAATTTTTTAACCCTTAGCTGGATGAATGAATGTATAATATCATGCATGTCATATTATTCCACTCTTGTTAAGAGGGGGCTTCCATCTTTGCCAGAGAATGAAGGCTTAACTTGTGAGAGCCTTTGATGGAAGAACACCCCTTTTCTCTTGATTTGGCCCATAATCAAGTTCTCATGCATTTAGGCATACAAAATTCCATAGCTTGTGTCAAAATGAAGAGTTCAAAAGAATCAATTAAATTTAATAAAATTTGCATTAGATTAAGTCATGAATTCATACCACTCATACTCTAGTCTCTTAAGGAGTGAGTTTAAGGACTTAGTCTCCTTTCTAAATAAACATACCTAGCCATCTTGCAAAATATAAGACTTGCCTACATGGATTTAAAGCGTAGGAGGTTAGTTAGCACTCAGGGTAATAAGTCCAAGTTTGGTTCATCTCTCTTGTGGAGGTGAATTAAACCATAACTTAGACTTAGTGCCTTTGGCCTGTACCAAGCTCCTTAGTTTAGGATGAGGTAGTTTGTTTCCTTGGTTGCAAGCATAAATCCTCACCTCTTAGGCATTTCACAATCTTATGTTGTGGAATTATAAGCAACAATCTAATAAAATGTCAACTCAAATAATTAACTCTCTTCAAATTTCAAAAATATAAAAAATTATAGGTAGATTAGAATGCTCACTAGGCTTCTATTATGAGCATTTCCTACTTTCCCCTTTGGATTTCAAAAATAAGTCTTCTCCTTGATCTATCCCATTTGATTTTCTAAAGTAGTCATTCCTTTGATAGTCTTAACCTAGAAATCTTTAGAAACCTTAATTGTCTACTTTAAATAGAGTATTCTTAAGGAATTCCCATTCCTTAGGATGTAATTAACTATGGGGCTTGCCTCCATAGGGAACTTAATGAACCCGACTTAAAATAAACCCTACTTTACTTTTTCATGTAAAGTAGGGGAAAGATCTCTGGTATATTCGAAGACCCATCATGCCTTAGGAGTCCTTATTAGGTGATTAGGTCCATTATAGGGTGGTGATTTCTATCTTTCGAGATAGTACATCATTCCTTAATATCATACCTGATCACTTCAATAAGTACCCCCTAAGATCTGTGTAGTGTCCTACATCTCAAAAATAAATACCATAGATTTTTCTAGCAACTCCGCTAGGGATGGTTCCTCTCTCCATCTTTAGTAGACAATTATTGTCTGCAAGCATTGACAGTGGACTTATATTTTATATAGGCCTGAGACTATCATTCTTTCCATTGGCACTTAGCTTATTTCGTCCTTAAGAAAAGCTTGCCAACTTCCTTTTGGTTTTAAGACCTCACTTTGTGTAGGTCCTAAAATCCCTATTGGATTCCCCCAATAGGTGAAAATTAAAATTAATCAAATAAAGGAGATGACCAAAATTAAGAACCTCTTCATCGTCCTGATGGTGAGGCAAGGTTCATCCCATGAACAATAAGAAAATAAAACCCTTCTACAAAATAACATGTCTTTCCAAAGACACTTTTTCAAAATCCACATAATAAGAGATCTTTACATAAAAAAAAATTTGCAAGAAATTTTCAAAAAGGCACCAAACCTCGTTTAACAAATTCTATGATTGTTACAAGTAGGTTTCTTTTAAAAAAAAAAATCAAAACCAACAATTTTTAATGTATTTTTCAAAAGCACATTTTCTTTGGAAATGACTATCCCCATCCCACACACTCAAATTTATTGGATGGAGATTCTATTTTCAAATAAAATCATGATATAAAAATTGAAACTCCACTTAGCATACTTCACATGTGCTAGAGTTGAAGTTTCCCCTCTTTTTGAAAAGTAATAAACCTTACACACAGAAGTCAGACATATTTGAACCCCCCTTGACATACCAAAATTGTCAAATGGGAGTTCCCCTTCCCTTGGAAGGTAGAGCAAATTAAATTCTATTTGCATTTTTTTTGATAAAACTCCTTCTTGCCAAAGTCTTGGACTTCAAACACATTGAGCTCATTTGACATGTCCAAGTATATCAAATGAGAACCCTCTTTTTTTGAAAATCATAAGAATAAATTGAACTCCATTTAACATACCTATGTTTGTTAAATAAGTTCTTCTCTTTTAAAAATTATAAACACATTTGACTTTCACTTAACATACCAAATTTGTTAAGTGAGAGTTTCATTTTCTAAAAAAAAAACATAAACACATTTGACTTTCATTAACATACCAAATTTGTTAAGTGAGAGTTTCATTTTCAAAAATCATAAACACATTTGACTTTCACTTACCATACCAAATTTGTTAAGTGAGAGTTTCATTTTCAAAATCACAAACACATTTAACTTTCATACTAAATTTGTGAGTTTCAAAAAAATCATAAACACATTTAACTTTCACTTAACATACCAAATTTGTTAAGTGAGAGTTTCATTTTCAAAAATCATAAACACATTTGACTTTCACTTAACATACCAAATTTTTTAAGTGAGAGTTTTATTTTTAAAAATCATAAACACATTTGACTTTCACTTAACATACCAAATTTGTTAAGTGAGAGTTTCATTTTCAAAAATCATAAACACATTGACTTTTAACATACCAAATTTGTTAAGTAAGAGTTTCATTTTAAAATCATAAACACATTTGACTTTCACTTGACATACCAAATTTGTTAAGTGAGAGTTTCATTTTCAAAATCATAAACACATTTGACTTTCACTTAACATTCCAAATTTGTTAAGTGAGAGTTTCATTTTCAAAATCATAAACACATTTGACTTTCACTTAACACCAAATTTGTTAAGTGATTTCATTTTCAAAAAATCATAAACACATTTAACTTTCACTTAACATACCAAATTTGTTAAGTGAGAGTTTCAATTTCAAAAAAAATCATAAACACATTTGACTTTCACTTAACATATCAAATTTGTTAAGTGAGAGTTTCATTTTCAAAATCATAAACACATTTGACTTTCACTTAATATACCAAATTTGTTAGTTTCATTTTCAAAAAATCATAACATTTGACTTTTGCTTAACATACCAAATTTGTTAAGTGAAAGTTTCATTTTCAAAATCATAAAACATTTGACTTTCACTTAACATACCAAATTTGTTAAGCGAGGGTCTCTTTTTAACACACATTTGATCCCTATTTTAACATTACCAAATTTGTTAAATAAGGATCCAAACTTTCATGTCAAATCACACTTAAGCTTCCACTTAATATACCAAATTTGTTAAGTTAGAGTCTCATTCTCAAAGAAACAAAAACAAACATATCTCAAACACATTTGGGCTTTCATTTAACATGCTAAATTTGTTAAGTGGAACTCCCATCTTCAAGAGAAATTTATCTCATCACATTTTGACTTTACTTAGTACCAAATTTGTTAAGTGAAAGTCTCAACATCAAACACAAATCAACAACTATGGCTACAACATACCAAATTTGTTTAAGAAGCATTTTCAAATCAAAATGACACAATCAAATCTTCACAATCAAAATATTTCAAACACACAATCATAACCTCTTCTTAGCATACCCAAATTTTAAGTAGGTCTTTCAAACTATCAATATTTTCAAATAAGATGCATAAAACACAAATATCTCCAAGAAAATCTCCTCAATTTAAGAACCCCAACCTACCTAAATGGTTGAGTATGGGTTCTAAATCAAAATCAAATGGAAAAGACTCTCCACATATCCAAATCTCTCCAATGAACCCCACTTAACACATTTGAATCATCGAGTGTGGGTTAAAAACTCCCAACTTCTATTAATTATATGGAACAAATATCAAGAAAGAAATCTGATGCAAGTTATATTTCCATAAATGCAATACAGTCGGTTTTAAGTTTTCACACTTGGCTCAGTACATGTTTACTTTTCTTCGGGATGGATTTGGCCTTGGTCGGGCCACCTCTTCTTGGTGACTTTGTCCACCTCATTCATTTTGGCTGAGGTTTCGAGGGGGCTAGAATCACTTGTGAGTGGACCACCCTCACAATGTCAGGTGACAGGCGGTAATCTAGGTTTAGAAGCGTCGACTCAGTTCCCCTCAGAAGGCTGTGGAGTTCAGCATTGTTCCATGCCATTCTTGGTTTCTCCTGACAAGCTAGCACCCTCATTGGCTCCTTCTAGGGGAAGGCTACCCCCATCTTGGGGATAGTCTCCCCACCATGAGGTTGGGTCTAGTTCTCGTGCTCTAGTAGGACTCTGTCAGATGCCACAAGATCAGCATCATGAGCAGTAGGAGCTAAAGTCGCTTCTGTCTAGAGTTACCTAGATTGTTCTCTTATCACAGAGAAGAAGTTTCACCCTCTCTCTAGTTCTGATGGAGAGGAAGATATTAGGAGGATCTCAGTTTCACCTCTGTCCACAATTCATTTTGAGGATCCTATCAGTGATAGGAGAACGTCGTATGCCAGCCTCAGATTAATTTTGCACTAAGTTGGTGGAGCTTATGGATGATCAGAGTCCAGAGCTCAATTTGATTTCGTTACATCATCCCTTATAGTGGCAACATCGGATAGGAGGGCGGAGGCTGTCATTATTACTAGCAGAGAGATGTAGATATGCGCGGCGACCTCTCACCTGGACTTTTCGCTTACACATCGATCATATTCATAGCATTCTATTGATGGGTATTACCCATAGAGAAGCTCTGTCGAAAGCTGTTGCCTCCACCATCAATCCACTCCCTTGATCACTGTTGGTCCATCACCGTGCAGGCCCCATAACCTGGGAGAAAGCCCCATTGGTGATATGTCCAAAGGGTCCCACTTTATCTACTCCACCGGGGGTGAGAGGTTCGACCTCCCTATTTTAGCCTTAGTGAAGGAGTGGCACCCGAGTCATGGTCGCACCACCAAAATCACCATCGGTAGTGGCGCTTGGTCCTGGGAAGGGGATAGTTCTACAGTCCCCATGGTAGTGGATCTCCCTAAGGACAGAACTCCATCCATGAGCAAGTCTCTTCCGGTCATGACCCTGGAGATCATCCTACTCAATAATAGGCTGTTAAGTACATCTCATGAGCACAACTCCTCCAAGTGATGAGTGTTTGTCCCTATTAGCTCTTTAGATGAGATCTTTCGGTGAAGAGAGAAATTTTCGGGAGTGATTGCTCCGATGAAGAGGATGCTAGGGTCAATTTTGCTCCAGATGAGGATAATCTCTTAGGACTTGCGAGTTATGGTCTACTAGGGTTCCCTCCTGGGATCGACATAATGAAGAATTGTTGTAGTTGAGGAAGAAGACATAACTCATTTAACCCCCTCGAATTGAAGGCGAGAGAGATGAGCATATCAGTAAGATGAAGAAAAGAGTTGAAGACTTATTAGCAAAATTCCTATCACTTTAAGGCCAAGCTCCATCGGTATTTCCTTAGAGAAACCACCTTTTGCATGTTAGATCAGAGTACATCTTCGTGGAAGTGGTGATGCAAAAGAAGGTCACAGATAGTACCTCCATGCTTGAAAGAGATATAAAGCATATGGTGGAATAACAAGTGAAGGAAGCATTGGCGTAAGCCCGGGGTGGCTCATCTGTTCCAAAGGATAAACCCTACCTAGAGGAATTCAATGTAGTCCAATATCCCAAGGGTTTTGTGCTTAAGGGGCCTCTGTAATAAAAATATAAATGCATTTGCTGTGCAGGTTGCTTAGTCCCTAAGCATAAGTCAAGTTAGGATAGGTGGGCTTAGTTACCCATGTGTGGGGTGCTAAGTACAAATTATTCATATAATGGTTGTGGTGTGTTTAGCTAATATTTGTTTTTTTAGCTAGATTTACTTTTCTATTTTGATGTAATTTTGCATTAGAATGTGGATTAGTGTTATGGGAGATTAGGATGAGCAATGGCAAGGCTTAGTCTGGGGTGCCCACATGATGCCTTTGCAAATCAAATCAAAGAAGGAAGAAATGAAGAAAAGAAGAACCCCATAAGTATTATTTTATAATGAGTATAAGGCGAGCTTGACTACCCATCTTTTTTCTCTTTTCGGGATGTATGGAAGAACCCGACCGCACTTGCCTTTTATTCTTTTATGGTAGTCTATTAACTTGTTTAATGTTGTGTTTAGATTACGCATTAGAACAACATGCTTTTCATAGTTTTTTTATGTTCAATGCTTGAATGTGTGGCCTGGATGCGGTAGGTTCTTAGGATAAAATTAAATTTTCTATTCCACTAACAACTCATAACTAAAATTTTAAAATAACTCATAACCTCATATAAAAGCCTAGGAATTAAATGAAGATAATAAAATTTTTAGAAACCCCTTAGCTGGATGAATGAATGTATAATATCGTGCATGTCATATTATTTCACTCTTGTTAAGAGGGGGCTTCCATCTTTGCCAGAGAATGAAGACTTAACCTGTGAGAGCCTTTGATGGAAGAACACCCCTTTCTCTCTTGATTTGTTCCATGATCAAGTTCTTATACATTTAGGCATACAAAATTCTATAGCCTATGTCAAAATAAAGAGTTCAAAAGAATTAAATAAATTTGATAAAATTTATATTAGATTAAGTCATGAATTCATACCACTCATTCTCTAGTTTCTTAGGGAGTGAGTTTAGAGACTTAGTCTCCTTTCCAAATAAAAAATAGCCTAGACTTCTTGTAAAGCATAAGACTTGTCTACATGGATTTAAAGCGTAGAAGGAGTTAGTTGGCACCTCAAGCTAATAAGTCCACTTGGTTCATCCTCTCCGGTGAATCAAATACCCACCTTTCTCTTAGCCTTAGGTCATGCCTTTATTTTGTACCAAGGCTCCTTAGTTTAGGAATCTGAGGTAGTTATTTTCTTTAGGCTACAAGCATAAATCCTCACCTCTTAGGCATTTACATAATCTTATATTGTGGAATTATAAGCCCTAGCAATCTAATAAAATGTTAACTCAAATAATTAACTCTTTTCAAATTTTAAAAAGTATAAAGCCCAATTATTGGGTAGATTGAAATGCTCACTAAACTCATCATGAGTATTTCTTACTTTCTTGGATTGCAAAATAAGACTTCTCCTTGATCTATCCCATTTAATTTTCTAAAATAGTCAATCGATAGTTATCCTTAAAATATTTGGAGACTCTAATTGTCTCACTTTAATCAGTATTCTTAAGGAATTCCCATTCCTTGATGTAATTAACATCTTGCCTCTATAGGGAACTTAACTAAAAAATAAACCCTACTTTACTTTTTCATGTAAAATAGGGGAAATATCTCTGGCATATTTGAAGACCCATCATGCCTTAGAAGTCCTTATTAGGTGATTAGGTTCATTATATGGTGTTAATTTCTATCCTTCGAGATAGTACATCATTCCTTAATGTCATAGCCAATCACTTCAATAAGTACCCCCTAAGATCTGCGTGGTGTCTCACATCTCAAAAATAAACATTATAATGGATCCCAAAGGAAGATAAGTAGAGATCACTCATAATACTAGGAAGCCTAGTGGGCCCTCTGGTCTACCCAATAGTGAGGCTCTATACATTTGAAAGAGAGAGTTTATTTTTATTTGAGTTAAAAATTTATTAGATTACTAAGGCTTATTGTCCATCAACACAAGATTGTCGAAATGCCTAAGATGTGAGAACTTATACTCGTAGCCCAAACGAAATAAGTAGCCTCAAATCCTAAATTTAGGATATTTTAGCACAAGCTAAGAGCATAACCTAAGTCTAATAAAAATATGGGACATAATAGTTTATCTCCATAAGAGAGGATAAACCCATCGACTCTTAGGACTTACATAAGCTTAGAGTGGCCACTAACACCTCCTATTTAAAATCATGTAATTGATCTTATATGATAATATGTTATTATTTAATTAGGAAGGAAACTAGAGTCCTAAACTCACTCCCTGGGAGACTAGATCATGATTGGCATGAAAGCATAACTTAGACTAATGCAAAATTTATAATCTTGTACACCATTTTAATTCATTCATTTTGATAAAGGCTTGAAATAATTATGCCTAAATGCATGATGAAATTAGATTATGGGCTAAATCAATGAGAGGAGGTGTTCTCCACTACAAGGGATGCCCTCAAAGGTCAAGTATTCTCCTATCGTGCAAGAATGGAGACCCTCGCTGTTCAAGAGTGAAATAAGATGATATGCATGATTGTTATAACATACATCGTTCAGCTAAGGGATTGCTAAATCTTTTAATTATCTTGATTATAACCTAGGCTTTAAAGTGAGGTTGTGAGTTATATTTAAAATTTAGTTATGAGTTATTAGTGGGAGTAGAAAAATTAATTTTATCCTAAAGAGCCTACCACATCTAAGCTATACATTCAGTCATCATGCTTTAAGAAACCTATAAAAGATATGTCATTTCTATTGCACAAGTTAAACACAACAATCAAACATTCATATATTTTCATAAAAGAATAAAAGGCCGGTGCAGTCGGGTACCACTGTACACCCCGAAAAAGAAAAAAATTGGGTAGCCGGGCTCTACCCTTATACATCCCGAATTACAAAAGAATATTACAATTATAATTAAATAGATACTATAGGTCTTCATTCTTTGCTTTTCCTTCGCTTTTCTTCCTTTAGTTTAATTTACTCACGGCTTCATAGGGCCTCCCAAGTCTTTGCCTTGTAGCCACTGTTCATCCTAAACCCCATAACACTGAGCATAATTCCCATTACAAAATTACATATTTATGTAAAATAAAATCTAACTAGATTTGTAAAATAAATGCTAGCTAAACAAACATACCAACCAAGCAGCTATATTAAATAAATTTGAACTTAGCACCCTACACATATGCAACCAAGCCCACCTGTCCTAATGTGGATTATGCTTGGGGGGCATAAACAACCTGCAAGCAAGAGAATTCATATTTATTTATTATTATAGCGACCCCTTTAGCACAATCCCTTGCAAAAAATATCATTAAACTAATAGCGGCCTAACATCCAATCTTTATATAAATAATCTAACATTCAGTCTAAAATATTACATCATAAAATAAAATATAACATCATAATATACACCATCCTAACTTACAACTAGAAGTAGTGACTTAGTATTCTAATATTTGTGTAAGGTTTGGTGTGGTATGTCTTAGCCAGGCTTTAGATTTATGATTATCTAAGGGTATTGGAATGTTCAAATTACATATGATGGGAGGTTTCAATTCAAGTTATTGAAAATATTACTGGATTTTAATTTATATTTCTCTTTTATTTCACTTAATATTTACTTAACATCTAATTATTATAAAGAGAGGAAAGAGGTTTGACCCTCATCATCCCTACCTTAAGTTATTGTCTAAAGGCATATTATGATTTTTGGTTTTTTTTAGTGAATGATTTATTAAACATTTTTTATTAATCTTAGGTTTGGGTTAATCTTAAAAAGTGATATTCAACATGAAAGGCATCTTAAAATTAATGAGATTGAATTACTATCACATGGATAATATTACATCATTCCTTTTCATCATCAATAACATGCACATTTCTTTACTTCTTACTTATACATGTGATATATTCATATTTTTACACACTTGAATGATTATTAAAGAATGTATTTCTATAGAAAAGAGAGATTTCATTCTTTAATTAATTATACATACACATGTATTATAGATTTAAGCAAGTATGTACCATTGTTAAACCAGAAAAGTGAGGTAATCCAAGACCTTATTAGGGTTAAAGCCTCATGTTCCCGGGATATCCAGACTATATACTTGCTATCTTAAATAAATATAAATGTATATATAAATATAAGAATAAAACTCATGCAAAAGATTGTATATTGGCAAATTTTTGTAAAGCTATCCAAATTCTAATATATATATATATATATATATATATATATATATATATATATATATATATATATATATATATATATATATATATATATATATATATATATATATATATATATATATATATATATATATATATATATATATATATATATATATATATGAATTAAATTAAGCAAGTACGTGCCATTTTTTAAACCAAGGAAGTGAGCTAATCTACAACCTCCTTGGGGCTACTTAAAGCCTCATGTTTCCGGGATGTCCAGACTATATACTTGCTAACATTCAAGCATATATAAATGTGGTGTTTATTTTCGAATGCATCATGTGGGCACCACACAAATCTTAGGGGGTATTTATTGAAGTGATTGGGTATGGCATTAAGGTATGATGTATTATCTTGAAAGATAGAAACATCACCCTATAATGGACCTAATCACCTAATAAGGACTACTAAAGTATGATGGGTCTTCGTACTGACCAGAGATTCTTCCCTTACTTTACATGGAAAAGTAAAGTAGGATTTATTTTATGTCAAGTTCTTTAGTTTCCTATGGAGGCAAGCCTCCAAAGTTAATTACATCCTAAAAAAATTAGATTTCCTAAGAGAACTCTCAATTAAAGTAGTCAATTATTATCTCCAAAGATTTCAAGGTTAAGACTATCAATGAATTGACTATTTTAGAAAATCAATTGAGATTGTTCAATTGGAAGACTTAGATTGGAATCCAAAGGAAAAAAGTAGGAAATGCTCATTATACTAGGAAGCTTAGTGAGCATTCCAACTATCTTATGGTGAGGCTTTATATTTTTAAAAGTGAGAGGATCTATTTTGTTTAAGATGAACTTTTATTAGATTTCAGGGGTTTATAATCCATCAATACAAGATTATGGAAATGCCTAAGAGGTGAGAATTTATGCTAGTAGCCTAAGGAAAATAAGCAACCTCAGATCCTAAATATAGGGAGCTTTAACACAAGTTAAAGCATGACCAAAATCTAAGAGGAAAGGAGATATAAGGGTCTATTCCATAAGAGAAGATAGACCTATCCCACTCTGTTGGACTTATAACCACCTAGAGTGGCCGCTAGCTAACACCTCCTATGATTCAAAATGTGTAGTATGAAATTAGGAAAGCGGAATCCTAAACTCACTCTCTAAGAGACTAGATCATGTTTGGTATGAACATATGACTTAGATTATAAATGAAAAATCTTTTCAAATTTTATATTATTTTGAAACATTCATTTGGACAAAGGCTTGGGATTGATTATGCCTATATGCATGATGAAATTGGATGACTGGCTAAATTAGCGGGAGGAGGTGTTCTCCACTACAAGGGATGTCCTCACAGGTCAAGCATTCTCTTATCGTACAAGAATGGAGACTCTCTTTATACAAGAGTGAAGCAATATGTTATGCATGATATTAGATATACAGCATACAGCTAAAAGGTTATTAAATCTTTTAATTATCTTGGTTACAACCTAGGCTTTAAAATGAGGTTATGAGTTATTTTAAATTTTAGTTATGAGTTGTTAGTAGGGTAAAAAATTTAACTTTTTCCTAAGAGTCTATCGCAACTAAGTCACACATTCAAACATCAATCATAAAGAAACTATGAAAAGATGTAATTCTATTGCACAAACTAAACACAACATCAATCATTTTATAAATTAGCCTAAAAGAATAAGAGTTCGATGTGGCCGGGAACTGACGTACACCCCAAAAAAGAGAAAAGTTGGGTAGCCGAGCTCTTCTATTATACAACCAGGAATTACAAAATAATATTACAATTTAGAATTGAATACATGTTATAGGGGGTCTTCATTATTCATTTCTTCTTTTTTCTTTCTTCCTTTTGATTTGATTTGCTCAAAAGCATCATAGCGCATCCCAGGACTAAGCCTTCTAGCCACTGCTCTTTCTAAATCCCATAATATTAATCCTAATTCCTATTTACAAAATTACATTTTATGGGAAAAATAAATCTAACTACACCTGCAAAACATGTATTAGCTAAACATACATATAATACCAAGCAATTATTTTTTATAATTTGGACTTAGCACCCTAAACATGGGTAACCAAATCCACTTGCCCTAATATGAATTATGTTTAGGCGCATAAGCAACCTACAGATAAAATACTTATATTTATTTTTGAGTGGCCTTTAAGCATAATCCTCTACATAAATCAATATTAGGCTACCAATGGCCTAACATACTGTCTACGATACACATTCCTAACATCCAATCTAAAACATTACATCATTACATGCACCATCCTAACCTAAAGCTAGAAGTGGTGACTTAGCATTCTAATGTGTGTGCTTAGGCTTTATGTGGTTTTTCTTAACTAGGCTTTTGGATTATGATTTTTTAAGTTTGTAAAAATTGTTTAAGTTAACATGATGAGTGATTTCATTTCAAGTTGTTTAGGAGCTTCGTGAGTTTTAATTTGAATTTTATTTTATTTTATTTGATTTACACTTGGAATCTAAGTGTTATAAAGAGAAGAAAGAGGCATAACCCCCATCATCCCTATCCTAAGTTGTTTCCTAAAGGCACATTTTTATGATTTAGTTTCTTTTAGTGAATGATTTATTAAATGTTTTATTAATCCTAAGTTTAGGTTAACCTTAAAGAATCCTATTCAATATGAAATGCATCTTAAGATTAATTTGGTTGAATTACCATCACATAGAATATGTTGAACCATTCCTTTTCATCACCCATAACATGCATATGATGTAACACTTAGTATACTACACATGCAATATATTTTTGGCACATTTAAATGATTATGGATGCTCATGTTTTTAATAGAAAAGGATAATTTTAATTCACTAGCTAAGTACACATACACATGTATAAAAGATATCATCAAGTATGTCGTTGTTAAACTAAGGAAGTTAGATAATCAAATGATCTCCTTGGGGCTACTTAAAGCCTCGTATTCCCAGGATGTCTTGACTATATACTTTCTATCTTAAATACATATGAATGTATATACAAATATAAGGATGAAAAATTATACTAAAATATTATATTTTATTTGATTAAATTATTTATACATGTAAATTAAAGCTTTATCAAGTCTAATATAAATATACATGGGAATGAAGTCAAGCAAGTATGCCGTTGTTAAACCAGGGAAGTGAGATAATCAAATGACCTCCTTGGAGCTACTTAAAGCCTCATATTCCTGGGATGTCCAAACTATATATTTATTATCATTGAAACACATGTAAATTCATACATGAACATAAGAAAAAAGGAACTACCTTTACATGTAATACATTTTTGGTATGCTTAAATGAACATGGTGTGTGTGTTTTTCTTTTAATAGAAAAGGAGATTCTCATTATGCATCCAAAAACATATATACATGTATAAAAGATGTAAGCAAGTGTGTGCCATTGTTAAACCAAGGAAGTGAGGTAATCAAATGGGTCCTTTAGGTCACTTTGGGTCAAGTGAGCCTAATGGGTCAATTGAACTAGTTTTGGGGTGAATTGAGTTTAATTGAGTTTAATAATTGATTTAGGATTTATTGTTGGTTTTGATTGCAATTGATTTGGATTTAATTAGATTTTGGCTCATTTGGACATTTTGGGTTCAAATGGGCTAGCTTAGGTTAATTGAATTGATTTTGGTCAATTGGCTTGATTGTAGACTTTGGTAGAGTTTGGAATGAAGATTTAGAAGGTTAAAGTGATTTTGTGAAAATCAATTGAGTTTGGTTTTGATTGAAGGAACTTTGGTTAAGTCCATAGGATTGGATTAAGGGATTAAGATAGATTTAAGTTATGGGTTTCAATCATTTGGCTTGGAGCTTAGATATGAATTGGAATTTAATTAGGATTGGTTAAGTTGATTTGAGGTTTGGTTTTGGCTAAGGAGGTAGGCATAGCCTTATTTTAGGCCATAGGATAGGTAGGCTTCCAAGAGTTTTAAGACATAGTCTAAACCTATGGCAAGTCCTCCTAAGCCTCTAGGTTTGGGTTAAGTGTCACTTAGCAACTAGAAGTGTCCAATGACTAAGGAAGTCTTAATGTCTAGAAGACTCTTAGGTCTAAGATGGGAAGGTTGAATCCTCACTCCAAAAGTGATGTCAACAAAAGGACCCCCAATATGTGTAGTGTAACTGACAAGGCACACCGCACATATTAGCATTGATCGAGATGATCAATAGTGTCCAAAAGGATTGCATGTGCTAATGTAGACCATCTATACCTAAGCCAAGAGGTAGATAGAATCACAATCTTAGTGAAATGAAACTTATCTCATGCCAAGGGCATGAGAGAGTCAAAAGGATTAGGTTTGCATGGGTTGAATATTGATTTCATGTTAAGGACATGAAGAGAGATCCACTGGGGAATTGCACATGAATTGGATTAGATTTGGGGATTGGTTTATGCCAAAAGCATAAAAGGGAAAATCCACTAGGGATTGAAGTTTGTTTGAATTTGTTTATTTTAGTTTGGGAGGAATCCACTAAGAATATATATTTGATTGAATTTTGTTTTAATTTTTTCGATCTAATTTGATTTATGGAAGGGGGATCCACTGGAGATATAGGCTTGAATCCGATGGGGATCAAGATTGGATTTATTTTGATTTGATTTATTTGTTGATTTAGCTCCACTAGAAAGATTAATTGGGTTGATTTAACTCCACTAGGGAAGTAAGTTTAAATTTGAATTTTATTTAATTTAATTTGATTTAGACCATGTCAGTTTGTGATGAATTGCACTAAGAAGGGGTTATGTAAGCCCGGGTCTATCTTAGATTTATTAGGTAGTCACCGAGGGGTGACTATTAGACATGGGGTTGCCTTTTGTTATTCAATGGTAGGAAGAAAGCAGGGACTTACATCCTAAAATAGAATCAACTATTTGGGGTGACTTGTTGATGGCATAACAAATCAATCTTGATCTAAGGTGACTATAGAGTGAGTACCACTAAGGATGTTATCTCAACTCAAGAGTAGTCAAGGCGATTGATATAATTTAATTTGGACCATGTCGATGTGCGATGGACCCACTAAGAAGGGGCTATGTAAGCCTGGGCCTATCTTAGATTTACCAGTCCAAAGGGGTAGTCTACCGATAGAAGGGTAGGACTATCTGACCTAGGGGTTGCCTTTCGATGTGCAATAGCTGTGCTAGGAAGAAAGCATAGGAACTTACATCTTCCAAAGTGGAATCAGCCGTTGCTGTGACTTGTTGATGGCACAATAAATTGAACCTGACCTAAGGTGACTACTGAGTGAGTGTCACTAGGGATCTTATATCAACTCAGGAGTAGTCAATGTGATTCCTATATGGAGTTTTGCTGACACTGCCCAAAAGATAGAATGCCTTCTTAGGAAAAGGTGTCAGGCGGTCTCCTAATCCATGAGAGATTTTATTTTATTTTGTTTGTTTGTTTGTTAAGTATAGACTGAATTGGTTTAAGAGGGACCACACTAAGAAGGAGCCATAGGGGCTTTGGCTTATCTAAAATTTACTAGCCCAATGGAGAGTCTGCATATCCACAGTACAGAGCTTCCAACCACATAGGTGGTTACTACGAAAGGGGAACTATCCAATCCAGGAGTAACCCAGGTAGTGTTGTAAAGGATGTAATCTAAGTAGAATGCCCACATGGGAGGTGCCATTAGGAGCATTATCCTGATCCTTGAAAAGAAAGCCTAACGTGTTATCCACTGGGTGGGCCGCTATCAGCAAAGTGAACACTAACCAACTTAAGGTGCCTGTCGGTGTGTGACTATCAATCTAGGAAGAAAGCATAGGAGACCTACATCTTCTTAAGCGAAACTGATCATTGGGATTGTCTATCGTTTGCTAGACATCTACTATCTGACCTAGGGCGACTACTAAGTGGGCTATCACAAAGAAGGACTTAACTCAAACTTGAAGTGGTTAGGAGGAAAGGAGCCGTTGGGGTCTTACCCTAAACTTTAAAGATAAACTCGATCTAGTCAGTGTATAATGGCTAGTTCAAGAAAAAAGCATGGGGACTTACATCTTCTTAAATAAAGTCAACAACAGGTAGCTCATTGATCATGCAATAAGATATGCCATATTAACAGGGCGCTCATCAGTGTGCGATAGTTAAGTCAGGAAGAATGCATAAAGACTTATATCCTCTTGAGCAAGAGACAACTGGGGAGACACATTAGTTAGGTAGTGAATCAAACCTAGCCTAGAGCAGCTACCGAGTGAGGGCCGCTAAGAGCATTATCTCAACTAAAAGTAGCCCAAAATAATTGATTTGTGTTTATGTGTAATTATAAGTTAGTGTTGTGATAATGAGAGATAGGATGTTATTCAGGTTCTCTTGTACCTACCCTAAACTCACCATAAAGATCCGCAAAAGGAAATGCTTTTAATTTGAAGAGATTTGATTTAAAATGAAGTTTTATTGATGAAATTTATTTTAAAATATTATTTTATAGATAATATTTCTTAAGATAGAGCCGTTGATTGGAAGCATCGAGCGCTCCCCTTTATGGTTGATAAGCTGATATGATCAACTTTGGTAGGCCTTCTCAATGGCAAAAGGGCTTTCCAAAGTGGGTTCAAACTTGCCTCCCATCTTACGATGGGTAACAATTGGTCTCCTTAGAACTACAACAAACTCTCTTACTTGAAAAGCTCTAGGATGGACCAACTTATTGTGAGCTTGAATCATTTTTTGCTTTGTATAACTCGTGGTTCTAACATGCTTGTAAGCACTTCTCCTCTAAACCTTCAATTCTTCTAACCGTAATTTGACATTTTGCTCAGTTGTAATCTTGCTATTCACTGCTATCCTTAGTGATGGGAGTTGGACTTTTAATGGTAAGATGGCTTCGGACCCATACATTAAAGAGCAAAGGGTAGATTGAGTTGGAGTTCTATAGGTGGTGTGGTAGGCCCACAAATCTTCAACTAACTCATGCCACTATCATTTATTATCATCGAGTATCTTCTTGAGTATTTGGATGAGAGTTTTGTTGAAGGCTTCTGCTAAACCATTCGCTCGTGGGTACTAAATGGTAGAGTACCTCCAGTCTATGTTGTGTCTCCAAGCGAAGTTATTGATTTTAGTACTCTTGAATGCAATATCAATATCGTATATAATTTGGTAAGGTACCTCAAATTTATATATGATATGATTCTTAAAAAACTAGAATACAGAAGCTTTTGAAGGATCACCTCACTTACTAGTGTAGCAGAAGGATGAACCGGTGACCCTTGGAAGAAGGAGGATCAATCATTACTATGAATGGCCAAGAGGCCAAAGTTGATGTAGAATGTTGGGTGGTTGGTGTAGGACCATTGCTGCATTGGCGGTATCATGTATCATGAGCATTGGCTCATGATGCAGCCAAGCAAGATCCAAATTCTCTAAGCCCTTTTGGCTTCACATGTGGGAACTTTGAGTTAGTTTATCTTTGTTTAGGTAATCGATGAAGGGTTGCCTCCAATCCAACTTTTCATCCTTTGTGGTAATGGTAGCCTCCCCTTCAAGAGAGTATTGTTCAATGAGTTCAGTATCAATAAGATGCGGGACTTGCCTATTTCAGACCTCTATCAATATGGACTCACCTTCCAGATATGCCAACTCATTGGCAAGCCTAGCTAAGACATTCACTATAGTATTTTCTCCTTGAGAGATCTTATAGATGGTCACTTCTAGAATATGGGCCAACTACTCCATGGTGTACTTATGGTAGTGTTGGAGTCTAGGCTTTAGGACCTCATAGGACCAGTGATTTGGTTGACCACCGGTTAGGAATCCCCAAAGATCATGATGTTTTGGATGCCTAGAGATGGATAACTCCAGACCAGCAATCAGAGCCTCATATTTAGCTTCATTATTTGTGCAAGGATCAGATATATGATATGAAAATCTCATCATATTGCGGTCCAGAGTTAGGAGAACTATTCCTACCCCTGCCTTTTCTGGAAGAGTAGATTATGGTTCTTCTCCTCTTTGAGAGGAAGCTGCACCATTAAAGTACATCTCCCAGCAGTGAATATTGGTATACCCTAAGTTCATTATTTGTTCATCGGGGAGATCATCACTAAGCAGAGAGTCAGGAAGTGGGTGTGCTGCTAAGAAATCTGTGAGTGCTTGTCAAGTACTGCTTGATGTTCTCGAAGGCATGTTGGCACTGGTCATCCCACTTGAACTTGGCATCTTTTTTGACCAGTGTTGAAAATGATTGGCATATGCCTCATAAGTTGGATATAAAGCATCTTAGATACGCCAACCTCCCTTGAAATGATATGAGTTGAGTTAGACTTTTAGGAGGTGGCAACTTTAATATTTCCTTAATATTCTCCGGGTCAATTTGATTCTATAGTGTCGAACAATGAACCCAAGAAACTTCCCTAAAGCTACTCTGAATGTACACTTTAGAGGGTTTATTTTGAGGTTATATTATCTTAACCGCTCAAAAACTACTCTAAAGTCAAATAGATGGTCATTTCTTTTCTTTTGCTTTTAACCACAAGATCATCCACATAACATTCAACTTGGTGATAAATTAGTTCATTAAATATGAGTCATGGCCTACTGGTATGTAGCACCGACACTTTAAAGGCCAAAAAGCATGACCTTGTAGCAATAATTTTGATCGAGGTTCTAAAGGTAGTGTTTCTCTCATCTTCAAGTGCCATATTTAGTTGGTTATATCTAGAGGAATCATCCATGAAAGAGAAGACTACATGAGATGAGGCAATGTCGACCATTGGTTCTGGTATTGGTAGTGGAAATTTGTCTTTTGGACATGCCTTATTAAGATCCTAAAATTAACACATATACAAATTTGGCCATTCTTTTTTTAACTGGCACAACACTAGCCAACTAGGTGGGGTATTTTTCCTCTCAAATGAAACCAGTATTGATCAGTTTATTGACTTCAAAAAAGACCAGATATTTAATGTCTAATCGCATGCATCTAGGAGCTTGCTTGATAGGATTAGCATCAGGTTGTATTGCTAGCTTATGGACAACTATGTTAGGAGCCAATCAAGCATTTCTTCATAACTCCATGTAAAGCAATCCTTAAACTCAGTGAGTAGCCTAACTAAGTCTTTAATTTCAATTTTGTTCAATAAAGAACTGATGTACGTCGTGGATTGTCTTCATCAATGGTTGACTTGATTTCTTCTTCAAATTTTGGAGGTGCATCATTGACTTGGAAATCATCTGGTCACCTAAAGTTTCTAAGCACACCTCCTTATATGAGTTAATGTGATTTGAAAATAACATATCATATTCCAAATGATTGGTGATGACCAAGTAGTAATCATCATCATCGATTGGGCCTACTATACCAAAGCCTAGTCCTGCCTTGATTGAGAGCTTTTGCATTTGTTATTATATAGACTTTTGAAGTAATCTAACCTATGTTTAGACCATGTATGTAGAATTAAATCTTTCTTTGCTAAGTTATGAACACATGGTGAGAGTACCAATCAAAAGGTAATTTTATTAACTCTTTATATAAATCCTCCTCATGTTCTACATCAATTTTTTGACTTGATGATGATGCTCTAGGATAGAGCTTTTGAATCTTCATAGGCGCAAATGATTTTGAGGCCTCCTTAACTACCAAACTCTCAATTTTTTGTAAAGAAAGTGAGGTTAGAG
Source organism: Cymbidium sinense (assembly GCA_021442155.1). Lineage (NCBI taxonomy): Eukaryota > Viridiplantae > Streptophyta > Magnoliopsida > Asparagales > Orchidaceae > Cymbidium > Cymbidium sinense. Next base: position 93,689,423 of record CM038219.1, read on the forward strand.
CTAAGGTTCCCAACTGATGCCTAATAGTTTCAACATAATGAGGACTTGGATACACTTATGCTTTACTTGGGAATCCTTCATCATCACCGCTTGAATGTGACCTCCAATGGGATCTATTGTCAAGAAGATTTGGTTGGTGTGTTACCACATAAGACTCATAATCTAAACTAGATTTTAAGTCTATGAGGATAACATGTATACTCTATGGACCATACATCACCAAAAACATGTCAAAGTTATGCTTGGGGTGGTCTCTAGTGCACGAATCTCGGAAGAAGGTTCATTTTGCCTCACCAAAACTTGGTGAATGTGTGAGTGCAAGTTAATTTGAGATTAGTTGGGATTTGGTGGAGTTGGATGGAGTTAAGCCTTATCCTATCTTGGGTTGTGTTTTTCAACAAGGGGAAGGCTCGGGAAGCTCGGGGAAATGCTTTGGTGGCTCATCATGAGTTTCCAGGGCTCTGAGGATGCTTGGTCTATCAAATTGGATCTAATTGAGGGGAGCATACCCCCTCCTCCCTCAAATGGATGGATGGGATTACTTTGCAATTTGTAGCCATCTAGCCACGGCAGCCATAGGTGGCAAGAATATGCTTAGGTGGATCAATTTGAGTAGAGGGAGGTCTGAGTTGGCCGCCTTGGCTTATCTCCACCTCTTTTGGATAAGCCAATAAGGGAGGTGGGTTAACTCACCTCCCCTTGACCAAGGGCTGACCTAACAACTTTGGGTCAAATTAGCCACCTAGTAAGGTGAGTCCATTGTTAGCTTTGGGTGGTTGCCAAGTGCAAATGAAGGTTGTTGACCACCTAATTTGGGATTTTGTCCTATATGGGAGGCTTTACCCATTAGGTAATGGGTAAAATTGGGTTGGGTTTGATTTGAGCTGACCCAAGGTGAGACAAAGATGGGTCATCCCAAATTTGAATGTGTTTGGGCTTAGTTGGATGGGTTTGGCTCAATTTGACCCATATAGGTCAAATTGGACTAGGTTGGGTCAAGTTGACCAATTGGTTAAATTGGGTAAAACCAAGGGTTGAGACAAGTTTAAATAAGTATTTGGAGTATTTTAGTTCAATGGGTTGGTTTCAATTTGGCTTGGATTTGGATTTGAACCATTTGAGTTCATATGGGTCAAATAAGTCAAGTTGACCAATTTGGCCACAAATTGGTCAAATTGGCTTGGGTTAAGCATTGGTTCATGTTCAATTGATCATTTGAAGATGATTGCAAGCTTTGATTTTAATCAATTTAGATTTATGAATGATTTAGGCCAAATTGACTGTTTAGGTCAATTTGGGCTAATTGGGTCAATTGGGTTTGATGGCCAAATTGGGTTATATCAAAGCTTTGATCATGTTCAATAACCAATTTGGCCTTTTAGGTCAAATTGGGTCAACTTGGGTCAAAGGGTCAATTGGTTTTTGTTTGGCTCAATTAATGGTTAAATCATATTTAAGTGTTGATTTTAGGTTGGTATGAATCATTGGTTTTAATAAATTTGATGTAGGATAAGATTTGGTTCATTTGACTCATGTAGGTTAAGTGGGTTGATTTGGTCAAATAGTTAAGTTTACTTGGTTTGACCTAATTGATGGCAATTGATCAATCAAGGATGATCAATGATCATCATAGAGATTTTGAGAGATTTGATTCAATCCAATTTGGGTTGGATTGATATTTGCTTCAAAAATGATATTTAGGTCACTTTGGGTTAAGTGAAACTAAATGAGTTAATTGGCATGATTTTGGGTTGAATTGAATTGAGTTGAGTTTAGATATTGATTTAGTATTGATTTATGGCCTTTGTTGGAATTGATTTGGGTTTAATTGGATTTTGGCTTATTTGAGTATTTAGGTCAAATGGATCAAGTTAGGTTGATTGAATTTATTTTGGCTTTGATTGTAGATTTTGGTATGGTTTGGAGTGATGATTAAAAGATTGAATTGATTTTGAAAAAATCAATTGAACTTGGTTTGGATTGAAGGAATTTTGGTCAAAGTCCATATGATTGAATCATAGGTTTAGGTTTAGACCATTTAGATTTGGTTTTGGTTTTGGAGTTTGGGTTTGGATTAAGATTCAATTGGATTTGAGGTTGGATTTTTGCCAAGGAGGTAGACATGAGTCATGGTTCAGCTATAGGCTAGGTAGGTCACCCTAAGTCCTAAGGCATACCCTAATCATATGGCTAATCCTTTTAAGTCTATGTTTAGGTTAAGTGTTTAACCACTATAAGTGTCTTATGACTAAAGAGCTCTTAGTGTCTAGAAGACTCCTAGATATGATGGGAAGATTGACTCCTCACTCCAAAAGTGAGGTCAACACAATCTTAAATACATATGAATGTATACATGATTAGAAGAATGAAAATCATGCTAAAGATTGTATTTTATTTGATTGAATTATTTATGCATGTAAATTAAAGCTCTATCCAAATTTTAATATAAATATACATGGGAATGAAGTCAAACAAGTACGTCGTTATTAAACCAAGGAAGTGAGGTAATCAAATGACCTCCTTAGGGTTACTTAAAGCCTCATATTCTAATGTCTAGATTATATACTTATTATCATTCAAACACATGTAAATTCATACATGAGTGTAGGAAAGAAAGCTAAACTTTAAATGCTTAAGAAATAAACACCCAAAAATCCTATGTATATATTCATAGCTAATATCACTCCACATTTCATTATCAATTTATAAATTTTGAAAAATAATTTTGAATTTACTAGTGATAATAGCCACACATATAATAAGAATAAACCAACACATGAAATTCTGCATAAGTAAACTTCATTTTGATTTTGAAAATATGGATGCATGATGTCACATAACATACAATATTTATGGTGATTTAAAATGAATAGCCAAACATTTCAATATAATTTATTCAACCACACTAATTCTTAAGGACAATCACATTAAATAAGATTACTTAAGGAGAACCAAGCTTTTATTAATTTTGATTGAACTTAAAGATGAGAGATCACTTGCTATTTTCCATCCCATGTTAGTGATTTAATATGTTTAAGGAAAGATAATTAAGTAATTTTTATGATTTATTTAAATTGAATCATTAAGCAATTCATTTAATTACCCTTTCTTATGCTTCTTTATTTTAATAAATCATTTAAGCATGAGCCATGAATGATGTGAATAGGAGGGAAAATAAAAGTACAATGCTCCTAATGGACCTAATGCAATTGGCTCATGATTAGAGATTAATTAAGTTAAAGAATCTAATTAAGTACTATTATAATTTTTCCACACTTATGGGCTAATCATAATTTTCTTAAGACATAAAAAGGAACTCTTAATTTAAATGTTGATTATATAAAGGAATTAGCAATTTAATTTGATTTGATTTTTCCATTAATTAATTAATTAATTCATATATTAATTAACTTTCATTAATGAAATGAATAGGAAAAGTAATTAGAAAAGAGGTCCTAATCACTCACCCTCATCATCTCACTATTAATTAATGATTGATGAACTTTAATTAATTAATTTTTACTATTTAAAATTTTAATTAATCATTAAATTAATTAAAAAATAATTAAGATTTGATTTTTAAATTTCCCTAATTACATAGCTTATAAATTCCAAGAAAATCATGGGAGGTAGAGGTCATCCCATTAAATCATCATACTAAATTTGGGATTAATTACCCAAGTAAATAGGGATTAATTAAGCAAATTAAGAAAATATTCAAACCCTATTTAAACCTTAATCACTATTCAAAATGAAATGAAATTATTTTTATTAAATTCTCCAATGTTTAACCATTCCAAATTATATTTATTTACATTTTTGGTTTTTTTATAATTAGTCATGATTTTAGAAAGTTTTAGCTAATTAATTACATTTTTAAATATTGATTAATCCCTAATCCTGACGGCGCCATGTGAGCAGCTAAAGTAGCAGTGCTTTCAAGATGGCACTGCGAGATTTGCCACTTAAATGGTCCGTCAGCGTCGATGTGTCACATGAACGCTCATCCTATCTCATCTAAGATCAGATGGTGGGGATTAATCCCAGGATTCCTATAGGATTAAATCAAATTAAATATAATGGATTAATCATGGTCGTCTATTCTAATCATGCGAAATGGACACACGTATGATCCTTCATCCCCTGATGGAAGATGGACAACATCCACCCTCCCCGCTTGATCTAGGTTGAAGCTCGTGGAGGCTCAATTGACTCCAAAAGCTTTGAAAAAATCTAAAGGGATCATGCGGTTAGAATTGCATGAAATCAAACTTTCCTTCACAAAGGCTCAAAAAATTTAAGATTTTGACGGTTTGCTGGAATTTACCTCGTCAAAAATCAGGATCGGCGGTTAACTGGCCGAGGTAGCTTCATCTTAAAGAGTTGAAGCCTTGCTAAAAAGCTCACACCTTGCCTCCTCCCGGTGGCTCTATGGATCAAAGGTAGCTGGAATCCTCACTAGAGTTAGGCTTGGAGTGGACTTCGGTGCTTGAATCGAGAATCAATTTATTTCTCCTTGTCAAAGCTTGGTGAACGTGTAGGTAAAGTTAACTTGAAAATGGTGGAGTTTGGAGAAGGTTGGATGAAGATTGGCTTTGTCTTATTTCGGGCTTGGTGTTTTTGGTGATGGGGAGGCTCTAGGAACTTGGGAATGTACTCAAGAGCTAGCTTGTCGCTCTAACTCTCTAAATGCTCTCTCTATGAGTTTGAATCAAATTGAGAAGAGTATACCCTCTCTTCCCTCCAATCTGGAGGTTTCAATTGGTTCTAAAATTTGTAAGTGTCTGGTCGACGCAGGCAGCCGTGGGAGGTAGGGAGGTGCTGAGGTGGCTCAATTTGAGTGAGTGAGTGAGGGAAGTGGATTGCTAAGGGCTGAGGTGGCTTGTCCTTGGTTTCAAAGTGTTTGAATGGGTGGAAGTAGATTAGTTTACCTCCACTTGGCTCATGGCTAACCCAATTAGCTTTGGGTCAGGTGAGCTAGTGGTCATTATGTCCGTTTGGAGCTTAGGGTGGCTTCCAAGAGGAAAGTGGGTTTGACCATCTAAGGATGGGGTTTGCCCCATTAGGAAGGCTTTACCCAATGGGTAATGGATCAAATCAAGTTGTACTTAGGTTGGTTGAGTTTGGGCTGACCCATGGTGATCCAAGGATGAGTCATGCCAAGTTTAAAAGGGTTTGGAGTTGATTTGGTTGGGTTTGGCTCAATTTGACCCATGTAGGTCAAATTGGGCTAGGTTGGGTTAGGTTGACCAAATGGTCAAATTGGGTCAAACTAAGGCTTGGGTTAAGTTCAAATGATGATTTGGGGTGTTTAGGTTCAATTGATTTGATTTGGTCTTGAGTAGATTTTAATTTAACTCATATGGGTTCATATGGGTCAAATGGGCTAAGTTGACCAAACTGGCTTGGGTTAGGTGTTGGTTTAGATTCAATTTATCATTTGAAGATAATTGTGTAGACTTTCATTTCAATCAATTTAGATTTAGGAATGATTTATAATTTGATCCTTTAGGATAATTTGGGCTAAATGGGTCAATTGGGTTCTATGGAGGCTTTGATCATGTTCAATAATCAACTTGAAATGGATTTGAGTCATTTGTTGCAATCAATTTGGATTAGAATTTGATTTGGCCTAATTTTCCCTTTAGGTCAAATTGGGTCAACTTGGGTCAAGAGACCAATTGGATTTGGCTCAATTAGTGGTCAAGTCATGTTCAAGGATCAATTTGAGGTTGATATGAATCACTGGTATCAACTGATTTGAATTGGGATGGGATTGGTTTAGTTTGGCTCATGTAGTTTAATAGGGTTAACTTGGGTCAAGTGATTGAATTGAGTTGGTTTGACCCAATTAATTGAAATTGATCAATCAAGGATGATTAACAATCAATATAGGAGGTTTTGGATGGTTGGGTTTAATCCAATTTGGGTTGGATTGGAGTTTGGTTCAAATGGGTCCTTTAGGTCACTTTGGGTCAAGTGAGCCTAATGGGTCAATTAAGTTGGTTTTGAGTTGATTGAGTTTGATAATTGATTTAAGATTGATTGTTGGTTTTAATTGCAATTAATTTGGATTTAATTGTATTTTGGCTCATTTGGATATTTTGGGTTCAAATGGGCTAGATTAGGTTAATTGAATTGATTTTGGCCAATTGGCTTGATTGTATATTTTGGTAGAGTTTGGAATGAAGATTTAGAAGGTCGAAGTGATTTTGTAAAAATCAATTGAGTTTAGTTTTGATTGAAGAAACTTTGGTTAAGTCCATAGGGTTAGCTTAAGGGATTAAGATGGATTTAGGTTATGGGTTTCAATCATTTGGCTTAGAGCTTGGATATGGATTTGAGTTCAATTTGGGTTAGTTAAGTTGATTTAAGGTTTGGTTTTGGCTAAGGAGGTAGGCATAGGCTTAGTTTAGGCCATAGGATAGGTAGGCTTTCTAGGGTCCTAAGACATGTCTAAACATATGGCAAGTCCTCTTGAGAGCTTAAGTTAAGTGTTCACTTAGCCACTAGATGACTAAGGAAGTCTTAATGTCTAGAAGACTCTTAGGTCTAAGATGAGAAGATTGAATTCTCACTCCAAAAGTGAGGTCAATAGTAAACATACACATGAATCATGAAAATAGAACAATCCCTTAACATGTTTAAAATATAATCAAATGTAAATCACATAGAATATTCATAACCAACATCACTTTAAATTTTATCATTAGTTTATTATTTTAAAAATAATTTTAGATTTATTAGTGTAATAGCCATATCATATAATAAGATCAATTCAACACATGCAACTTATACATATATAACCATATTCATTTGATTCTTTTTATTTAAAAAATATGGATACATGATACAATGGCATACAAATTTATAATGATTGAAAATGAATGATTAAATATTGCCATATGAAACATTCAACCACATTAATTCCTAAGGACAATCAAGTCAAACAAAACTCTTTAAGATTAACCAAAGTTATTATGAAGTTTAATTTTTGGATTTGAATCATTAAAACTTAAAGAGGAGAAATGATATTTGTTGTTTTTCCCCATCCCATCTTACTTACTTAATATATTTAAGGAAAAATAATTAACTTTTATGGACTGATTAAGTTCAAATCATTAAGCAATTAATTTAATTTTTTCTTTCCTAAGCTTCTTTAATTTGATTAACCACTTAACCATGAGCCTATAATGATATGCTTATGAGAAATTAAATTTGCAATAATAATGGACCTAATGAAATTAGGCTCGTGCTTAAGATTCAATTACATTAAGAAAGCATCAAAACTAAGTACTCTTATCATTTTCCCACACGATGGGATAACCATAATTCTTTAATGATCTTTATGTTATTAAACACATAAAAGGAAACCCATGAATTAAATTTGAATTATCTGAACCAATTATCATTTTAATTTAGTTTAATTCTACCATTAACTTATTTAATTAGCCTTTAATTAACATATGCATTGATTTACCATTCTTGGGAAATTTACTTAGGAAAATAATATGAGAGAAGCCCTAATTATTTTTCTTCATCATTCCCATTAATAGTTATTAATCATCATTAACCATTTAATTTTTTTTACTATTTAGCAATTTTAATAAATATAAAATTGATTAAGGAGGGTAATTGATTAGAATTTCAAATTCTTCAAATTACATGGCTAATAAATCCCAAAAAAATATATGGGAGGTAGAGGACATCCCATAGAATCAACTTATCCAATTTGAGATCAATTGGCGAAGTGATTAAGCTTTAATTAGGGTAATTAGCCTAAACTTTAAATATTAATTAAGCACTATTCACTGATCAAACATTAATGATATTTTTTTAATTAAATTCTCCTATGTTTACCCTTTTCAAAATGGGTTTATATGTATTTTTAGATTTTTTTTACAATTAGTTATGGATTTTCAAAGTTCGACTATTTAATAAAATTTTAATCACTTTATTAATCTAAACTGTCGGCGCCATGCGAAAACTGATGTAGTAGCACTTTCCATGTCGCGCCTTAGGATTGGTTATTTAAAATATCCGACGCGAAATGAAGTCTATGGATGCAATTCATTCCCATCGTCGATCTTAGATCGGACGATGAAGATTAATCCTGTGATTTCTAATAGATTAAATCAAAAAATATAACAGATTAAATCATGACTGTCCATTCTAATCATGTGAAACGGATGGCAGTTGATACATCATCCCCCGAGCACCGGAAGATGGACATTGTCGCTTGATTTGAGCTCATCGGATCTCGTAGGATGATGGGACCAACTCCAAAACATGTGGGGAGGGATCTAAAGAGAACATATGATGGAAATCATGTGCAATCATAATTTAATTCAAAAGAACAATACCCAAGGGAAAATATACAATTTTTTAAATTTTACCTCGCTAGAGCTAAAGATTGGTGGTCCGTTGATGAAGGTAGCTTCATCTTGAAGAGATGAATCCCTATTGAGAAGATCTCAAGCTGCCTCCCCACCGATTCCTCTATGGACTAAGCACTGTCATGAAGCTCCTTGGAGCTGGTCTTAGAGTGCCTTTTGGTGATCAAATCGATTGGAGATCGATTGGTTTTGACCGCCAAGTGAGGGAAGGTGTGGAAGAGTATTTAGTGGAGTTTTGGTGAGGTTGGAAAGATGGAGCTCTCGATTTGGGGTGGTTGTTGGTCTCACCGGCGATGGAAACTAGGGATTTGGAAGGATAGGTTTTCGAGAATCCACGGGGATTCTCTTCGTGAAGTTTAAATAGATGGGGATGAGTATATTATCCTCCTCAAGTGAACTAAGGGTTAAGATTGGCTTAGCCTTTAGCAATCGTCTGGCCATGGTAGGTGGCCAAATGTGGTAGTGGACTGCTGAAGTGGAGGTGCTTGAGAGGCTGAGGTAGTGGCATGAGCTAGCATGGGGTGTACTTTTTCTTCCAAGTGAACCAATGGATAGCTATGGGTGAGTTCACCCTCTCATGGCCAAAGGCTGAACCAAATTGCATTGCGTCACATTGGGTGAGTGGTCCTGGTGTCCAACTAGGGCTAAGGGTGGCTGCCAAGGCTTGGAGAGTCGGTGATCCCATCCAAATGAAGATTTTATTCTATTTAGGTGGCTTGGTTCAAGGGTTTTGACCCAAACTAGGTTCACTATGGGTTGGGTCCACTTGGGCTAGCCCATGATGACCCAAGGATCAGTAACACCAAGTTTGGTTGGGTTTGGACTTGATTTGATATGGTTTGGCTCCATTTGACCCATATGTCAAATGGGGTTTAATTGGGTTAGGTTGACCCCTATGGTGCCTTTTTGACCTACATCCCTCAATTTGGTCAAATTTGCTTCCAAATCACTCCAAACACAAGTGATTTTCTCATGAATCATTTATATCTTCATTTATATTCACAAATATAAATGAAATATAAGTCCAAATGGCCAAAACCAAATCCAAATCAAATGAAATTCCCAATTTTTCCTTTCTAACTAAATTCTTGAATTTGGCTAAATGATGTCCAAATTAACTCAAAGCCATGGAATTTTTTGTGATTCAATCACTCCTTCAATCATTGTTCCAAATATAAACACAAATTATAATTACCGAACCAAACCCAAGTCAACCCAAGTCAAGCTTATGTTGACCCCTTTTGATTTGAAACTATCATATGAACCAAAATTCATTTGACTCCAAATGACTTGCAATTGGATTTATATTTTCATACTAAGTCTATTTATGAGTTCAATTAAACTTAAATCAAGCCATGATCAGGGAAATTGACCCATTTAGGTCCACTTGACCCAAAGTGACCTAAAAGATCTTTTTAAGCTAAGTTCTAATTCAACCCACATTAGATTGAACTAAGCCCATCCAAACCCCATATCATGATCAACAATCATCATAGGCTAATCAATTGTCTTGAATTGGGTCAAACCAAGTCAACATAGGCCTTTAACCAAGTCAACACTTAATCCAAATGAAATCCAAACTAGCCAAAATTCACCATATACCAAATTAATTGAAACCATTAACTCAAACCGACTCATAATCAATGATTGAATATGACCAAGACATCAATTGAGCCAAACCAAGCCCAATTGGCCATTTGACCTAAGTTGACCCAAATTGGCCTAAAAAGCTAAAATGAATCAAATCATCATTTGATCCAAATTAATTACAACAAATGGCTCAAGTTCATTTCAAATCACTTATTGAACTTGACCGAAGCCATGATTTAACCCAATTTGACCAATTAGTCAACTTGACCCAACCTAACCAAAATTGATCTAAAGGATCAAATTGGCCAAAATCTAAATTAAATCCAAATTAAACTAAACTAAAGCCTACAATTATTTTCAAACAACCAATTGAACTTGACTCAATACCTAACCCAACTTAATTTGGTCAAATTGGTCAACTTGACCCATTTGACCCTTTTAAATCCAAATGAGTCAAATTCAAATCTAAGCCAAATTAATCAAAACCAATTGAACTAAAAACATCCCAAATAATCATATCTTAACCCAAGTCTTGGTTTGACCCAAATTGACCAATTGGTCAACCCAACCTAACCTAGCCCAAATGAACACATTTTGACCATATGAAGCCAAATCAACCAAAACCACTTTTTGGAACCTTGGTGGCTGACCTAACCTGACCCCAATGAACCTTATATCAGCCCGAAGCTAGCCCAAATCCATGTGAGACCCATCCCATGGGGATTAACCAATGGACACCCTCTCTTTACATTGGATTCTTGCTATAAGTGGCAAAGTTCACTTTGCCTCCCCAATGGAAGCCCTCCACTTTCCAAATGAGGAACTCCTACCCTTTCTAGCCCAACCTAAGCCATCCTACCATCTACCATGGACCAAGGGAAACAACCTAAGCCATTCCTCCTCATGGCCAAACCCAATGGATGCAAGGAAGATCAATCTCACACAATCTCCCCATATCAAGCCTTAAGACTCCTACCATTTCGTCCTCTCATGGCGTTCCACGTGGAGCTGACGATGACCCCTCCAATGACTCGATGAAGGCCAATCAATGGATTTTTTGGGCTCAATCTCGTCCATCCATCATGGGAAATTGAAAGGTGTACCCCCTCAATTCGAGCGAGATTCAATACTAATCGCTTTGTGTGAGTCCTTGAGGCCATTTCGAAATCCCTCATAGCTTCCTAGAGCATCCCTAGCCTTCCTCAATCGGCATTCCTTTTCCCCTAGCAAAGCTGAAACAAGACATCACTCTTCCGATCAATACTCCCACTCACTAAACCAAACTTCAATTCCTTGCACCCACACCATTCTCATACTTCGTTGAAGCCAACCAAGCACTCACAAGCCTTCCCAAGCACTGGAGATAGGAGTTTGATCAAGACTGATCACCAAATAGGAGGAGTTTGTCCTTGGGAATAACCTACACCAAATTAAGTTCGAAGCTTCTGAACAGGGCCTCACCTCAACTAGCCGAAGCTACCTCCATCGATCCACTGCCATACATTAGCTCCGATGATGTAATTTTACAAACCGACCCTTTTATGAAAAAATTGCTTGGTCTTTTGTGAAGTAAATTCGTACGTCATGTGTTTTTAGCTGTTGGATGTGTACGCCTCCCCTCCCTAAATATGTGGGATGAATTTGGAGGCAATCCAAGCTTAGGTGAGCTCAGATCAAACGAGGAAAGATGGATGACATCCATCTTTTTTCTCTTGCGAATGGAATAGATCAAGAGCCGTCTGTTCTACATGATTGAAATGAATGGTTCTGATTAGATCCTACGTTAGATCCCTTGATTCTCTTCCTAAATCATGATCGATCGTTGGTCGATCTTAGATCGACGGTCCATAAAGCCGTCCATAGCCATCGAAGTCAATGTGACAACTTAAATAGCCAATCGTATCATGCTACATGAAAAGTGCACCGCGTCAGTAGCCATGTGGCCCGACAAGATTAAGGCTTTAATTAGGCCTAATTAATTCATTTTTTAAGCTTGATACTTCTTAAATTCATAATTAATCCTAGAAAATTCCAAAATATACAAACTTAGGCTCATTTTAAAGATATTTCAAAGTAGAATCTAGGAAAACTATTATTAATTGATTTTGAATAGTAATTTTGGCTTAATTAAAGTTTAATTAGAAATTTAATTAGCTTAATTACTCCTTAATTAATCACCCAATTAATCTCAAATTTTGTGGATGTTTAGGGGGATGACCTCTACCTCTCCTATTTTTTGGGATTTTATGGGTTGTTTAATGAGAGAAATCTATTGATTAAGCCTTAATCACTTTTTAAATTTAGTTAGTGATAATTAGTGAATGAACATTGGCTTAATTAATCATTTAAACCTAATTACCTCTATTGATTAGTAAGGGAGCTTATGGAATGTGATTGGGATATTTTTCCTAATTCATTTTCTAAGTTTTTCATCACTTTTTGGAATTTGATTAATTAATGATTAATGAGATAATTAAGTACTTAATTAATTAATTAATCTCCAAGATAAAATCAGAGCCTAAATAATCAAATATGGGACTTAGAGATTTAGATTAAGGCCTCTTTCTTGATCTCTTTCCTTAAGTTAATTTCATTAATTCAAAATATTTAATGTTTAACTAAATGGGTTAATGAGCTTAATTAACTCAATCTAAAATCCACTTCACATCTAATTACCTTTAATTCATCTTGGGTAGCTCTTTGGGTGTTCAATAACCTAAAGAGAGAGCTAATAAAATTATGGTTAACTCACATGTGTGAGAAAATCATAAAAGTAGTGAAGTGAAATCCCTTAAGTTTAATTAACTACTAATCATGAGCTAATTGCATTAGGCCTCTTTCATTTCTGGGAAGCATTGCAAATTTATTTTTCATGTGGTTGCATATCATATTGGCTCATTATTAATTAATTGATTAAATTAAGGTGATGTAGGTAAGGGTTAATTAATTGACTTAATTTATATCCTAACCGAATTAAGATGTAAAATCAACCTAATTACTCTTTCATTAAACCAAATTAAGTTACACATGGAGAATGGGATTAGGATTGGCAAACCTCTTCCATATTCCGTAAAATTAACCAAATCATGTTTTATATAGAAGATTATGCTTAAGGGGCGCTTAAAATAAAAATAAATATTTTTTTGCTACACAGGTTGCTTAACTCCTAAGCATAATCGATAATAGGACAGGTGGACTTGGTTACCCATCTACAGGGTACTAAGTCCAAATTATTCATATAGCTACTTGGGTTGTATGGCATGTCTAGCTAATACTTGTTTTGTAGGTGTAGTTAGATTTACCTTTTCCTATTTTTAATGTATTTTTGCATTAGGAATTTGGATTAGTGCTATGGGGGCTTAGGATAAACATTGGTTACAAAACCAAGTCTTATGTACCATGTGATCCTATGGAGCTTGCCCAACTAAATGGAAAAAGGAAATGAAGGAAAGAAAGAGCTTTGAAGATTTGAAGATCCCCTATAGCTCCCATCCATTTGTTGTAATTAAATTATAATTATTCTATCATTATATCAGGTTGTGTAAGGGTAGAGCTCAACTGCCCATTTCTTTTTTGGGTTGTACGGCAGTACCCTACCACAATGACCTTTTATTCTTTAACGATAAATATATAAATAGTTTGATGATTTATTTAGCTTGTGCATTAGAAAAAGCATGTCTCTTCATAGTTTATTTATGATTGGTGATTATTGTATGGCCTGGATGCGATTAGGCTCTTAGGATAAAAATAAATTTTCTACCCCAATTAACAACTAAACTTTTAAAATAACTCATAACCTCATATAAAGCCTAGGCATTAAATCAAGATAATAAAATATTTAACAACCCCTTAGCTGGATGTTGTATGTTTAATACCACACATATCATCTTCTTTCACTCTTGTTAAGAGAGGGCTTCCATCTTTGCCAGATAAAATGGGTTTAACCTTTGAGAGTCTATGATGAAAAAACACCTCTTTCTCTTTTGATTTAACCCATAATCAACTTCATCATGCATTTAGGTATATAAAGATCCTATATCCTGTGTCAAAATAAAGAGTCAAAAATCAAATAAAACTTGATAAGATTTGCATTAGACTAAGTCATTAGTCATACCCCTCATGCTCTAGTCTCTTATGGAGTGGGTTTAAGGACTTTAGCTTCTTTTCTAAATAATAACAACCTAGCCGTCTTGCAAAATTATAAGACTTGCCTACATGGTTTTAAAATATAGGAGGAGTTACTCGCTATTTGTTTATAAGTCCAACTGGATTTACTCTCTCTTGTGGAGGTAAATATATACTCACTTTCATCTTAGATTTAGGTCATGCTTTGGCCCTCGCTAAAGCTCCATAAATTTAAGATCTAAGGTTGTTGTTTCCTTTTAGGGCTACAAGCATAAATCCTCACCTCTTAGGCATTTCCACAATCTTGTATTGCAGAATTATAAATCCTAAATTTCTAATAAAATTTCAACTCAATCATATAATTCTCCTCTATTTCAAATATATAAAGCCCAACTATAAGATACTCTAGGATGCTCACTAGATTTCCTAGTATCATGAACATCCCCTACTTATCTCCTCTTGGTTTTGATAATAAGTCTTTCCTTTCGATCTATTCTATTTGATCTTCCAAATATAGCCAATTTATTGATAGTTTTATCTTTGAATTATTTGGAGAAAATAATTGCCTACTTTAATCGAGAGTATTCCTAAAATATTCACCTTCCTTAGGATATAATTAACTATGGGGGCTTGCCCCCATAGGGAACTTCAAAACCTAATTTAAATAATCCCTACTTTATTCATCCATGCAAAGTAGGAGAAAAATCTCTGGTACATTCGAAGACTCATCATGCTTTAGAAGTCCTTATTAGGTGATTAGGTTTATCGTAGGGTAGTGATTTCTATCTTTTGAGATAGTGCACTATTCCATTATGTCATACCTGATCACCTCAATAAGTACATTCTCAGATTTGCGTGGTGTCCCCCCCCCCTAAATACACACACATATACACATGAACCGAAAATAAACACCATAGATTTTTCTGGTGACTTTGCTGGGGATGATTCCTCTCTCCATCTATAGTAAATAATTATTATCTCTAAGCATCGATAGTGGACTTGTATCTCATATGAGTCCAAGACTATATTTCCTTCCATTAGAATTTAGCTTATTTCATTCTTAAGCAAAGCTAGCCAACATCCTCTAGGTTTTAAGACCTCACTCATTGTATGTCCTTGAACCCTTATTGGGTTTCCTCGGTGAAAAATAAAATTAACTCATGAAAGGAAATGACAAAAATTTAAAACCCAAAAATTTGAAACCTCCTTACCACTAGTTTAGTGAGGCATGGTTCATCTTAATGATTAAGAAAATAAACTCTTTTACAAAATGTTACTTTCCAAAATCACCTTTCACAAAATTCATATAACCAAACCTCATTTAATAATCCATATGATTGTTACATGGAGGTTCTTTTCAAAATCAAGATTAAAATCATCTTTTCAAAAGAACATTTTGAAAATGACCATATTCATTCAACATACTCAAAATTGTTGAGTGAGGAGTTTATCTTCAAATAATACCATAACATAGTATTGAAACTTCACTTAACATATTTCATATATGCTAAAGGTGGGGTTTCCATCTTTTCAAAAGCCCATTTTTGAAAATTACAATATTCATTCAACATACTCAAAATTGTTGAGTGAGGAGTCTATCTTCAAATAATACCATAGCATAATATTGAAACTTCACTTAACATATTTGATATATGCTAATGTTGGGGTTTCCATCTTTTCAAAAGCACATTTTTGAAAATGACCATATTCATTCAACATACTCAAAATTGTTGAGTGAGGAGTCTATCTTCAAATAATACCATAGTATAATATTGAAACTTCACTTAACATATTTCATATATGCTAAAGTTGGGGTCTTCATCTTTTTAAAAGCACATTTTTGAAAATAACCATACTCATTCAACATTCTCAAAATTATTGAATGAGGAATCCAATTTTCAAATAAAATCATAGCATAAAATTGAAACTTCACTTAACATATTTCACATATGTTAGAATTGAAGCTTCCCTCTTTTCAAGAGTAAGTCATGCCATCTTTCATTCCCACTTAACATACCTCACTTGTTAAGTGAGAGTCTCATTTTCAAAACAACAAATTTGGCTTTCACTTAACATACTCCATTTGTTAAGTGAGAGTCTCATTTTCAACATACAAATTCGATTTTTACTTAACATACTCCATTTGTTAAGTCAGAGTCTCATTTTTAACACATACATTTGGCTTTCACTTAGCATACTCCATTTGTTAAGTGAGAGTCTCATTTTCAACATACAAATTTGGCTTTCACTTAACATACTTAATTTGTTAAGTGAGAGTCTCATTTTCAGAACATACATTTGGCTTTCACTTAACATACCCATTTGTTAAGTGAGAGTCTCATTTTCAACATACAAATTTGGCTTTCACTTAACATACTCCATTTGTTAAGTGAGAGTCTCATTTTCAACATACAAATTTGGCTATCACTTGACATGCTCCATTTGTTAAGTGAGAGTCTCATTTTTAACATACAAATTTGGCTTTCACTTAACATACTCCATTTGTTAAGTGAGAGTCTCATTTTCAACATACAAATTTGGCTTTCACTTGACACACTCCATTTGTTAAGTGAAAGTCTCATTTTCAACATATACATTTGGTTTTTTACTTAACATACTCCATTTGTTAAGTGAGAGTCTCATCTTCAACATACAAATTTGGCTTTTACTTAACATACTCCATTTGTTAAGTAAGGGTCTCATTTTCAAAACACACATTTGGATTTCACATAACATACTCCATTTGTTAAATGAGAGTCTCATCTTCAACATACAAATTTGGCTTTCACTTAACTTACTCCATTTGTTAAGTGAGAGTCTCATTTTCAACATACAAATTTGGCTCTCACTTAACATACTCCATTTGTTAAGTGAGAGTCTCATTTTCAAAATATGCATTTGGCTTTCACTTAACATGCCAGATTTGTTAAATGAGAGTCCCATTTTCAAATACATCTCATATCACATTTGGTTCTTGCTTAACATATCACATTTGTTAAGGGGAGAACCTCATTTTAAAATCAAACAAACACATGATCAATCACCACAAGCAAGGATTTTTCACAAATTTTTAAAACATACAATCACAACATTTCTTTAGCATACCAAAATTTGCTAAGTTTTTCAACATCAAATATTTTCAAACAAGATAGCAACATAAACATCTTCAAATATTTGAACCCCACCCAACCTACCTAAATTGGTTGAGTAAGGGTTCTAAATTAAAATAAAATGGCAAAGACTCTCCTCATCATACCAAAATCTCTCCACTGAACCCCACTTAACATATTCGAATTATTGAGTGTGGGTTCAGGACTCCAAATATCTATTGCTCTCTTGGGACAAGAATTAGAGCATAAACCTGACTCAAGTTACATTTCAACACATGCAGAGATATAGTCTAGACCAATCAGTACCATTTTTGTAGTCAGTACACATGGCCTCCCAAAAGTTCATCTTCACCTTTCCGTTCGGGATGGATTTGGCCTTGGATCGGGCTAGCCTCCCTCAGACTGACTCCACCCATTTGGTTTTCTTTGGCAAAGGATTCGAGGGAGCCCACATTTCCTGTGAGGGGATGACCCTCACCACTATCAGCAGAGATAAGGTGGCTGAGCAGAAACCAGTCATCTACATTGACCTGCCTTTCGATACTGAGTATGCTTCCTTGAAGAGGAAGGCAGTCGAGGTTCCACCAATCAGTTTAGCTCCTACAACCGCTCAGGTGCATGCTAACACCTCTTTGTTGGTCCCCTCTAAGGGGAAGGCTATCTTGGCTTTAGAGATAGTCTCCATACCTTCGAAGTAGGATATAGTTCTAACACTGCCTTACTTAGTCGCACACAACACCGCAATAGGAGCCACAAGATCAAGCAGCACCACGAGCATGCTGCCCGAGAGATAGATGCAGCATCCCACATTGTAGAGGAGGGTTCACCCCAGGAGGTCTCTCCATTACTCAGTGGAGTTTTATCCCCTCTCAGCATTATATGGAGAGAAAGACTATAAAAGGATAGCTACATCACCTCCACCGCTTGACATAGATTTCACTAGGATATGATGAGGTCCTATGTACTCTGACGATTGCTAGTTTGGCGAGAGCATAGAGCCAAAGTCTAGCATATTATTTGACTTGAGGTTGATCATTTCTAGGAGTGTTACTAGGATTGAGTGATAGAACATCGGAGGCCGTGGTAGCAGTAGGTGAGCAGGAGGTTTTGTAGTCAATGACCTCTACTCTAGTTGATTTCCCTGGTCATTGGGCCACCAAGGTCGATAGGACTGACATCATAGTGTTGGTGGGTACCACCAATCATAAGGGGAAAGCCCCAACGAGGGTGGAGCCTGTGTCATCTCCACCACACTAATCCACTCCTCGCACACCATCACCAGTTCAGGTCCTGCCATCCATCGTTCCCATAAATGCATAGATGATAACATCTGGGGAGAAGAAAGTCCCTTTGGTGATCTAACTATGACCAAAAGATCCCACTTCATCTTCTCCATCGACTGAGGTGAGGGCGAGTTCCCATACCCAACCTCCTACTTCAGTCTTGGTGAAGAAGTGGAGACCTCACAAAGATTGTTAAACCACCACCATAATAGAGAGGGAGAAAGATAGTTTTGCAGTCCATGGTGGGGACCCTGAGATGGCACTCCATGATGTAGCTCATGATCATATATCTTATGAGCATAGTCCTCCCAGAGGTGGCACTCCAGTGGTAGGTAGCATTAGTTGTATTTCTATCAGTGAGCATAGTTCTACTACCGATCAGCTGTGAGTATTTATGTTGGCATGATTAGGTCATTCCTTAGATGATATTGTTGCCGCTTACTTACCGAGAAGAGGGAACTCTTAGGCAATGATTGCACAAAATTTGAGGATGAGAGGGTAGCATTTGATCCTGATGAAGATGACCTTCTTGAGAATTTGGCCAAGGTGTACATGGTCTATACTAGGCTCCCTCCATAGAGATCAGTAGAGCTGAAGGTGTTGTAGTTGAAGAGGATGATGTCATCCATTCAACTCAACACCTACTCCACTAGCTTAGGCAGAAAGATGATCATATTGATAAAATGGGGAAAAAGGTTAAGGAGTTGATGGCAATGGTGTCGATTGCATTCGATTTCATAGCCTTCTCCTATAGATACAGAGAGTTGGCACATACCTTAGATCATCCTCGCATGTCTAGGAAGATAGTGGTAACTTGTATAGGAATGTGGTGGATAGCACCTCCATGCAAGAGAAGGATATCAAGCAGTTGGTGGAGCAGTAGGTGAGGGATGCATTGACACAAGCCCGAGGTGGCTCATCTGTTCCAAAGGGTAAACCACACCCGGAGCAATTTGATGTTGTCCAGTATCCTAAGGGTTTTGTACCTCATTCCTTCAAGATTTTTGACGGCAGTAGGAACCCTCGCTAACACATTGTACATTTCATGGCTGGCTACTACAACGCTGGAGGTAGTGACTCCCTTCTTTTTAGATTATTTATCAATAGCCTAACGGGTGTTGCATTTGACTGGTATGTCAAATTGCCCAACAGTTTGGTGAAGACATTTACTGAGTTGGAGCACCTCTTCATCAAGAGGTTGGATGGATGTGGTATTTATTTTTTGGTATGTGTGTTGTATGTATATGTGAGGGGGACACCACGAAGATCTGAGGATGTACTTATTAAGGTGGTTGGGTATGACATCAAGGAATAGTGTACTATCTCAAAAGATAGAAGTCACTACTCTACGATGGACCTAATCACCTAATAAGGACTCCTAAGGCATGTGGGTCTTCAACTATACCAGAGATTTTTCCCCTACTTTAGATGGATGAATAAAGTAGGGTTTATTTAAATCATGTTCTAAAGTTTCCTATGGGGTAAGCCCCCTTAGTTAATTACATCCTAAGGAAGGTGAATTCCTTAAGAATACTCGATTAAAGTAGAAGATTATCTCCAAAGAATTCAAAGATAGGACTATCAATAAATTGTTATATTTGGAAGATCAAATAGATGGATCAAAGAAGAGATTTATTATTGAAGCCAAAGGAGATGAGTAGGGAATGCTCATGATACTAGGAAGCCTAGTGAGCATTCCAATATATCCTATGGTTGGGCTTTATATGTTTGAGATTGAGAAAAAATTACATGTTTGAGTTGAAATTTTATTAGAGAGCTAGGACTTATACTCTAAGAACACAAGATTTTCACGATGCCTAAGAGGTGAGGATTAATGCATGTAGCCCAAGGGGGAAACACCAACCTTAGATCCTAACTCTAGGGAGTTTTAGTGAGGGTCAAAGTATAACCTAAATCTTAGGCGAAAGTGGGTATATAGTTTATCTCAACAAGAGAGGGTAAATCACCAGACTGCTGGACTTATCATCACCTGAAGTGGTAGCCAGCTAACTCTCCTATGTTTTAAAACCATGTGATCAAGTCATTTGCTTTGCAAGATGGTTAGGTTGTTATTTATTTAGAAAAGAAACTAAGTCCTTAAATCCACTCCCAAAGAGCCTAGAGCATGAGAGGTATGAATAATGACTTAATATAATGCAAATTCTTATCAAATGTTATTTTATTTGGGACTCTTTATTTTGACATAGGCTATAGGATTTTGTATGCTTAAGTGCATGAGAAGTTGATTATAGGCCAAATCAAAAGAGAAAGAGGTGTTCTTCCAACATAGACTCTTAAAAGTTAAGCCCATTTCTATCTAGCAAAGATGGAATCCCTCTCGTAAGAAGAATGAAATAAGATGATTATGCATGATATTAAATATACAACATCCAGCTAAGGGGTTGCTAAATATTTTATTATCTTGATTTAATGCCTAGGCTTTTACATGAGGTTATGAATTATTAGTTTGGGTAGAAAATTTAATTTTTATCCTAAGAGCCTAATCACATCCAGGCCATACAACAATCACTAATCATAAATAAACTATGAAGAGGCATGCTTTTTCTAATGCACAAGCTATAGAAAACATCAAATAATTTTGTAAACCTATCGCAAATGAATAAGAGTCGCGGTCACCGCCATGCAACCGAAAAAAATGGGTAGAAGCTCACCACCCTTATACATCCTAGAATAATAAAAGAATAATTATAATTACAAATGATGAATGTTATGGGTCTTCATTCTTCATTCTTTCTTCTTTACTTTTTTCTTCTTTCATTTCTTCATTTGAATTGCTCCATTTCTTTCTTTCTTTTATCTTGATTTGGATGTACTTGCTCCAAAGGCATCACATGGTACATAAGACTTAGTCTTATAATCAATGCTCATCCTAATCCCCCATAACACTTATTCTAATCCTAATACAAAATTACATTAAAAGAAGGAAAGTAAATCTAGCTATACCTACAAAATAAAAGTTAGCTAAACACACCATACAACCCAAGCAGTTATATGAATAATTTGGACTTAGCACCCCACACATGGGTAAGCTATGGTGTTTATTTCTCAAACTTGGTAATTTGAAAAATAAATGGAGTGTTGGACACCACATAGATCCATATATACTCATTAGGGTGATCGGGTGTGACATTGAGGAATGATGTACTATCTCGAAAGATAGAAGTCACCATCCTATAATGGACCTAATCACCTAATAAGGACTCCTAAGGATACTGGGTATTTGAATGTACTAGAGATCTTTCCCCTACTTTACATGGAAAAGTAAAGTATGGTTTATTTTAAACCAAGTTCATTAAGTTCCCTATGGAGGCAAGCCCCCATAGTTAATTACATCCTAAAGAATGAGATCCCTTAAGAATACTCTCGATTAAAGTAAATGATCATTGTCTCCAAAGATTTCAAAGATAAGACTATCAATAAATTGGTTATTTTTGAAAAATCAAGTGAGATTGATCAGGGAGTTATTATCAAACCAAAGGGAGATGAGAAAGGGATGCTCATGATGCTAGAAACCTAAGCATCCCAAACTATCCTATGGTTGGGCTTTATATTTTGAAATTTGAAGAGATTATATTTGAGTTGAATTTTATTAGAAATCTAGGCTTATAATTCCACAACATAAGATGGAAAATGCCTAAGAGGTGAGGATTTATGCTCAGGCAAAGGAAAATAACCTCGATCCTAAATCTAGGGAGCTTTGGCAAAGCATGACCTAAATCTAAGGCAAAAAATGGGTATATGGTTTACTCCACAAGAGAGGATAAATCACCAACCGTTGGACTTACAACCTGGGTGGCCAACTAACTCCTACAATTTTAAATACATGTAGGCTTATGCTTTGCAAGATAGCTAGTTATTATTTATTTAGAAAGAGACTAAGTCCTTAAACACACCCTAAGAGACTAGATCATGAAGGGCATGAATAATGACTTAATCTAATGCAAATTTTGTTAAGTTTTATTTTCATTTTGGACATTTTATTTGAGCTATGGGATTTTATATGCCTAATGCATGAGAATTTGATTAAAAATAAAAAAGAAAGAAGGAGGTGTGTTTCCACCATGGCTCTCAAAGGTCAAGCCATTTTCTGCAAAGTGGAAGCCCTCCATTAGCAAGAGTGAAGCAATATGATTTATGCATGATGTGAGACATACAACATTCAATTAAGGGGTTGCTAAATCTTTTATTATCTTGATTTATGTCCTAGTTTTAGGTTAGGTTATGAGTTGTTTAGTTTAATTTTGAGTTAATTGGATAAAAATTTATTTTTCTAAGAGCCTAATCACATCAAGGCCATTCAACAACCATCAAATTAAGAAACTAAGAAAATCATGTCATCCTAATTGCATATCATAAATAAACATCAATCAATTTATAAAAAAGAATAAGAGAGGTCGATGTGGTCGTTCCACCGCAAACCAAAAAAATGTGTAGAGCTCTACCCTTATACAACCCAGATTATAAATGAATAATTATAATTAAAAAGGAATTCATGTTATGGTGGTCTTCACTCTTCATTTCTTCATTTCTTCCTTTCTTCAATTTGATTATGCTCCATTTCTTTCTTTTGATTTGACTTGAGATGTGGTTTGCTCCAAGGCTTCACATGGTATATAAGACATACTCTTATGACCAATGTTCACCTCCCATAACATTTATTTCAAATTTAATTGCAAAATTTATATCAAAATGGGAAAGATAAATCTAACTAAACCTACAAAATAGAGATTAGCTAAACATACCACACAACTCAAATAGTTATATGAATAAGTTGGACTTAGCACCCCACACATGGGTAACAAAGCTCACCTGTCCTAGTTTGGATTATGCTTAGGGTATAAAGCACAATAAAAAATATTTATTTTTATTACAACGCCCTTAAGCACAATCCTCTACATAAGACATTATTACAAGATCGCCCTATCATCTCATGCATGCACCCTAACATCTAAAATATTACATCATAAATAAAATTAGGCATCAAACCATGGACCCCTAACATAGAGCTAGAAATGGTGACTTAGCCTAATGTGTGTGCCATTTAAGGCTTGTGTGCATGTCTTAGCTAGTTTTAAGGTTGAATTTTCTAAGTGTGAAGATTCAACTTAGGGTTTCATTTTAAGTGATTTAGTTGATTTGTCAATTTTATTTGATGATTTGATTTGGTTTGAATGAACCTACACTTAGTTACTAAATGTTGTGAAAAGAAAGAGAGAGAACTTCTTTTCATCCCTACCTTAAGTAATTTCTAAGGTAGATTCATTAATGATTTTTCTTTAGTGAATGTTTTATGTGTTTTAATTAACCCTAAGTTTAGATTTACTCTAAATAGCCTATTCAATAAGAAAGACATCTTAGATTAGTTAAGGTGAATTACTATCACATAACACACAATTTATTTCTTTCCACCATGTATACCATGCATATGAATATCCTAAGCATATATACATGCAATAAAAATTTTTACACACTTTGATGATGAATGCTAAGAGATATGATTTGAAAATTTGAATTCCATTATGCATATTTTTTATTATGTAGAAAAGAGGGATTTTTATCCATTAACATAATGCACATCCATGTATAAAGACATAAGTGACCATTATTTTCTACACTAAGGTATAAGACCTACTTAGGCTACTTAAAGCCTCAAAACCTCAGATGTCTACTAATATACCACTTTTCTTAAATACATGTAAATGTACAAAAAGAAATAAATGGATGAAGAATCATGCAAAAGAT
Organism: Cymbidium sinense; assembly: GCA_021442155.1. Lineage (NCBI taxonomy): Eukaryota > Viridiplantae > Streptophyta > Magnoliopsida > Asparagales > Orchidaceae > Cymbidium > Cymbidium sinense. The sequence continues at coordinate 93,713,690 of CM038219.1, forward strand.
TTTGTGTTTGATTTGGTTATATAATTTACATGTGCAATGAGATCCTTCTTAAGTCATAACATAGATGCATAGATATAGATTTAAGCAAGTTGTGTTCTTTTCAAATGAACTATACACTTTAAAATCCTATACAAGTCCATGTTAAGAAGAGAAGAAAACATAAAATACATCTTATGCTATAATCACATGCAAGCTTATAAGTACTTATAAGTAGCATCCTTCATTTATAATCTTTGATTTATAGTTTTAAAATAATTTTGGTTTAATAGTGATAATAGCCACTCATTCTTACTTTAGCCAAACATGTAATTTGACATAAAAAAACATTTTATTTAATTGACATGAATTTTGAAAAGATATGTGCATATTCTTGGAAATAATATAAAGATTGATACATAACAAAGTAATAATTTCTTAACATAAGAAATCTAATGATAATAATCATATAAATTATTAAAATGAATCTATTATTAAGAGATTTGATTTTTTAATATTCATTTTAAATTTATTTAAGAGTAAAATTATAAAGCATCCTCATTTGTAACATTAATTAATTTATGTTTCTTTTTATTTGAATTATAAGTCATGATTTAGATTTTTATATTTTTGTTTAAGGTTAATTATCACATAATTAATTATTACTAACCATCCAACTTGAATTTACTAATAACATATCTATTTCAATATTTTGAAATAGTAAATATTAAAGCCACATTAATGATTTAAATGCAACATAATGAATTCTACAACTAAAAAATTAATATATTGTTTGATTACTTAAATGAAAACCATTAATAATTGATATAATTATTTCTTATTAGTTTATTAACAAGAAGAATGTACAAAAGCATTAAGTAATTTTGTAAATGTAAGAACATCCATAACTAAGTAAAGAGTTAAAAGTGATTTGATTAATCCAAAAATAAAATAATTTCTCAAATTGTGTTTACACAAGTAAATTTTTATGATATTTAATAATTGAATATAACTAAATTAATCTCATTTAGATAAAGAACATTAAATTTTATCATTTTTTAAAAATAAATATCAATGAATTATTTTTATTTTTAATTAACAAATTTATTAATTAAATGAAACCAAATTGATTAGAGAAATGATCAAAATATGAATTATTAATTAATTCACAATAATTAATTCAATTTGAATTTGCATCATTTATTTTAAATATAGAAAACAAATTAATTATTATCTTTAAATTAAAAATTAGAAGAAATTTGATCTTAAACATTTAATTATTGAATATTAAATTATTAAATATTTCATTTTCTTTATTATAAAATTACTAAATGAAAAATGAAATTATTTTTATTTTCTAAAATCAATCGATTAATTCATTGAGTTTAATAAAAATCATCCACCTATTTTCAATATCATTTTCAGGTATTTTATTATTTTCATCCTTAATTCATTTGAACTATGTCTTTTGTCCATCTCGGTTGGCTAATTATACATACATATTTCATTCTATCTAATCATGATAAATCACCAAAGCTAAATTCTTTTGCATCATATAGCTTTAGAATCACAGATTATATCATTATCTCCAAGTTTTGCAAAAACCATGATAAATTTATCTTTTGAATCTAACTCACCACCAACTATTCTTATTAAAAGAAGATCGATTCCAGACACTGAAAGGAAATATTTTAATTAATAAAAAGATATGAATGCATTATGGGATTACAATTCCCTTCACAAAGGACCAAGCAATTCCTAGATGATTTTGAGCAATACCTCACCGAGGCTATCACTTCCAATGAGGAGGTAGCTTTGTCTAGTAGAGATGAAGCCTTATTGAAGGTATCAAGCTTTGTTTTGAGGTGGACAGCTCGGTTGACCAAGTTCCCCTTCAATGGAAATTGGGTTTGATCAAAGTCCTCCTTCTCATGGCTTGGTGGCTTGGGAAATAACTTGATTGAGCTCGACTAGGTCCCTTGATGGTGCTTGCAAGAGTAATTTGGATTTGATGGAGAGTTGAGTGAGTTGGAATTTGATTCCTCCTATTTCTTTGAGCAAAATCAGAAGGAGAAATGGGGAGCTTGGAATGCTTGAAGGCTTGGAGAAGCTTACTTTTGATTCCTAGAGCTCAATCAAATTGTTTGGTTGAGTGGGAATGAGGGGAGTATATCTCCCTCCTTGGATCATGAGCTATCTTTGCCATTTTAGCTCAATGACAGGATTGATTGATGTTTGGGCTATTGACACCCATATGATTCATTTTAGAAGGAGGGAGGAGAGTGCCCCATGTGGAGTTATTGGTGATCCAAGTATTCCCCATTGGAGGGTCATTTGGCCTTGGGTTGGGGCTCAACCTTGGTCATGTTCACCACCTCCTTGGTGTCCAAGTGGACCTAGGAAGATGCCAAGTTGAGAAGAATCCAAATTCAAGTGAATTTGTCATAGATACCCTTTGACCTAAGGGAAAATTTGGCCTTGATTTTGATTTGAGATTTGAAATGATTCAAAAATGGGTTGCCAAATTTCAAGTGATTTGGAGTTCATTTGGTTTGAATTGGTTCAATTTGACCCATTTAGGTCAAGTTGTCAATTTGGGTTAGGTTGACCAATTGGTCAAATTAGGTCAAACCATGGTTAGGTCAAGTTCAAATGATCATTTGGAGCCTATGGGTATCATTGGTTTGGTTCAATTTAATTTATATTTAGTTTGGTTCATTTAGGTCAAATGGGTCAAGTTGACCAATTTGACCCATTTGACCCAATCAGGTTAGGTCATGGGTTGGTTTAGGCTTGGTTGATCATTTGAAATGTATTGCAAGCTTTGGTTTCAATCAATTTTGGTTTGGTTTGATTTTTGATTTGACCTTGGTCAAGTTGTTCATGGTCAATTGGGCTAGGTTGGGTCTAGATCAATTGAAGCTTTGGTCAAGTTCAACAATCAATTTAGAATGAATTTGATTGGTTGCAATCAATTTGGCTTAGATCAAGATTTGACCCATTTTGACTTTTTTAGGTCAACTTGGGTCAACTTAGGTCAAGTGGCCAATTGGTTTTGGCTCGAATTGATTGATCATTCAATCATTGGTTGAATTGAGATCAATGGTTTCAAATTTGCATATATGGATTTTGGCTAGTTTGGTTTCATTTAGCTAAGTGTTGACTTGGTCAAAGGCTAGGTTTGACTTGGTTTGACCCAATTTTGAGTGATTGATCAAGATGATTGTTGCTCACATGTGAGCTTAGATGGGCTTAGTTCAATCCAATTTGGGTTGGACAAAAAAAGGTGCTTTAGGTCACTTTGGTCAAGTGAGCCTAAATGGTCAATGATCAAGGCTTGATTCAAGTTTGGTTGAACTCATATGGACTTATGATTGAAATATAAATCCAATTGTGATTTGAGTCAAATGGTTTTGATTCATTAACAAAGTTCAAAGGATGAACATGGGTTTGATTAGTTTGATTTTGGTTTGATGATTGTAGTTTATGTTTATTTGGCATGTGATTGAAGGAATGATTGTTTGAAGAGAAAATCAAGGTTTGGATTGATTTGAGAATGATTTAAGTTCAAGAATTTGAAAAGGGTATATGTTGGATTTAGTTGATTTGAACTTGAGTTTTGAATTTAGTTTTGGTTATTTGAATTTATATTTCATTTATATTTGTGAATATAAATGAGAATATTAATGGGTTATGAGAAAAAAATTTTGAGTTTGGATTGATTTGGATTTGATTTGAGCTAAGTCCATAAGATGAAATCAAAATGGCTTAGGAAAGATTTTGGATTTGGAATTCAATCATGGGTTTCAATTATTTAATTTAGAATTGATTCATGATTTGAGTTTTGGAATTCATTTATGATTTGAAAAAATAATTTGAATTGGAATTGATTTAATATTTGAGTTTGAATTTTGGTTTGAAAGAAGGAAGCAAGGATTAAAGCTATAGAGTAGACAAGTCTTCTTAATACCCCTAAAGCATAACCTATTCCTATGGCTAACTCTTCTAAGTTTCTAGGGTTAGGTTAAGTGTTCATCTAATTACTAGAAGTGTCTTAAGACTAAGGAACTTCGAGTGTTTAAAGGAGTCATATGTCTAAGATGGAAAAGTTGAGAGCTCACTCCAAAAGTGAGGTCAACAAAGGGCACCCAATAGGTGTGGTGTGACTAACAAGGCATACCACATGTATTGGTGTTGATTGAGATAATCAATAACATTCGAACGATCACAAGCACTAACAACAATGATCTATGCCTAAGCTCGAGGTGTAGAAAAAAAATCAAAATCTTAGTGCAATGTGACTCTACTTGTGTCAAAACATAAGAGAGCGAAGGGGGAATCCACTTGAGTATGTGCCTTCCACCAGGGAAAAGGTCAAGTCATCCACTGGGGATGAGAGGTTGTAAAAATCTGAGGGATTAGAATTTGGAATCCACTGGGATAAAAGATGTGAACCTTCCAGGGGAACAAGTTGGATTGAATTCTCCACCATGGAGATTGGAAAGATTTACATCTCACGAGGAGATTGATTTGATTTGTTTGACTCCACTTTGGGGATGTTTGTTGATTTTATTTTTTAGATTTTAAATTTTGAATTTTGAGATGGACTTGTTTGCGATGGACTCAGAGTATATGTTGGCCTTGGCCTACTTCAAATTTACCAGTCAAGAGGGGTAGTCTACTAACCACATGGTAAGACTATCCAACCAAAGGGCTTGCCTTTCGGTGTACATCGGTTGTACTAGGAAGAAAGCATAGTAGTCTTATATCCTCAAAGGGATCGTGATGACAGGCAATAAATTGAACCCAACCTTAGCTAACTATTGAGTGAATGTCATGGGACTTAAATCACTCAAAGATAGTCAAAATTAATTTCATTTTATATTTGATGGATCCCATCGATGGATTGTGATGGGTATGTCCTTGGCCTAACTGATTTACCAATCCAAAGGGAGTAGCTTCGCCGGGGAGAACTATCCAACCAAAGGGGTGCCTTTCGCAGGTGTGGAAGAAAGCATGGGACTCACATCTTCCTAACAAAAGACCACTGGGGAGACATATTAGCAAGGTAACATGTCAACCTACCCTGGGCTGCCGATTTGGCGACATCATGCTAGAAAGAATGCAGTAGACTTACATCTTCCAAAGTGAAATGACATCGGCAACCTGTGGAAAATAGATTGAACCCGACCTAAGGGTGACTACAGAGAAAGTGTAGACCCGGGGACTTATCTCAACTCAAGTATAGTCAGGCAATTCTTATATGAAGTTTTGTTGACACTGCCCTAAAGATAGGATGCCTGCTTGGGAAAGGGGCTGCTGGGAGCTTTAATTCTTAATCCACAAGAGAATAAATTAATTTATTTTATTTGTTTGTTTATCATGGACGTATTGTGAGGGATCATACCGAGAAGGAGCTTATATCCTAGACCTATCTTATTTATTGGTCCAAGGGAGAAATGCATCCGGAACAAATTCTCCAACCACGGGTGGCTACTAGAAAGGGGACATCAATCCAAGAGTAACCCTAGTGTCTAAATGCAAGGATGTGATCCAAGTAGAGCCCAAGAGGGGCCACTGGGCTTTATCCAAAACCAAAGAAGATAATGTCTATAGGTATTTGGCCAACTCAAGGAGAAAGCATGGGACTCACATCTTCCAAGAGTGGTGTATCCACCGGTGAGTCGCAGATAGAACATCAACCAACCTAAGGTGCCCATGCATAATCCTAGGAAGAAAGCATCGGGACTCACATCTTATAAGAACCGATTTGATAGTCTATCTTTGGCTCGACTGTTATATGACCTAGGGTGACTATGAGTGAATGCCACTGGGGACTTATATCAACTCAAAAGTAGTCAAGAGGAAAGGAGCCACGGGACTTATCCTAAACCTCAAATATACTCGACCTAGTCAATGATGATGGCTAGTTCAAGAAGAAAGAATGTGGCTTACATCCTCTTAAACAAAAGTCAACATGATAGCTTACTCGCGCAAGAGGTCAACCAAACTAACAAGGCGCTTGTCAGTTTGTAATGGTCAAATCAGCAAGAAAGTACGGGGACTCACATTCACAAGATAAGTGACCACTAGGGTGACATACTAGCAAGGTAGCATGTTAGCCTGACCTAGAGCAACTAATGAGTGAGTGCCGCATGGGGCTTGCTCCCACATCAAAATAGCTCGAGATAAAAGATATGTGCTTGTGTTTGAAGAGGACCAGATGCCTCTTGGGTTCTATTACATCTTTCCTAGTGTGCTAGTCAAAATAGGATGCCTCTTGGGTTCTCTCAAACTTATTCTAGTAGCGTTAAGGAATTGAGTTTGATTTGTGTTTGTGTTGTGAAAGAGGGATAGGCTGCCTCTCGGGTTCTCTGACACCTACCCTAAACACATCGTGATAGATTCACAAATAAGAAAAAAACTCGAATGAAGAGAATATATTGATGAATTAGAATAGAATTTTGATGATAATTATTTTCAAACATGATTTTATGGGTAGTATTTCTTCAAATAGAGCCCATTAATTGGAAGCATCAGTGTTCCCTTTACAATCAATAAGTTGATAAGATCCTCCTTGGTAGGCCTTCTATGAAAAGGGCCTTCCCAAGTGGGTTCAAACTTGCCTCCCATCTTGCGATGGGCAACAATTGGTCTCCTTAGAACTAAAACAAGCTCTCCTACTTGAAAAGCTCTAGGACAAACCAACTTGTTGTGAGCTTGAATCATCTTGGCTTTGTATAACTCCAGGTTCTGGCATGCCCGTAGGCATCTCCAAACCTTTGAGCTCTTCTAACCCAACTTGCATTTTGCTAGTGATTTTACTACCACTCCTTAGTGATGGAACTTCTTGGTTGAACTTTTGGACCCATACACCAAAGGAGAATGTAGATTGAGTTGGAGTTCTAGATGGTGTGGTATGCCCACAAAGCTTCAACTAGTTGCTCATGCCACGCTTTTTGTTATCGAGTGTCTTCTTTAGTATGGATGAGAGTTTTATGAATGCTGCTAGGCCATTTGCCCCGAGGGATGGTGGAGTATCTCCAATCTATACTATGTCTCTAGAAGCTATTGATCTTGGTGCTTTGAATGCATCATTATCGACAAAGGCACCCTAAAAAATTAGAGCACATGTTGAGTTGTGACCTCTGGGATTACCCACTTGGAAAAGTTGGTGGCTAAGATGAACGATGACCCTTGAAGAAGGAGGATCGATACCCACTATGTCAGTACCCCAACACTCAAATGGCCATGAGGCCAATGTAGGATGTAGATTGGGTGGTTGATGTAGACCACAATGTGTACCGACATTGATGGCATCTCCTAGCTCATGTATTTGTAATCATCAAAAGGCCAATATCCTAGTCTCTTGATCTTTGCTTTCATCTTTGACTGATTGATGCACTCGATAGACTGAATGTACTCACATCTTATGGGCTTCATTTTTGTCTAAAGATAACCACATTTGATCAAAAGATCATCTACAAGGTGCCATCCACATAGAGCAGAGAGAGCTCTATTTATCCGATGGGCTTGTGATTTCTCTTGAGGTAGTTTGCCTGTGTTCAAGTAATCTATGAATGGTTGCCTCCAATCCAGCTCCTTGTCTTTATTGGCAACAACAACCTCCCCTTCAAGAGAAAGTCTCTCGATGAGTTCAGCATCAATAAGGGATAGACTTGTCTAATTTGGACCCTTATTGGAATGGACTCACCTTCTGGACATGCCAATTCCTTGGCAAGTTTGGCCAAAGCATATGCTACTATGTTCTCTCCTAGAGGAACCTTGTAGAAGGTGACCTCGGGGATTTGGGACAATAACTTCATGGTGTACTCGTGGTAGTGATGAAGCTTAGGTTTTAGAACCTTATAGGACCCAGCAATCTGGTTGATGACCAGCTGAGAATCCTCCTAGATGTTGATGCTTTTGATACACAGTATAATAGCTAACTCTAGATAGACAATCAAAGCCTCATACTCAACTTCATTATTACCGCATGGATTAGAGATATAGTATGAGAACTATTCTACCCACATCCTGAAGAGTAGATCTGGTTCTTCTTCTTTGAAAGGAACACACCATCAAAATACATCTCCCAATTGTCAACCTCCCTAAGTTCATGATTTGTTCATCGGGAGATCATCACTAAGGGGAATCACAGAAGTGGGTGTGCTAAGAAATCTAGTGCTATCCTTTCATCGCACGGGATAATGAATGTAAAACTAGAGAGAATCATGGACCATGCCAACCGTCCGACATGTCATGAGATACAGAAGTGGATTGATTCTTGAAATCAAGTTTACCTTATGAGAAAGTATATGTAGCTTTTGGGATGCAAAGATTAAAGCTAGGAATATTTCAATAGGTGAGTTTGCTTCATGGATCGGATGGTTAAGGTAGAGAGCATTCTCCTTCCCTTCATCATTGGTTTGAGCCAACAAAGCCAAGGAGTCATCCAATGCTAGAGTAGAGGATAAGTGGCTTGCGGATAGTGCTAGAACTGGTGGCTTCACCAAATACTATGATGTCTTCAAAAGCATAGTACACTTATCATCCCACTTAAACTTAGCATCCTTTTGATAAGTGCTGAAAATGACTTGCATCTTCTCTATAGATTGGAGATAAAGCATCTTAGATATGCCAACTGCCCTTAGAATGATCTAAGTTAGTTAATCTTTTAAGGGGTATCATTTCTAAGATAGCTTTGATCTTTTCTAGGTCTATCTCTATTCCCGGTCGGACAACAAACCCAAGGAACTTCTCAAGCTACTCCGAATGCACACTTTGGGGTTCATTTTAAGTTGATTGTCTATTCAAAACTACTCTCAAGTCAAAGAGATGGTCTTCCTTTTCTTTGCTTTTGACTACTAGATCATCAACATAGCATTCAACTTGATGATGAATGAGTTCTTGAAGATTTGAGTCATGGCCCAATGGTATGCACCACATTTTAAGGAAAGGCATGACCTTATAATAATAGATTTCGATGGGTTCAAAAAAGTGTTTTCATCCTCTCACCATCTTAATTTGGTAGCTAGATGACCCATCCATGAAGGAGAATACGCATGAGATGAGGTGATGTCCACCATTAATTTGGTATAGGAAGTGGAAATTCATCCTTAGGACATGCCTTATTTAAGTCCCTAAATCACGATATGCAATTTCTTTTTTCTTAATTGCATGACATCAGCTAAGTAGGGTATTTTTCTTCTCGATGAAAAGCATCGATCAATTTCAAAATGACATGTTGTTCAATTTCTAATCGCATGCATCTAGGAGCTTGCTTGATAGGGTTAGGCTATTCATTGCTACTATGGACTATATCAAGATAATGGCATCTCTCATAGCTCCATGCTAGCTCCTTAAACTCAATCAATAGCCTAACTAAGTCATTGGTTTCTTCATTCAACAGAGAACTGATGTATGTGGGGTGGATCTTCTCTGTCCAGGTTGATTTCTTTTGCTTTAATGGTTGAATGGATTTCTTTCAAATTTGGAGGTGCATCTTTGATTTGAAGATCATCGATCATCTAAAGTTTCTAAACACACTCATAAGAGTGTGTGTGAGAGAACTTATCAGACTTAGATTGGTGACAACTAAGTAGTAATCATCATCATCGACACCAATTATCAATCCTAGATCTTGATTGTGCATCTTTACCTTTGTTGTCCAGCTTCTCAAATACTCGACCTATGCAGACCATGTATAAGGAATCAAACCTTTCTTTGCAAGATTATGAACACAAGGCAGTACCAATCAAAAGGTAATTCCATTAAATCTTTATATGAATTATCCTCAAGTTACATCTTTTGACTTGAGGATGATGATCCCAATAGAATCTCTTTGGCTTGACATTCATGGAAGACCTAGGGGCTTCCTTAACTACTAAACCTTCAACTTTTGAGAAGAAAGTGAGGTTAGAGCTAAAGTTCCCAACGCCTAATAGTTTTACATAAACTGATTTGAAATACATTCATGCTTTGCTTGGAGGCTCTTCATCATCGCTCAGTGTCACCTCCAATGAAACCCCGAGAGAGGTTAGGTGTTAATCACATGAGACTCATCCTCCAAGCTGGATTCTAAGTCTATGTGAATAGCAGGGGTACTCCAGTGAACTAGAACATGGCTCCTATTGGCTAACTACCATTCAGTGGGTCTTTCACCTCTAGAACTGCCTCTATATCTACCTCTACCTCTGCTTGGTAGAGATTGAGTCGTTCTACCCATATGTCCATATGGTGAAAAAAATTGTGGGTGGAATGTAATATGCGACTCTACCTCCTCCTCGGTGTCCCTTTCTCGTTCATTTGTACTTTCTTTTTTCTTTTTTTCTTTTCTTTTTTCTTCTTTTTCTTTTGTATTTGAGTTTTGGCCAAATTTGTGAGAATGGGCATTTTGATTTTGAGGAAGATAGTAGGTCACATCCTCATATATCTCAACCTCTCTAACTAAAAATGACTTTTCATCTCCTTTGACACAGTATTTGATTCCATCTCTTCGAAACTTGATGCACTGATGAAGGGAGGATGGAATCATCTTATTCTAGTGTATCCAAGGCCTACAGCAAAGCAGTGAATGATGTATTTGAATCAATTATATAGAACTTGGCTTCAGTCTTCCAATCACCTATTTCCAAAGGTAACTATGGAGCCTAAAGCCCTCTCACCCTGTTCATTGAATCCTCTCAACATCATCCGATCTCCTCAGAGCTTAGAGATGTCAATCCTCAAATAGGCAAGGGTCTTTAGACTCATAATGTTCACCGATGCACTTAGATCAACTAAAACCCTAGAAAGTCTGAATCTACCCATATCCATTGTGATGTAGGGGATGTCCATGTCCCTGAAGAAGGTCTTCAAGTGAATGTGACTGGCTTCTCTTGAATAATGTGCCTCCTCTCCAATAGACCGAGCTAAGCATATCTGATCAAGAAGAGCCTTGATTAATGATTCCTCATCTCTTTGATAAGATAAGCATCATATATGCTTAGTTTAATGGCAACTTTCTTAGGTGGTGAGACATTGTAATCAACTCGTGATCCTCCACAAGCATATCCATGGGTGGAGCATCCTATGGGGCTTCTTGATCTTAAACCAATGACTTATTTTCCCTTATCTTGAGGTGCCTAGGAGGTAGAACCTTGCCACTATGGAGGTTAACTTTGATCTCTTATAGTTAGTGGAAGATTCTACGCTCATTGCTCACCTCAACTTCTCCTATAGACCCTCAAATGATGATTCCAAGTCTATCTCAAGAGGTGAACCCATAGTATTCAGAAAAGGAAAGTCCATTTTTGAATCAGAAAGAGGATGATCGGAGTTGTTATAATTATTATTAAGACTTGAAGAGTTTTCTAAAAGAGTAGAGTCAGACAACCCATCAAAAGTGACACAGATGTAATTCAAACTAGCTTTATTCCTTGATTTATTGGATTTAGAAGGAGGTACATAGTAGAAATCTAGTAAAGTAAGTGGGTGTGGGATTTGATGCCCTCATCCACATACAAGATGTCTACTAGAAGAAGAGCTAAGTAGAAGTTGAAGTAAGTACAATGGAATGGAGGTGGGCTATCGATTGGTTGTGCTACTTGGCTATCCTGTATGGGTCACTGAGCTCCCACTTTCCCAAGTTGTCTGGCAACTTGAACCTTCCTTGATGTTGAGGTGCCTCTGCACATGTAAGAAAGTTTCTTGATTTTGAAATAATCTTTTAGAGGTTCGGGATAGAGAGATATCCCAACCTTCTTTTATTTTGAGAGGATCACATGTATCCCCAAGGATTACCCTAACAAGAACTGGATGGTTGTTCCACTAGATATTCCTTAGGGATAACTATAACGCCTGACTTGTAGCTATGCTCAAGCCAGTCCTTAAATGTAAAGCAATCCTCCAAAACATGGCCTAGCATGTAGGGGGGAAAAGTTAGATCATTGCCCCGCCCACTTCCTCTTTCTAGGCGTAGCTAAAAAAATCAAGTTTCTTTAAGAGGTTCTTAAAGATTTTTTTGACTACCTCCCTCTTAAATGAATAAGGTTTGTTTAGTTTATCCAAAAGAGTAGGTGGATGATAGCTACGGGGTGGGTATAGTTGGGGTATCGAGGAGAGGAGAAGGCCATGGAGGCTGGTGGGCCGATGGGATGGCCTAGGTGGTGGTAAAGAGGTGGAAGTGGATGGAGGTCTCTCATATTGATCTGTTGCTTCCCCTTGTCCAATGTCTACTACCCTTGGCTTCTTTTCATAGTTTTTTGTGCTTTGGCTTTGATGACCGATCTTGAAAAGGCATTATTTCCTTGTAGACTAGCCTCCTTGTTGATTAACTTCTCAAATATCTTGATGATGAAACCTTTGACCATGAAGGCAACCATGCCATGAATATTCTTTAGTATAATTTCAATGGCATGCTGTTTAGACAGCTATGGTTTGCATTTCATACTCAAATTGTGTCATCTAAGAATATAATCAATGAGGGACTCACTCAGGTGTTGTTTTGCTATAATGAGATTGCCCAGTTACCTTTTGCTCCAAAGAAACCTCTTAATAAAGAGTTGCTCTAACTTAGCAAAAGTCTTCACTAAGGAGTTCAGCATACCAATTAAAGGCTATGCCCGCTAAACTACTGATAAAAAGATGGAACAATAGTGCATCGTTGCCACCAAGTTGCAACAGTTGGCCCTGAAGTGCGCTATATGCTTGCGAGGGTTCCCACTGCCATCAAAACTCTTGAAAGAAGGAGGCACAAAACCCTTAGGATATTGGATAGCATCGAATTCCTCTGGTAGGGTCTACCTTTGGAACCGATGAACCACCTCGGGCTTGCGCCAATGCTTCTCTCACTTGTTGTTCAACCATGAGTTTAATATCTTTTCTTGTACGGAGGTACTATCCACTACCTTCCTATACAAGCTAGTGTTGCCCGCTTCTAGGAGGTGAACTCTTGGTTGATCCAAGACATGAACAATCCTCCACAATAGTAGGATGTGCCGGAGCTTGATTCTCAAGTGCTAACTGCTAACAAATCTTCAACCTCTTTCCCATCTTGTCAATGCTCATCCTTTGTTTTGAGTTGTTGAAGGAGGTGTTGGGTCAATAGGCCATCCTGCTCGTCATAACACCTTCCAAACTCTGATCCCAAAGGGAACCTCTGTATCAACCATATGCACCTCTAAGTCTTCCAACAAATCATCATTGGGATCAAAGCTAACCTTTTTCTTCTAGGTCACTCCATACCCTAGATTTCTCTTCTCATGAGATAATGTACGATATCATCTAAGGAGCATCCAACTATGCGGCATGATGATCGCAAATGACGGGTGGGATCATGCTCATGAATGGAGATACATCGACCTCCCCTACTAGAGCTAACCTGAGGGCTATGCTCACTAGAAGAAATGTGTTCATGGCTATCAATTAGGTGGAGTACTTCCTGGATCTATCACCAAGGACAGAAAAGCCTTCTCCCTCCGCCGCTACTACATCCATGATCGTGGTGGTGATGGCACTACGATGCTATGAGATCGCCTTCTCTCACCACAATCAGTGAAAGAAGCCTCACCTCGCGGTAGTGTAGATGAAATGGGATCTTTTGGCCATAGATCACTGGCTTTCTTTCCCGATGCTTCATGGCTTTAGATGGAACAGAAAGATGGAACTTATGCGGATGGGAGTGGAGAGAGTGTATAGACAACACCAACTCTCCGTGCAGAACTCCCTTCCTATGATGGGTAGTACTAGTCAATAGTATCATTAGTGTGACCGTGTAGCACAATCGAGGGGAAATCTACAAGGGTGGAGGTGCAACGCCAAGCACCTTCTCTTGGTAACATGAACTAATACATACCCTCCTCTCTGTGGATATGCTCACCTATGAGGATGACCGATCAATCAAATGGGCACCGGACTGACCGGCCCATAAGCCCCACCAACTTGGCATAGAACTTTCCTAAGGCTAGCATATGACCTCCTCCTATCTCTGGTAGGTGCCTCATAGTGAACTGCAGGTAGAGGTGACACTATAAATCTCCTAACATCTTCCTCTCCATCAAAAGAGGATGAAACTTGTTCTATGTAATCAGAGGAGAAACTACCCTGGGTGACTCCTCTACTAATGAGAGAGACCGCCTCCATCTCTCCGCTATGCACATGATGCCACTTGATCTTGGATCTATTATTGAAGTTTTAGGGAGGAGTAAGGGGAAATAGACCCTATCTCAAAGGTAGGGGAGACTATCCTGAAGGTAGCCTTCCCCAGGAAGCCAATGAGTGCTAGCCATATTGGCGAATGGGAACAATAGCAAGGCACTAACTTTGGCTTCTATGGGAACCTCCACCGCCTTCATCTTCAGTGAGGGAAAAGAATCTGAAGGCATCTCAACATGGATGACTGGCTTCTGCTTAGTCACCACATTCCATTGACCCCCTGACAAGTCATCCAAGCCCCCCTCGAATCCTCGACCAAAGTGTATTAGATGGGTGAAATCAGTTTGTGGGAGGCTAGCCTAATCCAAGGCCAAATTGATCCCAAAGAGGAAAGTGAACACATATTTCTGAGCATCCATTTGCACTGAACTGAACTTAGAAAAAATTGACTGAAACTAAGTTAAAATTCTACAATTTTTTGAAAACAAACTCAAATCAGATTTTATGTCTTACTTTGCTTTAGAATTTAAACCCACACTCAACAATTTGAATATGTTAAGTGGGGCTCTTTGAATTTAGGAGAGAGATTTTGAATTTTGAATTGAAGAAGAGATTTTTGAATTTAGAATCCATTTTCAATAAATTTGTATGTAAAAATGGGTTCAAATATTTTGAAGAGATTTTTTATGCTTCCATTGGTTCATATTTTATTTTTTTTGTTTGGGGACCCTTTATTTAACAAATTTGAGTATGTTAAATAGAGGGTCAATTGATTTTGTTTAGGATTACCCATTTAGCAAATTTGGGTATGCTAAATGAGTTGCTTGAAAATAATTTTCTTCTTTTGTTTGTTAGCCCATGATGTGAATTACATGTGAATTTGGAAATGGAATCTTTACTTAGCAAATTTGTGTATGCTAAATAAAGTCCAAATATATTTGATTCTTTATTATTATTATTTTTTTTGAAAATCATGTCTTTACTTAGCAAATTTGGGTATGCTAAATAAAGGCCAAATGTGTTTGATTTTTTTATTTTGAAAAATGAAACCTTTACTTAGCAAATTTGGGTATGCTACATAAAGAATCCAAATGTGTTTGACTTTTGTGATTTTGAAAAGAGGATCTTTACTTAGCAAATTTGGGTATGCTAAATAAAGAATCCAAATGTTTTTTTTTTTTATGTTTTGATTTTTTTTTATGAAAATGAGAACTTTACTTAGCAAATTTGTGTATGCTAAATAAGGTTCAAATGTGCTTGATTTTGATGTTTTGATTTTGAAAAGAGTGATCTTTACTTAGCGAATTTGGGTATGCTAAATAAAGTCCAAATGTGTTTTTGGTTTTGATGTTTTGATTTTTGAAAATGAGAACTTTATATAGCAAATTTATGTATGCTAAATAAAATTCAAATGTGTTTGTTTTTTTTTTTTTTGATTTTTGAAAGTGGGGGTTTCTATTTAACAAATGTGGTATGTTAAATTTACTCCCATTTATTTTTAATTTTTTTTTTTGAAAAATGAAATTCTCATTTGACAAATTTGGGTATGTCAAATGGAAGTCAATTATATTTTATTTTTCAAAGATGAAATTTTTGTCTGTGAATATTTCTTTTTGAAAAGAAGAAAATTCTAAATTAACACATGTGGGATGTGTTGAGTGGAATTTCAAATGGTGTAGTTTTATTTGAAAATAAAACCTTCATCCAACATATTTAGTTATATTGAATGAAGAGGCTTATTTTCAAATTTGTACTTTTTGAAAAGAAAGAGATTCCAACTTCAACATATATGAGATATGTTGAAATAGAATTTCAATGTTAAGATATGATTCTATTTGGAAATAAAATCTTCATTTAATAAATTTGGGTATATTGAATGAGGATGTTCATATGTGCTTTTTGAAAGATGATCTTGATTTTATTTGGAAATGAAATCTTCATTCAATAAATTTGGGTATATTGAATAAGGATGTTCATATGTGTTTTTTGAAAGATGATCTTGATTTTATTTGTAAATGAAATCTTCATTCAATAAATTTGGTTATGTTGAATGAGGATATTCATTTTCAAATATGTGTTTTTGAAAGATGTTTTCAATTTTATTTAAAAAGGAAATCTTCATTCAATATATTGAATGAGTATGTTCATTTGTGCTTTTTGAAAGATGATCTTAGCTTTGATTTTTGAAAAGATCCTACATGTAACAATATTGAAGATTATTAGATGAGGTTGAAGTATATGTATTGTGTGCAAGTATTTCATTATGTGAACTTTTTGGAAAAGTGCTTTTAGAAAAGTGATGTTTTTATAAGGATTTATTTTTCTTTATTTTGAATGAAACTTTCCTTACCATACAAATGGTAAGGAGGTTCAACAAGGTTTTTAGTAATCTCTTTCTATTAAATTTTTATTTTCACCTATTAGGGGACCCAACAGGGGTTTAGGACCTACATGGAGTGAGGTCCTAAAACCTAAAGGATGTTGGCTAGCTTAGCTTAAGATGAAATAAACTAAGTGCCAACGAAAAGAAGGATAGTCTTGATTCATATAAAATATAACCACCATCTATACTTGGAGACAATGATCATTTACCAAGATGGAGAGAGGAACCATCCCTAGCAAGAGAAAAATTATGGTGTTTATCTCAAACTTGGGAATTTGAAAATAAATATGTGGGGACACCATGTAGATCCAGATGTACTCATGGGTGATTGATATGAATGTTGTACTATCTCGAGAGAAGTCACCATCTTATAATGGACCTAATCACCTAATAAGGACTCTAAGGACAATGGTCTTCAAATGTACTAGATCTTTCTTTTATAAAAAAGTAAAGTTTATTTTAAATTGGTTCATTAAGTTCTATGGGAAAGCCCCATAGTTAATTACATCCTAAGGAATGAGATCTTAAGAATACTGACAAGGTAAATGATCATATCTCCAAAGATTTCAAAGATAGGACTATCAACAAATTGGTAATTTTTGGAAAATCAAGTGGGATTGATCAAAAGGAGGGATTTATTATTGAAACCAAAGGGAGGTGAGTAGGGGATGTTCACGATGCTAGGAAAATCTAGTGAGCATCCCAAACTATCCTATGGTTGGGCTTTATATTTTTGAAATTTTAGGAGAGTTAATTATTTGAATTAAACTTTTACTAGAAATATAGGGCTTATAATACCACAACACATAATCGTGGAAATGCCTAAGAGGTGAGGATTTATGCACGTAGCCCATAAAGGGAAACATTGACCTTAGATCCTAAATCTAGAGAGCTTTGGTGAGGGCTAAGGCATGACCTAAATCTAAGGCAAAAAATGGGTATATGGTTTACCTCCACAAGAGAGGATAAGCCACCTGATTGTTGGACATACAATCATCTGGGGGTGTCTGCCAACTAACTCCTACGATTTTAAATGCATGTAGGTAAGTCTTATATTTTTCAAGATAGCTAGGTTGTTGTTTATTTAGAAAGGAGACTAAGTCCTTGAACATACCCCTAAGAGACTAGATCATGAAGGGCATGAATAAATGACTTAATCTAATGCAAATTTTTAAAGTTTTATTTTATTTTGACATTTTATTTGACACATGCTATGAGATTTCATATGCCTAATGCATGAGAAGATTGATTATGGGCCAAAATTAAAGAAGGAGGTGTGTTTCCACCATGGCTCTCAAGTCATTTTCTCAAAGGTGGAAGCCTCCATTAGCAAGAGTGAAGCATATGATTTTTATGCATGATGTGAGACATATAATATCCAGCTAAGGGGTTGCTAAATCTTTTATTATCTTGATTTATGTCCTAGGCTTTAGGAGATGTTATGAGTTGTTAAATTTAATTTTGAGTTGATTAATTGGATAGAAAATTTATTTTTCTCTAAGAGTCTAATCGCATCCAGGACATTCGACATCCATCAAGCAATTAAGAAACTAGGAAAATCATGCCATCCTAATTGCACGATCATAAATAAACATCAATCAATTTATAAAATTAGTGCAAAATAATAAGAGGCTGATGTGGTCGGGTTCCACTGCACAACCCGAAAAAAAATGTGGGTAGCCGAGCTCTACCCTTATACAACCCGGATTACAAATGAATACTTACAATTAAAAAGGAATTCATGTTATAAGGGTCTTCATTCTTCATTCCTTCATTTCTTCCTTTCTTCATTTTGATTTTGCTCCATTCTTTCTTACTTTTGATTTGACTTGAGATGTGGTTTGCTCCAAGGCTTCACATGGTACATAAGACATGCTCTTATGACCTATGTTCATCTTAATTCCCTCATAACATTTATTCCAAATTTTAATTGCAAAATTTACATCAAAATGGGAAGAATAAATCTAACTAAACCTACAAAATAGAGATTAGCTAAACATACCACACAACCCAAGAAGTTATAGGAATAATTGGACTTAACACCCCACACATGGCTAACCAAGTACACATGTCTTAGTTTGGATCATGCTTAGGGGTTTAAGCAACCTGTATAGTAAAAGCATTTATATTTTTATTACAACACCTCTTAAGTACAATCCTCTGTAGAAGACATTATTAGACTAAGATCAACCTATCATCCTACACACATGCACCCTAACATCCAATCTAAAAATATTACATCATTAAAATCAAATCAGGCATCAAACCATGCACTGCCCTAACATAGAGCTAGAAATGGTGACTTAACCTAATGTGTGTGCCATTTAAGGCTTATGTGGCATGTCTTAGCTAGGCTTTAGAGTTGAAATTTTCTAAGTGTGAAAGATTCAACTTAGAGGGTGATTTCATTTTAAGTGATTTAGTTGATTTGATAATTTTATTTGATGGTTTGATTTGGTTTGAATGGACCTACACTTAGATACTAAATGTTGTGAAGAGAAGAAAAGAGGAGAGAACTCCTCTTTCATCCCTACCTTAATTAATTTCTAAGATAGATTCATTAGTGATTTTTCTTTAGTGAATATTTTATTATGTGTTTTAATTAACCCTAAGTTTAGATTTAATCTAAATAGCCCTATTTAATAAGAAAAGAATCTTAGAATTAGTTCAGGTGAATTACTATCACATGATACACAACAATATATTCCGTTCCACCATGCATACCATGCATATGAATGATCCTAAACATAGCTATACATGCAATGCAAATTTTAGCACACTTTGATGATGAATGCTAATAGATATGATTTGAAAATTTGGAAGTTCCATTGATGCATGTTTTATTATGTAAAAAAGAGAGATTCTTTATCCTTTAACATAATGCACATCCATGTATAAAAGACATAATTGAGTACGATGCCATTATTTTCTACACTAGGAGTGTAAGGTACAAGACCTACTTAGAGCTACTTAAAGCCTCGCAGCCCCTGGATGTCCAGACTAATATACCACATTTCTTAAATACATGTAAATGTATAAAAAGGGATAAATGGATGAAGAATCATGCAAAAGTTTTTTGTGTTTGATTTGATTGTATAGTTTATATGTGCAAAGCGAGAATCCTTCTTAAGTCATAACATAAGAATGCATATGAATAGATTTAAGCAAGTGTTGTGTTCTTTTCAAATGAACTATACATTTTGCAAATTCTATACAAGTCCATGTTAAGAGAAGAGAAGAAAACAACATAAAAAACACATCTTATGCTATAATCACATGCAAGCTTATAAGTACTTATAAGTAGCATCACTTCATTTATAATCTTTGAATTATAGGTTTTGAAAATAATTTTTGGTTTAATAGTGATAATAGCCACTCACATTCTTACTTTAGCCAAAACATGCAATTTGACATTAAAAAGAAACATTTTATCTAATTGATTTTTTTAAAAAAAGATGAATTCATGATTTCATATGGAAAATAATATTTAGCATGCTTGGAAAGAAATAAAGTGATGTAAGCATATGACTTCATTCACCATAATTAATTCCTAAAGACAATCCTATGAAATAAGATCATTTAAAGTGAATCAAAATTCTTTAAGGAGATTTTTATTTTTTTGAATTTGATTTGACTTAGAAATGTGAGAAAAGTTTGTTGATCCTAACCCATTTCCCATATGTGTGAATTGGTTTAATTTAATTTTAGAGCAGGTTGATTTTTATATTTTATTGAGGTTAAGGTGTGAATTAAATCCATTAATTACTCCTTACTTATACCACTTTAACATAATTAAACAACAAATTATGAGCCAACATATGATATGCACAACATGGAATTTAAATCAACAATGCACCTAAGAAATAAGGGGTCTAATGCAATTGGCTCACAATCATTGATTAATTAAATTAAAGGGTTTAATTAAGTACTTTCATAACCGTCCCACACATGTAGTTTGATTATGATTTCTTTTTTAAATTCTCTTAGGTTATTGAACACCTAAGAATCTACCCAAGAATTTAAGTGATTAAGTTCTGGAATAGTTTAGTTAATTAAGCCATTTAGTGAAGTGATTAAATCATTAATCAATTTGCAAATTAATTAAGTCTTAATTCAAATGAAATAAACTTAGGAGAAAAGATTGGAAAAGAAATCCTAATCTCATTCCCTAAGTCAATTCACTATTTCATGATGATTAACAAACTTAATTAATGAATTTATCATTATTTAATAGTTAATTAATCATTTATTTAATTAATAGAGGGATTAAGGATGAAATAAGAAATTCCCCTAATTAATCAAATAATAAATTTCAAGAAAATCATGGGAGGTGAAGATTATCCCACTAATTAACCCTAGGAAGTTTTAAATTAATTGTTGAAGTAATTAAGGAGTAATTAGCCTAATTAGTTTTATAATAAAACCCAGATTGACTAAAAGTCATTATTCAAAATCAATTAACCTTAATTTTATATTATTCCTCACTGAATTATCTTTAAAATGAAGTTAAGTTTGTATTTTTTGGATTTTTTTACAATTAGTTATAAATTTTAAACGTTTCATGATTAAAATCAGATTAATTAAGCTAATTAAACCCCTAATCCCGTCGGGAGATGTGGCGGTTGACGTGGTGCGCTTTCCATGTGGCATGATGGGATAGTTATTTTGTCACATCCGCTACAGTCACCGGCGAGGACACGCTTTCTCCACGGGCCGTCCGATCTAAGATTGGATGGCCATGATTAATCTCGTGATTTAGGCTTAAATTAAAGGGAGATCTAACAGGATTTAATCACAACCATCCTTCACAATCTCGTAAAATGGACGATGTATGTTCTGTCTCCTTCCAAGCAGCGAGAGACGGATGCCGTCCATCGATCGTCGCTCGATCCAAGCTCACCCAAGCTCGGATGGAGCAAACTCACCCCACACCTTCGGGGAAGCACAAGCAATGAATCCAATGGCTAAGATCTAATGGGATTACAATTCCCTTCACAAAGGACCAAGCAAAAATTCTTATGCCTATGGTTTTGAGCAATACCTCACCAGAGGTTATCACCGGTGCTTCTAACGGAGGAGGTAGCTTCATCTAGTAGGGAGGAGGTAGCTTCATCTAGTAGAGATGAAGCCTTGCTGAAGGTATTAAGCTTTGATTTGAGGTGGATAACTCTGTTAACCAAGTTCCCATTTAATGGCAGTCATGTTTGATCGAAGTTTTCCTTCCCGTGGCTTGGTGGCTTAGGAAACAACTTGATTGAGCTCGACTATGTCCCTTGATGGTGCTTACAAGAGTAATTTGGATTTGATGGTTGGAATTTGGATTGGCCTCCCCTATTTTAGCTTGAGCAAAATTGAGAAGGAGAAAATGGGGGGGAGCAATGCTTTCCAAGGCTGAGAAACTCTCAATCAAATTCCCTCTAGTATGAGAATGAGGGGAGTATATCTCCTCCCTCGATCGGATGAGACTAACTTTTGCCATATTAGCTCAATTGCTGGATTGATTGATCCATGGCGTTGAGACCCATGTGATTCATTTTAGGTAGTGGAGGGAGGAGAGAGTTCCCATGTGCTGGTGAGTGCATTGGTGATTCCAAGTGTCCACCCCATTGAGGGGTCGGTTTGGCCTTGTCATCATGGTCACCAATTGGGTCAGACCATGGTGAGGGTCATGTTCACCATCTCTTGGTAAAGTGGACCACTAGGAAGATGCCAAGTGGCCATGAGAATTGACAAATTCAAGTGAATTTGGCCATAAGATACGCTGTGACCAATGGGTAAAATGGTCATTTGGCCTTAATTTTGATTTGGACAGATTTAAAATGATTCAAAAATGGGTTGGGCCAAATTTCAAGTGATTTGGAGTTCATTTGGTTTGAATTGGTTCAATTTGATCCATTTAGGTCAAGTTGGGTCAATTTGGGTTAGGTTGACCAATTGGTCAAATTGGGTCAAACCATGGGTTAGGTCAAGTAAAAATGATCATTTGGATTTTATGAGTATCATTAGTTTGGTTCAATTTGATTTATATTTGGTTTTGGTTCATTTAGGTTCATTTAGGTCAAATGGGTCAAGTTGACTAATTTGACCCATTTGACCCAATTGGGTTAGGTCATGGGTTGGTTTAGCTTTGGTTGATCATTTGAAATGTGTTGCAAGCTTTGGTTTCATTCAATTTTAGTTTGGTTTGATTTCAAGTTGATTTGACCTTTTAGGTCAAGTTAGGTTCATGTTCAATTAGGCTAGGTTGGGCCTAGTTGGCCAATTGAAGCTTTGGTCAAGTTCAACAATCAATTTAGAATGAATTTGACCCCTTGGTTGCAAATAATTTGGCTTAGATCAAGATTTGACCCATTTTTGCTTTTAGGTCAACTTGGGTCAACTTAGGTCAAGTGGCCAATTGGGTTTGGCTCAATTGATGGTATGGTCAAGTTCAATCATTGGCTATGAATTGGTTGAGATCAATGGTTTCAATCAATTTAGCATATGGTGGATTTTGGCTAGTTTTAGTTTCATTTGGGCTAAGTGTTGACTTGGTCAAATGCTATGTTTGACTTGGTTTGACCTAATTTGAGTGATTGATCATCCTAAGATGATTGTTGCTCATAATGTGAGGCTTAGATGGGCATAGTTCAATCCAATTTAGGTTGGAATTGAACTTGGCTCAAAAAGTTATTTTAGGTCACTTTTGGTCAAGTGAGCTTAAATGGGTCAATTGACTTGATCAAGGCTTGATTCAAGTTTGGTTGAACTCACATATCAACTTAAGATTGAAATATAAATCCAATTGTAAGTGATTTGGAGTCAAATGAGTTTTGATTCATTTGATAATTCCAAGTTCAAAGGATGAACATGGGTTTGATTTGAGTTAGTTTGATTTTGGTTTGATGATTGTAGTTTATCTTATATTTTGGCAAGTGATTGAAGGAATGATTGTTTGAAGAGAAAATCCAAAGGTTTGGGTTGATTTGAGAATGATTTGGTTAAGTTCAAGAATTTGACTTGAAAGGGTATATGTTAGATTTAGGTTAGATTTGAACTTGAGTTTTGAATTTAGTTTTGGTTATTTGAATTTATATTTCATTTATATGTGAATATAAATGAGAATATAAATGGGTTATGAGAAAAATCTTTTGAGTTTGGAGTGATTTGGATTTGATTTGAGCTAAGTCCATAAGATGAAATCAAAAGGGCTTAGGAAAGATTTTGGATTTGGAATTCAATCATGGGTTTCAATTATTTGATTTGGAATTGATCATGATTTGAATTTTGGAATTGATTTATGATTTGAGAAAATCAACTGAATTGGGATTGATTTAAGATTTAAGTTTGAAGTTTTGTTTGAAAGAAAGAAGCAAGGATTTGGTTTAAGCTATAGGGTAGGCAAGTTTTCCTAATACCCCTAAAGCCTAACCTATTCCTATGGCTAAATATTCTAAGTCTCTATGGTTAGGTTAAGTGTTCATCTAATTACTAGAAGTGTCTTAAAACTAAGGAACTCTAAGTGTTTAGAGGAGTCCTATGTCTAAGATGGAGAAGTTGAGAGCACACTCTAAAAGTGAGGTCAATAGTAACCAAGCCCACTTGTTCTAACTTAGGCTATGCACAGCAAAAGCATTTATATTTTTATTACAGCAGCCCCTTAAGCATGACCCCCTGCAGTAATCATGATTAGGCAAATAACAAGCTAACTTTCAGATTACGCACATACACCCTAACATCCAGTCTACAATAATACATCACAAAATAAGCATGCATCAAACCATACACCACCCTAACATAAAGCTAGAAGTGGTGACTTAGTCTAAAATGTGTGCATCAAGCCTTGTGTGGTATGTCCTAACTAAACTTTAGAGTTATAATTTTGCTAAGTGTGAAGGATTTAATTTATAAAGGGTTGATTTCTCTTTAAGTGATTTAATTAATTTAAATATTTTACTTAGTGTTTTCTTTTGTTTCATATGGTCTACACTTAACAACTAAGTATTATAAAGAGAAGAAAGAGAGGAGGCCCCTCTTTCATCCTACCTTAAGCCACTTTTAAAGTAAGTTGATCAATTCTTAGTGAATGGATTATTACAAGTTTTGATTAACCCTAAGTTTAGGTTCACTCTAAATAATCTTATTCAATAAGAAAGACATCTTAAGATTAATTAGAATGAATTACTATCATATAACACATATTCATTCATTACTTTCCATCATGTACATCATGAATATGATTAAATCCTATGTATAGCTATACATGCAATTTGCCTCTTAACACACTTAAATGATGGATGCAAAAAAGTGTATTTGGAATTTAAATATTTTGTTTGATTGGATTATGAATGCATGTGTTTTTTTATAGAAAAAGGGATTTTCATCCATTAGCTAAGCACACATTCACATGTATAAAAGTTTTAAGTGAGTACGACGCCATTATTCTATATCAGGGGCGTAAGGCACAAGACCTACTTAGAGCTACTTAAAGCCTCGTAGCCCCGGGATGTCCAGACTAATATACCACTTTTCTTAGATACATGTAAATGTATAAGTGACTATGAGAATAGGAAAAACCCATGCAAAAATTGTATTTTTGATTTACTTGATTCATGTTTCTTATTCATTAGTTATATCACACATTCATATGTATAAGACTTTTAAGTGACAATGGTTCCATTATTCTATACCAGGGGTGTAAGGTACAATACCTACTTAGGGCTACTTAAAGCCTCGCAGTCCCGGGATGTCCAGACAAATATACCACCTTTCTTATATACATGTGAATGTACAAAAAGAACCATAAGAATGAGAAGTTATGCAAGAGGTCACATTTGATTTGATTACATGATTTACATATGTGATATAAAATTCTTCCTAAGTTATAACATAGGGATATAGAGGAATAGATATAGACAAATGTTGTGTTCTTTTCAAATGAACTATACATTTGTAAATCCCATGTAAATCCATGTAAGGTAAGGAAAGAGAACTTCATATTACATATCTTATATTATGAACACATGCAAACTTATATATACTTGTAATTAACACACTTCATATATTATAATTGATTTATGGGCTTTTAAAAATAGCTTTTGATTTAATAATAATAATAGCCACACCTATTTTTAATTTAAGTCAATACATGCAATTTAACATAGAAGAAACCATTTCATTTAATTAATTTTAAAAGAAATGAATGCATGATTTCACATGGCAAGCAATATTTAATATGGTTGGAAAGAAATAAATGAATATAAGCACATGATCTCATTCATCCCAATTAATTCCTAAGGATAATCATATTAAATAAGGCTATTTAAAATAAACCAAATTCTTTAAAGACATTTTTAACTTTGAGTTTGATTTGATTTAGGAATTATGAAAGAGGTTTTCTAATCCTAATCTAATTCCTTATGAATGAATTAATTTGGTTTAATGAAGAATATTTAGGTTGATTTTATGTTTTAATTAGGTTAAGATATGAATTAAGTGAATTAATTAGCCCTTACCTATATCACCTTAAGTTAATTAACTAATTAATAATAAGTTAATATGATATGCAACCACATGAAAAGTAAATTTGTAATGCTTCTAAGAAATGAAAGGGGCCTAATGCAATTGGCTCATGATTAATAGTTAATTAGGCTTAAGGGATCTCACTTAACTACTTTTATAGTTTTCTCACACATCTGAGCTAACCATAATTTCATTATCTCTCACCTTGGGTTATTGAACACCCAAAGAGCTACCCAAGATCAATTAAAGGTTGCTTAGGTGTGAAGTGGATTTTAGATTGAGTTAAATCAAGCTTATTAATTAGCTGATTAAATTCTTTGATTACATTTTGATTAGAATGATAAAATTAATTTAGGGAGAGGGATCAAGGATAAGGCCTCAATCCTAAATCCCTAAGTCATTTCAAACACTCAATTAGGCTCTAATTTTTGTCTTGAAAATTAATTAAATAATTAAGCAATTAATTACCTCATAACTATCAATTAATTTAATTCCAAAAAGTGAAGGAAATCTAGGAAATGAATTAGAAAAAATATCCCAATTACACTCCCTAAGTTCCCTTACTATTCTACAGAGGTAATTAAACTTAAATAATTAATTAAACCACTGTTCATTCACTAATTATCACAAATTAAATTAAGAGAATAATTAGGACTTAATCAATTGATTCCTTAATTAAGCAACCAATAAAATCCTAGAAAAATATGAGAGGTAAAGTTCATCCCCTTTGCCATCTACAAAAAATTTGAGATTAATTGGATGCTTAATTAAGGGGTAATTAAGCTAATTAGATTTCTAATTAAACCTTAATTAAGCCAAAATCACTATTCAAAATCAATTAATAATAATTATTCTAGATACTACTCTAAAATACCTTTAAAATGGGCCAAAGTTTGCATTTTTTAGATTTTCTACAATTAGTTAAAAATTTTAGAAATTTCAAGCTTTAAAAAATAATTAATTAGCCTTAATTACATCTCTAATCCTAACGTATGCAATGTGGCATAATGCGTGCGCGCTTGATGAGATTAGTTATAAAAGTTATCACATCTACGCGACCGACGAGGACACGATTTCATGGACCGTCATCTAAGATCGACATCACGATTTAGGTTGGGAGAAAACATCAGGGATCTATTGTGATCTAATCACAGCCATCCATTCCAATCATGTGAAATGGACGGTGATGATCTTCCTCCTTCAAGCGAAAAGATGAGCATCCCGTCTTTCCTCTCAATCCGAGCTCACCCGAAGCTCATTGAGATAAACTGATCCCACACCTTCAAAAGGAGGGGGGATGCACATCCAACGGTTAAATTCACATGGGATTCAAATTCTCTTCGAAAAACACCAAGCATGATTTCTTTATAGCTATGGTTTTGAGGAATTACCTTGTTGGAGCTAAGACCGGTGGTCGGGATCACCGGAGGTAGCTTCGTCTAGTCAAGATGAATCCATGTTGAAGAAATTTGGGCTTGATTTGGCGTGGAATGCTCGATCGACCACCTCACGCATGTAGGAGCCTTGGTTTGATCGAAGTCGCACCTTTGACCACTTGAGAGCTCGGGAAAAGACTCATTTGGCTTCGAGGAGTGTGGCGATAGTGTGGGTAAAAGGAATTTGAGTTTGAGATAAATGGAGAGTTTGGATCAAGATTGTCATCCCCATTTTGCACCTGCGAACATGAAATTTAGATTTTGGAATGCTTGGGAAAGTTTAGAATTACTCTAGAAGGTTTCGAAAATGCCTTAGGGACTCAAAGCTTTTGAATGCCTTCTAAATCATGCTCGAATTGATGGGGTATACCCCTCAATCCATAAAGAAGGATAGACGGTAGTGTGCGCACAATATGAGCTAGTTTGCCACCGTCCGGTCGTTCGACTTGTCTCTATAAAGTCCATGTGGCCAGGGATGGGAGAAGTAATGGGAGGCTGCCATGGATCCAATTTGCAACGGTTGCAAAGCTTGGATCCATGTGGTGCTTGGTTTGAGTTGGAGTTGAGTCAACTCACCTTCCAAAGGTCCATGGCGACCTAGGGAGAAGTGGGGTGAGAGAAGGTTCTATTGAGTGGGAGCCATGGGATGGGAGAGTTGACTTGGCTTGGATCCATTGGTTTTGAAGCTTAAATCCCATGGTTTAATTGCTAAACCCCTTGAATGGGGCTCTCTTATCTTTTGGAGTGGTTTTGGGCTGCCCTAGGATGAGTTTAAGTTGAGTTAGATCAGCCCACAAGGTTCCATAAATTAGATTTGAGTGGTTTGGCTTAGATTGGTCAAATGGGTTCAATTTGGGCTATGTTGGGCTGGGTTAACCAATTGGTCAAATTGGGTCAAGCCAAGGCTTGAGTTAGGTTCCTATGATGATTTGGGATGTTTTGGTTCAATTTGTTTGAGTTGGTTTTGCCTAGGTTTGGATTTGACTCATTTAGGTTCAAAAGGGTCAAATTGGTCAAGTTGACCAATTTTACCAATTTGACCAAATTGGGTTGGGTTAAGTGTTGAGTCAAGTTCAATTGGTCAATTGAAAATGATTGTAGGCTTTAGTTTGATTTAATTTGAATTTTAGCTAATTTGACCCTTTAGGTCAATGTGGGCTAGGTTGGGTCAAGTTGACCAATTGGTCAACTTGTGCTCAATTATGGCTTTGGTCAAGTTCAATAAGTTATTTGGAATGAACTTGATGCATTGGTTGCAATCAATTTGGATCAAATCATGATTTGACCTATTTTAGCTTTTTAGGCCAATTTGGATCAACTTAGGTCAAATGGCCAATTAGACTTGGTTTAGCTCAATTGATGGTTTGGTCATGTTCAATCATTGATTATGAATTGGTTTGAGTCAATGGTTTTAATCAATTTAGCATATGGTGGATTTTGGCTAGTTTGGGTTTTATTTGGGTTAAATGTTGACTTGGTCAAAGGCTAGGTTTGACTTGGTTTGACCCAATTCAATGCAATTGATCATCGTGGGATGATTGTTGGTCATGATTGAAGGTTTAGGTAGGCTTGGTTAAATTCAATTTGGATTGGATTAGAATTTGGCTTAAAAGGGCTCTTAGATCACTTTGGGTTAAGTGGACCTAGATGGGTCAATTGGCTTGATCAAATCTTGATTCAAGTTTAGTTGAACCCACATATGACTTAGAATGGAAATATAAATCCAATTGCAAGGGGTTTGAAGCCATATGAGTTTTGGTTAATATGATAATTTTCAAGTCAAAAGGGTCGACATGGATTTGACTTGGGTTTAGTTTTATAATTGTGGTTTGTATTTATATTTGGATCAATGATTGAAGGAATGATTGAATCATGAAGAAATCTATGGGTTTGAGTTGATTTAGATATCATTTAGCCAGGTTCAAGAATTTGGCTAAAAAGGCTAAAATTGAGAATTTGATTTAATTTGAATTTAGTTTGGACCATTTGAATTTATATTTCATTTATATTTGTGAATATAATGGAGATATAAATAGCTTATGAGAAAATCACTTGAGTTTGGAGTGATTTGGAAGCAAATTTGACCAAGTTATGGGATGTAGGTTAAAAAGGGCTTAAGTAGAGAATTGGTTTGGTTTGATTTATTTTTGGTCATTGGAGAGTGGGTTTCATTTATATTTGTGAATATAAAGAATGGTATGATTGATGTATAAAGAAATCAATTGAGTTTGATTTGATTTGGATTGAGATTTTGTTAAGCTTATAAAGGTAGGTCCATATGGCTTAATGAAAGGTCTTGATTTGGTTTGATTTAGTTTGATTTGATTGGGATGGTTTGAGTTTAGATTTCATTTATATTTGTAAGTCTAAATGAAAGAATGATTTAATTATAAAGAAATCAACCAAATTTAATTTGGTTTGAAGGAAGTTTTGGCTAAGCATATGAAGGTGGTTCATACAGCTTTGAAAAGGAATTTTGAATTTGGATTTAGTCATGGGTTTCAATCATTGGATTCAAATTTTGATTTGGAATTTGATATATGATTAAAAGATCAAATTGATTTTTTGAGAAAATTAATTGAGTTGAGGTTGGTTAGGATTTGGTCAAGGCCAAGTCCATAAGATAAAATCAATGGGCATAGGAAGGGGTTTGGAGTTTAAATTTAATCCTGGGTTTTAATCATTGGAAGTTGGATTTGATTTGGGATTTGGATTTGAATTTGAGGTTTGGTTTGAAAGAAGGAAGCAAGGATTGGGTTTAGGCTATGGGTAGGCAAGTCCTCCTAAATCCATAAGGCATAAGCCATTCTTATGGCTAACTCTTCTAAGTCTTTAGGGTTATGTTAATGTTCACGTAATCACTAGAACTGTCTTAAGACAAAGGAATTCTTAGTGTCTACAAGAGTCCTAGATCTATGATGAGGAAGTTGAGATCTCACTCCAAAATTGAGGTCAACACTGGAGCTCATCAAAGGGTTACTGTAGGTGATCTTGTTGTAGCGACAAGTCCCCAACAAGTCCCTTGTTGATTACATTCTCATGTGGAAAAACCTAAGTATGAAATGCAAATCGCAATTGTCTGAACAACATGCCATAGAGATTCTCTTGAAGAACATCCATGGTTTCAATTGTTTTCATGCTCAAGGGTTTCACAATCAAAACCTTCAAGAAATTAATCAACAAGGTGGCTAGTCTATAAGAAGAGGCTAAACAGTTGTCTTTCCAGGACCAGTCAGCCAAGCCTAGACCTCATTAGGTATTTAAGAAGAAGCCAGGGGTAGTCACAACAATTGACAAGGGGAAGCATCCAACTAGGGTTCAGTCAGATAGGCCTCGAGCTCAGCAATCTCCTCTTCCACCTCCTCTGCCACTACCTTGGCCATTATACTAGCCACCTCGTGCCACAAAGAAACCACCGCTATTATTACTTACCTACTCTTACCGACAGATTGAATAAACCTTATTCATTCAAAAGGGAGGTAGTTAGGAAGATCTTTAAGAATCTCTTAAAGAAGTCTGATTTCCAGTTAATGGAGCCTAGGAGGCCGGAGAAAGTGGCAAGAGTCATGATCCAAACTATTGCCCCTACCACCGCATGCTAGGCCATGTCTTAGAATATTGCATTACATTTAAGGACTGGTTTAAGCGTAGCTTCAAGTTGGGTGCCATTGTCTTCCCCAAGGAATACCTATTGGAACAACCTTTTAGTTATGTTAGGGTAATTCTTCATGATACATGCGATCCTCTCAAGATAAAGGAAGGTTGGGATATCCCCTATCCCAACCTCCAAGAAAATTATTTCTAAGATCAGAAAATTACCCTTGCAGGTGCCTGAAGTAGCTCAAACCTCTAACTCAAAGGAAAGTTTGTAAGTTAGTAAGGATAACTTGAGGGAGGTAGGAGCCTAGCAGCAGCAACGATAACCTCCACTTGCCCGGGATAGCATAGTAGTGCAACCACTGATTGATTCCAGCACTCCTTCCACAGTTGTAGCTACAGCTTCTCCAGCCAGCTCTTCATCTAGCAACCATATTGTATTAGTGGAGGGGGTGCCAAATCCCTCACTCTGCTTACTTTACTTGATCTCTACTTTGTACCTCAATCTAAATCTAAGAAATCAATAAAGAAAGTTGATTCCACTTATCTACTTTTGATGGTCTTGATGGTTTTATCTCTATAGAAAGCTCTCCAAGCATTAATAACTATAACAATTCTGATAAACTTCTTTCCGATTCTAAAATTGATTTCCCATTTCTAAATCATTTAGGTTTGCCCATTGAGATTGATTTGGAGTCATCCACTAATGATCCTATGGGAGAAGTTGTAGGTGAACTTGATGAGCAGGTAAAACTTTCCACTAAACCATCTCATGAAATTACTAAAATCAACCTCCGTAGTGGCAAAGTTCTACTTCCTAGGGTAGCACCTCAGGATAAGAGTAAACAAGTCATTGATTCTAGTGATCAAGAATCCCCTCCACAAGATGCTATCTATGAATGTGCTTATGGAGGACCAGCCTAGAGTTGACTACAATGTCCTCACTCACATGACAAAGTTGTTAGCTAAGTTAAGCATATATGATGTTCTTATCTTATCCAAAGAGATGAGGGAGTCATTGATCAAAGCCCTTCTTGATCCAAAATAATGCTTAGCTCAGCTGATCATTATTGGAGAGGAGGCATGTTATTCAAGGGACGCCCGTGGAGTTACATTCACCGATGAAGATGTTCTTTTGGGGACAACTGAGCATAACCGTCCCCTCCACATTACAATGGACATGGGCAGATTCAGACTCTCCAGGGTGTTAGTTGATCCAGGTGCATCAGTGAACATTATGAGTCTAAAGACCCTTGCCTACTTGAGGATTGACATCTCTGAACTCCGAGGAGATCAGATGATGTTAAGAGGATTCAATGAGCAAGGCGAGAGGGCTTTAGGCTCCATAGTGTTACCTTTAGAGATAGATGATTGGAAGATAGAACCCAAGTTCTACATCATTGGTTTAGATACATCTTTCATTGCTTTGCTTGGTAGGCCTTGAATATATTGAAATAACACGGCTCCATCCTCTTTACATCAGTGCAACAAATTTCAAAGAGGTGAAATTGAGTATTGTGTCAAAGGATACTTGAAGCCATTTTCAGTTAGAGAGATTGATATATATGATGATGCAGTCTACTATCTTTCTCAAAATTAGAAAGTATTCTCACTAACTTGGTGAAAATTCAAAACAAAGAAAAAATAAAAGAAAAAGGAAAAGAAGAAAAAGGAAAAGAAGAAAAAGAAAAAGGAAAAAATGAAAAAGAGAAAGAAAATAAAAGTACAAAGTGAGAAGACAGGAAGAAGTAGAGATCTTGGATTCCACAAATGTTCCTCCACATGAACAAATGGGATGATGACCAAGTAGAGGTGAGGCATCCGGAGGCGCCTCAGGTGGAAGACCTCCGGTGGCCAAGAGGGAGCTATGTTCCCTCAGAGTACCCCTGCTATCCACATCGACTTAGAGTCCAGTTTAGAGGATGAGTCTCATGTGGTTAGCATGCCAACCAACCCCTCTTAGTAAGTCCCTTTAGAGGTGACATTCGAGCCAGATAGTAGTGAAGATCAAGCCTCCAAACAAACCATGAATGTATCTGAATCATTATTATGTAGAATAGTTAGACAACAGTTGGGAACTTTAGCTCTAACCTCACTCTCTTCCTAGAGAGTTAAAGGTTTGGTAGTTAAGAAGGCCCCAAGTCATCCATGATGTCAAGCCAAAGAGGTTTTGTTGGGAGCATCATTCTCAAGTAAAGTGATAGAACTTGAGGATGATTCATATAAAGATTTAATAGAACTACCTTTTGATTGGTATTCGCCTTGTATTATTAACTTAGAAAGAAGGGATTAATTCTACATACTTGGTCTAAAACATAGGTCAGATTACTTTGAAAGACTATGGGACAACCAAAGTAGACATTCTCAAAGACCAAGACTAGGATTCAGTGGGACTAGTCGATGATGACAACCATTGCCTAGTCATCACCAATCATTTGAAGTCTGATAGGTTATTTTCAAATCATGATAACTTTATGAGGAGGTGCGTTTAGAAATTTTAGACGATTCAAATGATCTTGAAGTTAAAGATGCACCACTAGAGTTTGAAGAAGAAATTAGATCGACCATCGACAAACTCAAAGAAATCAACTTAGGGCTAAAAGAAGATCCACACCCGACATACATCAGTTCCTTATTGAATGAAGAAGAAACCAAAGACTTAGGCTATTAGCTAAGTTTAAGGACTATTTTGCATGGAGTTATGAAGAAATGGTTGATTTATCTCTTGAAGTAGCAGTCCACAAACTAGCAATAGATCCTAATGCTAACCCTATCAAGTAGGCTCCTAGACGCATGTGATTAGAAATTGTGCAGCCTGTCATTTCTAAAATCAAGAAAGTGATTGATGCTAGCTTTATTAGGGAAGAAAAATATCCCACCTAATTAGCCAGTGTCATTCTAGTTAATAAAAAGAATAGCCAAATTCACATATGTGTTGATTTTAGGGATCTAAATAAGGCATGTCCTAATGATAAATTTTACTTCCTATACCGAAACTAATAGTGGACATTGCCTCATCTCATGCAATCTTCTCTTTCATGGATGGGTCCTCTCACTACAACAAAATTAAGATGGCCCCCAAGGATGAGAAAAATACTACTTTTCAAACCTCGATCGGAATATATTAATATAGGGTCATGCCTTTTGGCCTTAAAAATGCCGGTGCTACATACCAGGGGGTCATGACTCAGATCTTTAATGAACTCATTCATCATCAAGTTGAATGTTATGTTAAAGATCTTGTAGTCAAGAGTAAAAAAAAGGAATATCATCTATTTGACTTGAGAGAAATTTTCAAACAGTTAAGACAATATAACCTCAAAATGAATCCCCTGAAGTATGCATTTGAGTCCGTGAAAATTCTTGGGTTGTCGACACCGTGGGAATAGAAATTTCCTCGAATAAGATCAAGGTTGTCTTAGAAATTCCACCCCCCTAAAAGTCTAACTCAACTCAGACCATTCCAAGGGTAGTTGGCGTATCTAAGATGCTTCATTTCCAACCTATCATAAGATGCCAGTCATTCTCAACACTTGTCAAAAAGGATGCCAAGTTCAAGTGGGATGATAAGTGTCTGCATGCTTTTGAAGACTTCAAACACTACCTGCTAATGTCAGTTCCTGATAATCCTGTGACATTTATATACCGCATTAGATGATTCCTTTTGCACTTTGTTGGCTCAAACCAATGACGAAGGAAAAGGGAATGCACTCTACTATCTCAATCATAATTTAATCCCTGCTGAGACAAACTACCCACCTATTAAAATCTTTGCATCTCAAAAGCTATGACATTACATGCTTTCTCATAAGGTGAATCTGATCTCTAGAATCAATCCACTACAATATCTCATGACACGACCAATATTTTCCAGAAGGTTAGCACGTTGGTCCATGATTTGTCAAGTTTGACATCACATTTGTACCCTACGGCGGTGAAAGGGCATGCACTTTCTTAGAAGACACCTACTTCGATGATTTCGGCTTAGTGACTCCTCCTCGATGAACAAATCATGAACTGAGGGGACACTAGCATTCACCATTGGGAGATGCATTTTTATGGTACAATTTATTTTCAAAAAAGTGAAGAACCACGATCTGCTCTTTCAAGGCCGTGATGTGATGAGATTCTCATATCATCTGTCCAATCCATGCACCAACAATGAAGTCGAATATGAGGCTTTGATTGCTGGTCTGGAGTTAGACATTACACTATGCGTCCAGAGCAACAACATCTTTAGGGATTCTCAGTTAGTTATCAACCAAATTATTGAGTTTTACAAAGTTTTGAAGCCTAAGATCCACCATTACCACAAGTATATGATGGAGTTATTGGCACAAATCCTAGTGGTTACCATCTACAAGATTCCTCGAGGAGAAAATGTGGTAGCAGATGCATTGGCCAAGCTTGCCAAGGAGTTAACATGTCTAAGATAAGTCACTAAAGTCCAAAATAGACAAGTCTTATCCCTTGTTGATGCTAACTCATCAAGAGACATTCTCTTAAAGGAGGATCATTATCAAAAAAGGATGACGAGTCGATTGGAGGCAACCATTCATGGATTACATACATACAGGCAAACTACCTCAAGAGAAGTCACTAGCACATCAAGTGAAGCAGAGAGCTCTCGCATACGCTCTCATGGATGGAACCTTATACCGACGGTCTTTCAATCATATGTGGTTATGCTATTTAGACAACATGAAATCCATAAGATCGGTAGGTACACTGTGTTTATGGAGCTCATCACATCGAAGAATGAAAGCCAAGATCAATAGACTAGGATACTACTAGCCTTCGATGATCACAGAATGCATGGATATAGCTAGGAGATGCCACCAATGTCAGTTGCACGGTGTTTTCTTACACCAATTACCCAAAATTCTACATCTTACATTGGCCATTTGAGTGTTGTACACATAGTGATAGATTCTCCTTCTTCCAAGAGTCACCAATTCATTCTACCGCCACGACTACTTTTGGGTGAGGTGATCCCACGCAGAGAGGTCACAAATGTGCTCTAGTTTTTTAGAACCATATCATATATAGTTCGGGTTTCGTGAATTATATCGAAATTATATTAATGTAAAATTCACTAAAATCAATAGCTTTGCCCAAAGACACATCAAAGATTTGAGATAATGCACCATCTATTACCCAAGGGCAAATGGCTTAGTAGAAGCCTTCAACAAAACTCTCATCCAAATATTAAAGAAGACACTCGACATAAGAATGGCATGAGCAAGTTAGTTGAAGCCTTGTGGGTTTACCGCACACAGAACTCCAACTCAATCTACCCCTTTCTCCTTAGTATGGGTTTGAAGCAGTTCTACCTTTAGAAGTCCAACTCCCATCATTAAGGATAGCTGTGAGTGATAAAATCACAACAGAGTAGAAAGTCAAGTTGCATTTAGAAGAGCTCGAAAGATTAGAGGAGAGAGGTTTCCGGGCATGCCAAAATCTCGAGTTGTATAAAGTTAAAATGATTAAAGCTCATAACAAGTTGGTCCACCCTAGAGCTTTTCAAGTAGGAGAGCTTATTTTAGTTCTAAGAAAATCAATTATTGCCCATTGAAAGATGGGAGGTAAGTTTTAATCCACTTGGGAAGGCTTTTTCACCATAGAAAAGGCTTACCAAGGAGGATCCTATCAGCTTATAAATTGTAAGGGTGAGCTCCCTATGCTTCCAATCAATGGACTCTACCTGAAGAAATATTATCCATAAATCTTGTTTGAAATCAATTATTAATAAAAATTCTTTCATCTCAAATTCCATCTCTTCATAGTTGTTTAGAAATATCTTTGCTTGCGAATCTACCATGATGTGTTTAGGGTATGTGTAAAAGAACCTAAGAGGCATCTTATTCCTTCTTTAACAACACCAACCATATGCATGTTTTTTTGTCTCAGGCTACTTTGATGTGGAGCAAGCCCCTGTGCCACTCACTCATTAGTGCTTAGGTCTGGTTGACATGCTACCTTGCTAGTGTGTCACCCTAGTGGTCCCTTGTTCAAGAATATATAAGTCTGCTACACTTTCTTTCCTGACTTGGCCGTTGCACGCAGATGAGTGCCTTGTTAATTTGGTATGCCTTACTGCACAGCCGATAAGCTACCCTCATGTTGGCTCCATTTAAGAGGATGAGTCTGCTAAGTCTTCTTCTTAAACTAGCCATCATGAACTAACTTGGTTGAGTATATATGACAAACACACAAACACATATCTTTTATCTTGGGCTATCTTGATGTGGGAAAGCCCCTATGACACTCACTCATTAGTTGCTCTAGGTCGGCCTGACGTGCTACCTTGTTAGTGTGTCACTCCAATGTCCCCTTGTTCAGAAAGATGTAAGTCTATTACACTTTTTTCCTGACTTGATCAGCTGCATACTAATAAGAACCTTGTTTGTTTGGTAGGCCTTACTACGCAGCCAGTAAGCTACCCTCATATTGGCTCTATTTAAGAGGATGCAAGTCTTACACCTTCTTCTTAAACTAGCCATCATGAACTAACTTGGTTGAGTATATATGACAAACACATAAACACATATCTTTTGTCTTGGGCTATTTTGATGTGGGAGCAAGCCCCATGGCTCTCACTCATTAGCTTTAGGTCGCCGACGCTACCGCTACTTGACACCCCGTGGTCCCTCATTCAAAAGATGTAAGTCGGTTATGCTTTCTTTCGACTTGATGATATCAATGAGCTCCTTGTTAGCATGGTAGGCCTTATTGTGCAACCAGTGAGCTACCTCATGATGACTTCATTTTAGAGGATGTGAGCCTGCTATGCCTTCTTCTTAAACTAGCCATCATGAACTAACTTGGTCGAGTATATTTGAGGATTAGGGTAAGTCCCCCAGTGGCTCTTTTCCTCCTAACTACTTCAAGTCTAGGTTTATTCCTTACACGGGACTCCTCACTTGATAGTCACCCTAGGTCGGATAGCACCCGTTGAGCCAAAGACAGACTATCCTGACAATCAGTTCCGCCTTAGAGAGATGTAAGTCTACACGCCTTCTTTCTAGACTGATTGTTACACACCGATGAGCACCTTAGGTTGGTTGGTTATTGCTATGCTGACCGCGACTCACCTGGTGGATACACCACTCTTGGTAGATGTAAGACTACTACGCTTTCTCTTTGAGTTGGCCATCGAATACCTACAGGATTTCTTTTACAAGGTTCTGGATAACGCCCCTAATGACACCTCCCCTGTGGGCACTCTATTTGGATCACATTCTTAGCGACCCCATTTAGACTCTACCCCGGTTACTCTTGGATTGGACAGTCCCCCTTTCCTGATATTAGCCCCTTCTTAGTGGATCCATTGCATACCGATAGGGACCATTTCATCCGATTCACCTTTCTCTCTCCTGGGGAGTCCAAATTTAAAACTACCTTATCCCTAGCGGATCCAAGCTCATATCTCTAGCAGATGTTCCCTCAAAACTAGATAATATCCTTTCCTCAGTGGAGCCTCAAACCATAAGTTCTCACAAATAAAATTAAATTCTCATCCCCAGTGGATGCCCCACCAATCAAATTAAACTAATTTCCTCCCCAGCGAGGCATGAATCATATCCTCTCCCTAGGGCTCATAAAATCAAACCTAGTCAAATCCCTATCCCTAGTTAATGATCTAAACCGCTTCCCTTGTGGAAGGTTCATGCACTCATCCTTAGTAGATCATTTCTTCCTGAATCATTATCAAACTCAACTTTTATCCTCTATGGATAACTTGAACATGCTTCCCTAGTGGAAGGTTCACATACTTAATCCCTCAGTGGATCCTTCTGTCCTCTCTTATGCCCTTGGCATGAGTTGAGTTGGATTGCACTAAGATCTTGATTCTATCTACATCTCGGGTTTAGGGGTAGATCATTTATGTTAGTGGTTGCAATCCTTCGGATGTTGTTGATCATCCCGATCAACACCAATACGTGCAGTGCACCTAGTTAGTTACACCACACCTATTGAACACCCATTGTTGACCTCACTTTTGGGAGTGAGCTCTCGACTTCCTCATCATAGATCTAAGACTCTTGTAAATACTAAGTGTTCCTTAGTCTTAAGACACTTCTAATGATTAGGTGAATACTTAACTAAAGCCTAGAGACTTAAAAGAGTTAGCCATAAGAATATATTATGCCTTAGAGATTTAGGAAGACTTGCTTACCCTATAGCCTTAAACCCATTCCTTGCTTTCTTATTCCAAACAAAACACCATAAATCAAATGCAACCCCAATCAAATGATTGATACCATGATTGAATTCAAACTCCAAAACCCCTTTCTAAGCCATATGAACCATATGCTTAGCCAAAACCTCCTTCAAATCAAATCAAATTTGGTTGATTTCTTTATAAATCAATCATTCCTTCATCTATATTTACAAATATAAATGAAATCTAAATTCAAACCATTCAAATCAAATCAAACTAAACCAAACTAAATCAATTCCCTACTTAAGCCCTTTTGACCTACATCCCTCAATTTGGTCAAATTTGCTTACAAATCACTCCAAACTTAAAGTGATTTTTTCATGAATTATTTATATCTTCATTTATATTCATAAATATAAATGAAATATAAGTCCAAATGGCCAAAACCAAACCCAAATCAAATCAAATTTCTAATTTTAGCCTTTTTAGCCAAATTCTTGAACTTGGCAAAATGATATCCAAATCAACTCAAAGCCCATGGATTTCTTCATGATTCAATCACTCTTCAATCATTATTCCAAATATAAACACAAACTATAATTACCAAACCAAATCTAAGTCAACCCAAGTCAAGCCTATGTTGACCCCTTTTGACTTGAAATTTTCATATGAATCAAAATTCATTTGACTCCAAATCACTTGCAATTAAATTTATATTTCCATCCTAAGTCTATATGTGAGTTCAATTAAACTTGAATCAAGCCATGATCAAGCCAATTAACCCATTTAGGTCTACGTGACCCAAAGTGACTAAAAGATCTTTTTGAGTCAAGTTATATTTCAACTCAAATTGGATTGAACTAAGCCCATCCAAACTCATATCATGATCAACAATCATCCTAGATTAATCAATTGTCTAGAATTGGGTCAAACAAAGTCAACCTAGCCCTTTGACCAAGTCAACACTTAACCCAAATGAAACCCAAACTAGCCAAAATCTACCATATAACAAATTGATTGAAACCATTGACTCAAACACACTCATAATCAATGATTGAACATGACAAAGCTATCAATTGAGCCAAACCAAGTCCAATTGGCCATTTGACCTAAGTTGACCCAAATTGGCCTAAAAAGCTAAAATGAGTCAAATCATCATTTGATCCAAATTGACAAAACTAAAGTTCCTTCCAAATCACTTATTGAACTTGACCAAAGCCATGATTGAACCCAATTTGACCAATTGGTCAACATGACCCAACCAGCCCAAATTGACCTAAAGGGTTAAATTGGTCAAAATCCAAAGTAAATCCAAATTAAACCAAACTAAAGCCTACAATTACTTTCAATTAACCAATTGAATTTTGACTCAACACCTAACCCAACCAAATTTGGTCAACTTGACCCATTTGACCCTTTTGAATCCAAATGAGTCAAATTCAAACCTAAGCCAAATTAATTAAAACCAATTGAGCCAAAACATCTCAAATCATCATATGAACCTAACCCAAGTTTTGGTTTGACCCAATTTGACTAATTGGTCAACCCAACCCAACCTAACCCAAATGAACACATTTTGACCATATGAAGTCAAATCACCCAAAATCACTTTTTGGAACCTTGGTGGTTGACCTAACCCAACCCAAATGAACCCTAGCTTAGCCCCAAGCCAAGCCCAAATCTATGTGGGACCCATCCCATGGGGATTAACCGATGGACACCTCTCTTTGCATTGGATTCTAGCCATAAGTGGCAAAGTCCACTTGCCAA
This sequence comes from Cymbidium sinense, assembly GCA_021442155.1. NCBI lineage: Eukaryota > Viridiplantae > Streptophyta > Magnoliopsida > Asparagales > Orchidaceae > Cymbidium > Cymbidium sinense. The sequence goes on from CM038219.1 coordinate 93,754,653, forward strand.
ATGAGGAACTCATAAGCTTCCTAGCCCAACCTAAATCATCCTTACATCTGCCATGGACCAAGGGAAACAAGCAAAGCCATTCCCCCTCATGGCTGAACCCAATGGATGCAAGGAAGATCAATCCCACACAATCTCTCCATATCAAGCCTTGAGGCACCACTTCCACTCATGGCCACTGGAGCTGATGGTGACCCCTCTGATGACTCGATGGTGGCCAATCGGTGGATTTTGTGGGATCAATTCGATCCATCCATCATGGACAATTAATGGGTATACCCTCAAAATAACACCTCAAGAGGAACTGAATTCCTAAAAAATATCACTCTTCTACTAATACCCCCGCTAAATCAAAATTCAATTTCTTGCATCCACACCAATCGCGTTCTCCGTCGAAGACAACCAAGCACTCCCAAGCCTTCCCGAGCGTCGGAGATAGGAGTTCAACCAAGACCGATTACTAAATAAGAGGAGTTGGGCCTTAGAAGAAACCCACATCAAATCAAGCTCAAAGCTTCCCAACATGGCCTTGTCTCAACTAGGCGAAGCTACCTCCACCAATCCACCACCGGACATTAGCTCCGGTGAGATAATTTTGCAAACTGAGCCTTGTATGAAAAAATCACTTGGTATTTTTGTGAAGTAAATTCACATATCTTTTATTTTTAGCCATTGTATTTGTGTGCCTCCCCTCCCCGAAGGCATGGGATGAATTTGGAGGCAATCCGAGCATGGGTGAGCTCAGATCGAACGGGGAAAGATGGATGACATTCATCTTTTATCGGTCGTGAACATGATAGATCATGAGTCATCTATTTTGCATGATTAGAACGAATGGATAAGATTAGATCCCGCATTAGACCCCTTGATTCTCTTCTTAAATCATGGATTTGATCATGGTCGTCCAATCTTAGATCGGACGGTCCACGGAGTTAGTGGGTCCGCCGCCATTCAAGTCAGCCTTCATATGTGATAACTTAAATAGCCAATCCCATCGCGACATGTGGAAAGCATGTCGCTTCAGCCTCCACCTAGTTTGACAGGATTAAGGCTTTAATTAGGCCTAATTAATTCATTTTTTAAAGCTTGAAACTTCCAAAATTTATAACTAATCCTAGAAAATTTCAAAAAAATATGAACTTAAGCTCATTTTAAAGATATTTTAGAGTAAAATCTAATAAAATTATTATTAATTGATTTTGAACAGTGATTTTAGCTTAATTAAGGTTCAATTGAAAATTTAATTAGCTTAATTACTCCTTAATTAATGACCTAATTAATCTCAAATTTTTTATAGATATTTAGGGGGATAACCTCTACCTTTTTTTTGTTGATGTTTATGGGCATGACCTCTGCCTCCCCATTGATTAAGTCTTAATCATCTTCTTACTTTAATTAGTGATAATTAGTGAATGAACAGTGGCTTAATTAATCATTTAAGCCTAATTACCTCTATTGAACAGTAAGGGAGCTTAGGGAATATGATTGGGATATTTTTCTAATTCATTTCCTAAGTTTTCCTTCACTTTTTGGAATTTGATTAATTAATGATTAATGAGGTAATTAAGTACTTAATTAATTCTTTTTTTCCAAGATAAGTTCATAGCCTAAATAATCAAATATGGGACTTAGGGATTGAGATTAAGGCCTCTTTCTTGATCTCTTTCCTTAAGTTAATTTCATTAATTAAAAATATTTAACCAAATTGGTTAATGAGGTTAATTAACTCAATCAAAAATCCACTTCATATCTAATTGCCTTTAATCCATCTTGGGTAGCTCTTTGGGTGTTCAATAACCTAAAGAGAGAGCTAATGAAATTATGGTTAACTCACATGTGTGAGAAAATCATAAAAGCAGTTAAGTGAGATCCCTTAAACTTAATTAACTATTAATCATGAGCCAATTACATTAGGCTCCTTTCATTTCTTAGGAGCATTGCAAATTTACTTTTCATGTAGTTGCATATCATATTGGGTTATTATTAATTAATTAATTGACTTAAGGTGATGTAGGTAAAGGGTTAATTAATTGACTTAATTTATACCCTAATCTAAATAAGATGTAAAATCGACCTAATTACTCTTTCATTAATTCAAATTAAGTCACACATGGAGGATGAGATTAGGATTAGCAAACCTCTTCCACATTTCTTAAATCAAATCAAACATGAAAATGAAATGACATTAAAGAACTTTGGTTTATTTTAAATAATCTCATTTAGTTTGATTGTCCTTAGAACTTAGTTGATTTGAATGAAATCATATGCTTGTGTTGTTTTATTTCCTTCCATTCATGCTAAATGTTGTATGTCATATGTACTCATGCATTCATGTCTTTCAAATTAATCAAATGAAAATGATATTCTTTATGTCAATTTGCATGTATTGTTTTAAATTAAAAATATGTGTGACGAGTATCACTATTAAATCCCAAATATATTTTCAAAGGATTATAAATGAATGAATATACATATATATTATAAATTTAGTTATATATACATAGGAAATGCAAGTGAATATAAATCTAGTGCATGAAATCAAGTATCTTCCTTACATTCATTTGTTAATTTGCATAAGTAAGAATGTTGGTGATATATTAGTCTGGACATCCCAGGGATGCACGAATTTAAGTAGGCCTAAAGAGATTCCTACCTCGTTCCCTTGGTGTAGAACAATGGCGACGTACCTGATTGTTTTCATTCTTATGCATTTTGACATTAGAATTTAGATATAGCTTTAATTCATTTACACAAAATAAATCAATCAAATCAAAATACAATTTTTGCATAATTTTTTATTCTTGTAGTTGTTTATACATCCATATGTATTTAAGAATAGCGGTATATATTATGGACATTGTGGACACACTTTTAAGTAGCCCCAAGGAGGTTCTTACCTCCTCAGAACAATGACATACGCTTAAAACATTTATACATGTGGATGTGTACTCAATTAATGAATGAAAACCCTCTTTTTCTATTAAAAAGGCATGCATTCACACTTTATTTATTTGGTTGAGTTGAGTAGCCATGTGATTTAAGGTTCTTTCCATATGCTTTTGCATAAGAATTTAGATAACTTTAAATTAATATGACAAAATCATTCAACCAAATAAAATATTAATTCCAAATATATTCACTCAGTGTGCTAAGATACAAACTGCATGTATAGCTATGCTTAAGCTCTAATCATATGCATGATATACATGATGGAAAGAATTGAATAAACATGTATTATGTGATAGTAATTCATTCCAACTATCCTTATAATGCCTTTCTTATTGAATGAGTTTATTTAAAGTGAACTTAAACTTAAGATTGATTAAAGCATGTAATAAGTCATTCACTAAATAGAATTGATTAATTAATTTACTTTAGATGTGACTTAAGGCAGGGATAAAAGAGTGTGATCCTCTCTTTCTTTCTCTTCATAACACTTAGTTATTTTGTGTAGGTCAAATGAAACAAAAGAAAATATTAAGTAAAATTTATAAATCAATTAAACCACTTAAAGTGAAACTACCCTTTATGATTAAATGTCTTGCATACTTAGAAAATCTTAACTCTAAAGCCTAGCTAGGACATACCACATAAGCTTTAACACTCACATTAGATTAAGTCACCACTTCTAGCATTATGTTATAGTGGTGTATGGTTTGATGTATGTTTTGTTTTTTTGATATAATATTATAAACTGAATGTTAGGGTGTATGTGCATAGACTGGTTGTTAGGCCGTAATTAGCCTAATCATATTTTCTATAGAAGATTATGCTTGAGGGGCGCTTAAAATAAATAAAAATATTTTTTTGCTACACAGGTTGCTTAACTCCTAAGTATAATCTACATTAGGACAGGTGGACTTGGTTACCCATGTGTAGGGTGCTAAGTCCAAATTATTCATATAACATCTTGGGTTGTATGACTTGTTTAGCTGATACTTATTTTGTAGGTATAGTTAGATTTACCTTTTTCTATTTTTAATATAATTTTGCATTAGGAATTAGGATTAGGCTATGGGGGTTTAGGATAAACATTGGTTACAAGATCAAGTCTTATGTACCATGTGATCCTATGGAGCTTGCCCAACTAAATGGAAGAAGGAAATGAAGGAAAGAATGAGCTTTGAAGATTTGAAGATCCCCCATAGCTCCCATCTATTTATTATAATTAAATTATAATTATTCTTTGATTATACCAGGTATTATAAGGGTAGAGCTTGGCTACCCATTTCTTTTTCGGGTTGTACGGCAGTACCTGACCGCAATGGCCTCTTATTCTTTTATGATAGATATATAAATTGGTTGATGATTTATTTAGCTTGTGTATTAGAAAAATCATGTCTCTTCATATTTTATTTATGATTGGTAAATATTATATGGCCTGAATGCGATTAGGCTCTTAAGATAAAAATAAATTTTATACCCCAATTAATAGCTAAACTTTTAAAATAACTCATAACATCATATAAAGCCTAGGCATTAAATCAAGATAATAACATATTTAGTAACCCCTTAGCTGGATGTTGTCTGTTTAACACCATGCATATCATCTTATTTCACTCTTGCTAAGAGAGGGCTTCCATCTTTGCCAGATAGAATGGGCTTAACCTTTGAGAGCCTATGATGGAAAATACCTCTTTCTCTTTTGATTTAGCCCATTATTAACTTCATCACACATTTAGGCATATAAAGATCCTATAGCCTGTGTCAAAATAAAGAGTCAAAAATTAAATAAAATTTGATAAGATTTTCATTATACTAAGTCATTAGTCATACCACTCATGCTCTAGTCTCTTAGGGAGTGGGTTTAAGAATATTAGCTTCTTTTCTAAATAATAATAACATATCCATCTTGAAAAATCATAAGACTTGCCTACATGATTTTAAAATGTAGTTAGCTAGCCACTCGTTATAAGTCCAATGGTTATGGTTTCCTCTCTTGTGGAGGTAAACAATATACTCAATTTTACCTTAGATTTAGGTCGTGCTTTGGCCCTCGCTAAAGCTCCCTAGATTTAGGATCTGAGGTTAATGTTTCCCTTTGGGGTTACAAGCATAAATCCTCACTTCTTAGGCATTTTCAGTCCTATATTGTGAAATTGTAAGTCTTAGATTTCTTATAAAATTTTAACTCAAACATATAATTCTCCTCAATTTTAAATATATAAAGCCCAACTATAGGATAGTCTCAGATGCTCACTGGATTTCTTAGTATCATGCACATCCCCTACTTATCTCCTATTGGTTTCGATAATAAGTTTTTCCTTTTGATCTATCCCATTTGATCTTCCAAATATAGCCAATTTATTGATATTCCTATCTTTGAATTCTTTGGAGAAAATAATTGTCTACTTTAATCGAGAGTATTTCTAAAGAATTCATCTTCCTTATAATGTAATTAACTATGGGGGCTTGCCCCCATAAGAAACTTTAAAACCCAGTTTAAACAAACCCTACTTTATTCATCCATGTAAAGTAGGAGAAAAATATCTAGTACATTCGAAGACCCATCATGCCTTAGGAGTCCTTATTAGGTGATTAGGTCCATCGCAGGGTGCTGATTTTTATCTTTCAAGATAGTGCACTATTTCATGATGTCGTACCCAACCACCTCAATAAGTACATCCTCAAATCTGCGTGGTGTCCCTCCCCCTATATATATACACACACACACACATACACATAAAGAAAATAAACACCACAGTGTAATTAGTTTAATTTAATTTGAAGTGGATTTGATTTTATTTCATATAGGTTTAGTTAGGTCAAATGGGCTAAGCTTTGGTCAAATTGGCCAAAATGGCTTGGGTGGAGGGTTGGTTTAGGTTAAATTGATCATTTGAGAATTATTGTAAGTGTTGGTTTGATGAATTTAGATTTGGGAAGGATATGGTTCAATTGGACCGTTTATGTCAATTTGAGCTAAAAGGGTCAATTGGGTCAAGTTGACCCAATTGGGTTCAATTAAAGGTTGGATCATGTTCAATAATGAATTTATGATTAATTAGAGGCATTGGTTTCAATCAATTGGATTTAGGATTTGATTTCACTCAATTTGGCCAATTGGCCAATTAGATCAAATTAGGTCCACTTGGGCCGAGAGACAAAATTGGCTTGGTTTGGTTCAATTGGTGGATGAGTCATGTTCAATACTCAATTTATTATTGATGGGAGTCATTTATTGCAATTGGTTGGAGTTGGAAAGAGATTTAGTTTATTTTGGTCCATATGGGTTAATTGGGTTAACTTGGATCAAGTGATCAAATTGATTTGGCTTGACCCAATTAATTATAATTAGGCAATCAAGGATGATCAACAATCATTATAGAGAGTAGATAGTTGATTCAATCCAATTTTAGTTGAATTGATGTTTGAGTCAATTTGGTCATTTATGGCACTTTGGGTCAAGTGGACCAATTGGGCTGAATTAGATTGAATTGAGTGTTAAGAAGAGTTTAATGATGGATTTAAGATTGATTAGTGGCTTGATTGTAATTTATTTAGGTTTTATTAGATTTTGGCTCATTTCGACCTTTGGGTCAAATGTGCTAACTTGGGTTTTTTTGGATTCATTTGGTTCAATTAGTTTGATTGTAAGTATTGGAGGGATTTGAAATGGCCTATTGAATGGTTGGAGTGCTTTTGTGAAAATCAATTTAGGTTAAACTTTGTTTGAATGGGTTTTGGGTTAGATTCATAGAATGATGGTGAAATTAATTTAGTTTGGGGGCTAAGTTAACTTGTCTTAGAGCTTGGATAGAAAATAAAATCTAATTGGAGGTTGGTTGTGTTGGCTTGAGATTGGTTTTGGATGAGTGGACAAGCATGAGTTTTGGTTTAGGCCATAAGATAGGTAAGACTTATTTGCTATAGGGTATAACCTAAGCTTAGGGTAAGCCTTTCTAAGTCTCTAGGCTTGGGTTTAGTATTTCCTTAATCACTAGAAGTGTCCAATGACTAGGAAAATCTAAGTGTCTAGAAGGTTCCTAAGTCTAAGACAGGAAAGATGAGTCCTCACTCCAAAAGTGAGGTCAACAATGATGACATCATATAATTTAATTTACTCCAACCAGAAAGAGAGAAGTGATCCCTAGCAGAGTCACCAAAAATCGATCATTCATAAAAAACACCTTTGATGATGCTCTCTGCCATCTTTATTGGGATGGGAAGGAGTATATTTTTTGTAGATTAATATATATTAATTATATTCAACCGATTCTCCCAAACATTATGTTATGGCTTATTTTGATCTGGCTTCCACTTCCTATGAATGCAAGCTTGTGAAAAAATTTTGTGACACCACGTAGAATTTAGAAATTTTTTATTTGGATGATCAAATGCATCATTAAAGAATAAATATATTATCTTGAGAGATAAATTTGTTATCTTATAATAGATTTGATTATTTAATAAAAGACTCTTAAGACTGATGGGTCTTTAGTGTATAGATTTTTTTCTTGAACTACATGGGAAGTAAAACATGATTTATTTTAAACTAGGTTCACTGTTCCCTATAAGGTTAAGCCCCTATAGTTAATTATATCTTAGGAATGGAGGACCTCTTCCTAAGAAAACTCTTAATTAAAGAAATAAGCTATTATTTTTATGAATTTCTAAGTTTGTTTTCAAAGGAAATTATAATTTGGAATTTCAATTGGGAACATTGTAAAGTGAAAAGACTTATTTTTGAAAGCCAATCAGAATTAAGTAGGAAATGTTTATTGATAATGGAATGCCTAATAGACATTTCAACTATCCTACTATTGGGATTTAAATTTTGGAATTTAATTTAAATTAAATTTTGAGTTGACATTTTATTAGAAATTTAGGACTTATATTCTAGTAGCACAAGACTATAAAAATTCCTAGGGTTGAAGACTTACTCTAATAGGAAGCTTTAGAACTTAGGTCTATAAGTGCTTCAAACACAAGTTAGAAGCTCGACCTAATGTAGTATTTGGGAATTATGGGTTTTCTCTTATTAGAGGAAAGGAACTTATCACTGATTCTTTTGGACTTATAACCCACCTGGAAGGGCTGCCAACTAACACCACCTAAATGCATTTTAATCCATGATGTCAAGTCTCATGTATGCAAGATGGTTAGGTTATTATATTTTAGGAAAGAATCTAAGAACCCACCTAGAAGGGCTACCAACTAATGTAATATTTTCTAACTTTTAAATATTTTTTTGACTCAGAATTCATTGAAGGCTTAGGGTATGCATTTTATGCCTAAATGGCATACAATTATAAATGGTCATGAGCCAAATTAGGAAAAGAAGACAGACTTCCCAAGATTGCGGTCATCCTCAAAAGTCAGATGTCCCTTTTGTACAATGGGTGAAGTGCCCAATTCACTGAGTTATAACAATATGTTAACATGGTTCGCAAAAGCTAGTTGTTTCTAGTAACTTTTAAGTTCGTCTTAGGGTTTTAGTTAATGTGAAGTTTCAAGTTTATTTATTTTTGTTTAAGCCGTTTAAATTTAAGTTGGGTAAAAAATTTATTTTTTTCTAAGAGTCTAATCATTGTCGGTCCCAAGTCCGGATGCAAAAAGTGGAGGGTTGCGTTAGGTAGTTGACACCCAGCGGAAAATTTATCGAAATAATCATGACATGAATCCTTTAAATCATTGTGTTAATGCTAGCCTCCGGAAGCGACGCCAGGTGGTTTGAATACGCTGAAAATGTGCTAGAGCCAGATCACGGTGCGTGTTAAATAAGCAAGGGTTCCCACATTATGGACGATGCGCAAAGAAGTTAGTCCATGAAACTAGAATTAGGTTAGGATCTTGGAATATAGGTACTCTTACGTAAATTAATGGAATTAATAGATATTATGGTTCATAGAAAGATAAATATTTTATGTGTTCAAGAAACTAAATGGGTTGGTGAGAAGGCCAAGGAGATTGATAGTTTAGGTTTTAAACTTTGGTATTGCAAAAAGTCGAACTAGAAATGGTGTAGGTGTGATTATAGATAAAAGTTTGAAGGATAATGTTATAAGTATTAATAGATGTGGAGATAGAATTATATTTAAAGATTATTATTGATACTAAGATTATCAATGTTATAAGTGTCTATGCTCCTCAAGTAGGTTTGGAGGTAAGCTCAAAAGAAAAATTTTGGAATGAATTAGAGTGATTAATACAAAAGATACCTCTTGAAGAAAAAATATTTATTGGGGAGATTTAAATGGACATGTTGGTAGAGTAGAAGATTTTAAAAGTATTCATGGTGGTTATGGTTTTGGAGTGACTAATGAAGAAGGTAGACTATATTAGATTTTGCCTTAGCTCATGATTTTGTAGTTGCTAATACATTATTTAAGAAAAGAGATGAACATATTATTACTTATAAAATGGATCTAGTAAAACACGTGATTGATTATTTTCGATAAAAAAATAGATCGCTTAGATTGTAAAATTGTAAGGTCATTTCAAGTGAAATTTTAAGTACCCAACATCGACTATTAGTTTTAGATTTTAAGATGAAAGGTTGTAAGAGAAATAATAAACTAAATTATTGTCCTAGGATTAGATGGGGACACTTAAAGAACACAAATAAAATATTTTAAGAGCAAGCTACAAGAAATTAGAATTTGGGATGTTCATAAGGAAGCTAACGTTATGTGGGAAAAAATAGCAAGTGAAATTAAGCAAGTTGCTAAAGATGTGCTTGGAGAATCAAAAGGAAAAGCTTCTTTTAATAAAAATAGTTGGTGGTGGAGTCAGAGTGTGCAAAAAAAAAAGATAAGAAATAAGAAGCATTGTTATAAAACTTGGTTTAGATGTAAAAATTCTGAGAATTGGGAAAGATATAAAGTGGCTCGTAGAGATTCTAAGAAAGCAATATATGATGCAAAAAAATTTAGCTTTTAGTGATTTATACAATAGATTAGATACCAAAGAAGGTGAAAGATGTATGTATAAGTTAGCCAAGCAAAGAGATAGGAGAAGTAAAGATATAGTTCAAATGAGGGGTATTAAGGATGAAAATAATAAAGTGTTTTTCTTAGAAAAAGATATTGAAAATAGGTGGATGAGGTATTTTGATAAACTTTTCAATGAAGGATCTGAAAGTACAATTGATTTTAGTAACCTTAATACCCTAAACAAAAATAGAGAATTTCATTTCTATCATCGATTAGTAAATCAAGTTAGTGAAGCTTTAAAGAAAAGGAAATGTGGAAAAGCAAGAGGACGGATAATATTCCAATAGATGTGTGAAAATGTTTAGGAGATCAAGGAATTTCTTGGCTTACAAATCTTTTAATATTATTTTAAAGACCAAAAAAGATGCCGATGAGTGGAGAAAGAGTTTGTTGGTTCCTTTATTTAAGAATAAAGGTGATGCACAAGAGTGTGCAAATTATAGAGGAATTAAGTTAATGTGCCATACATTAAAATTATGGGAGAGAGTAATTGAGCATAGTTACGATGTGATACGTAAGTTTCTCACAATCGCTTTGGTTTCATGCCGTAGATCTACTATGGATGCTATACATTTGTTAAGAGGTTTGATGGAGAAGCTAGAGAAAGTAAGAAGGATCTACATATGATATTTATTGAAGAAAGCTTATGATAAAGTCTCAAGAGATGTTCTTTGGAGAGTTCTAGAACAAAAGGAGTTAATATTGGTTATATTCAAGTCATTAAGGATATGTATACTAGAGTGCTACTTGTATCCAAACACAAGGAGGATTGACAAAATATTTTCCTATTTCAGGTTGGATTACACCAAGGATCAACATTAAGCCCTTATCTTTTACTTTAGTTATGGATGTTCTTACGAGGCATTTACAAGAAGATGTACCTTGGTGTATGCTTTTGTCGATGACATTCTTCTTGTTGATAAGACTAAAGAGGGAGTCCAAAAAACTTGAATTATGGAGGTCAACTTTAGAGTCTAAAGGTTTTCGTTTAAGTAGATCTAAAACTGAATATATGGAGTGTAATTTTAGTTGTAGAAGTTTTAGTGATAGTGTTGTGACTTTAGGTGATCAAGTCATTAATAAGAGTGAGAGATTCAGATATTTAGACTCTATTGTTCAAAATGATGGTGAAATAGATGGAGATGTTATTAGTAGAATTCAAGTTGGATGGTTGAAGTGGAGGAATGCATCTGGCCTATTATGTGATAGAAAAGTTCCTCTTAAACTTAAGGAAAAATTTTATAAGATGGTGGTATGACCGCAATGACTTATGGTGAATGTTGGCCAATAAAAGAGAAGCATAAGTTAAGAGACAGAGATGAGGATGCTCGTGGATGAGTGGCTTTACTCTTAGAGATAGAATGCAAAATGAGTATGTTCGGGAAAAAGTTGGAGTAGCTCAGGTGGTAGATAAGATTAGGGAGAGTCGCCTTAGATGGTTTGGCCACATAAAGCGTCCGACCCGATTAGAGAGTAGATGCATTAGATTGGCCTTAGAAAAAGGTAGAGGTAGACCTAAAAAGACTTGGTTAAGATGTATAAAAATGATCTTAGTATACTTGAATTAAATGAGAATTTGACACATAATAGGACTCAATGGAGACGAAGGATTCATGTAGCCGACCCCACCTAATGGGATTAAGGCTTGTTGTTGTTGTTGTAGTCTAATCATCTAAGTATTCATCACAGAAAATACAAAAAAAACCTTGAAAAGTAGGTTGATTTTATTATGCACCCAAAATAAATCAAGCCAATTTAAATTAAAGAACAGATCAATACGGCTAGATACTGTTGTACACCCCGGAAGAAAAAAAAAGGTAGCTGAGTTCTACCCTTATATAGCCCAGCTTATAACCACAAGTTTAGATCTATGGGGGTCTTCTTTTCAAGATCGTCTCCTTCTTTAGGGACCTCTATTAGGCTTCACAGGGGACTTTTACACCCATCTGCTGGTAGAGTCAGCTCCTGCTATTCCTAGACTCCATAGATTTTAACATAATTCTAAGCATCAAATTACATTTAAAATTTAAAATAAATCTAAGCACTGTAAAACAAATGTTAGAAAAATGCAAACAATAGACCAATAGTTATATTTACAATCATATGGGTCTAGCATTAATTTCAAGCCCACTTATCATATTAGGCTACGCTTAGGGACTTAATCATACCTACAAGAAAACATCATTTATATATAATTTATGATGACAATCCCTTTTAGCACAACCCCCTGTAGAAGACATCATTAGTTCTAAAAGAATGTCATACCATCCAGACTAACAACAAATAATCCTAACCATTCAGTCTAAAATAACACACCATAAAATAAGAAAAACACTTCACATCACATCATAGAATGACCTAACCTAAGTCTAGGGTCAGTGACCTAATAATCTAATGTGTGAAGGAATTAGGTTTGTATGGTAAGGCTTTACTTGGCCTTTTTAAATTCAAGTTTCAATTTAAGTTTTTAATTTTTAATTTAATTTGATTTAAAGACTTTTTAATTATCAAAATTTCACTTTATAGTTATGTGTCATTGTTATACTAGAGATTTGAGGTATCAAGACCTCTTTCGGACTAGTAGCCCTACGACATCAGCTGTCCAGACTACATACCATATATTGCTAATTATAAATTTTTTTGTTTTTATTTTTTTAACTTCTTTTAGTCTTAAAATTAGTTTAATTTATCATAGGTGGTTTTAATTTAAGTGATTTAATGATTTTATTTTTTATTTTAGGTACATTTTATGTAAAGAGGAGATTAAGTTTTCAATAATGAAGAATATAATAAGCTCTATTTTGGGTAAAACTCATTCTATGCAACATCCTAAATCCTAATATAATGAAGTCTTCACCCTAAAGTGAAGATTCATTCCAAAGGTCTAACTAAGATCTTAAGTATCTTAATTAATCATTTTTGAATTTGTTTAGATGATTTAATTTAATTAAGTTTAATTCAATGAATGTTTTAATTTTTATTTTGAATCTTTCTCTTTGTTCGTTTGTTCTTTTTGTTTAATTTTGATTGATCACATCTTAATTTTGTTTATTTCTTTAATTATGTTCAATTAAGGTTTATTTATGTTGTGACTTTACATTTAATTTATTTGTTATTATAATTTGAGTTTATAATTTGATTTTATTCATTCATTTGATTAAATTCATTTCATTTATTTGATTTGCATTGTTCATTTAACTTAGATTAATTAGGTTTATTTATTATATTAATGTTTATTTTATTGTGATTTAGTTTAATTTATGTTTTATTTTTATTTCCTTATCCATTTAATTTTTGTTTTAGATTAACTTGATTTGTTGATCAATGTTTCTTTTATGTTTATTTTCATTAATGTTCATTAACTTAAATGAATTAATATTTAATCTTAATTTTGATGTCATCATTCATTATATTTTAATTTTATAATTTATTTATTTTATTTTCAATTAGTATGCTTAAGTTTTATTTTGATTTCTTTTTTTCCATTTATTTATTTCATTAACATTCTTATATTTATTAATGAGTTTAAATTAAAATGGTTCATTTCAAGTTATGATTTTATTAACAGTTATGTATTATGACTTTCAGTGAAAAGATTCAATTATCTCAATTATCTTTTAAGGAAGTAATATCTTCATTATTTTAAAAAGGTTCTTCTTATCATTTGATTTAATGTGATTACTATTTTGATCTAAGAAGTCTAATAAGAAATGTTCTTGTATGTTAACTTATCCTAATTTATTTTAATGCTTATGTCATTTAGGTTTAATCAATTCATCCTTATTAAGTTTATTTGCATTCATAGTTACTTTATTCTTTTGATTTAAATGACCTTAATAGGCTCATAAGTCTAGAGAATAATGAATTTTACATTTCACTTTATTAGTGAGTTTATGATTAAATTATTAAGTTTGAAGTTTAATTGAATTTCATATTTTTTTATCAATAATATTAAACCCCAAGCTTATGTTTAATTAAGTCTCTTTGCTTTCAGAATATTTGGAAGTTTTCTTCAAGTGTTCTGATATATATTATAATCTTTTAAACTTATTTTATAAATTTTATAAATTTTGATTTATTATTTCACTTATATTGGCCTAGAGACTTGAAAATTCAATAACCACACTCTAGAGGTCAATTGAGCATGAAATTTTTATAACATGTGGGGTTCCTTACCAATTTGATTTTTCTAAAATTTCATCTTGATCAGACGTATAATTTGGGTTTAATTAATATTTTAATTTTTTATTAAAATTTAAATTAAGCTTAATTTAGAGAAAATCACTTAAGGGTTTTATTTTTCCTAGATTCTTCTCTTAAAGATGTATCCATAGAGGGTTTGTTCATAATTTTAAAATTTTACTTGATTTAATATGATTTTTCTAAGTTTAGGTTGATTATTTTAATTAATTATTTCAATTAATCATTAAATTAGGTGATTTTGTGTTTTATTAAATTTCAGGGAGTTTCAATGATGTATTTAAATTTATTAGGGTGTGTTATGATGATTTAAGTTATTTCTATGGTTCTTCATAATTTTCTTTAATTACTATTTATTTATTTTTCTAAAATTAAGTTTTGGGATTGAAAATTCATTATCTCCAAATTTATTTTGAAATAAATCATCAAAAAATTCTTTAAAGTGTATTTTAACTTTAACTCATGCATGTGATTCAAATTTATTTTATATTAATCCGTGAAGCATCCTCGGACATGGAATTTTGGTTTATTTTTATTAAATGCCCCAATATTAAGAAAATATTATTTAGGAAGCCATGCTGTCAAATTGGCACTTAGAAAGATAGATGACATACACTTTAAATGGAAAGAGAACTTTTTGACTAGTGTTGCAGTGCTACATCAATACCTGACATATTTTTAGTTACAAAATTAATGGTAATAAATGCTCTTTTTGACCGATACAGTAACCGACTTGACCAGGGCCGTGGTAGTATGTGAGCGTTGTAGAGCTATATTATTATTTCAGAATCCAAGAGATTAGAGTTTTAGTGCTATACTTGTAGCACCACGGTGCTAGACCGGGTTTATAAATAGACCACTTGGGTTGCTCATTTTTTCATTCTGAGTTTTCTATTTCTTAGCTTCTCCTTTTCATTTTCTCAACTTTCTCTACTTCTAAAATAGTGATCATGCCACTCGAGAAACTCGTCGACAAGAAGAGGATGACTTCAAGTGAATCTAGTAGATTCGTTAGTGTAGAGGGTGAAGTGAGGTATCAATACACCCTCCTTCACAAGCATCTTATCTTATAAAGGAGCTTCTATAACTCGGGTGGGAGAGTAGAAGATTGGATCATTGAATGTGGTCGCTAAGTTGGCCTACAAAAGCAGCTCATGTGTCATCCTTGTTGTGTGAGAGTTCTTCGCTAATGTGAAGGAGCACTAGAATAATAAAGGTTTCATTTGGGAAAAATTGGTAAGTTTTGATAGCACTATCATAAATGCATATTACTAATTGCCAAATATGACTTATGATCGATATCTTTCCTATTATAACAAGCACCCAGATTTTAATAAAATTCTTGATCTTCTCACTGGTAGAAATGCCAATGTCCAATTAAAATGGAAAGAATTATTAACTTTCTTGCCCTCAGATCTAATGGTGGAATCAAAAGCTTGACATTATTTCATTTCTATTAAGCTGATGCCCACTGGTAATATCAATAAGGTAACTAAGGATATGATCATTTTGAATTTTACAATTCAAAACGGTTTTATAATTGATATAAGAAAGATTATTTATAATTTTATTTGTAATATACTTAGAGGCAATACTACAGTGGGTTATGATCATCATTCTCTTATTTATGATTTTGTGTACTGGGTGGATTAGGGGAGCGTGATGAAGAAATTCTTATTCAGAAGTCTCATATAATAAAAATGTTTATTGAGGGGTTTGGCTTGAGGTTCGAAGTGGGGCAAGAGCTTGCATTATCTTCTCAATCATTAAAGGAGCAAGTCTAGGATTTAAGGAAAGAGAGGTGTGAGAGTAGTAGGTAATGAGATTTAGAAAAGAAATTTGATTATCATATGGATCAACATTAAAACCAGTTTTCTTATATGGCCTAGTTCAATACAACACCATATTTTCAAAAATTGTGATTTTGGGGATCCAAACTGCTTCTTTTCCTGCGGTGCTTCAATATTATCCTTATGTAGCTACCTTGTCGGAGCAAAATGAAGAAAAGGAGGAGGATGATTATGAATATTAGTTTCCCCCTATTTTTTTTAATTTTTTTTGTATTTTCTTCTTTTCTTTATTTTATTGTAGAACTTCATGTAATAAGTTTTTTGTATTAATGAAGATATTTTTATTTCAATGCTTTTGTGTATATGCCTTTCTATTTGGGATTTGAAAGCTCTAGAATTTAGAATAAAAAATTTCTAACTTAAAATGACATTATAGTAGTAGCGCCTCGGCTGAGAATGCAGTGCCTAATTGCTGCTAAGCTTAAAACCTGGGAGCTCAGTGCCTCGACGCTATATTTATAGCCCACAATGTTGTGGAGCATGATTTGGATTACACTATGAATGTCTTAATAATATTATTTTAAGTGTAGAAACACAGCGCCTCGGCGTTATTACGACGCCATGGCACTATAAAATGCCTACCAAAATTTAATTTCTAGAGAACACAACACCTTGGCGTTGGGCCTACAGTGCCATGACGCTGCTTTATTGATATCCAAAATTTTAAAATTTGGCAACACAACATTTTAGCAATGTTAGTTTTCATTATTTTAATGCAAATAACTCATCTTCCTTATTCGATTCAAAATCTACGGTGAGAGGGTTTTATTTACATTGGAACCAAGTTCAACGGTGGATGATATAGAAAGGATAGCGCCGTGGCGCCCTATTAGAGATAGGGGACCCATAAACTTTAGCGCAGCGGCATTGAATGATAACACCTTGCTATTAAGAATTTATTTATGCCCAAAGGGTT
The DNA here is from genome assembly GCA_021442155.1 of Cymbidium sinense. Taxonomy (NCBI): domain Eukaryota; kingdom Viridiplantae; phylum Streptophyta; class Magnoliopsida; order Asparagales; family Orchidaceae; genus Cymbidium; species Cymbidium sinense. Next base: position 93,771,551 of record CM038219.1, read on the forward strand.
TAGCGTCACGATGCCCAATTCTTGGTGCTTTGGCGCTCTAGACAGAGCATATTGAAGGTTTCATTCCTAATAGTTTGGCGCCTCGATATTGGGCCTTGGTGCCACGTCGCTACGGGACAGAGGCATCTGTATTGTACTGAATTCTTGATAATTTTAATGGGTTTTTATGCAAACACACTCTTTTTTCTTATTCCGAAGCTAAGATCGACGGAGGGAGGGTATTCTTCTCATATCGGAATCAAGTTCAATGGTGGTGAACTTAGACATTCAACATGGAGCTTTCTTTTTTACTCGATCTAAGATTGATAGAGATCCAAAATCAATAGTCAAAATTAGGTTAAATTTTATTTACAGAAAGAAAATTATGTAAAAAAAACCTTTCTAGAAGTTTTTTACTTGGAATTGAAGAGAGTAAGTCTTGATTTCATTTTTTGCATGAGGAGATCGCTCTCGTAGGAGAGAGAGGCACGCTATTGAGAGTGCTGACGACCGAGAGCAAGAAAAATGAAGGGGGCTAGAGTGAGAGTGAGAGAGGAAGGAAGAAGAAGGGAGAGAGGGGCTACTCTTCCCTTTTTATGCTGAATTCCCCCTTCCCGTGGTAATTTTATTATTCATAGCAGCTCCCCCCGCTCCCCTTAGACAGTTATTTTTGCTGGGGTGGGGACAACGACTTTCTTGATTTAAAAAATTGAAGACACATGATAGCGCCGCAACATTGTGCCGTTTTGTTGGGCAATTGTCGGGGGGCGGTTTGAGCTTCTAGATTTTTATTTAAGGTGACAACAACGCCTAACTGTGATTACAACGCTGCGACGCCCCAAAGCCGAGATGTGTAAATTTTATCATTTTTTATTCATTTTATTTCATTCTTGTTAGATGCTAACAACAATATTAAGTTATTAATCAAATGTATTTACTTGCTTATAGCCCTAAAAATATATATTATACGTGCAAAGCATTTATAAAAAAGTACAAAATAAATATTTTGTTGGCAAAAAACTTTAAAGTCATTAATTTTTATTCTCAAGATATATTTTGAGTCAGGAGCTCCTAAAATCATGGCTTGAGCATTTTCTTGTAATGATATATGACATTAATATTTTAAATTATATAGTCCCTTAATTCATTTTCCCATTAATTCTTGTAATCACAGCCTCCTCTTCTATGACTTGAACGCTGGCCACAACGGAGTGGGGAAGAACCTCGATTAACTACTCTGACGCTTCGATGCTTCTCTTTAAATTTAAAACTCAAATTCAGTAAGCCTAAGTAAATGATAACAAAAATTAATATTTATAACTAATTAGCTCATTACTCTAAAAATTGTAAGAGAAAAATTTATAATAATATGATTTTTAAATTTATATAGAAGATTATTAAATATTAAAGATAATAATAATAATTTTGAAGATACAAAAAGATATTTATATAGAATATATAGAATATAAAAATATAATGTTCCTCATCACAATAATATTACATAATTTAATATATAAATTTTAATATATATATATATATATATATAATATTTAAAATTTTAATATCATATTAAAAATATTATAATTATATATTTTTTAAAATGAAATATAATTTTTTTAAGTATAAAAAAATATTTAATTTTTAATATTAGATAAATAAATATATAAAAATTATATTGCATGTATTAAATCTTTCGAAATTATTATGAAAACGATACATATAATTTAAAAAAATTATAGTTTTTTCAATATATGCCCGTCTCCTTCTTCCTCCACAACACCGAAGCGAAACCCTAACCCTAATTTTCAAAAGGAGGTTTCAGGCCCTTATCAAGCTCTTCTTCCACGCTTCACCGATATCAATGCTGCGGAGAACAATAAACCTGTGAGGACATCAGGTGAAGTCCTCAGCTGGCACCGGTAGAGGTGATGACCTTCCCCTCATTCCAGTCGGTGGCTGCTTCGGAGACGGATGCGAAGCTGTGGAACCTTGGCCAGTTCACCAGGTCCGCCATCGAAACAATGTCTTCCTCCGTCTTTGCACCTCCTGCGTGCTGAAGTACCATCCCGGCTCGTTCTGCTGCGCTTGCTTCGAAGTTTTCGACTCACCTGAGCGCCCGCCTCTCGTCCATTGTTCTAAATGTTCCTCCGTCGCTCACCTTTGCTGCTTGCCGGACCCCTCATTTGCTCCGGTCTACCTCTGCCCAGCATGTGATTCCTCTTCACCGACCTCCTTCTCCTACTTCCCCTTCTCCAAGATTTCCGCTGATCGGGTGATTGACCTGCGTGCGGCTAAAATCCTCCTCGCTGCCGCCCGCCTTTCGGCCGCCTCAATGAGCCGGGCGGCGGCCCTTGCTCGGGCCGATGCGGAGAAGAAAGTCAAGGAGGCTGCTTTGGCAAGGAAGAGGGCGAGAGACATGCTTGATAGATCCTTGGCAATCTCTGAGAAAGAGAAGGAGAAGATTAAGGACTCGGTCAGGACTGCCGTAGCACCAGTTGTGGTTGCTGCTACTGCTACTGCAGCCGCAAAGGTGGAGGTGACCGAGCCAAAGAAGAAGGTGCCTTGGCCGAGCTGTACGGTGACAGCAAGTGCTATGGTTCAGAAGAGGATGCAGGACAGGGAGAGGGATAAGTGGAAGAGGTTTAGCGAGCCAATTGGGTTGGTGAACAGGTCGGCACTTGTAGTTGGTGGCAATGAAAAGATAATGGAACAACTGAATTCAGATGTAAAAGTTATCGTGGTAAAGGATGATGAGAAGAAGGGAATCATCTCAGGTTCACTGACTGAAATTGGCAAGCAAGAATGAAAGGAGTGTTGAAGCAGAAAAGGTCTTTAGGATACTTCAGTCCACTCAAGGTGAACTACGAAGTGGAATTTGGATATCTTAATTTTTGAGAAATTTTGTATTTTTCTTGAAGTTTGTTGCTGTAATGAAAATAACTATTCAGTCTTGTTTTTGTAATGTGGGAGTACCTTTTAGGTTACTTGATTTTGATTTTGAATTTACAAATTTCAGTCATTGAAATTATCTCTTTGGAAACGTAAGGATATAAGACTACATAGATTTAACTCTTCGTGGAATTCAATCTAAATTTTTTGAGGGATTTATAGACATATCACTAAAAACATGCTATTTTATCTATCTATCATCTTAAACTCTAACATTACAAATAGACCACTCAAAAATTCTCAAAACATTAAATCTACCACTCTACCTTTTATTTGTTTGTCTTTGTTAATCCCCGCTTTCACTCCATTCACCATAGTTGATATCATTGTTATCTTTAACCTTTTGTGTTAAGAAAATTGGGGATTTGGTGTTCTTATCCAACAATCATATCTTATTTGATAAACTAGTGACTGGCAAGGATTTTGTCCCCAAGCTTTATCAGGCTGAAAAAACCAATACCTGGTTGACATCATCGTTGCCTTTGTGCTTCGTCGTCGATAAGGATAATTGGAAAATCTAATATAATTGTAAGGATCAAATAAGGGTGACTCCCTTCCAATGGTATTCCTCTTTGCTGTTAGATAAGACTCGATCATACGACATTCTTTGAATTTGCTTTAATTTTTGCTGAATATAATCTTTCCTTGCTCGCTCGATGGAAGATTGTTGTCTTTTAGGTTTGGTTTATTGTTATTGTTGTTGTCGTTATTATAATTTTTTTTGCAACTAATTTTGTTATTGTTTGTATTCTCATAATGATCAAATTGCCATTTTAGATAGCAATCCTTTTTTGAAGTTGTTGTTCCTCTCAGCATTAAATCTTTTTGTCGAGCTTTGTTATAAAAAACAAGAATACACCAGAGAATGAATGGAAAAGATGACAAATCGAAACTTTCTTTAGGTTAAATTTGTAGCTTCCATTGGTTATACTAGCAGGATGAAAAGGACTATGAAGCAGCAAGAAAGAAATTATTTCATTGTTTTCATTATCATTGAACGAACAAGAATTTTTTAGCACAATATTATAAATATATAGTAATTTTAAAAGTTATTAAGATTGTTTAGAATGGTTGAACTTACTGGAATTCAATGTTTTAGGAAAGTATAAAATCGACATTAAACTAATAATGATAAATTCTTGGTTCAATCTAATGATGGCTCTACCTGCATTTCACTAGATCTCTTTGAGCTTTCGTCTCCTGAACAATCTACTTATAGAGATCCGATTTGTATGGAGCAACTCTACTTCTCATTATTCAAATTATCTTTTTTGACAACTCAACTAAGGTTCGACTTACAGTGTAGGGAGAATTCAAGCTAAACCACTAATCAATGTCCTCGAAATGGAATCTGTGGCGATAATCAGAAAACAAGTGGAAGAGCTTGCATAATTAGCTCAGAGATGCAAATAACACACTCAGCATCAGTGTCGAAGTCCACAAAGCTAAAGATGGTGATTGAGAGTGATTTGATCACGACGGGGTAAGGCACGATGGATTATAGAGGGACAACCACCTTAGGTAAAATTTGAGAAAGAAGATAGATGATGAAGATGATGACAACTTCAACTGGATGGAGTGATGGTGTGGATTAATGGAGACTGATAGAGAGGAGGTGGAGTGAGATTATTGAGAGTTTTTGGGTGGTATGTTTGTTATATTATAGTTTTAGGTGTTAGGTAAATTAGAATGTTTGATTGTTATGTATGTAAATCCCCCAAATTTTTTTCTACAAAAGTTCCAAAAACTTAAATAATTAATTAACTTTATATCTAATTTAATAGTTCTCCACAACTTCTAATTATTTTTTTAATGTCAATGTGCTAGCCATAATTAGTGTAGGTTGTTTGGTACCTTCCTCTACAAAGGGTCTCATGGGATACCATTCAAATCACTAAAATGTGGGTTTTCCTTAGAGTATTATTTTTTTATTTAATCAACCAAGGTCAATTAAGGATCATTGGCTGACTAGTTACAACTAGACAGTTTACCTTGGTTGCATCAAACCAAATTATTTTTCTAAGATTTGGGTTCAACTCTAGTACAACATTGGAGTTGCATCTAAATCATGGTATAATATGAGGATTGCAGTCAAATTCTAACATGATAGCACTCATATCTTGGTTGGATGATAAGGTTGCACAAACTTAGTTGGTTAGAGCTTTGGTAGATTTAGGAGTTGTCTCCAAAATTTGGTTGATTTTGAGGGTTGTACAAAGATTTTGTATTTTTTCAATATTCTTGTTGGTTGAGAAAGAAATATTCTGGTGACCAATAGAATAGATTAATGATCTTAGTTAATTTGGATCCCATGTAATGTTAAGATTCCGACAAAATCCCTTACAAGGGATCCCACATTTCCATAGTAGATGTGAAGCTAAGTTGTTGGCCTAAGCCCATTATCTGCTATATATGACGTACATTGAGGAATGTAGAGATTCCATCTGATAACAACTTGTATCTCATCTTATCATTTCTTATAAGTTTTTAGTGTAGCGGGTATGATTGTGGAAGACAAGTAGCTAAACAAACTTGTTTGATCGGACTCTTACAAGTGACACAATGAGTTTAAAGAAGATTTTCAGTAGCTCTTATCCAAGACATGGGTGACAATATAGTGGAAATTGCTCCCATTGGCGCCGTGAATGTTGAAGAGTGGGACACATCATCACTAGTAACTACTTTCGAAATGTTTTCATATTTTATGGGACCTCAATTGCAAACAAGTGCTAATGTAACTTCTTTGATAGGCATCACAAAAAATCCTGATGTCTCAAGATAGCTCATCAATAATCGTCGCGGCCTATTAAGAAGCTATGGTGAAGCTTGCTCTTGTTCTAGGTATATTACAATTCTTCGACTACTCTATATTCATTTTATTGGACTTAGGGGTATGACATTCATTAGTAAAGTTTTTATGTAAGAAGTTAGATATTGGCAATTTTTCTTTGAGCAAGATGTTGTTTGTTGAATTACCAATGGGTGGTAATGCCATTGTTTACTTTGTGTGCATGGTTGCTTGATTTTTGTCACTAAGCACTTTCTTCATCCTATATTATATTTCTTTTGGCTAAATTGGATGTCATGCTTGGAATTGATTGACTAAGTTAACATCGTGCCATCATTGGGTACTGAGAAATAAAGGTGAAAATTGGACTTGTGAACTAACCTAGCCTTCCAAACATACCCTAACCTTACTCTTGATAGAGAATGATGAGTACATCGACCCCTTTTTTGGGTCATTTGTGCTAGATAGCTAATTGGTAATGGCTATTTAGCTTATATCTCCCATGTTAGGTGTGGAAAGAGAGGCCAAGTAAACTTGAGGATGTTCTTGTCATCCATGACATTTTTAACATATTTTCGGAGAAATTAGTAAACTTTATTTCTAAGCAAGAAGTAGAATCTCTATAAACCTAAAGCCAAGGATTACAAATTTGTATGCTTCATTTGATGGTGATAAGAAAGTTGTTGGAATTGAAGATTCCATTGCATAATTTGCTTTATGAGGGCTTCATCATAATGCCTCCTTAGTGAAGAAGATGGTGGGTAGCATGAAGCTTTATATTGATTACTAGAAAATCAACAAGCTAATGATTAAAAGTAAGTATTTCTGCTAAGAATAGATGACTTCTTTGACCAATTGGAGAGTGGCATGATATTCTTTAAAATATTTTTATAGTCTAGTTTCCATTAGCTGAAGGTCTAGGAATTAGACATGAAGAACATGGTGTTTCATACTTTTTATTGTCATTATATATTGTTGGTGATGCTATTTGGGTTGATCAAATGCCCCACAGTCTTTATGGACTTGATGATATTAGGTAATCGCATAGTTTGGAGTAATGGTGTGTATGAGAATGAGAAAAATAATATGCAAGAAGAATACTAAAAAAAGAACACTAGAGAGTTTTTGTGATTCCATGAGATTTACTTATATCATGGTTGCAAAATGAGAAAAATATTCTTTAGTCTAGAAACAATTACATAATACAAGTATTTGCTCACCCAAATGTCTTTATCACTTTATTTCTTTAGTACTTTTATTTCTCATATTCTCTCTCAAAATTTGAATATAATTCCTCTATAAGTTATGGTCATTATAGATAAAGGAAACCATGCCACATCCTATGTTGGATCATCTTAGAAATCATTAGCCTTTATGGTAATATTTGATTTTTTTTGTTTGAGAATACAAACTTTCAATTGTTACCTCTAGTATTTTATTGATCAATACCAAACACCCATAAAAATCAATCAAGATAGCAATCAATATTCAATACTCCAATAGTCAGTTCTTTGACTTTTGTCTTAGCACTCATCTAAATGTATGAGAAGATTTGTAATTCTTGATTTTTTTTCTCTTTTTATAGTAGAACACGTGATGATAGATATAAATAAATAGGTATAATATTTTGAGTATGATAGCCACCAAATTTATATATATATATATATATATATATATATATATATATATATATATATATATATATATATATATATATATATATATATATATATATATATATTCAAATTTTCTTGGGTTAAAATGACTTTGAAATTAAACTCGCAAGAGAGAAATATGAGAGAATTGAGCTTTATATATTTTAATAAATTTAGAGATTAGTTTCTTATATATTATCCTGATAGAAACTAATTTTTTATGCTATACCCCTTGCAATTAATTGCGAGGGTTGATTGAGGCTTTCAATGCCTTATTCCATATAATTGTTGATTGAGGCTTTCAATGTTAGCTTTTATCTGTTGTTCTTATATATTGTTGAATCTTTTTCTTTTGAGACCCATTGGCCCTTTGAAAACTTTTACATGATGAAAATGATTTTATCCCACATTACACCTTTAGATTCACCAACAATATATTTAAGAGTTGTTCTCACTATTCACTATTTAAGTGTTTTATGTACAATGTAGCAATTTTACTTCCATGTTCTATCACCATTGTTTATTTCAAGTATTAGTACATGAAGTTAATGCCTTTATCACTAAGCTTCCTGGTTGAGGTTATGTTTCTCTTTAAGTAGGAATGTATCTCATATTATGAAGCTTCCCCAAATCTAATAATCATCTTGATTTACACATCACTAACTATCATAATTTTCAAGAGTTCAGCATTAGCAAGATGAACCTTTTAGAAATCTCTTGTAGAATAATGTGATATAAATTTTTTATGCCATGTTACCTAAAAATATGTCATTTGAGTCTAAATTTCTGATTCGATAGAACTATCTATCTTAAGGACTAGTGTATCATAGTTTCATTTACTTGTCGCATTTTCATATTCTTCCTTTTGATTTGAGCTTTGTGGAGATACCTTTTCATTTGGCCATTTTTACCCATCGCTTGCATGTATCACTGTGAAACTTAGATTGTTTGTTTTGTTGAGATTTATATTTGCATATTTTATTGTCTCTTTTTGCACTTCTTCCGCTCTCAAAATTCATAATAACTGAAGATTTTTTATCTAATTATTGTTTTTAGATGCTTTACTTAGGATCGGATTACATACATTATTGAGCTTCAACTTTGTAGACCTGCAAGTACTAATAGTTCCATCCTAGCTTTTTATTAGTGATGAAAATAAGCTTGAAGTATCTTTAGTCATTTTGAAGTTTTATCAACCAAGTTTGATTGACTTGCTATCAAAATCAACTCATTGATATGCATTGTTTTAGAAGTGTTCTCAATTATTTTGGGATTTCAAACTTTCTTATTAGATATTTTGTGTTTACTACCAAATGCTTCTCGTGCATGTTTGACAGAGCTTTAATCATGCTAGCCATAGTCTTCTTATCAATATATTGAAGATGATATTCTTCATCAGTGATAGATGTACAACTCTCATTGTCTCTTTGTCTCAAAGATCTTAGTCATTTTGGCTCATAGTTATAGGCTTTGACTCTAAGGGAGATAGATTCAAAATTTTTTTTTTTTTTGCATAAATAATCTTTACTTAATAACTTTTGCTATCTGAAGTCATTGCCATTGACTGGTTGATTCCCACTTTGCACCAACTTTTTATATATAATACAAAGTTATTTTAGTTTTGATGCCAATTGATAGAGAGAACATAAATTCGATAACAATTAAGTGTATAAGGAGAAAAATAATTTTTGGGAGGACACCAAGAAAAGAACTTAAGGTATTTATATTGTTTTGTGAGGTCCATCTATGCCCACAATCACTTAATGAGATAAATATCTAGTAGTTTAGAGATAAAATATAAGTTAATATATATTTGCCCAACCAAGCATTTATCTTGCTTTTATCTTTCTAGTATTATTCTCTCATTCTTTTATTCCCTATCCAAATCTAAGCAATATTCCCCTCTTAGTTATTCTTACTAAAGATAGTGGAATTGCCATTTCTTATCTCGAGACCATCTTGTCGGCCACATTCATAGTGATATCATCGTAGCAATGCACTGGTCCTTGTTGACCATCCAACAAAGAAGTTCCTTTGTATAACACCAACTATTATAACTACAAATCTTTTATTTCTCCACCAACCAGTTGTTCAACCTCCATCTATATATCTAGCGGAATAGAAGAGAAAAATGAGTGATGTCATAGCCATTGATTTCTTCTCCTTTTATAGAACCACTTGTGATGGTAGGTGTATATGTGAATATGACCTTGAGTTTGGCAATCACCAAACTTGAAAATAAAAAGAAAAAAAATTTGAATTTTGGTTCAAATTTTTTCCAAATTTTTCATGGATTTAAAATGACTTTGAAACCAAACTTGCATGAGAAAAGTATAAACAAAAAATGTCTTTGTGTCATTTTAACAATAAACTAAGTATTCTATCCCACCAATATCTTTATGTGATTGTGTTAATTGATAACATTTTTTTTTCATGAAATTAGGTATTTCATTGATTACTTAAAAGTACAAGTAATCCAAAAAAGTACAAGAAAAGTAAGGTGATAACACAAAAGAAAAGGTTACAAAGTTTTAGATCTGATGTAGGGCATATCCAAGTTGTCACTATGCACAAATATAGGTCTATGTCAGGTGTTCTAGAGCAGCCAAATTGTTGAGTTATGGAGCCTCGTTTGGCTAGTAAATCAGCAGGGCCGTTGCCTTCATGCCGGATGTGGAAAAGGAGGTATGGAGTGTCTTCATCAAACATCTAATAGATTTGAGGGTGTTGATGATGAACCAAGGTGGGTGGGGTTTACTTTTCATAAGTAGATGAATAAGATCCAATGAATCTGATTCAATCCAATAATTAAAGTTTGGATTTCTAGAAGCAAATATGAGAGCATAATAGCAAGCAGCAACTTCAACTTGTTGAGTGGACAAAGCTGGATAAGGCATGGAGAAATGGAGAAGACAATTACTCTTCATTTCTCTGAAAATGTAACCAATACCAGCCTTTTGATTAATTGGATTATAACTCCCATCAATATTAATCTTAATGGTGTTAGCAGGAGGTTTCTGCCAATGAACTAGTTCCCATTTGTATAGATTGCTTTGGTCATTTGGTCCTTTTCTGTTTGAGTCTTTATGTTGATCATTAAGGCAGTTTCTCTTGGCAGTGTCAAAATGCTGATCCTTTTGTAAATAAGCTTTAATTATCATTATAATGGCTTCAGCAGTTCGGCTGATATCACTGTACTTCAGTTCATTCCTTGCTATCCATATAAACCAGAAGGTAATGAAGATTGTATTTAGATGCTTGTTATTTCTCTAGTAATTTTTTATTTGCCAGTTCACAAGTAATTCCTGTAGTGAGGTGGAGATGTTATAAATGTCTATTTGTAGAAGGTTTGCAAATGCTTCCCAAATTCTTTTGCTGAACTTGTAATGTATAAAGCAGTGTAATATGCTCTCTTCTTCTTCTCTGCATAACAGGCATATGGAAGGCAGTTTCAGTCTTTTGAGCTTAAGGATATCATCCATAGGAATTAACATATGGAATAGTCTCCAGTAGAAAAAAGAAATAGAGGGCTTGAGTGAGGAGATCCAAATCACAAGACTCCAGGGGGTCGGCTTGCTGTCCTTCCACCAGCTATTATAGATGGTTTTATGAATGGATGAATTGTTGGTATGACCCTTTATAATAAGGTTGTCCTTGTAGTCTTCAATTGAAATCTTATAAATTATCTTGCAAGTGTCCATGAGGAGGTATGTCTTTAATTTGCTTAAATTTTTTGTGGTTGAGTTGGTCTGTCATCAGCATTCCTGCAGGAGAGAGGTTCTTCACCAAACCAATGATCATTCCAAAAGTCAATATCCCATCACCTAAATCCCAAAACAGCAAGTTCTCAGCTTCATCTCTGTGTTTTAGAATTAGCTTCTAGGTTGCGAAATCCGATTGTTTCATCTTAATTGACATTGGATGCAAGTTGGGACTGTATTTATTATGCATGAATTCAGCCCAAAGTGATTTGTTTTCTCCAAATCTGATCCATAATTTAATTGCATTGCCTTTGATATTGTCTTCAATTGTTTTGAATCCCAGGGCCCCTCTACTAGTCGGCTGGCTTAATTTCTTCTAGTTGGACCATTGGATAGATATATGCTTATGGCTCCAAATAAATCTATTGAGAATTCTCTCAATTTTCAGTTGAGTGGTCTTGGGGATTTGTTGGACTTGGGTAGTGTAAAAGGGGACGAAGTTAAGGATACTTTTAGCTAAAGTGATCCTTCCTCCAAAGGACAAGAAAGAGTTTTCCCAGGAGTTAATTCTCTGATGAATCTTTTCAGTTAGATCATAAAAAAGGGAAGATATAAGTTTGCCTTTGTATAGTTTAATACTAAGGTAGGTAAGTGGTAATTGTGAATGTGTAAATCCTGTCTTTTCTTTGATCCAATTTATCTTGGTATTGCTGATATGTTCTTCTGTCACAAAGAAACATTTGCTAGTGTTCAAATTCATACCTGAAAGGGTTGTAAAGTCCTTGATAATAGACATGTAGGTGTTGATTGCTTATTTGCTTCCACAGCTAAATAGAAGGAGGTCATCAGCAAAGGCCAGGTGGGAGATGTTTAAGTTCCTAGAGCTTTTAAATTAAGGTTCTCCTTAGAAATAACTTTGTTGAGTTTTCTTGAGAGGAGGTCTAATGCCAAGATGAAGAGAGTAGGGGAAAGGGGGTCACCTTGTTTGACACCTCTATTTGCTTGGAAGAAACCAGTTGATTGCCATTGAGAAGTAGTTTGTAGTGGTTGTTTGTAAGGAGTCTATCTACGAGGTTACAGCAGTGATCAGAGAATCCCCTCTCTTTTAGGGAGGTGAGGAGAAAGCTCCAGCTAATAGTGTCAAAGGCTTTCTTGATATCAATTTTCATGATTAGGTTTCCCCCTCTCACTTTTTTGTCCAAGTCCTTAATAAGTCTTTGAGCAAGAACTATGTTGTCAATTATGTTCCTTCCTTTGACAAATGCAGCCTGGTTTGAAGAAATGAAGTTGGTAGAAGTTTTGAAGTCTATTAACGATGATTTTGCTGATAATCTTATTAATGACAGGGGTTAAGCATATAGCTTTGAACTTATTCCCATGTGTGACTATTTTTTTCTTTAGGAATCAAAACAATGGCTGCAGTGGAGAAGAAGTTGTGGCAGCTCTGACCTTTGAAGAAGGATTGGATGGTTTTTGTAACATCTTTCTTGACAATGTGCTATGTTATTTCATAGAAAAGTGCTGTAAATCTATCAGGGCCAGCTACCTTGTTGCCATCCATTGAGTTTAGAGCTTCCCAAATCTCCTTTTCTTGAGGTATGAAGGTAAGTTCCTCATTGTTTAATGGCACTTTCTCAAATTTAAAGAAGTTGCTGCATTGTTGCTGGATTGGATTGTTGATAATTAGCTGGTTGTGGGAGTTAATGAAGTAGTTGTTACAGTCTTCCAATATGTCATCTTGGTTAATGATCAAATTACCATTTGAGTATTTTATCTTATGTACTCATTTCTCCTCCTCCTTCCTAATACAAGCATGAAAATACTTGGAATTTCTGTCCCCCTGAAGGAAGGTTTGAGCTAAAGCTTTCTGCCGAGTAGCTCCTCTTTCCTGTCTATGTATGTTTGCAGTTCATTCTGAAGTTGTTCAAGTTGGTGTTCAAGTTGGGTTGCAATTTGTGCTTCCAAATCAGCTAATTCATGTTCAATGCTGATAATTTGGTCTTCAGTAGATTTGATCTGGTGGTGGATGTTTTCAAAAACTTCAATGTTCCACTTCTTGAGGGCATGGGTTATAGTTTTATGCAGTTTTCAAAGATAAATCCAGGGGATGGGATGCTCCACACCGTTCCAATTCTTGGAAATGTAGTTGAAAAAGTCAGGGTGTGTAGTCCACACATTAAGGAATCTGAAGGGATTGTATTTTGGTTTAGGGATTTGACTGAGGCTAATAAGAAGAGGATAATGGTCAGAGGCTATTCTGGCAAGGTGCTGAACCCTTAGAGAGCAGAAGGTGCAAAACGAAGCAGAGTTGGTAAGGACTCTATTAAGTCTCTCCCAAACTCTCCCTGTCCTCCAAGTGAAAGGTGAACCACAAAAACCAGCATCAAAGAGATCCTGGTGCACTCAAGAATGCTTGATGAGCACAGACAACATCTTCATACTGTGCTTAATACCTTTTAGGAACATTACCTTTATACATACACTTTCTCAGTCATATAATCAACATTGATGGATCTTAATAGATCCACAATCGATATCTTTCAATTTGTGGATTGGTGGTGGAGACAGGCATGTCTGAAGTGTGCAAATTAATTTGAGCCACCATTTGTTGGATCCCTTGCAGGATGCTCTGCTGGAAAATTTTGGTAGATTATTCCTTGTTTCTACTAACATGTGGTGGTCAAAGCGGGTAGAAAAAGGATGGATCGGAGGGCAAATTGTAGTTTACTTTAACTGGTAATTTTATGTATGCATTAATTTGTAGAGATGTTGAAACTATGGAGATTTAAACACTAAATTTTAGAAGCATTTTTCTTATGATGATCCAAATTACGAGGACAATGATACAGATTGTCATTTAATTTTTTAGTGCTTAGCTAAATAATGGGTTATTGAATTTGGTTTAAAAGAATCTCAATGTGTAATCCTACTAGATGTGGGTGATTAAGCCAACTATATTCTATTGATGTTAAGAGCTGATCGTGTTTTTTCTGCTTAGTTTGAAGATAGAAGTGATCAGTAGAGTGCGTCATGTCCACAATTTTTTATTTGTCATGAATTAATTTATTCTTTGACTGTAATTCTCTCAGCATTATGGATTACTTATTATATAGTCTCCACTGATTGTATATTACTGCACTATTTGGATGCTAACATTTGTGTTATTCATGGATTAAATATTGAAGTACTTGCTTCTTATAATCATGGAAGAATTTTCATAAGATTCATGAATTTTTACTAAACTTCAATTAATTACTATTCATACTGTATTTCCCTGAATAAGTTAAAAGTGTTTTATTATCAAGGACTACTCTGTAATTTATCATGTATCACTTATTAAGCTCTAATCTCGACACAAATTATGAAGAAACTGTTTATTAGGGACCCATCTGCTCAAAAGAAGTTCAATCCTTCTGTTTCCACATGATTGAATATAAGCATGGAAGAGGAGTGGGTTAAATTTGAGTTGGGTTTGTTGGAAAAAACTTCTATGTTGGATTTAGAATTATTTAAGTGTTGAATTTTGAATGTTTGGCAATAAAATTGGGTGATCCAATGCCAGTTTCATCTTAACCAAATAGGCCCTTATGGACTCTTTGGTTACCCTAAACAGGATTATATTGGGTTAAACTTGAAATCATGCCGCCTTGTGAAATTTTCTTCTCAGCTTTTGCTACATTAATAATCCTGATTTGGAATTTGTACTATTTGTGTGGTACCAATTGGTATATAGATTTTATTGATGCTTGCTTCCTAAGGAGCTATGTTTAGTTTAGTTAATGATTTGCGATCAACTTGATCTTTGTTGCAGATGCGTTAGCTCAAGGACTGTGCCTTGAGATATTTTTGCTGGTCCAAGGAACAAGGCAGTGCATTCATGGATAGCATTTGTTGGTAAATTTCTTTTTTTTTTTAAAGGAGTAACTTTCGTCTCCTTGATGGAATTGTGCAGTTGCTGTCGAGCATGAAAGAAGTTAGTGTTCTACTGCCTAGCTAGCGTAGATGAATTTATGAGCTATGTGCCTGGACCTCAAGTTTGATTAGTTGCTGACTTATGCTTTAGCTTTTGTTAATTTCAAAGGTGAATGTCTTTTATTTTTTATCTTGCTTAAAAATATATATTTATTTCTTAATTTTTAAATTGCAGTTAGCAAGTTAGATAGCCATTGATACATGCTCCTCGTGCAAGTACAGATTAGTTGCTTTCTCATTGGAACCTGAAAAAAAAAAAAAAGGATCAGAACTCTGTTTTAGTTTAATAGGATGATATGATTATAGTCATTCAGGTGAAAATTCTGCATATACTTCATCTATAATATGTTTGTGGTTAAATATATACCATGTAAAATGTTTCATATAGATTTGGTAACCTATAGGCAAGGACCTCAAAACATTGTGTATGAGAGCGTCCTTCAAGTGCGAGGAGCTTTCTTAGCAAGCAATCTAGGTTTTGATTGTGATGTGGCGCAGATTTTTTTTTTTTTGGAGTGGCTTTTGGAATTTCGCTGGATTTTGGGAGAAGTGTGGTATTTTGGCAATTTTTTCAATATTTATGTATCATATTGTGGAAAGATCAAAAGGATCATATTCGTTGAAATTTTGTCTATCTATTGATATAGAATGTTACAGAGATGAGGATACTTAGGTGGATGAGTGGTTTTACTCTTAGAGATAGAATGCAAAATGAGTATATTCGGGAAAAAGTTGGAGTAGCTCCAGTGGTAGATAAGATTAGGGAGAGTCGCCTTAGATGGTTTGGCCACATAAAGCGTCAGTCGTTCACTGATCCGATTAGAAGAGTAGATGCATTAGATTTGCCTTATGTTAAGAAAGGTAAAGACCTAAAAGACTTGATTAAGATGTAAAAAATGATGATACTTGATTTAAATGAGAATTTGACACATAATAGGACACAATGGAGACAAAGGATTCATGTAGCCGACCCCACCTAGTGGGATTAAGGTTTGTTGTTGTTGTTGTATTGATATAGAATGTTAGTTGTGTTGATTTTAACAATAATATACAGTTTAATTTAAAAAAAATTGGATAAATTTATAATTTCAATTTGAAATTGTAGATAATGTTTTTTTTTTTGAGTCAATCTAGGAAGGAAATGGTTATTCCAAATTTAATAAAGTTAATTTGAAATTGGTAAGATTTCTTCTAAATTGTGGAGCTAGTTTAGGTGAAAATAAAGTCAACTTAATTAAATTTTTTTGTAAATTTTCAATATAAATATTGAATCCAAATTTATCCATGGAGTGATGCATGATCTTGTTTAAGCGCATGAAAAGTAGGGTATGAGGAAATAGGACATGACAAGCAAAAAAAATATGAATATGTGAGAAATTTCACTATGTTAGAATAAGTACAAGTAGAGGGTTTAGAGTACATGTATCAGCTCTCTCCTTTTTAGGAATAATAAAAAACCAGAAAAAGGTCCCATAGCCCTCGAAATTCCCACTTTTTATAAGATCTAAGGGTAATTATAAAAGAAAACTACATGCCAATTTCTAGAAGCTTACGTTGGTTGCAATATGAAGAGATTCGCCTTTATTCTAGAAGTCCAGTGAGTGATGCATATCGAATGACAAGTTTCTTGATACGGTCGATCGTGCGAGTCAGATAGTTTAGCATTCAACAGCCTGGTTGAAATGTGTTTCTCACATACTCGCCCATGAAGAGATAGGTCTTTTTTATAAGGTCGACAAGTGAGCTCTTCTCTCGTAATCGCTTGCACGAGGCGATTACTCTAGGATGGCCTATAAGTGAATCTTTACATGAGTTTTGGTGCTCGTTAAACATTCTTTGACTTGGTTTGTCTACTAAGTCTTTGTGTGTTTATTGGGAGTATATTTAGCTCCTCAATTCTCTTATTCATTATTTGAGTGACTCATGAAAAAGGACAGACGAATGAAAACAAACATTAATCATTAATGTTATTATTAGGAAGTTTTAGAGTTTTTTGGGTATTTATGTCATGTGATTTGACTTTTCCTTTTGCATTTTTCACACTCCATGGCTATATAAAAGATGTGGAGTCCTAGAGCTGGTTGTTGCTGCTTCATTGTGTTCTTGTTGAGTGTCTCTTTAATTACTCACCAACTCTTTTTGTTGATTAATCTAGTGTTCAATGACTTCCAATTCATACCCCAAATGATCCTCTCTTTTCGAGTCAAGTGTAATAGAAGAGAATGACTGAGTTAGATGCAGCTTCAACAAACTAATTTGGATATGTATGAATTCAAGATAAATGGGTAAAAACTTAATATCACCAAGTGACCACGAATAAATTCTTATATTTTGAATTTTTCAAATAATCTTTTCACATTTACATCAAAGAATTGGAAGTGTGAAAAATCAAATTCTAACATAAATATAGAGCAATTAAAAGTACAAATCATAAATTATACATATACAAAAAGTATTTACCATCTCCAAAAATTGTACACTCAAAAATTATATAATTCAAAAGTTCTGTCTAGCCACTACTCTGTTCCTTAGTCTTGTTTAAAAGCCAACATGTAATATCATAAGCTAATAGCTTAGTTTGATAAGTAATGTTAAAGTAAACTCAAAACATTACATAAGAAATAACTTGTATATACAATTGCAACATGCAAAAATGTAGCAGTGAGTAAAACATATTGTTAAGTATAAGAAATGAACAGTAATCTGTAAAACTGAATGTGAACAATAAACATCATAAATAGTTATACATATAGGTAATTTATTTCCTAAAGTCACGTTTATTTCCTAAACTCAAATTATTTTGTTAGAAATATCATTTAGTATAGGTTTAATTTCTCAATAACATGAGGGTCGTTAGCTCGTCGACCAAAATTGCTAATAAGGGGAGTTGTATCTACAATACATACTAACGGCTCCCCTTACACCAATTGATCTAATCCAATTTGCATGCAAAGAGTCGAAAATTCTAATATTTCTTATCAAATGCTCATCTCATCAGCTTACATGTATAGGTTATCGTAAAATAGTCCACCTATAGCAATTTTGTAATAGTTTCTATTTATCATATACATTACTTTTCATTTAGTATTTAACAGTACTTGCACTTATTGACCTCCACATATGGTTCATAAGATAAATGAACCATGAAAGTTAAAATAAATAATTAACGAGAGGAACATTGCATGAATCGGGTTTAAAACCCCCTAATCACGATCAGATTCGATCAAACTCGCTTCGATTTGAAAATTCGACATCGTAATGCGTCGAAAATATTAAAATTATTAAATGAAAAATATCAAATCAATTAATAATCGATCAAATAATTAAAATCAATTTTTAATGAAATTACGTGCATATCGAAGTCGGGAAGCCTCGACGACGTCCGAACGACCTTCGTTCGCGAAATTGATCGTGCCATTGTCGCCGAAACGTTGAAATCTATCAAACGACGCCTCCCGCGGTCAATTTGGCAAAGTCTACGAACGCGCAATTCAAATGCGTCGCATTGTCATTTTACTTCGACGACATTGTTTAAACGATCCAAATCGATCGCATTGCTGTCCGCACAACGAAAACACCTTCAATTGACATTCATATTCCTAAAATTTATTAATTAAGAGGATTCGACAAATTTTTTATATTTAATCTCGATATTTTGTCGTTGGCTAATTAACGACTGAAATTAGCTAATGATCTCTTAATCTTTGCTTAATTAGCCGCCTGAGTCATCCAATCCCGCTCAACCGCAGGATAGGCCAATCAAAATACCCGCCGAGTGTACCCAATCAAATACGCTCTTATTTTATCATTGCTGCGTTGGACCAATCAAAAGTCAATTGGTAAACGGGGCTTGATCCTCGCTTTTCTCAAACTCCCTCTCACGATCTCTCTCGTTGCCGAGCTTAGCAAAACTGAAGCTTTTCCTCCACTCTTCCTCCTGTGACTCTACTGAAGTTTCCTCTCTTCCTTCTCGCTCATGCGACTCCGTCTGTCCCGAAAGTCCAGAAAAAGTCTTCCCCATCCGTTTCTGAGTTTCTACCGAACTCCTCCACCGTCTGTCTCTCGACAACGATCGGACGAATTGCTTTGTCCATCCCTCTCTGAGTCCAAGCTCTTCCTTTCCTTTCAATAAAGTTCAGTTGTTTCTATTTAACCTCTTCCTTTCTTGCTTTTTGGTTAACTAGGTTTTGCCTTGGGAGTGATGAGTATATAATGTTCATCGATTCACTGGATTGCTTTTGATTGAAATCTTGCTTTTGTTTTGCTTTGATTGAATGATTCTTCTTCACTTATGTCCTTCTAATTGCTCTTACCCTATGGAGCTTCCGCTTGCAAGATATGTGCCTTTGTTAAGATATGTGGCTATGTATTATTTACATTTCCTTCTTTGTTCAAGTTGGCATGAATGGACTTGGTTTACTTGTTTCCATTCTCCTTTGTGTCAAGACTTACAATGTATGCTTCACCTTTCTCAACAAAGAATTAAGAAAGGATATGGAGATTTGGGAGACAATGGGATTGTGGCATTACCCTGTACTTGGATTATTTCTGTTCACACTATTCTGTCTTGGGTTTTTGTTGCCATCTATAATCTAGTCAATAATTCTATTTTCCTTTACCTATCTAATGAGGGATGATTGTGTAATATCCAAAATTTCAAAAAAAAAAAACTAATCAATCAGCAATGTTATCAGAATATATTCAGAAGACCGAAACCCACTTTATTTTGCATACGGTTGGATTAAGGAAATACGTGTATGGTGGGATCAGGAAGGTATACTGCTCCTTTCTTATTTCGTTCCGCATTGAGATTTATGGTTCATTTCCAAGCCCACCGTTTTCTCCCTTCTTCGCCCCAAGTCACAGATCGCGATCGAAATGAGGAATCACGCGAATGGTCGCTCGTGATTGGAGTTCGGATTTGGTAGGAGGGTTCTGGAGTTCAGGACTTGATAAGTAGCATCATTGAAAGATCTCTGGGCCCCAACTCGAGTTTGGTCGAAGTGGATCAACATTTGAGGATATTTCAATCGTTCATCGCGATTCAGGGAGCTAGTGATCCTATGCAATGTCACACCCTGTGACGACCCCTTTACGCTTATGCTGGGTCCGTCAAGGAATGTATCAGTGACGACTGATTGATTCACCAATACACGCTCCAACCGCACGCAACGAAAGCAAGAAAAAGGTGTATCTAATCAAATCATCACTAAACTATTTCAATAATATACTACTTAACTTAATTCATATCACAAATACAAGACGAAATATTTTAAGTTTGTAAATAAATAGAAAGAACTAAAGACATTTAATTTACGCACTCCAAAAGTTCTAAGCTTCCCAAAACTATACACTAACAAAACTAAATTTCTACCCATTGCCTTTTCCGAAATTTTCAATCCAGAAGATCATAAGCTCTAAAGCTTTAGCAGACAAGAACGCTAAAACAAGTCGAGTAAAACAATCGCGCATAATGTAAATTTACTGGTAAACCGGTAAACCGCAGCAAGAATGTAACAACAATACAACAAGGCAGAAATGTAAATAATATAATAACAAAGTAATACGTCAGGACATAATCAGATCAACGCTCAACGATCGAATTTTCATTAAATCATTTCGCTTCGCTCTATATCAAATCATTTTCTAGAACGCCATTTATAATCAGATGTTTGACTTCATAACAAAAGGTCGCCGCTACCAAATTTAAAAGGCGTGGTATACCATACTACTATACCGACACCAAATTGGACTTAACTTCCAACCTCAAATGTCGAGTCGGGATACTAAGATCCCCTAATCACGCTTCATCTCGAACTTTGCTATCTCAAGCAGATTCTATAACATACCTTCCTATCACAATTTTCCGACATTTCCGCTTATCACATTACATCTGCATTTAACATACGTTTTAAAACATTTCTATGCCCAATGAAATCATATGAACAATGCCATAATCATCAGAATCATTAATCTACGCAGCCAAGAATAAACATTTATATTCAGATTCAATATGTAAATATCTACACATTCATCATACTATTTATAAAAGTCGTAAACAAACATACATGTGAATAAACATACATATTTAAACTTAATTTAAAAGATATGTCTCACCTCGTTTGCGTCGTCGCGGATTCCTCCTCGAAGACACAACCTATAATGAAATAACTCTTCTAAATACTAATACATAAACTCATAAATGAAACTCATAATTAACACCAATCTTACCTCAAATTGATATCTCCTCATAAGTTTCAAATACTGAGACTAAGGTAATCTCCTAACGCCAATATATACCGATTAAATTAACATAAAACAAGATTCTAAAAAAATTAACGATTCATACAATCCTACACACACACATTTTAATATTTCCTCCCAAAACCCCTTTCCAGGCCAGAATTTTAATTGAAACCCAATTACCTTTTATTTTCTTTTCTACAACGTCAATTACTTAAAATATCAGATAACTTACCTTTCCTTTTAACCGCCGCTCTCTCGATCGATTCATTTCCCTCGCTGATCTGCAGGACGCATTCCGGGCCAAGCGGTTCCGGAAGTCATCGAAGTGGCACGGCAAGGGACGGATGCGGTTCCGCGATGAGCGCAGCTCTGCTCGGTCACGAACCACCGCGCGAAGGAAGGAAACCGTCGATGCCGAAGGAACGAGCGGCCCGGAAGGAGTCGGAAGGGAAATGAAATTACCTTCGATCCCATACACGCTTAATCCAGATCGCGAAGACTGATGCTACAAGAATAACGGGTTAATTAGCTAAAACAATTAGAATAAATTAAGAATAATTGATATTACATTTCCTCTTAAACAAAAAATTTCCCTCAAATTTCTTCTCAATCATTCAAACAGAAGAAACTTCGCTTTCAACCTCCTCAAGTTTCTTTCTTGTCTCACTTTCCATTTAATTTTAACATAAATTTATTTCTGTAATCTCTTCACATCAAATTCTAAAATCTTTTCCTACTCCAATGCATAAGTCAAATCTGTCAGATTTCAAACTTTAGATAATCTTCTCGCTCAGATTCATCCATTTTCAACATCAAATGTGAAAGACATAGACGTTCACAATCGGTAAGCGTTTAATATCATAATGATTTCAAAAGGCCCCATGTACGGCTCAATTTACCTCCGACCAAATCTACTAATTCTTTCATAGTTTGACTTTCAAAATACAAATTCTCCAACTTGAAATTCTACAAGTCGAAATACTTGACGATCCGAAATTTTCAATCTATCTCGATTAATCCATTTTTCTCAGAATTGATCAACCAACTCTGACCTAACAAATGCCTTTTCTCCCACTTCACCAACTCAATGGAGTTCTACACTTTCACCATACAATGCTTCATACTGAGCCATCTCAATACTGGGATTTATTATAGAAGAAACTCGATCATGTGAATATGATCTTCCCGCCTACCTCCAAAATCTAAAACACAACCTCAACAAATCTTCTGTGACTTGAATTGTTTTTTCCACCCATCACCATGATGAAAAGTCATTTTGTAATCAGCCCAAGTTCTTCAATTCCTTTCCATAATCTAAGAAATCTACCATCTCGCGAGATCACTTTGCATACACCATGAAGTCTTACAATTTCTTTAACATATAATTGACAATTTATCAATCAATTGCTCGTTTTATGGTAAGAAAATGAACTGTCAATCTATCCACAACAACCCATATACTATCACACCTTGCATCTAGAAATCCCATAACAAAATCCATTGCAATTTCTTCCCACTTCCACTAGATGAATGATCAGTAATAATCCACGCCTTTGATGCTTTTAACAATGACAGTTACATTTATTTATATGTCTTTCTTCATACCGACCACCAAAATGCTTTTAAATCTTTATACATTTTGAACCTTTATGAAGATATCCCCCTGATGAGCCTCAGTAAAATTTCGTCTCACCGCATCACCGCATCTATAATTGTAAATTCCAATAACACCTGATCTCTACAAGAAAATTCGCTCAATTAATCTGATTTGTTAATTTCGATATCCACGCTCAGTGCACTTGATTCTCAAATAAAGTTGACAATCACACCGAGATAAATGCCCAAGATCACCGAATCTTCTAACTTCTAAATGTAGCCTCTAATTCGATCAACTCGACTTGAGTAATCCAACCTGATTTCTGACTTACGCTTAATGCATCGTACCACCATTACTTTGCTACATCAATATCTAAATCATAATCTTTAATAAACTCTCCACCTTCTTGTCTTAGATTCGCTTCATAAAGATATATTTAAGACTCGATGATCCGTAAAATTTCGATTTCACTCCATACAAGTAATGCCTCCAAATTTTAAAGAGAAAAACCACTACTAACTCGAGATCACGACGGATAATTTCGCGAGATTTTAAATCTCAAGATAAACAATTACTCTTTCAGATTAAAACACAACCCAAGCCTTTAAAGAGATCACTAAATATTTGAATCCTCCTCGATGGAACATAAAATCGCAATGGTCAAACGCTTTTTCAATTCTTCAAAAACTCGCCATTCACACCCATCAATTGACATCCTTTCTCAATAAATTGATAGAGATTGCAATACGAGAAAATCTCGACAAACTTCCGTAATAACCTAAACCCGTAAAACGAACTTCAGAATATTCTTTGTGCGACCATTCTAAAATTGCTTTTACTTTTGAGATCAACAAACTCCTTCGCCACTTATAATGCTGACCTAAAATGCGACGCATCCAAAATTCACATTTTGAAAATTGCATATATAATCGATTTTGTCTTTAACAATTCTAAAACAATCCTCGATGATCAGACGTTCTTCATCGCTTTAATAAATCGTAATATCATCAATAAAGATGATAACAAACCTCCACCAAGCCAAAAACACGCATTCATTAAATCGCAGGAGTATTAAAAACCAAATGACATAACAAGAAATTCATAATGCCCATACTGCTCCAAAAGTCGCTTTTAAAAATATCAAGATCTTTAACTCTAACGATGATATCCATCTCAAATCAATGAAAATACAATGGCTCCTCCAACCGATCAAATAAATCATCAATCCTCTAGATGATACTGTTTTGATCACACTTTATTTAATTTCCTCACACAATCGCAGATAATCTATCCTTTTCTTTTCTTAACAAATAATACGGCACTCCACTGAGTGTCAATAAATCCTTTGTGTCAATTCCTCGAATCGACACTTCAATTCTCGCAATTCTTGTGAGCCATCCGTAAGGAGATTTATGTAAGTGTACTTGTACACATCAATCCCAAACTCTACTTGTCTGGCAACCCTGTAATTCCTCCTAAACACATCGTGAAATTCAAACAACGAATGTTTTTCGCTCAAACACCTCCTTATTCAACACATCTAATTTCTAAATACAATTTCCGCTTCTAAATATTTACTCAACTTCACCGCACTAATCAAAGAAGAAATGACATTCACAAGAAAAATAAAATGATTTTTCACCGTGCAAAATTTCACTCTCCTCTTCCAAAGATTCAATTGTTGCAAAATATTTGATCAACCAATTCATACCTAAGATAACGCCAAAATGTCGATTGGTAAGATAATTGGCCTAGGAAAGTGTTTATCAATGTTAATGCCAACACATTTCCTATTCAGATTCAAACTATCGCCAAGGCATTACCATTCAATACAGGTATAAAATAGATCAATCGATAAACCTAAAAAGGAATCGAATGAACGAATGCTAATCTAATCAAAATGTAATCAACCCAAATGACCAAATTTTAAGATACCTAACACCACTTCATTTGATTCCTTCGCTTCATGAGTGATAAAAAACTCTTGCTGAGGTTGGTTTTTCATTCAAGTTTCTCCTTTTCTTGAATTGAAGGTTTCCCAAAATGTGCTCTTGGCTTCCAAAAATTTTCTTTGTCCTCGAGCATCAGATGATTTTATGTCCTTCTTCTCCATCGCAATCATGCGACGAATTGACCATCTCAGAAGATCTCCCCGATCCAAATACATTGACCAAAATGTCTTTTCCACACTTATCACAAATAGTTTCTAATCAATTTATTGCTCATCAACTTAAATAAAAATCGCCTTCTTTCAAAGTTTGCTTTGCACCAGAATCCCACTGCTTTTCAACTCATTTTCAATTCTTCAAATTCTTTCAACTAACACCGAGAACTCATCGATATCAGTAAATGCCAACCTTAATCGATCTCCTATAAATCTATGAATTTCTCTTCCCGCATCATATAATGTATAGATATCTAAAGAGAAGTGAACTCATCATTGCATTATAGTTTTGAGCCTGAAGTTAGATTGAAAAATTTGTCTTGTAAACCCTAAATGAACGAATCTTTTGAATTTTGACAAACTCATCCCATTTGACTGAAGAATGGGTATCATTTCAAATCTTTTCCTATGAGCTGCCACCACTTTTCTCGCTTCCTTCACACAAAAGTAGCGACTACTCTTCTGTTTTCAGGGTAAATCATTCCATCCAGAATTTTTTCAATTTTAAGCAGCTAATCTTCTGGATGAGCCAGGTAACACAGTTTATGGAAAAATCTTTAATTCAAGAAAAAGGAGAAACTTCTGAGCTTAAAACCAACCCTCCAGTAAAAGCCAGAGTTTTTACCATCACCCCGCAGAAAGCAAAGAAATCAAATGAAGTGGTGTCAGGTATGCTTAAAATTTGATCATTCGGTTGATTGTTTGATTCTGCCAGATTCGTTCATTTTGATTCTTTTCCACTTTATTACTGATACTATTTATTTCATACCCAGATTGAATGTGGTGATGCCGATATAGACAATAGAAATGGTTACATACATTAACATTCAAGATAAACAATTTACTAAAATTAATTATCTTACCAATTAGACATTTTGACATTATACTATGGATTGATTGATCAAATACGCGCAATTGATCTTTGGAAGAGAGAGTAAAATTATGTCCTGAAAAATCATTTTATTTTTCGTGATAAGAACGCCAGATCTTCTTTGATTAATGCAAAGAAATTGAGTAAATATTTAAGATGAAATTTTATTTTGACCAAATTAGATGTTAAATAATGAGATGTTTGTGAAAAAAAATATTTCGCTTTCTAAATTTCACGATGTCGAGAATTATCGCCACCAAGACGAAGTGGATCGATCGATCAACCTGGTATATGCGATACATAAATCTCTGGGATACCTAGAATTAAGTCATTCGCGAATCGACAACAAAAGATTTATTGCAACAACTCACCGGAGTGCATTTGAAAAAAGACGGGTACGCTTATCATGATTGACATGAAATAAAGACAACAAGTATCCATTCACCATTGATGATTTATTTGATCAGGAGCTACCAGACCGATCCGGTGATCCTGATATCATCGTTAAAGTTAAAGATACCGATATTTTTAAAAAATTTTGGAACCGTATGACCATTATGAATTTCTACTTATGCCATTTGATTTAACTAACGCCCCTGAGCCTTTTTTAACGAATTTATTTTCAAACCTCGGTATTTGTTATTATCTTCATCGATGATATTCACGATTTATTCTAAACCGATGAAGAATACAAATCATTTGAGTATTGTTTTAGAGTAAAAAATCAATCAGATGCCAAATTTTCAAAATGAAGTTTTGATGATAGTCGATTTATGCTCATATTATCGCCAGCGAGTTTCGTTGATCCTCAAAAGTAAAGAATTTTAGAATGGCTCAAAGAATGTTACGTAAATTCGTAGCTTCGCTTAGTTATTACGCGAAGTTTGTCAAGAAATTTTCTTATATCAACGCTTCTATCTAATTTAATGAGCGACGATTTCAATGGACAACCGAATGTGAGCAGAATTTTCAAGAATTGAAAAAATATTTGATCACTGCACCTATTTTAGCCATTCCATCGTGGACTGAGATTCCAAATATTTAATACGATCTTTAAAAGGATTGAATGCGAAGAATTGCATTTCAAAACAATTAAAACCCTACGAAAGAAATTATCCCGTTCATGATTTAGATGTGTTTGCTCTTAAAATTTGGAGACATTATCAGATGAGTGAAATGCGAAATTTTATCGATCATCGCCTTAAATATTTCTTTATACAAAAAAGAATCAATCCAAGACAAAGAAGATGACTCGAGTTCATTAAAGATTATGATTTAAAATTCATTGGACAAAGTAATGTGGCAGACGAAAGTCAAGTTCATCGAACGTGGATTATTACTCAAAAGTCAAAGTTGATCGAATTGTGTAAATAAAAGAGAAGATTGGATTGGGCATTTATATCAATAACGAATCAACTTTATTCGTAATCAAAGTTGTAGAAATTGGATCGCGGATATCGAAATTCATCAACAAATCCAAACTAAGTTGTAATTTTACCAGATGCAGAGGGTGTTTAAAGAATTCACAATTATGAAAAGTGATGTCAATTGAGACAATTTTATAGAGACCCATCGCGATATACTATTCATTCGTAGTTCAAAAAATGTATAAAGATTTAAAAGCAAAGATTTCCGTATGAAGAAGACAAATGAATATGTCTCTAAATGTTAAGTTGTCGATTGTTAAAGTTCGAGCAAAAAAGCATTAGATTGTTACTCATTACCTATACCGAGTGGAAGTAGGAAGAAATATAATGAATTTTGTTATGAGATTTCAGATCTGCGCAAGATCGCGATAATATCTGGTTGTTGTGGATAATCGACCAAGTCACCATTTCTTACCTAAACGTAATCATGATAATTTGAGATTATATGTTAAAGATATGTAAGACTTCATGGTTCCAAAAGTAATCGCCTCCGTATGGTAGATTTACTTCCGTGACATGGAATTCGAGGCTGACACACAATTACACTTAAGCACTAATTTTCATCCTCGATATGGACAATCGTAAAAAAATAATCAAGTCGAGATTTGTTGAGGCTATGTGTTTTAGATTTTGGAGGTAAGATCATATTCCTACGATCGAAGCTCATACAATAATAACCAATCAGATTCGATGCCTCCGAAACAACATGTATGGCCGAAAGTGTGAACTAGAAGAAGTAGAGAAGACATTAGTCCAGAGTTGGTTGATCAAGCGAGAGAAAATTAATGATAAAAGTCGCCGTGATCGCCAACGAAATATTACGACTTAAAACACCGAAATAGAATTTAAGTGGGAGAATTTGTATTTTGAAAGTGAAACCTATGAAAGGAATTAGATTTGGTCATGTAGTAAATTAAGCCCTAAAGTACATAGGACCCTTTGAAATCATCGAAATGACATTACGCTACTTACCCATCAATCTGCATTCACAACGCCTTTCACATTTCAATTTTGAGAAAATGGATCACAGATTCAGAGCAGAATATTTCATACACAAAGCTTGAATTACAACCATATTTGATTTATGTATTGGAGCCAGAAAAGATTTTGGAATTTGATGTGAAGAGATTAAGAAACAGACAAATTTTCTATGTTAAAATTAAATGGAAACATAGCCGCTTAAAGAAGCTACTGAAAGCAAGAGATAGAGGTTTCCTTCGTTTGAATGATTGAGAAGAAATTTCGACTAAATTTTTTTTAGAGGAAAATTGTAATATCCAAAATTTCAAAAAAAATCTAATTAATCAAGAGATCAGAATGAATATCTACAAACCCACTTTATTTTGCATGCGTAATGGATTAGGAGAGCAGTATGGTGGGATCAGGAAAGGTATATACTGCTCTTCTTATTTCGTTTCCGCTGCAGATTATGGGTTCGCTTCCTCCAAGTCGTGGCGTAAAATTCTCCTCCCTTCGGCCGCCCTGAGTCAGTAGATCGCACGAGTGAGGAATCACGGAATCGGCTCGTGATTGAGTTCCGGATTTGGTAGAGGGTACCTGGGAGTTCCGTGACTTGGGTTTCTTTCCTATTCCATTTCCTCAATACAACCTTCCTAGTAAATGCGGATGTGGAGTTCCGAACTGCTAGGAGTTCAACTGAGAGGAAATGTCTTCCGGCCGTGTGCTTTCCTTCTCCGCTTTTGATTTTGCATGGTACGCCTTTGTTTGCAGATTGGAGTTCCAGAAATTGGGGGATAATTGCTTTTGGTCGTGACTATGCGAATTTTCCGCTCTCATTTTCTACTAGATCGATATTGATTGTGAATTAAAGGGAAATTGTGTTGGCTTCTTTAATTATAGTTATGTTATTATATTTTGTTAACTTTATTATGCTAATTTAATCGTGTAAACAATATCGATATTAAGAGTATTTCAAGTCGGCTTTAAGAAAGATTATATGAGGAGATATCAACTGCGTAAGAATGAAGTTTAAGCCGCCAATACGTTAAATTTATTTATGAATTTCATGTAGTAAGAGTTATTCATTATGCGTCATGACGCCGAAGGTCAAGACATCATGCGGAGACACATAATCGCTAATTTAAATTCAGCATACTTTAATGGATGCCAGTTTACCAATTTACTACTTTTCTTAATGTGCATTATATGATATTCGCCATATTTTATGCAAACACAACGCTTACTATCGATTTGATGATTATAAGCTCGCCAATAACCGCCTTAATATATACGATCTCTGCATATATGAAATTTTTAATACACATTATTAATTGTTAAAAGTGAATGTGATAAATGAAACGAATGACTTTATACTTGAATTAATGGGCTTTATCCATGAATTAATGTCAGAAATGGCTTTATATATTTGAAATATTTTACCTAATAAATATTCATATTATACCAATAAATAAGTTTCAAACTTATATCTTGCATGAATAACTTTATACTTGAATTAATGGGCTTTAAAGACAAAAAATTTAAATTAAGTATTAAATAATAATTAATTAATATATTAAGTACGTTTTAAAAAAATTTAAAGATAAGCCCATAAGTGGGCTGACGCCAAATATCTCACCGTCATAATACTTATGACTTTATAACTTAAGCCACCGATAATCGATCGACCCTTTAAGTACAACCGATTATCGGCGGACTTAAAATTAATCATAAGTAGCGCTTTCTTTATTTTTTTAAAAAAATAAGATATCTTTTTACCATTTATGGAAATGCAGATAGTAAAGAAATAATCAAAATATGGTAGATCAAACATATACATATACTACTTAATCAAATGATACAAAAAATTTCATTCATAAGAAAAAAGTTTACTCTGATGGATAAAAAGTGAATTATAAAAATATCTACAAAAAATATACAAAAGAATACACCTCTATACACTATCACACTATGATTTTATATGCAAGAAAGTATGCTCGTGGTCGAATGACGATCATCGTATGGGAGACACTGGTCCCTAAGTCGACTTGAACATCGACCCCATCTCTCTAATCTGAGAGATACCCAATCCCGACGAATGTCCAGGAACAGAGCTCTGGAAAAGAAGATGGTCCCGGATCAAGATAAGTGGATGCCTTCATGTTTTCCTCTGACGTGAGCGATGTATGGTACCATGAGGCTTAGCAGAGCTGATGTCCTCAACTCACATCCTAACACATTCATTTTATATTATAGTTCAGGTCACCCGGATGTCCAAAGAAAGAGGTCTGCCAAAATATGCTCACCACAAGAAACCGCTTAAAATGTTACTACGGAGAAATAAAGTAAATTTGCAAATTGTAGCGTTATCTTAACGCGTGCTCGTATAAGTCGCGGATCAAGTTTTAAGCGAAGCAATGACGCGTCCACGCACCTAAATCATGACATGTACCGCTTTTGATCAAAGGCGTTGTAATCATATCTACCACAACAATGTGATCTCTGAGCCTCCCACAAAGCGATGTTTGGTACCCACCGAGACGCCTTTCCTCTCGCCATCAACTTTTGAAATGAGATCCATCGAGCAACATCAATGGGTTAGTGACCAAATTGACGGTATTGCCGAAGGTGTCACTCCACCCTCTTCCACGATCAATGGAACTCGGACAAATTTCGCCAAAATATCGAAAGGCGACCTTTAATTGTATGTCGATGACTCCCAAGTCAGATTTATTAGTGGATGTTAGCTGATATGATAAAATTAGAATAAGTTATAACAATTAAAAAAAGACTGCTCAGAAAATTCCATCTAGCTCATCTCAAAAAATCGATATTCCGAATGGCATCTGCATATACCTGCTCCACCCGAGTAAACTAATTTTCATGTACAAATCATTTACTTGAACTCAAGATGTTAAAAAAAAATAGATTTTAGTTTTCTTACTAAACCAATGCCGAGCCCATCGAGATCTCAGATGGGAACATGTAGCGTTGGTCTCCTACATGCTGCCGCTCCCAAGACCGATTTGAGCAATCAAGACACCCCATGTTCCCCTCCTCTGGTAATTCCTCAGGTGTGCTAAGATCAGCCCTCTACCATAATGTACAATGTGTGATCTTCTAACAACGGTAGATACCGTAGTATCACACATGTATGGTGGGAAACTCCCTGAAGGAACAACATATGCTTGTACATGTTTCTTAAAGTCCAACTCGGGAGGGATAGACTTTGAAAAATGTCCAACATAACCACCCGGCATGTAAAGGCGTGTCGCCCCATCCGAATGTCGAATGGATTGCGGTGGAGGGTCATGATACATGTTTGGAATGGAATGTCCACCAAGTTTCATCATAGCCGAACCGCCATCGCTTTCCCTGTCTAACAACGACGCCGACAATCTATAATGCCTATGCGAAACTCAAGATCATCATGACCTTTTGCAATGTCACCGATCTCCTAAAATGAAAAGTGTTTTTTGGGACCAACGCCAACTAACGCCAACATGTGATGTGATATATCTACCGCTAACACAAGAGTCCGGCGGAGGCGCGAACCGCACATAACGCCACCCTAAGAATGAAGATGAGAAGTCGCCTCCAAAATTCGCAATATGAAGAAATTGTTATCAAGCCAGGAAGAACAATTGAAATATTATTGAAAGAAAATAAACTTGAAAGTAAATTCTACAGATCCGATGCGGGTCCCGCGGTTCCGCCACGCGGCTATGGGATGAACCTCGCAGTGCAGATCCACCGTCATCATATCTCAAAGACGCTCCGCCGACGCCTGGCCGCCCGAAGGCTGCCATCGCATTCGTGACAAGAAGAACAAAATGACAATTTATTAGAAGCGATCTGATTGTAAATAAAGAAAATCTATGCGCCAGTTAAAATATTTTGCAACACAATCTAAACTCACCTCCTACTAGTAGGGTTATGTGGACACGCGTTCGAATGACCAAATGATTTGGTGATAATCAACATGCGATTGCTTACCGCGCTTCGCCCATTGTGTTCTTGTACCTACTTGATCGCGGCCTCCTGACTAACTTTAACCACCGGAGGCATTAAAGGATACATACCCGCATCGACTCGCCGGTATTTCGATCATGCGATAGGTCGAAATTAGCTCGAAGATCGTGGCTCGCCGAAAGTCGACTCAACTGGTTGACCGAGATCGAAAGCAAACGAGCGATTTTCGAGCCAAAATGTGGTTCGAATTTATTTCGAGCTTTCGAGCCGAATTCGCTGGCTCATGAGCTGATCGGAACGGGCCGCGAGTCTCAAAGCAGATAAATGTCGTCATTAATTCGACGGCGAGATTAATTCCCTAAAATCCTCGATATCGTCCGACTGACCCCAGGCCCGACCGACTCTTCTCACTTCACTTCGCTTCTCTTCACTTCTCCTCCGTTCTCACTTCTCCTTCTCCGCCGTTCTAGTTTGGATCATGGCGGCGGCCGCCGATATCGTCAATCGTCGACCGAGTGTTTGGTTTGTTTCGATTTCGATGTTATGTCAGACACTGTGTTTGGTTTTTTTTGCTCCGTAAATACTTTCGATTCTGTTTCATTTCGATTCGTAAGTATTTCATGGAATCATGATGTTGTTATTTCAATTGTTTCTTATTCCATTATTTGAGGTTCATTGGATTTGAGATATTTCTTTAATCATTCATGATCTATGTTTTTTTGGTAATTGCAATTTTCTTTCAATTGTCATTATTTTAGGTTACATGTTGGCTTGTTGTTTGTCGCCCGTTGTCTGGTTTGTAACGATTGTTGCCCGTTGAATGTTGTGGCGTTGCAAACTTGCGAGCTACGGATGATGTTGTTTTTGATCTCATTACGCTCAGAACTAATGTTCTCAGAACTATTTGCCAATGCCCTCGACTACTCCACTACCGCGGCTTTAATTGCCTCGCGCTCGCCTCGGGTTCGACTTAAACTTTATAATTGATTAGAAATACTTCCCATTGGCCATTGTTTCATTTCCTAATTGTATTTGTTTCCATCTGGGCGCGTCGCTCTTGAATGTCGTCTGCACTTCACGGCTAGTAGGTACTGGCTTTTCGATTCTTGCCTCATGCCCTGGAGGTTATTTGGTGCTATAAAGGTTGTTTACTTGTTTCTGTTGCTGTTGTGCATTCATGGGACATGTTATGATGTTCACATGCCTTTGCCACTTTGGTAACTTGGTTGTTCTCATTGACTCGTTGTAGATGTTGATAGATGATTTCTTGGTTGTAAATATATGGGGGATCTTTTATATAATCCGCCTTTAAGAAGATTTCTTGGATGGTTTTGATCTTTCTTCTAATCTAGTCTTTAATTAATTGGTCCAAAGATGATTTGTTGTTCAAATTAATACATCGATCTATTTATGTTTTTTTGAGTGATTCTATGCATCGCTTTTGTTTCATTTCTTATAGACACAATGACAAGTCCTTCAAAGTAAATCTATTAGTTGTTCAAGTGAATCAAGCCTACCTATGATGATAATGCAACAACTCAAAATGAGTGGTGAAATAGCTTTCAGTAAGATCAAAAGACAACGACCAAGTTTGGCAACACTTCGAAATTACTAAATGAAAAGGGAAAAAGTGCGTAAGTTTAAATGTAATTATTGTGTCAAATCATATGTGAAACAAAAACTGGAACCACATCTCGTTAAGTAGACACTTCAAATCAAATCACTATAAAGGTTGATAACGAGAAGAAAAAAAAACTATTTGATCGAGGTGAGGATTTAGAGGAAACCGGTTCAATATCTAGTTTATGTGTTTCATGCTTTATGATCATTCTAGAATAAAGAATATTAAGATGATTATTGTTTAATGAATATCCATTTATTATATACGAAATTGATGAATCCAAATTATCATAAAATTTCAAGATTTGGCATCAAAGAGGAGTGTATGAAAGTTTATGAAGTAAAAAGATAAGTTGAAAAAAAGTTTGAAAGTGTTGAGAGAGTTTGATTACTGATGTTGGACATCAAATCAAATCATTGGTTATATAGTCTTTTGTGCATTATTACGATTGGAAATTACAATCTAGGATAATTAGAGATTTGGATCCTCATACAGTGATTTCGAGGCACCGAAAGTTTGTTGCAATGTCTATAAACAAAGTTAGTACCATAACTTTGGACATGCATCATCTAATGATGTAAGAAATGAAAGCTTTATTCATTAGAAGATGGTTTTATTGATGGGTGATTTCTTTCATGTTCGATGTGCCGCTCATATTTTAAACTTAATGGTGCGGAAAAGAAATCGCTCAATAATTGAAAGGTAAGAGAGTCTATTTTATTTATAAAAGATCTCCGCGTCGCTACATAAATTTGGAGAGATAGAAGACATTTATCCACATCAAAGGCACTTTGCATTGATGTGCCAACTCATTGGAACTCCACATACAAGATGTTAGAGTGCTTTTATTATAAGAATGTGTTTCCGAATATGTTTCGTGATTTGAATTATATATGGTTGCCCTCTAAGAAGATTGGGTTAATTTTGAAAGTAAAGAGTCGCTGATTTTTCATCGCATCAAATTTTTCAAGTTCATCCTATCTACAATAGATTGCTTCCCAATCTAGTCGATCAAGAGAATATTGGATCGAGAATGCTCATCTAAGATCGCTTTTATTTCAAACAAGTAGCATGAAGACTAAATTTGATAAGACAGTGAGTGTTCATTATTATTTTCGATTTGCATTTTAGATCCTAGAATGAAACTTTTGCTATCGACACTACTACCCACAAATTTATGATGTTCACATTATGAATGAAGAAGAATCAGAAAACAAAAACTTTTGAGTTATACTCTTATTACTGTTGATATGCACTCAAGAAAAGAACTATCAAGCATCCACCTCTCAACTGAAAGAAACACAATGTGACTGGTGATGTGATGACTTCATGATTCTAATAGCACCACGTAAGTCCGATCCGGAGATATACCTTGATGAAGCATGTGAAATGCCCAGATTGAATTTGACATTTTGGAATGGTGGAAAATGTCCTATGAAATATAAGACTCTCAAAGATGGCCAAAGATATTTTTACCATCCCAAGAATCACCATTGCTTCAATCGCCTTTTAGTGGTGGTTGACTAAGCGATTATAAGTTCAATTTCAAGAACATTAGATGCTTTAGTGTGTAGTGGAAAGCGGATTCGAAGCTACATATAAATCATCAAAAGATCCATTGGTAATATTATCTTACTTTTTTATTTTATAGTACAATTCTTCTATTCATATATGAGTTTCATTTTTATCTATTGTAATTTCATGTTCTTGTGGAAGAGAACTTGGTTATAAATGTACGAAAGCTTATCCAAAATCGAAATATGAAAATCGTGTGATATCATTTCATGCTCTCTTTATTTTGGAGACTTTTCTACCAGAATTATTTGATTTTTATGTACTATACGGTTTGTATATATTTTTGGAGACTATTTTCTTTCAAAGAATGTAAATGTAAGATCACATTATATTTTTTGTTTTGTGCTTTAATATTTTATGTGATGGCATATGATGCCAATGATAAAATTGAATCGAGATTGATTAATGGAGGCTTTGATTAATTTTTTATATTAATAGTGGAATGATTTGGTGATGATCTAACTTTGAGGCCATTTCATCGCGTATATATTATTATATTACTTGATAGTTGATATTGTGTAAGTTTATCTAGATTTGAAATTTTGGTTTGACATTACAAACATATTGCTTCTTTTCCATTCTTACTATATTTTATCTACCGATGCATGCAATAATATAAAAATTTTGGTTTGAAATTTTTGATTTGACTTTACAAATCTATTTGCTTCATCTTGTCATCTTACATAGTTACATATTTACATTCTATATTTTATAATCGATGATTCTACATTCTTACATGATTGGAGCCTTATTTTGGCATTTTGCTTTTAGTTAGTCACCCTAAAAAATAAAGAACTCAACGAGGCACAAGTCGTAGAGGTTACCATTTATAAGATTTCTTGAGGAGAGAATATTGTAGAAATGCTTTAGCCAAGTTTCATTCAAGATTATGTGGAGCCAACCATGCGGTGTATCTATCTTTCGATCATATGTGGTTGTCTTATTTAGACTTATATCAACTCAAGAGTTGTGCAAATTTGTCTTTGTCTATGGTTTTATCTTGTTGTGGCCTTTTGAATTGGATTTCGCATACTATGGTTGGTTCTATTGGTTGCTATTTTTGGTGGCCTTTTGGATTGAATTTTTTGGTGGTTGTTATTCTCTTTTCTGGTTTGGCTTGGAGATTATATTCTTACATGGTTGTTTGTTGTCTTTGCATTTTCCCTTTGTAGTGATAGTGCTCAGCCTCTTTGGGAATTTGAAGAGTTTTGTTTGCCTCTGGCTCTAACCTTGTTCCTTTTGGGCCTTTGGCTGCCGGCTACATTGGTTATTCTGGAGATCTCCTCCGTCCGCTGGCCTTGTCAGTCGTGGGCTGGCTTTGTTTGCTATTATTATTGTGTAACCCGTGTTGGATACTTTGTTGGTTATTATTTTGTGTTGGTTCACTTGGTTGGCTATTTTGGATGGGTGACACCATGGTCGATGGTTGGGTCTATCAATTTGGTTGAACTTTATCTGACTTTAGCTTTTTTTCTTCTCACCGCTCATCCCTTATCGCTCATGGTGTTGGCTTGGTGGTTTTATTTGTTATTTTGTTGCCTTGTTGGTGGTGGTGAGCCGTGGAGGATATGAGATCTAGTGGTCTTTTTTTGGGTTTTTTATACCGCTATCTTGCTTTGGGTGCTTATTCAGTGTTGGATTGGGTGATTTTATTTGTTATTTTGTTGCTCATTGCCATGTGGTGGTGGTGGAGTGGAGGATATGAGATCTAGTGGTCTTTTTTGTGGGCTTTTTTGTAGCTGCTATCTTGCTTTGGGTGCTTATTCCATGGCTTGTGTTTTGAGATTTATGTTATATTGGTATTGACTCCATTTGATTTAGTTAGCTCTACTTATTTTATAATATTTGTCTCTTGGTTGGTGCCTTGGTGGTGGATTTTCTTTTTTTATCGAATTTGGTGGTTTTAATGGTAATTTGGATCCCCTCTTCATCTCTCTTTATTATTATGCTTTTCTCTCCTAATGCTACTTATCTTCTACTATTTTTATTTTGGATTCTAGACTTCTACTTATCACCGACATGGTAGACCATAAATAACCCTCAACTGGCTAAGGGCTTATCATGGAGAATTTTTTTTTTTAATTTTCGATGATGAGAAGAGAATATATTTGTAATTGAGCAAATTCATTTGTTTTTGCTTCATTATTGGTTAACAAGCCTCTCATGATGGATGGCAACCTGAGCCTTTATTCGCTTTTCGACTCTATATTAATGCATGATATTGATTTGTGAGGTTTTGTCACTTTTGTAAGGATTTATTTTTCTATCTTTAATTTTGGATGGCTTTGGCAACCTAGAGGTTGAGCATACAATTATTGAAGTAAAATATAAAATTACAAATTTTCGCTAATTGCATAATGCTTGAAGATGGATATTACTTTCTCTGACTCTGAGTCCCACAAACAAAAGACATTTTCATATTTTTGTTTTTTTTTTCTAGATTTGTATTTTAAACTCAATGTTTAGATGTATTATAAATTTTTTTTTTATGAAATGCTTAATTGTTGGCAACTATGATAAAATGATATCGTAAAAGCGGAGTTGGTTAGAGGTTTAGTAAATTCAGTGATTATCTCTTGCTAATTAGTTCAATGAAAAGATTATATCTCTAAAATGATAAATTCAAATTAAGTTTCATTATTAAAAAATTGATAATAGATAGATCAATCACAAGTATTTGTCTAAGTTATGATCTTGATGAGAAATTCATGCAAAATCATTTTCTAGATTTGTATTTGTAATTTATAAAATTATAGTTCTATTAATTGCAATTTATATTATTACATATGCCAAAAAATTTGCTATTAAAATTCTGGATTTCATTTTCGAGCCAAACGGCTCGCTTAGATTTCGAGCGGTGATTGAAACCCAAGATCATTTCGATGGCTTTCATTGCCGATGGATCGAGCTCGAGCTCGATTCGATCCGACTCGCCGAACTCAAATTTCGAGACTGAGCTCGAGCAATTATTATTTTTCGAGCCGATTTCGAGCAATTATGCGGCTCGAAATCTCAACACACCCCTACATGCGAACGTGAAATTAAAGAGTAGAGAGAATGTGTAATATCTTGACAGATGATTCAATCTTTATGGCCTAAATCAATGACTATATGACATATGATAAATTGTTCGTAACTACATGATCGAATGTGAAGTCAACTTTGAATGATCGATAATTCCTGTCAAACACTTGCACTTCATTCGCATTAATATTGACTGGTTGCAGGTAGTGCCTGGCCTCACGCTCAAATTTGTTGAGCACTGTCTGTGTTCTAGGAGAGAATTTGAATTCAGTAAGTGGTTCTTCTGAATCAATGGTACTTGCCCTCTTATAAAATAAACTCACAATGTTATAGTAAATAGTAGTGATCAATGCTTGAATCGAATCCCTGCGGCACGCTTTAAGTACCCCATTAAAACACTCGATGCATTTGTCGCCATAAGCATCGTAACGCTTTCCGCCATCATGAACCAATGTCCACTTGGACACATCGCGGTCTATTAACTACTGGTATGCTTCATGTTTAACTTTTTTTATGTCTGCCATGTGACGGTTGAATATGTTGATGTCATCCGTGCTGCCGGACATGTACATTTTCTTACACATAAACTCAACATCCGCAATACCCATTTTCCTTACTGTTTTCTTGAAGTTTTCCCTAAGATGTCTTAAGCAATGACGATGTGCGGCTCATGG
Source organism: Cymbidium sinense (assembly GCA_021442155.1). Lineage (NCBI taxonomy): Eukaryota > Viridiplantae > Streptophyta > Magnoliopsida > Asparagales > Orchidaceae > Cymbidium > Cymbidium sinense. The sequence goes on from CM038219.1 coordinate 93,810,723, forward strand.
AAAAACATCGTGGCATCCACGAACCAACCCTGAATGTTTATCTGAGATTATACATAACGCTCTCAAAACAATAGTCATACTGTATGCACATAATAAACTAGAGCCAGGATTCATTATTCTCAGATTCAACCACAAAAAAGAAGGAAGTCCGTTGCTCAATACCAATAGTGAGCAACGCACTCGATACTTGCAAGTAGAACGCCGCCCATGCGAGAAGGGAGACAATCTCCAACCAGAAATCGATGGTCTAAAAGCCCAGAACAATCTCTAAAACTTGCATGTATCTGATGATAAAATTGTAAATGCTTCCGGCAAAGACAGACAATCTCAAACTTGCATGATCTGATAACAGTAAACAATGAGCACATAATGAATCTAAAATAGGCTAGAGAGGTATGACTCCCTAATTGCCAAATACTCACAATAGAGCCTTCATGTATATAAATGATTCATCAAGTCATTTACCATGTGTAAAAAATATATTAAATGCAACGCCACCAAAAGCCTCAAGCCTCCCAACCTCTTCGCATGGGTATTATTGAGGATTAAACATATAATAATTATCATGACCATCCAAGCTTTTTCCTTTCTATAATTTTTGAGATATCCAAAAGTTGAACTATCGATGAATCATCAAACACAATATCTGATATCAATCTTTTGCGGTTTGGCATTTCATACATTATTGCAAATCATAACATCATGATTTGATGAATTCCGGATTGAATGACTCGGATAAGCTCGTGACCAATATTGATGTCACATAAATTGGTATTACCCAATAAAGAATCCTACCGATCGCTATCATGCACATTCGCTATTCATCATTTCAGATTTGTCATCTAGTAGATGAACTAGGTTGCGTATGTGCTTGAGCAGCGCCTGATTAAAAGTTATAATCTTTTAAAAAATAAGATACTCTAAACAAAAAAAAATGAAGACACTATCTTGATGTTGAGGTAAATGCTTACCTTATTTAAGGCCATAGATCATTTGAAAGTAATAAGTGAACTCATGAGTAATCGCCAGACATTATGCATGACATCGATCGCCGCAAAGAATACATTGTGACTTTATTTCCACAAAGAATTAATGTCTGACGGGAAACTTCATCCAATAGATCGCAGACTTCATCATCGAAATAGTTTATGTATCCCGCACCGATGAAAACGACACGCATCTCCACTACGGTTATCAACGCCATAACGCAGAGACCGAGCACTGCTTTTAAATCTCCTAAGTTTCACATGACGCTAAACTCGTGGGCGATTTTTGCCACCAACATAACTTGGAATGAATGATCATCAACGATCGTTGACCTCATAGAAGAGAATTGGAAACGAAGCTCGACTCATTCTATATATATGCTCGAACCAAATTTCTAACAAAACCTAAAAATTCACTCATAATTCATCAAAAAAGTTCAATCGATTAGATGGTCAAAAAAAGTTGTCATTTAGTAGATCACTATCAAATGCACATGGAGTTGTGAATTCACATAATAGCTTAAGGTGTTAAAATGATTGATGCCTCTAATAATAATAATAATAATAATAATGTAATTGCTTGTTATTTATGATGATACAAATCTTGAGGTTCAATTTATTCACTTAAAGCTGAGACATGATCACTTAACAACTTGATTGTCCCATTGCACCAATAAAATGACTGGATGTATGTCCAATTGCTCTAAATTTGAACTGGATAATTATACTTGTATAATAAACTCTAAAGAAAAAAACCTAATAACTATAGAGTATGGTGAGTTAAAAAACTACTTAGAGAATGGCTATATGAGATTGAAGATGAGACAAAAATAAGCCTTCAAGTTACATAACAAGATTTAATGGATGCAAGAGCTTTTTCATCTCCAATCACACAATCAATGGTCATATTTTAATCATGAATCAAATCCACATGAAAAAAACATAACTACTTGACATAATGTTGATATTGTCCTTCAAAAATGACTTTAAAATACAAATCGATACAAATAACTCATAGCAGACCCCAAGCAGTAATGGAGACATGATGAGCTTCACAATTCTACCCTCATCACCTAAGGAGTAGAATAAAGTTCTTCCCCACCTTCAAAGTTCCCTTTCCATTATTACGAATAAGAAAGGAAAAAAAAAAAATGTCGCATCTTCCAATTACCGACTGAGCTTGCGTGGAGCACATTACAATGGAGCCGGCGTGGTGTGTGTGTGTGGGGACCGGATTCTAATTTAAATCGACTATAGACCCACCTCTGATGTCAAACAATGCCAAGGTCTGGGCGAATATCGGTGAAGCCCGTCCGATAATTAATGCTTCACTTAAGGCCAATCAATCATTATCAGAGCCTAAGCAAATACCCATAAGTGGGCGATCAATCTATGCCACTCGGTGGAGTGGCCCAAATGCCAATTTATGGACATTTATATTTAAATTTTTTTTTAAACGTACTTAATATATTAATTAATTATTATTTAATACTTAATTTAAAAATTTTGTCCTTTTAAAATGCCATTTTGAAAAAATGTTAATGCAAATTTAAACCCCTTTTAGTTTGCTGATTGGTAATGTTAAAGTGGCATTTTCCTCATAAATATTCATATTACATCCACAAGCAAGTATTAAATTTATATCTTGCATTAATATGAAGATAGGACATGATCCTCCAAAATTACTTGCTTTACATGAAGCCTAAGTTCTAGTTGATTTTCATGCAAAAGAATGAGAAAATGAAAGATAGGAAATGAGTGGTAGCTTCATTAACATTAGTATCATTCTTTCCTTTCTATGAATATATGAAGGGTGTTATTAAACATAAATGTCTCTTTCAAATTCGAAGAGACATCGAATGGAAACCCATATGCATGCTTATATTTGAATTGACTTTTATCCATCCAAATCCTAATACGCATATTGGGATTTGTCAAAACTTATATGGGATCCAAACTTTTTCTCAAATTTTCTTAAGACAGATATCACACTCGATGCTTAATATTTTAAAGGTTAAAGTGTCTATCTCTTTCAAATATGATTGACCATCTAGAGCAGAGATATTCGCTTACGTGATTAAATACAAAAAGACATATTTGATAAAAAAGAAAATAGATCGCTATTTGTTTTATAACATGTATTAAAGGTGACATATCATACTAAACATAGTTATTTCGACTTAGACATTCTCATGCCCATATAATATTTCAAAAGAACAGATGCTCGTATGTATGTTGAGATGTCTATTAGATCAAATATTTAAGGGAGATATGCAACCCAAATGCCAAACAAATGAACATATACTATGCTTCCCGGTTTAGTCTTTGGACCGGGTCCGGGTTAACAAAACCCTAAAATGCCATATCAAAAATCAAACTTGTAAATTGATATCTACATTTCAATCTAGACATTCACATGTCCATACAATATTTTAAAAGAACAGATACTCGTATGTATGTTGAAATGTTCAGACATTTAGGAATATATGCAAGTTAGATATAAAAAATGAATATATACTATACTTTCCGGTTTGGTCTTAGGACCGGGTCCGGGTTAACAAAACCTAAAAATCCATATCAAAACTCATGCTTGCATTTTGTCGCATACATCATGTCAAATTCAACTACTTCAACTTAGACATTCATATGTCCATATAATATTTTAAAAGAATACAATTGTATGTATGAAGTATTCATTAGATCAAATAAAAAGATATGCAATCCAAATGCAAGATAAAAGAATATGCTACACACTCGGGCTTTTTTGAGGGTGTTAACAAAACCTAAAATTGATTATGATATTATAAAATTTGTTAATAATATCAAAACTAATTCTCGATATAATTACAAAATATGAATCTACCGACATAGTTTCGAAGTTCAAGCCTCAGAAAAAAAGTCTCAAACCCGATTTTCTACGCTCGCTAATAACAAGGTTTGAAGGATTATACTTGAGATAATAAATTTAACTCATCCTCAGAAAAAAATAAGCGTAGAGAGCCTATTAACCGATATTAGTTTTATGATCGAGAAAGGTGAATACTATTAAAATTCAAATAATCAATTATCATATATTCAAATCTAAATCACTTATAAAATGATCAAAATATAAATAATAAAATATAAATGAAATGAAATTAATTATTTAAATTAGAACTTGAAATTAATCTACCCATCCAATTTGTCCGAGTGACAAATTAAGAAACTTTTGCCACAAGGAAATGAAAATGATAAATTATTTACACTCAAATAATCTTAAGGACGGGGATGTCCTTCCGTCCACGTATTTTATCAAAATGACAATTAATATAAATGGAGGTTACGAGTCCTCTACCTGGTTTGCGATAGACACTACTAAATTACGACGTACCTATGTTCCTCAACTTTTGTTTTGAGTTGTGAAATATATGATGTATTTTGGGCAAAAGCCCCATGTTAGTTAAGGTACATTTGTCCCCTGACAAACTCCACCCTGTGTCTACTGACACCTCGAGCATGTAATCCATGTATTGTTAACAAGAATTCATCGGTCAGGTTGGGTCGACTACCTCCTTTGACTAAGCGGATTAGGGACCGTGACAGCCCGGGATGACGGAACCATGAGATCTAGATCGGGCGCGTCATCGTTCTCCCAACAAAAAGTTTTAAATTAAAATAATAAATTTTATAAATTCTAAATTTTACTCACTGCTATTATATACTCGTTATTTAACGATTCATCGACTAGCCTTAATCGAAAGTGCTCTCGAGGAGGGTAATTAATTATAGGCTGTTTATAGAAATCTAACCAGATTTAAAAGTTCTCACCAAATGAGGATGAAAATCTCTGGGTAGTGTCTTATCTATTATTCATCTGCCTTTTGAAATTTTTACCTACACTTAAAATAACTTTTTTCATTCCAAAAGAGGTCGGCGGCGAATTTTCGGATCCCACAACACTAAATCATTTATCAATATGCATAATATTATCATGGTAATCAATGAATCTAATTTGATTAGAATTATAGTAAATCAATAAAATATGATTTATTGGCTGTCATGTATGTAATCTCATTGGAATGAAATATGAAAGAAATGTATAATTATAATATATAATGCATTCATAGGAAGTAACAGTAGCAGTGACAAATCAAACATCAGTCTTATAGAAATCTAAATTTAAATTAGAAATTATAATTCTCACGTGCTTGATGTTTCTTGGAATCTATATTCTATTATCAAATTTTCTTTTAATTTAATGAAATATCTAATATAAGCATAAATTTGCAAAAAACAAATATACTAATGCCTTACTAGGATCTGATTCCATCGCATGAAGTCCTTCCTAAAACGCATCTTCTTCTAAACTGATGTTTTTGCTACCTCCTGAAATTATTACATAATAATAATACATTAATTACTACTAAAAGAATAATATATTAAGGCTAATTGGGGGAGATAATAAACTACACTAATAAAATTTATCCATTTAGAATAAGGTTATGTAATTTAATTAATTATTTAATACTAATTGGCTTTAACATCTATATATATATATATATATATATATATATATATATATATATATATATATAATATTAATATAATTTAATCTTTATATATGTTATTAATTAATTAAACTCTTTACTAATTCTAAATTATTAACAGCCTTATAATTGAATAGGAATTGAGAGTTTTAGCTTAATTAACATAATATCAAAAGTATATATGCATATATAATTCAGTTTGATTTAATTACTCAATTTTCTTATTCTAATTCCCTAATTGCATTGTGATGAGTTTCAAAATCTGAAATTAATACATATGTACATATTTTTATTATCTACAATGGTTTTTACTAAAGTTTATATATATACCTACACTTAATTAGCTTATCTACTCCCCCTTAATTCTAAACTGTTTGCTGCCCTCAACAGAACGTAAAATTTAAAAGTTTTGATCTATTTCATGTTATCATTCTTATATATCACACATATGTATATAAATAATTTCTTTACCTGAAGTTTTCCCACTAATTTTTTTTTTCTTAAGCCTTACGATTTCCTCTTCCAATTTCCTCCAGCCAGCTGGGATTTCCATTCGGCCTGCTTAGTAGCTCGGGAAGTTGCGTGACGGGCAATGACAGAAAATAGGGATGACAGGAAAGCCAGCTGAACGCAGGAATGAAGGCCGAGGAATTGAACTGGGGTTTCATAAATATACTTTAATTTAATTAATCTAATTATTATGTTAATCTTAGCCTTACACGATTTTTCCTTGCTCAAATCAACCGATGCATGTTAAGTGAAAATATTATATTTGCTACAGTAAATTGAATGGATTTGTTTTAATTAGGCTACAATATATTAAATGGATTTTAATAATTTAATTAAAACAGTTTAAAGTTTTTAATTAAATTAATTCAATAATAACTTAAATCAAATTATAATCGTGATTATGATTCATATAAGCGTTTTATATATGAAAATAATTATGGCAAGAGTGGAATTTTATAAAAAAATCAATATAATGATATTGGAAATTTGTGAAATATGGGGCATATTTTAAAATGTATGTAATTTATCTTTTGATTTGTTTTTGAATATTACATCCAAGAGGCCTTGTGGTGGTGTTGATACAATCTAGTTCTGGTTAGGTTTCCAGAAGAAGAAAAGAAAGTCAAGAAGGTGCTTGAAGGAGAAGTAGGTGCAACGCTTCTTGTCGAGGTAAGTTCTTCGGCACTGGTAGAGCCTACTTGCTGTAAAGGCCAAACTCGATGAGGGACGTGGAGCGCACTCACATTTTGAGACAAGTGCCTCCAATGTTGCTGAGGCGAGTGTTGTAGAGAAGGATGAGGCTGTGGAGTCGGGTGCGGGTGCGAGTGCCTTGCTTCTTATTAAAGAAGTGACTTTGTGAGTGTCGAGCATTCTTGAGGAGGATGAAAAGAATGTCCTCTTCTTATTTGGCAGCGGAACATCTTGGTGAGTAGGTTGATGAGGATTCCATTTTAGCAGAAGTTGGCTGAGGATTATCTCGCCGTGGCATATGACTCTTTTTAATCTACGACTTTAAGAATTAAAATAAAGAATTATCTTATTATTTTATTCTTACAACTTAGTGTGACAAGTGTTCACGAGTCCACCAAGAGGGATGATGGTCAATCGCTAGCTTGTGCAGATGGTTTTCTTGAGCCTATGGGTAGAATTGAGATGAGTATTTACCTTACCATGGATGTGTTGTTGGCTCATTATCCGAGCGAAGAGAAAGTGCATTTGCTTCAATAGTTGCTTCCTTTCTTGAGGATGATGCTTTTGGGTAGCTGCCTCTAGAGTTTCCCCTATTCCCTTACCTGCATTTTATGATATCATTCTCATCATGTAGGGGCAACTTGAGTGGAAATAATTCATGTTATTGTTGATCCTTAGGCGATGACTTGACAGCTCCCAGCTTCTCTTTAAGAGAGGACCACCCTTGCTGGAAAAAGATTGAGTAGCACCAGCTTTCTCTACCACCAAAGTGACAAGTTTCATTTTGGTGGATTTGAAAGAGATGCCGATGGACTTTCCTTCTTTGACTTACTGTGAGAGTGGCGAGTCAGAAAAGAACGAGTCCTTTTCTCCAAAGGGAGAAAATGTCATGGAAGAGCTTACGCCTTTTGCTCCTCCTGTAGAGTTTATCTCTTTGTAGGATAGAGTGGTTCTTCTTGAAAAAGGCCTGAACTCGGCGAGGGGAGTGGCGGCTGAGCTACAAAGGAGGCTAGCAATTGTGGAAGTCGAGTTGATTTCTCCTTGCCATTGTGAAGAATTGAGCGGGTCTTCTCACTTTCTCATGGCCCCAACTTTATGCTCGATTATCTGTCAAGTAAGGGAGCACTTACTGTCGAGTGGCTAAGGGAGCACTTACTGTCAAGTTGGTTTTAGATCTAGTCATCAAGAAATTCAAAAAAATAGAAGATGTAATGAGTGAGGGAGAGTTATGTAACTCCTTTTATGCAATAAAAACTTGTATTGAATAAAAAGAACTTATTTATTTTACTTGTCTATTGATTTCTTATGTTTGTATTTTGAGATGCCGTCTTTGTAACCAGTTTATTGAAATTTTACCTTGATGGCGAGTAAGTTTATTATTATTTTGTTGTGATGCACAACTTTTGAGTTTTCCATGAGATCTGATAATGACTTCTAGGTTTTTTTTACATTAAATGCTTGATATAACACCTGCGTTTTTGATTACCTCTGTTTATAAACACCTTCATCTATGGTTAGGTGAGGTTTTTATTGTAGTGATTCTTTTTTGTGCAAGTGGTTGCCCTGTTGTGTGAGTCTTCTTCGTTTCTTCTTTGTGATCTCTTTCTTTTGTGAGTTTCATATGGTCATGATAGCTTTGAAAAAGGCTTTTGTCAACTTCTTAGCGAGTAAAGTGAGGTAGTTGTCCACTCTTGATCTCAAGATGGAGGGTTTTATTTTCTTTGGGTATTGTCATAGTAACTCTAGTTTCTTGATGTGAGTAATTCAAAGTGATGAGCAAGTAAACACAGTGAAGGGTGATGAATTGTGTGCCTTTTCGATCACTTCCAGTTCGGCCTTTGCATTTTTCTGTGCCGAGATAGGGGAGATATTAAATTTCATTGGCATTGTGCTCGCCTAAGTCCTGTCGAATTTCATAGCGAGCATCGTGACCTTTGTGCTATACTTGTGGTAAGAGGGACTACAGTGAAGTTTGACTCTCTTTTGGCATGCCTACGCCATGAATGGGCATAATGATGGGATTGTGCAGTTGTCGACAATCCACTTGCGAATAGTCAGCTTAACGAACATGGTTTGTAATTGGCATTCTAAGTTTTGCTTCGTTAAGTATTCTATTGGCTAGGCAGTGGTGATTGTGCTCACCTTCTTTAATGTCGATAAAGTGGTGGTTCTTTAGGTGAGTCCTATTGAAGAGACATTGAACATGCTGGTGGGGTAATCATTGAACATTTGGCTATTTCTCAAGTTTGATAATATCCACTATCAAATTTGTCGTGAGTACTTGCTGTTTGGAACTTGTTATTTTCATTTTTCTATAGTAGGCTAATTGTACTTGCTTTTATAGGGCACAATGTCTCCACTCCCTTCTCGACTGACCCCCCAAGGCACTTCTACTCTTGGGAAAATGTAAGGAAGGAGAGGAAGGTGAAGATGAGCTCGCACTTGTTGATGCTGTGTTTGAGAGGCCGGTTGAGGAGGCAAATGCAGCAGGGTTGAGTACATCAACTTCATAAGAGCCCATGAAGTGGCCGGCAAGTGAGGTGACTCCACGAACTTGCCAAGCAAAAATGCGGAAAGGTAAAGGTGTTGGCCGATGATTCATGATATATTTTATCTTGAAGACAATTATATTCCTGATGTCGTGGATATGATATCTTTTTAGTAGAACTGGATGCCATTCTCGAGGACCTTTTAGGTGGCCACTATATTATGCTACCATAACTGCTCAGACGATGGCATAGAAGTTGACTTGGGAGCTCTACCGAGAATATTGTTGACCTCCATGCATGCGCCATAAGTAAGTCGAGCTTACAAGGTGAATTCGACGAGCTTCAGCACGCAAATCAGAGCTAAAATGCACTTGAAGACATCAAAAATTAGTCGAAATGATCTCGGATTGACCAACGGAGTCCGCCATCACGTTCAGAACGTCGAAATTGATCAGAATATACATATTGCATAATTCGACGGTCGATCGATCAAGAAGTCGCCTGCGCGATATCGAGTCGGAAGCCGATGTTGCCCAAATGACATTCGTTCGTGAAATTGATTGCGCCGTTAGTTTCGAAATATCAAAATCTATCAAATGAAATTATTCGCACTCAATTCGGACGAGTATGTATGAATATCGAGCAATCGGATACAACGGCACATAAATCGGAGCTGAAATACACTCGACGATATTGAAAATTGGTCGAAATGACATCCGATCGACGAACGGACTCCGCCATCTCGCTCGAACGCCCGAATAATATGCATCTGCATAATTGGTGAATCGGAGGCCGCCACGCTCGACACGCATGTCGAGACGGAAGTCGCGACATTGCCCAAACGCTCCATTTATGAAATTGATTACGCATTAGCATCGAAATATCAAACCTTTCAATAAGATTTCAAGGCCACTGACGAAGTCGAATATCGAAGCGCAGCAAATTTGCAAATTGACCACCGGCCTGACCGACCAACCAAAAGCGGTCTCACAGATGCATCGCCGAACAACGAAATAACCAAGATTCACATATATATTGCTCGTATAATAATATCGTTGCGAAAATCCAAATTGGAGTTAATTAAACAATTAAATAAAAACCCCTATATAAACCTCTCAGTCCCTAACCCTAATCCATTTTCTATTTTTCTCCAAAAACTCTCAGCCGACATCTGCTCTCCCTCTTCCAGTCGAAGTCCTCCCTCTCGCCTCATGCAATTCCCATTCATCCCTCCTCCCGATTCGAAGGAAGCTTGCATCCTTCCTCTTGCTCAATCCTTGCGCCCCCATCATCACGGGAAAGCGATATAATTGGACCGTGGTTATCGTCAAATGACCACTTATATCACGGCCACATGTATATATTCCCAATGACTTTATTTTGAGTTGTGAACCATAGGGTATACTTAATAGCAAAAAAAAACCCTCTGTTAAGGTGACTAAGCTGCCTCCTGACAAACACCACCGCCCACAGGATTGACGACGCAACCCATGACTATTGACAAGGATCTTTCGAGTTGACTACCTCGACTAAATAGACATGAGCAGGATGACTAACTATTAAAATTAACATGTCATCATTCCCCCAACCATCCGGCTTAAGCTCAAATGATAAATTTCATAAATCTAAAATTTTTAAAACTCCATATACTGCTATTATAGGCTATGTATTAAGCGATCTAACGACTAGACTTAATCAAAAGTTCTCTCACTTATTGAGAGGGGTAATTAACTATGGGGCATACTGGGAAACTGAACCGGGATCAAAGTCCTCACCAAATAAGGAGAGATCTGCAGTCTTATCTACTATTTCATTACGAAAATTATACCGACACACTTTAAATCATTCCCTTCAATTCATATTTTGAGAGGTTATTGACGATTTTCCACAAGTGGGATGACGATTCGTGATTTACACCACCCATGCCTTTCTCTTTCAGATGCCAGCCCCGTAGTTTCTCATGTGGACGAGGTGGTTATCGAAATATTGTTAAAATTTTATCTAAAAATTTATACTTACAATAGAATTCAATCAAAACAAGTAATATTATACAAATTTCTTAGATTTAAATTAGTGCTTAATCAAATACACTTGTATGGGCCCCGAACCTAAGTTGAATGCTTAAACTTGCAGTGCCAAGGAAGTTGTTCTCGACGGGTCTTAGCCAGTCGTTAACAAAACCTAAAAAATCTAATGATGTTATTATAATATCTTCAACCATAATAAAACATCCGGAAGTTAATTCTATCATACGACGAGATCGATCCCTATTATTAAATTAATAATCGATAAGATCCGAAATAATAAACAATAAACCACATCGACGTAAGTTTAAATGAAAATTTTAGCCGGAGGGGATGCTTCCATCAAAATATGATTACAATTTCAAAGCAAATTAACTTAGATTGAATATCAATATAAATGCAAAATTTAAAATATCATTGAGTTATAAATGTCTAAGTGAAATTCAATATTAAAAGTTTAAAGCAAAAAATGCAACTCGTCTTCCGCAATTGTTTGTTAAAAGTGACAAATTAAAAAAACTTTAGCTCACAAAGGAGCCAAAGTCAAATCAAGTATACAATTATGTTTATTCTCAAACAATCTCATCCCAAGCGACGCGGACCCGCGTGTCTCCGACATACGTGGCGGGCAAGTCACATGATGCGCTTACAAACCGTAATCCTTTGAGTGGTTGCCAAATGACTATATCAGGCCACGCGATTTTATATGTTATTCAATGGCTTTTGAGTGAACCATGTATACTGATAGGCAACAACCTTCTTAGACTTAAGCTGTCCTGACAAACACCAGTTACAAGGATTTCTTGGATGATGCAACCATGATTGCCGACAAGGATCTCACCGACTACCTCCTCTCACTAGATAGACCGGACACGGATGACGAACCATGGGATCTGGGATGGCCGTCATTCCCCCAACCATCCTTTTAAGCTAAATATAATGAATTTTATAAATCTAAATTACAAAACTCCACATGCTGCTACTATACGCTACACATTAAACGACTTAATAACTAGCCTTAATTGAAAGTTCTCGATTGAGGTAATTAACTATGATGCCATAGGAAACCCGGAACTGATCTAAAGTCCTCATACAATGAGGGCGAAATCTCTGGGTAGTGTCTTATCTACTATTCCATCTGTCTTCTGAAAATTTTACCGACATTAATAAAACTCTCTTAATCGAGAGGTCAGTGGCGAATTTTCGGAGCCCGCAAATATACATCCAAGTTGAAGGGTGTTGTTGACACCATCGTGGAGTGCGACTTGTTGAAGGGTCTTTTAAAAGCCCTCGGCGTGCTTCACATGCGCGTAAAGAATCGAGGCTCTGCTTGTGTCAACGCGTCGTGCGCACGCCAAGCTAAGCTGGCGCCGAAGCGTCGGCAAGAAAGCGACAAGTTCGTAAATACTATTATGTTTTCAGCGGGTCGAATCGGTAGGTCTCACGTCTCTCCTGTTTCTATTCCTTTTACCTCTCATCTCTCGGTTTCTATTCTTTCTATCTCTTATCTCTCTCATTGCTCTCGAGCCTCAAGGCGGCCCTTGACTGAGCAAGTTGATGTTATAGGCTTGTAGCTTGTTGTGACTTGTGATTTTTCTCGGCATTTCATCGAGTTCGAGCCTTGCTGCCTCAAACCTTCCTTGTCCTGAACCTTCTCTTCTCGAATATCGACAATGTTGTCGTGCGACAAGTGCTGCTTGGTTTCTATTACATATCACGAACCTCATGGTATGTTTTTTTTGTTGTTGAAATGAAGTTGCTTTGGACCGATTGAGTTGATATGCTTATTTTCTTGTACATTAGCGATATGTTTATACTTAAAAAGCTCAATGAAGCGGTCATTTGATATTGCTTATTCTATTGATATGTTTATGATTTTAGGGATGAAGTTTCGGTCAATTGACTTTTTTCTTGAAACTTAATTTCTTTTTGGATGATTAGTTTTAGACTATGATGAGTATTTATATCAGAAGAGCAACTTTTGTGCTCTTTGTTGATGACTTGTTGCAGAAAAATGTAAAAGTAAAACCTTTCTCTCATTGGATGGCCATGGGCAACCTTCAAAAATTATTGGTTAACTGAATGCTCTTTTATTTTGTAGGTGTTTTACATATAGTTTTGCTTGGACTTATTATTTATATTAGAGGAGCAACTTTGCTTGTCAACTTGTATCTTCTAACTGGAAGGTCTTCGACAACCTGAGAGGTGGTTTTTTTTGTAAATGTTGGTGGCTTCTTCGAATGCTATTTTTTCTTTGAGCCCATTTTATTTTATAGAAAGTTGAATTTTAGATGTTAAATATTTAATTATATATATCTTCATTTTTTCAATTCTTCATTCTCTAGTCCAATTTGTTTTGTATATGTAATGTTATTTTAGAATGACTAAATCAAATATAAGAAGAAAGGATTCAACTTGGAAATTTACAAAGTTGAAATTTGAGACAAATACTCTATGCCACATATGTATTTATTGTGGTAAGAGACAAATGGAGGAATATTCAGAGTGAAGGAATCACCTTATAGGTCTGTGTAATAGTTCTAGAAGAAGTAATATTATCAAATGTAAAAAAGTCCTTATAGAAGTAGAGGGGAATTGTTGGCTTTTCAAGAAAAGAGTATGGAAGCTTAATCATATATTAACTATGGAACATGAAGATAATGTGGTTGATATTTCTAAGGAATCATTGTATCAAACTCCCAAGAATTATGATAAGAGACAAATTGAGTCATGTTCTGGATCAGGGAGTATTGGTACTTCTAAGTTGAAATGTCCAATGGATTAATTTTTTTTTTTTAAGAACTTGAAAAGGAAGTAGAAAAAAGAAAATATATGAGACAGGTAGGTATAAAAAAGAATGTAGATAAAGGAATTAGAGAAATGAGTATTTAATATATTGCAATGTGGTTCTATCAAGCAGGTATATCTTTTAATGTTGTTAAATTAGAAAGCTTTGATTATATGGTGGAGACAATTGCACAGTATGGTTTGGCTTTGACTACCTTCATATCACGAGTTGAGAGTTCCTCTACTTGAAAAGGAACTACAAGCAACTACCCAATATGTAGAAGAACACAAAAAAAATTGACAGGAGAAGGGTTACACTTTAATGTTCGATGGTTGGCCTGATCATCGAGAGTGATCAATAATTAATTTTTTTGATAAACTCACCAGTTGATACAATATTCTTGGAATCAATTGATGCATATGAATATTCAATAGCAGCGGTTAAGCTCTTTAAACTATTGGATGCATGAATTGAGAAGATTGGAGAACAAAATATTTTTCAAGTGGTTACAGATACCCACTCTAGTTATGTCCTTGCAAGTTTGTTATTATTTATTAATACTGTTTAGTATTGTATATTCATATCTTTATTGTATTTGAGTTTATGGTGTAATATTTGTAATAATATATTTCTTCATTTAGATCAAATGCTTATGAAAATGTGCAGCTGATTGTATTGACTTGATGTTGGAGGATATTGGAAAAATACTTCAAGTAAAAAAGTACCATCAAAACTACTTTACAATTAACTAGATACATATACAATTATGGGCTTGTCTTGCATATGTTGAGGAAGTATACATGTGTAGAATTAATTGAACCAGGTGTTACTCGTTTTGCAACTTTGTTTTTGACTTTAGCAAGCATACATAAGCAAAAAGGGAATTTAAGATGTATGTTTGTATCTGATGATTGGAATAAATTTAGATTTAGTGTTGATTACAAGAGAAAAAGGATTAAAATGATTGTCCTCAAAACTAGGTTTTGGAATGGTGTCTCTTACGCCTTAAAGGTGACTAGCCCAATTGTGAAGATATTAAGATTGGTAGATGTGTTATATTTATGATGCTATGAATAGAGTAAAAGAGGCAATCATATCTGCATTTGGAGGAGACAAGAAAAAGTACGAGAAGGTATTCTCTATCATTGATGATAGATGAAGGTGTCAGCTTCGACATCTACTACATCAAGCTGGATATTACCTTAATCCAAAATTCTTTTACAAAAATAAATCAAAGATATAATCAAATGCTTGGTTTATGGAGGGTGTATATGCAGTAATCAGTATATTAGTGACAGATCCTAATAAAAGAATAGTAATAGATCAAGAGCTATCTATTTATAATCATGTTGATGATATATTTTCTATTGAATATGCTATTTACAATAGAGATAAAAAATCTCCAGGTATGAATCATAATTTTGATTGATTAATGAGTTCATTATTATTTTACAAATATAATGTGTAAATTTTGATGCAGCGAAGAGGTGGGAGATGTAGTGTACATCCACTCCAATTTTGCAAAAATGGTAATCAAGATTTTAGGGTTAACTTGCAATGTTGCTGGTTGTAAGAGAAATTGGAGTGTTTTCGAGCAGGTATATATATTATATAAGTTAAAATGATTTATTATTGGTTCATACAATAAAATTGTTAAAATTTTTTTTTTCAGATACATACAAAGAAAAAAATTGATTAGACCAAAAGTGTTTAAATGATTTAGTTTTCATCAAATATAACTAAGTTTTAAAGAGAAGATTCAATTTAAGAGATATTATTGATCCAATTAGTTTGGATTTGATTGATGAAAGTTGTGAGTGGTTGATTGGAGAACCTGAAGATGCTGGTGAATAATATTTTGGAGATGAAGAACTCAAGAGACAAATAGAAGAAGCAGCTGGAGAGGTTGATTGATGGTGGTCAATAAGATTTAGTAGGCTAAAACAAAAAGAGGCTTCATCAGCTGCGACATTTGCTGTATTCCAACTTGCACCCACTCCTATCTCACAGTAAATAGAAGGTGACACTGATTCAAAATCAGAAGATGCAGAAGAAGAAGAAGAAGAAGAACAAGAAGAAGAAGAAGAAGAAGAGAGGAGGAAGAAGAAGAATTTAATGATGAGAAAGTTTTACTTGAAGGAGAAAGAAGCTATGTTAATGAAAGAGAGGATGATGAGTGAATATTTATATTTTGCTTTATAAAATTTTAGACTTTATTACTTATTTTATGCTTTAGAGTTCATCTATTTTTATTGATTTATTTAAGAGGTGATATTGATTTTATATTTATTTTATTTATGTTTCTAAGTTTATTTTGGAATTTGTCATAAATTTTAAGTTGCAAGTTCTCAATGTTTATCTTCAAGTTAAGTCAAATATGTGTTTCACTTTTTATTATACCCTATAAATTTTACTTTTATTTTGGAAACTATCATTTGATTTAATTTGCAAGTTCTCCTTCAAATGTTTGTCTTCAAAGGTATGTTCTTCACTCTTATTAATTATATACTTTCAAGATTTACAATTTATCATAAAGTACTAGTTTTATAATCTTTCTAATTTATAATCTCAATTTATTTATGATTTATATTTTAAAAAAATTAATCAATTAGGTATGTGTTTCACTTTTTTTAAAAAAATAATTTTGTACAAATTATGGGCGCTTTTGTAACAAAAGCGCCACCGCATTTTAACCAGTAAAATAAACTATCGTATTCTTTGAAAATCTTGATTGAGGAGCTATGCATCACCAGGAGTCTAAGGTAGCCAAGTTTGAATAAGAAGCATGACATCAAAAGGAAGAGCTAACTCACCTCTAGTTTTAAATTGAATAAGCAGCTGAAGATTAAACTCTCTCATCGCACTAAGGACTTTCAAAAAAAGGAGGTCGAGTTGATTGGCTTTCTCAATTATGATGAGTACAAAGATATCTTGAGCACGATTTTGAAGGATGGCGCTGACCTTATTATGATAAGTTGGTCATGCATGATTAGTTGGATGCCAAGTTTCCTAACTTTGACAATGTGCTCGCCGGTTAGAATTGGAGTCTAAAAAAAGTGATGAAGAGGGAAGCACTAGCTAGATTTTTCTTTCTTTTGGCAAATTTTCTTGCTTCTTTGACCTACAAGTAATAAAATAATTGTTAATTTTGTTTTGTACTTGCTACTCGTATATTGTAAATAGTTTTTGAAGGTGACTAGCCCATAATGGGTATTTGCTTTGTTGTTTCACTTTGTTATTGTACTCGTTTAGCATTGTTGTTGTATTATATGCAAATGTACTCGCTTTTTATTGTGAAATCATACTCACTAGTTGATGAATGTTTATTTAGCCTTAGTTAGCTTGTAAGGTGAGTCGCCAACTATGCAAAGTGTTGGCCTTTAGTTTATAGTTGCTAACTACATGGAGTATTGGTTTTAATTTAGCCGTCAATCACATGAAGTGTTATCTTTAGTTTGAATTCGTCAACCACACCGAGTGTTAGTTTTTGATTTCTAAGTGTTGAAGTCGTTGAGCATTTCTTGAGTGTTGACTTGTCTTAATTCGCCTTTTGTACTCTTAGGTACTTTTTGAGGTGTTTTTTTAGTCACCTCTAGATAAATTCATAAGTGTCAAAGTCGTCTCAATATTAGGCTTAATTTGTTTGGATTAGTTTAAGGCAAGGAGGTTAAAATATTTACTTTCCTCTAAGGGGGCATAGCTCTCTTGAGTAGTCTTGTCACCTCTCTTTCGATAATTTGTAGAGTTGAGCTTAGTATGCTTGGGTCAAAGATAGCTCACCAAGTTTAAGCTTTCATTCGGGCAAAGTGTAGCTCACTGAGTTAGGCCATGTGCTTGGGACAATATGTAGCTCGCTGAGTCAGTCCATGTGCTTGAGCCAAATATAATTCATCGAATGAAGCTTTTCGCTTGAGCCAATTGTAACTCATTGTGTGACCCAAGTTAACATGTAGCTCTCGTCTTGTTAAACTCGGGCCAAAAGCAGCTAGTCGAGTAACTTTGATTAATGTAGCTTGTCCAAAGACTTGGACCAAATGTAGTTTACTGAGTGACTTGGGCCAATACGTAGCTCACCAAATTACTCGAGCTTGGGTAGCTCGCCAAGTCATTCAGGTAAGTGTACCTCACCAACTTACCCGAAAGAGTGTCTTACGCCAAGTAGAATCCTACACTTGGGTTTATATGTGGCTTACGAGTGTAGCTTTGTAACTTATTATTTTTAAACCTATATTGCCTTTAATGATTTAAGATTGTTTTCAATTCCTAGTTAATTTATGTAAGCAAATACTTAATATAGGAGAGTAAATGAATTTAATAAGTAACATGCATATGAATTCTCATATCTTAAAGGTAAATGTAGAAAATTTTTTGACAAATGAAATTTATATTTATTTAAAAAATTATCTTATGTACACTTGAATAAAAAAATTTCAAAAATAGTAACTTATTGAAGAAAAAATAGGTATTAGAGTAAGACTTTCCTTAGGGGAGAACTTCTAAAATGCATCAC
Organism: Cymbidium sinense; assembly: GCA_021442155.1. NCBI lineage: Eukaryota > Viridiplantae > Streptophyta > Magnoliopsida > Asparagales > Orchidaceae > Cymbidium > Cymbidium sinense. Next base: position 93,829,246 of record CM038219.1, read on the forward strand.
ACTCTAAGTTTGAGGTACATCTTGTCTCAAGTGCGTTTTGCAACCGATAAGCTCTTGGTCAAATTTGCTTCTTGACAATGTAAGGCCCATCCCATGCATGGTGAACTTGCTGAGTACGTTCTGTCAAGCAAATGCTTGATATAGGAGAGTAAATGAATTTAATAAGTGACATGCATATGAATTCTCATATCTTAAAGGTAAAAGTAGAAAATTTTTGACAATGAAATTTTATATTTATTTAAAAATTTATCTTATGTACACTTGAATAAAAAAATTTCAAAAATAGTAACTTATTGGAGAAAAAATAGGTAATAGAGTAAGGCGAGAACTTCTGAAATCCATCGCACTCTAAGTTTGAGGTACATCTTGTCCCAAGTGCGTTTGCAATCGATAAGCTCTTGGTCAAATTTGCTTCTTGACAATGTAAGGCCCCTCCCAAGCATGGTGAACTTACTGAGTACGTTCTGTCAAGCAGCGACATTTACTTTCTTTAAGACTAGTAGGTCACGGAGTTTGAAATACCTTTCTTTGATGTTGTAGTATTTTGTCATTAGTCTCTTGGTCTCTTCTTGCCTCAGTGATGCGTCAATGTGTAGTTCCTCTAGTAGGTTGAGAACAATTTTCATGGCTTTTGCATTCAATCTCTCTTATTCGGTAGTGTATTGATCAAGCTCAGCTTGGTTATGCAACTCGTACTTGACCAACAATATTACTTTTGTACTGTTATAGTGGAATGGGGTCTACCTAATTAATGATGGAGTTGTCTTGCAGGCCCAAAGGATGATGGGTAGGGTAGCAACCCACTTTGTTTTAGCGCCTTTGACCTTTTTCTTTAGTAGGTTGAGTATCTTTTTATTTGTTGCTTTCACTTGGCTATTAATTTGGTTGTTCTAAAGTGAACTTGACGCGAATTCGTTGGGACTCACAAAATTCTTTTAGTCGCTTGTTGGCGAATTGAGGGCTATTACTTATAATGATCGACATAAACAGTTTGTACTTGCAAATAATATCATTCTAAATAAAATTTTGAACTACTTGGACGGTTATCTTAATGAGTGGTTTTACTTCAATTTACTTGTTGAAGTAATCGATCATGACAAGTATGAACCTCCTTATTTGCTGGTGATTGGCAGGGGGCTTGTCAAGTCCATCCCCCAAACTATGAAAGGCTAAGGGTCGTCATTGGCAATGGAGGTTGCAGCGGCTATAGTTGCATAAGAGAAAATTTCTGGCATTGCTCACTTCTTTTGGCAAAGTCTTTAACTTTTTTTTCTAAGGTTGACCATAAATATCTTTGTCATTGGACTCAATGGGTGAGTTTCCTTCCTTCAAAGTGGCTCCCACATTCTCTTGAATGTACTTCGTCGAGTACTTTTTTTGGTCGCCTTCTCTAATATTCCTCAAATTTAGTTAGGTGATCGATGATTGGAACAACTTGCCATTGATTAAAACATATTAGATAGCTTTAATTTAAAATATTCTTAGATCCTTGATGACTTCCTCCAACTTTCTAATTTGCAAGTACTTCCTGATGGGATAGACCCAACTGGGCAAGTTTTCACCCATAATCTGCATGGATTTAGCTTCTTCTATGCTAGTATGGGCATGTTCGATGAGTTGTTGCTCTCCAAGTCTACTCACTCTTGATGGCAAATTGGCAAGTTGATTCTCATCTTTTGGGACTTGTACTATCTTGAAATATTTAAATTTTCAATCTTTACCTTTATGTAAATATTTGTGCAATAACTAATCCCTTGCTCCGTAATCTTTGTTGATTTGGTTCACTATAAGTTGTGAATCTGAATGTGCTACAAGTCCTTGTGCAAAGCAAGTCTAGCAAATAATATTTCGTACTCCAATAGATTATTGGCCACTGAAACTTGAATTCTATTGATTAGGTGATCGTGATTCTTGTCGGGCGTCTTAACATAATACCTAATTCTATTTTTTTGCTTTCCTGAAGATCCATTCATATAAATGTCATGATGGCTACAAATCATTGAAGTCTACAAGAAAGTTAGTGACTACTTGCATTTTGATTGTCACCCAAGGTGAGTAAGAGATGTTGAACTTGCTCAACTCCAGTGATCACTTCAACAATCTCCATGAATGATTTGACTTTGCAATACTGACTTGAGTGGATGGTCTGTTACTACTTTGATTGAGTGAGTTGTTTGAAATCGTCGAGCTGATGCTATAAGGACAAGTGCGAGTTTTCCTATGATTGGATAATGCAACTCGACATCTCTCAATGACTTGCTAATATAATAAATTGGCCATTGCTTTACTCATTCTTCTTTAATAAGGACAAAACTAACTATATTTTCCTCTTCTCCCAAGTATAACTAATATTTTTCTTTGCTTGGAACTTTGTAATAAAGATGTTGACGTCAGTAAAATCTTTAATTCTTTGAGGGTCTTCTCGCAGTCCGTGGTCCACACAAGTTTATTCACACTCAATATTTTAAAGAATGGCGAGCTGCGTTTACTTGCATTTAAGATAAACTTGTTTAATTCGGTGACTTGCCTGGTGAGTCGTTGCAGTTCCTTAGTTGTGGTTGGTAATGACATGTTGAGTATGGCCTTAAATTTATTAGGATTCATCTTTACTCTTGAGGGTGAGTAGGAATTTCAAGTATGTATCTGACTAGCGCCAAATCTGCACTTTAATGAATTGAGGTTCATGCTATACTTTTTAGCGTGGTGGCAAAAGTTTCTTTCAAATTAGTAATATATTGCTCGAGCTGTAATATCCAAAGCTAATTTCTAGTTAATAAATTTTTTAAAAAAAATCTAATTTTATTCTTGTATGATGTTATTGTATGAAACCCTCCACGCGCATCTGGATTAAGGAATTTGGCGTGTTTGGTACAGGAGGTATACACTTTTATTTAGTTTCCTCAGCATGAATTTTATTTGTCCCTCATGATTTGCGTTCTCCTCAATCCTTTCCTTCTCGGCTTATTTGGGATTTGCCTCAGCGCGGAACCACACGAGCCGGAGGAATCCGCTTGACTGGGCAGCCCTCAGGTGGCCTTGCTTGCATTTGAGGAGTCAGGTGAATGGGCTTGAAATTAGGAATGGGGTCGATGGTGCCTGGGAGTTGAACTTGAGTTTCTTTCTATTCCTTTTCCTCCAGGCACCTTCCCAGTGCGAGAAATGCGTGTAGGGAGTTAATCAATAGGAGTTAGAAATCTGAAGGCAATATTACATTGGTGAGTATCTGAGGTTTTCTATTTTCATTTCTCATGGGTTAGATTGTGAATTAGAATGGAAATGGGAAATGGTGACTTCTTTAGTTATAGATATTTATATATTTTATTAATTTTTTTTTTTAATTAATTTAATTGGTAATTAGTATGGGCATTAGTTAAAGAGTCTTTTGAATTAAGTATCTGAAGATTATATGAGGAGCGTAACTTGGTAAGAAGAATGAACAACGTTATTCCGTTAAATTTATTGGAAAAGTTATTCAGGGTGGTTTTCGAGGAAGCGTAGCACATGACTGTGAGATTTCTACATTTAAATTGGGTTTTATGTACTGGCATGTACTTATTCTTCTGATTAGCGTGATTTTAATATTGTATGAATGGTGATATTGTCTGTATTATATCTGTGAGAACATTACATTTGTATATATTATTGATTTCTGATGATTGTCTTAATTGATTGTCTTGTATCATATGATCTTTTTGTGCGTATGAAAATATTTTAAAGCGTCATTATTAATTGCTAAATGAAGTAATGTGATAATGGAGGAAATGTTAAAAATAGGAAAGTATGTTATAAAAATGTCTGAGATGAGTAAAGTTCCGAGATAAACTTTGCGAGATCTTGATATTCACTCACGATTAGGTTGGTTGGGGCATGCGTTGCGGTGTTGAAGTAAATAAATAATGGAAATATGGTACCATCTGTCTTCAGACTTTTAGGCCAGGACGGGGCGACTATGTTATGAAAGTGAAAGCACTGTGATTATAAATAGCGTTTTAGGAAAAGGATTTGATATATAATAGAAATTACTTTCATTAAAATAGAATAAATTATCTCTATGAAATGACAAATTATTTATATGATCTTAGTTTGAGAATATTGTTCGATTCACATATTTTCACTTATTATTTTCTGTAATTTCAGAATGTATGTACTTATTCTTACGTCTTGTTACGAGCTTATTTAAAACTTTATTTGCTTTATTATTAATCAATGTCTGATAATTTGCGAGGCGAGGTGGGTAGTCGGTTTTTTGATTTGATAGGTTTAGGTGTATAATTTTGGAAGATTAAGTAGGCTTTTTTTTTTGGTGCGTCTCAAGGATTACTACCTTTGTTGTTTGAAAGGCTTGAAGATTCTCATCTTAAATTTCATGATATGTGGTTAAGAAAAATAAATATATAATTTATTTGTGATGATTTGATGAGAGATCTGAAATTTCCTTGTTTGTTAAACAAATGTCACGTGAGGAATTTGGTGGTCATCAATATCTTATTGATACACTCAGCCCACCCCAGATAGGGGGGGGTGAGGGGTCATTTGGGTGTGTGAAAGTGGTATCGAGCAAAAGGTTGAAAGCAAAAAGGTTGATGGCAATAATAATGGAGCATGATTTGGATTTAGAATAAGTATTGAGTCGAACCATTAATTTTGGGTTAGGGTTGCCATATTCTTACGCTTTCATGCTTGATATTAATAAATATGTCAAATAATTCTTGTAATTACAGTAATTTCTTTGAAGAAATCAGGAGAGGTTAGATGGTCTCAGGCCAAGCTACAGGGCGGCTTGGGAAGATAATTATTTCTACTAGAAGCAGTGGTGAAGGTAGATCAGATGAATTGCAAGGGTAGTTGATTTCGGTAGTTGATAAGTAGCATCTAAGAAAAATCTGCGGCCAGTGGGCAGGATTTGAGTTTGGTTTGAAGTGGATCAACATTTGAGGATATTTGTCGTTAAGCCACGCATTCAAGGGAGCCGTGATCTTATGTGGCGGAAGATTAGTTAAAATTGAAAAAAATTACGGATGAGATGATTTGTGAAAGCAGAGAAGAAGTCTTTTACTTTTTTTATTAGAAGGGAAGCGAAAAGGTGGTGGCGAGGTTCCTGAGGAAGGGTTTGAAATGGTACTATTAGAATCAAATGGGATGATTTTGTTAAAGTGTTCAAAGTTGGTGTATTCCACCATATCGTGGACTTCTTTTCTGACAGACAAATTTTTCAATTGAAGGATCAAAAGCTATAATGAAGCGAAGTTCCTTCTCTTTACAGATATACTCGCATTATATTAGTACGGGAAGAAATGTCATGAATTTATGAGACCTCGAGATCGATTGGGTTCCTTAGCACCATTTGATATGAGTTCGGTGTTAGTTGAGAGTGAGAATTGAAAATGAGTTGAACTTTTAAAGCACATTGATTCTGGTGACAGCGATAGTTTTGAAAAGAAAGCGATTCTCTAGCAGAAAATTTGAGTTTGATGAAACAAATTTAGTTGGAGAAATTTATTTGTGATAGTGTGGAAAGGGACATTTTGGACAATGCTTTGGATCAAATCTTCTGATTTGTTGGGTTTGGACATCGACAGATGCGTGGATATTAAAACCATTCAATAGAGACGGTCAAACAAGAGGTTTTCATGGTTTATGGAAGAACTTTAGCGTAAAACTGGGAAGCCAAAAGTACGATATGGTAGTAAGTTTTAAATCACCGTGGGAATCAAATGAAGTGTTAGGTATTATTCATTTACATTTGATTCTGGGTGCTTCACATTCTTATTTTACCACATTCTGAATGTGATGTCTTACGGTGATAGTTTAGTCTGAAATAGGAAATGTGTTGTTGACATTAACAGATAAACAATTTCACATGGAATTAATTATCTACAATTGAGACATTTTGATATATTAGGTATGAATTGGTTGATGAATATCTTTGCAACAAATTGAATCTTGGAAGGAGAGAGTGAAATTTTTGCATGCGGTGAAAAATTATTTTATTTTTTTGTGATAAGAATGTCGTGTCTTCTTTGATTAGTGCGGTGAAATTGAGTATATATTTAAGAAGCGGGTGAGTATATTTAGTAGATGTGTTGAATAAGGAGGTGTTTGCAGTGAAAAATATTCCCGTTGTTTCGGAATTTCCTGATGTGTTTCCTGAGGAATTACCAGGGTTGCCACCAAAAAGTAGAGTTTGGGATCGATGTACCGACTAGCTATTTATCATAAATCTCGCTACGGGATGGCTCTAAGGAATTGCATGAGAGAATATCGATTCGCGAATTGGCGACAAAGGATTTATTGGGCCGACAACTCAGAGTGCGTCTGCATGGGTCTTATTTGATTAAGAAAAAAAGGATGGATACATCAGTTGTGTATTGATTATAGGAGTTAAATAAAGTGACGATGAACAAGTATCCATTCTAGAGGATTGATGATTTATTTGTATGAGTTGGAGAAAATTTATATTTTAGAAGATGCGGATATGTCGATTTAGAGTTAAAGATATCTTGATATTTTTAAAGCAACTTTTGGAACAGTATTGACATTATGAATTTCGCCATTTGGTTTTGGCGGTCTCCTGCGATCTGTATGGACTTAATAGATAAGTATTTTCAAACTCTTGGTGGCAGGTTTATGCTTTGATGATATTACGATTTATTCTAAAGCGATGAAAGAGCATGCAAATCACACGAGTATTATTTAGAGTTGTTAGAATTTGTTAATGAATCGGTACAAATTTTCAAAATGTGAGTTTAGCGTGCTCGATGGCGATTGAAGGAATATGTTGATCGCCGAAAAGAGAGATTTTAATGGTGTTGAAAATGTTACAAGAGTAATTTTTACGCCACGAGCAGCAGTGATTATTACAAAGTTTGTCGAGAGATTTTCTCGTATTCATACATCATCAATTTAATGAAAAGGATAGATTTGATGAACAATTGAATATGACGAGTTTTCAAGAATTGAAAAAAATCAGCATTTTATTCCGTGAGGCGAGGATTCCAAATATTTAGTGATCGTCTTTAAAGATTTGGGTTGTGTTTTAATAGAGCGAGAAGAGAAATTGCTTATCTTGAGACAATTAAATGATTCATGAAATAGTGATCTGTTACATTGTGTTTTAATTTGGAGGCTCTTGTTGGAGTGAAATCAAATTTTGCGATTATCGAAGTCTTAAATATATCTTTACATAAAAGAAATGAATAAGACAAAGATGGCTCGAGTTCATTAAAGATTATGATTTAAATATTATTGTCAGAAAGCTAATGTGGTGGCAGGATCAAGTTCATGAAGTGAAATCAGGTTGGATTATTACTCGAAAGTTAGTTGATGAGAGGAATTAGATCTTCTAGATAGAAAGATTAGAAGATTAGATTGGGCATTTCTCGATTAACGGTCTGATAAACTTTAGCAGTCGAAGTTGGCATATTTGGATGCGTGGATATGAAATTTATTGAATAAATCAAGCTAGCGCAAAATTTTCACTGTAGATCGAAGGGTGTTATTGGAAGAATTTACAATTATAGAATTTTAGTGATGTTGAATTGAGATAAGAAATTTTGAGGAAGGCTCGTGAGGCGGATATCTTTATTCATCAGGGAGTTGAAAATGTGTAAAGATTTAAAAGCATTTGGTGGTTAGGTATGAAGAAAGAGCATGGCGAATAATACAAATGTCCAGTTAATTGAAATTTGAGCATCGAAAGGTGTGGATTATTGATTATTATACACGAGTGGAAGTGGGAAGAAATTGTAATGGATTTTGTTATAGAATTTCTAGATCGAGGCAAAGCGTGATAAGTATCACAGCGAGTTGTGGATAGATTGACCACATTTCTTCATATGAAATGAAACATACTCGGTTGATAAATTATCCCAGATTATATGTTAAAAGAAATTGTAACTTAAAATGGTGTTTTAAAGTGATTATTCTGATAGAGATGATAGATTTCTTAGAGATTATGGAATGAAATTGAAGGACGAGCACCTGATTACACTTAAGTATGACTTTTCATCCTCAGGCCGATGGGGATTAGAAAAGAACAATTCAAATCTTAGAGGATTTGTTGAAATTTATGTGTTTTAGATTTTGGAAGTGGGAAGATCTATTATGATGAGTTTTACAATAATAGGTCAATCCAGTATTGAGATGCTCTATATGAAGCGTTGTATGGTGAAAGTGTAGAACTCCATTCAGGTTAGGTGAAGTAGGAGAAAGAGCATTGATTAGGGGTTGTTGATCAAGTAAAGAAAAAATCAAATTAATCAAGGGTAGATTGAAAGGTCGATCGGCCAAGTATACGACTTAAGCTGCAACAAGTTGGAGAATTTGTAATTTGAAAGTCAAAGCTACTATGAAAGGAATTAATAGATTTGGTCATGGAGGTAAATTAAGCCAGAGCCATGGGACGAAATCTTGAAAGGATTGACAATATGAAAACTACGACTTACATATTAGCTGACAGACATTTACGTCTTTCAATGTTGAGAAAATAGATCACAATTCAGGAGAGAAGATTCCATACACAAAGTTTGAAATACAACTAGATTTGACTTATCATTGGGTAGAAAAGATTTTGGAATTTGATGTGAAGAATTAAAAGCAGACAAATTTCTATTTTAAAATTAAATGGAAGTCTGAGACCAATCAAGAAAGGCTACTTGGGAGGCTGAGGAGATGAGACAGTTCCCCTTCATTTGAATTTGAAGAAATTTTGAGGCAATTTTTTTTTTAAGAAGGAGATTGTAATATCAAGCTAATTTCTAGTTAATAATTTTTTTTAAAATAATCTAATTTTGTTATGATATTCTTTGTCATGAGAAACCCCTCCACTTGGCATCGTGGTGGGTTAAGAATTTGACGTGTGTTGGTGGGATCCATCGAAGGTATACGTTCCTTTTTATTTCATTTCCTGTGATTTTATTTGCGGTCCATTCCTCATAGATTTTCCAGTTAGTCTCCCTCTGTCCACTCCCTCTTCATTGAAGCGCCTCAGGTATGTGCCATAGAACTCGTGGAATCATCTCCTTTTTGGAGTCAAGAAGAGGTCAGGATCGTCTGTCAGGTAGTCTTGGAGTTGGGAGGGGTTTTTTGTTTTTCTTCCTTCCTTCCTCCAGTGTAGGCTTCAGCAGTCGAGTTTCATAATCTAATAGGGAGTTTGAAATGCTTTAAGGGACATATTTACGGTATATTAAGTGGTCATTTTTCTTGGGGCCAGATATTGGTTAGTTGTGAATTAGAATGGGAAATTGATGATAACTTTAGTTATAGTCTGTTATTACATTTTATTAATTTTATTTTTTTAATTTAATGGGGTAATTAGTATGGGCATTAGTTAAGAGTGCTTAGATCGCTTTTGTGTATCTGAAAGATTATATGAGGAGACGTTAACTGTTGGTAAGTTTAAGCTTGGGGCAACTTACGTTAAATTTATTTATAAATTTCATGTATTGAAGTTATTGATTATAGTTGGTGTAGAAGCGTCGAGCACATCGACTTTGACATAAGGTGTGCTATTTAAATTGGTTTTATAAGCGCTTGTGTATCTTAATTCTCGATTAACATTTTTTATTAATATTGTATATAAAATATTCTGTCATATTGTATCTGGAAATAGGAATTTACAATGACCGCAGTATATATTATTGATTCTGATGATTGTATTAGTTAATTATTAAAAACATGATGCTATCGTATGAAAATGTTTTAAACATCGTTATTAATGCAAATGATAATGTGATAAGCAGAGAAATGTCGGGGAAAATTGGGAAGGTATATGTTATAAAAATCTTGAATGGTAAAGTTACAGGAGATGAGGCTTTAATAGAGGGGTTAGTATTCCAGGCCAGGTTCCATTGAGACGCAGGAACCAGCTTGTTGAGGTAGTGGTAGAGTAGTGCAAAAATCTTTTAGAAGCGGGTAGGGTGGCGACCTTATGTTATGAAAGTCAGCGCATCAGATTATAAATGGTTACAGGAAAAGAATTTGATATAGAATAAAGTATTAATTTCATTAAATAAGCGAATAATTATCAATGAAAAATTATCTGATGCTAAGTTTCTGAGAATATTGTTTAATATTTTTCGTATATTTCTAAATTTCACCTTACTTTCTGCAAATTTCCTATCTTGGCTTATTCTTTCTTGTTAGAACTGCTTTTATTTGTCTAAGTTTTTTATGATGATCTGGTTGATAATTTTGGAAGGTGGGTAGAAAATATCAATTTTGTTGATTTATGCAGGTTTTAGTATAGTTTTGGAAGATTATAAATGTTTTTGGATCATTATAAAATTTTATGATCACTTTGGTTACTCTGTATTTTGTGTACAAACTTGAGATTCTCAAATGCTTCAATTTACGTGATTGAATTAGTTAAGAAAAAACAAAATATATGAATTTGTTTGTGATGAGCGTGTGTTGGTAATTGTGTCTAATTCATCTATTTTGTTATACCTGGATTATTAGAATAAGGGGTCATTTGGGGTGTGACACACTGACTTAATCATAAGGCATTCATATAGATCTCCACATTCTTTTTTTTGTTATTTGAACACTTGTTCCATCATTTTCTAGTACATGGCACCCACGTTCTTTAAACGAAAGGACATTACTTCGTAGTAGTAAAGCCTTTATCATGTGATAAAGGTTATCTTCTTCAATTTCGTCCGATGCATTTAAATTGGTGGTGATCAGAGAAGGTGTTCAAAAAACTTATCATTAGTATCCCATTGTTGAGTCAGCGAGTATGTCTGATACGCGAGAGTGGGTACCCGTTATTAAGACATATTGAGTTTAGGTTAGTGAAGTTTACGCTCATCCTCTATTTGTCGTTAGACTTCTGTATCATAACCACATTGGAGATCCACTCCGTGTACTAGGCCTCCTTAATGAAGTTGACTTCAAATAGCTTGGTGACTTCTTTGATAGGCTTAGTGAGTAGGGTTGTTGTCTTCCTCATTTGCTATTTAATCGATGAACATCCTTTTTGATGCTAAACTTGTGGCAAGTCACATTGTTGTTTATGCTGCTTGTAGAGGACATTCTAAGTACTTGACTTTGGATCATGTGATGAATTTTTTTGTAGTTTTCAATCCAGTGTGCACAACTTCTAATTATAAAACTTCTGCTTTGTAGGAGTCGTCAACTGCTCTCAAGTATCATGATTGTAAGAGGGAGCTTGAGTCAATCCTACTTTCGTGGATTTACTCTTGTTCTCCCTCACAACAATTTCTTCTCCTCTTGTTGGGAACTTGACTTTCACGTGGTAAGTCAATACCACTGCTCTAAATGTGTTTAATAGTGGTCGACCAAAAATAACTTTGTATGTGGCAGGTGACTCCACTTTGATGAAGTAAGTCATTGTTGTGAATTGTTTTTCCCCTTCTCCTCATGTCCTTGGGAGAGTTATTATACTTGCTATCTCCCTTCTTTTACCTAAAAATCCATGAAGGGGACCCATTATAAGCACAAGTTTCGAACTTGCCAGGTTCATTTTATCAAATACAATTTTGAAAATGATACTGACTAAGCTCCCCATACTCTTGGCTCCGTGGCTTTCTTTCTTTGCTTCCTTACAAATTCCTTTAACTTTTCAGCCTTGATGAACTCCGCTATCAAGCTCCTCATATATCGATACCCTTCGGTGCCGTGACTGTGATCGCGATGATATGCACAATACCTCAATCGGTCTCATACTTCATCAACTTTCAATGGTGGTGATCGCTTGAAGTATTCTTTATTTTGGATGACCTCAACTTAACTCAACTTGGCCTATGTGAGTGATCTTGCCTTCAATATCTCAGAAGTCTTGTTGTGTGACAAATTAGTACATGTTTGGTCCAATAACAACTGAGTTATCCTGTGCTAATGGGCCTACTTCATTAGGTGTCGACTTCTTTTCTTTGACATCTTCCATGCTCACTTCATCAAAGAGGATGTTAAATCTTAATCTGTTCATGAGTGAACTTAGACACATGAGAAGTAGGGAGTTAATAAACAGGACAAGATAAACAAAAAAGAATGTGAAAATGTAAGAAATTCCACTATATTAGAATGAGTATAAGTAGAAGGGTTAGAGTACAAGCCAATTCTCTCCTTAGGAATAGTAAAAAGCCAAAAGAAAGGTCTCCTACCCCTTGAAAATTCTCTTTTTGTTATAGGATCTAGGTTGCGGTTATGAAAGGAAACTACATATCTGTTTCTAGAAGCTCTGTATTAGTTACAATATGATATCAATTACAATATGAAGAGAGTTGTATTTTGAAGGTTGGGCGAGTGTTGCATGCTGAGTAGCGAGTTTTCTAATGTGATTTTTTGTGGGAGTCTGGTAGTTTAGCATTTGCAGCATGGCTAAAGCAGATTTCTTCATAGACTTGCCTGTGAAGAGGCAAGTCTTTTTTTTGTAAGGATGGCGAGTGAGCTCTTCTTCTCCCATAGTCACTTGCACGAGACGAATTCTCTAGGATGACCGACGAGTGAATCTTTGCCTAGGCTTTAGACTTATCACTAAGTGTGCTTCGACTTGGTTCGTTTACTGGGTCTTTATGCACTTATTGAGGGTACAATAAATGCCTAGTTTTTGCAATTTGAATCAATCCAATTCACACAATTTTTTCTTTCGCTTTTCCTCTTCCGCTGCTGCTGATCCTATGCCCGTCAAACAGTAGCCGATAGTCCACGTGCCACTATTTCAGCAGCCTCCAGGGTCTTTGACCCCTTCCTATGGATGCTTCCGCCACTCAAAAGATTTGTCCAGGTGCCATCTTTGACTACTACAAGGAGCAATCAATTATCTGTTTGGTGATACAACAAACCTCTGCTGTTTAGGCCTTTAGTAGGCAACACGATTTTCTGGAACGCAATTTGAATCAGTTGATTCTTCCAAAATCCTTTCTCCCTTCTCTTCTTTCTCTTCCGTTGTCGCTGTGACCTCCTCTACTCTTCAAACAGTAGCTCACTAGTCCACTTTCTGCCATTCCAGCGGTCTCCAGGGTCGTTGGCCACCTCTTACAGCTGTTGTCGCCTCTTCCAGAATCCATCCTGGTGCAGCCGTGACCATTACAAGTAGAAATCAATTTATGATACAACAAAGCACTTCTGTCCAGATCTACAGTAGGGAAACAAATCACCTGTTTTGTTGTATTTAGGCAAGTCTAGATTCAAATCAACACTGATATTTTCTTGTCCTACATCCTTTAGCTGTTTCCATCACTCTAGTGATCGAAAACAAGATAGTTGTTGTCTGGTGTACAGTCATAAAATTTAATTTGAATTTTGGGACTAATAAGGAGCATCTCAACATAGCGAGAGACAACCACAACAAATAAACGCCATTGAGGTACACTTATTTTGATTATTAGTCCATTAGGGCTCTTCTCTAGAGAATTCTCATACCCTTTCATATTTTATCTATCCTCTCGTTATTGACCTAGAATTTAGCATTAGCTCAAGTTGATATTAAAACGTTGTTCTTTGGTGTATATAGTACAAGCAAAAAGAGAATATTAAGAAATAAGATTACATTTTCTCAGATTCACATTAAAAGACAAGAAAAAATGACGGTTGAAAATGAGTCCTCTTCTAATCTAATCAAACAAGTGGCTAGACTATCAAAACAACATCAGTTATGATGAAGTAGATGAAATTGCAATCCACTACTGCCACATTGAATCATGGTGATCCTACCCCCCTTCTGCATCCATTCTTATCAGCAAAGCTTATTAGACAAATGTTGGTAATATGGAAGAAGATGAATAAAATGTGGAAGTGAATATCACTATAATGAATGAATGATGGACTTGACTCTTTTAGGACCTGTTTGGTTGCAAGTAGGATTTATCTTAAGCTGGATTTAGTTAAGTCCAAAAGGGAGTTAAATCTTGAAAATTATTTAGCATGATAGAAGGTAAATTCAGTTAAGTCATGAAAAGTTGTTGGATGCTTATTTCAACATTTAAGTTGGTTAGTTCAAATAAAATTTTAATAATTATTATTGATGATCAAGTTAGGATAAATAATATTCTAATTATTCATTAATTAGTAAATTATTAACCTAATTTAGTATAATGATTTTTATAATCATTAAATCACAAATAATGTTTTTATAAATTAATATTAATTATTAAGATTAATTTATTTTAAAAATAATATACTTATTTCTTATTTATTTTACTAATTATTAATAATGTTATTAAATTATAGTTAATATGAAACAATATTATAAGTAAATAATAAATTTATTTATAAATACTAATATTACAAACTTATTAATAATATTTTAATTATTATTCAATCCTTGCTATTCTGTCATTAATATTTCATTCTTGTTAATAAGTTTCTCCAGGGAGTCACTAGTTCATGCACACTTCTAAAATCCCATAATATGCTGAATCAACGCATTTACTAAAATTCGAGATTTGAGGCAAAACGAAGGAAAAATATGATTTATGATTTTGTAGCGTTCATATGAAATTGTCATTTTTGCTATTTTGTAGGATTTAGGTTAAATCTTGCTCAAATCCTGTTACCAAATAGCCTCTTAAAGTGAAAGCCAAATTGAAAATTCCCACTTATTAGATGATGATTTATGCAGAGAAGTGTGGATCAACCAATTGGAAACATACTTCAACTTGTATGCGTACAAAATACCCTTGACAAGGTGTCATTCTCTTAGAAATTTTTGTAATTATTGCCAAATATTTAGTCACATCTACTAAAATATTTGAAATTGCATTCTCAACTCTTCCCTGAAATTTTAAAGAAAAAATATGGAATAAAATAATTGTTGATGTGATAGACAATACCATGTTGAGACCAATGAAAAGAAAAATCTATTACTTGTCTCTATCTTTGATGACAATATTTATGGATCTAGCAATGTTGAGTGATCATCTCCATCATCTACATCAACAATCAAAAGAATCTCATTTTTTGGCAATTTGATGTAGAAATTAAGGCTGAACATCATACCAGAGATGAAGATTAAGCTATCATGCAACTTGAAATTTGCTATCTTCAAGATGATATGATATGCGAGGTGATTTCAATTGATATTTGCCAAGTGACCTTAGATAACACATGATAACTTTAGGATCCTTGGATCTTTCAAGTCCAGAGTCGCTCGATCACCCTTGCCCCAACTCTTTATCATTGCCTCTAGCTTAGCTCAAAGTGCTCAGAGGTCTCAATGATAACATGCTTTGGAGTGATCTAATAATTTCACCCCCTCTCAAAGTACACATAGAAATATCTACTTTTTCACCCTTTGTTGGAGGTTGACAATCTCACGAAAGACAAAGAGAGAACACATTAGTTGACAAATTAATACAGTCAATTCAAGCAGACACAGAAGAAGCACAATAGTTGCTCAGCAGGCTAGGAGGTCTCATACTATCTAAAAATTACTTCATTCCTCAGGGATGACAATACGTCATTGACCTATTATCTGAACAGAAGATCTAATCCCAATTTAAATTATTATTCAAAGATGTAGACCTCCTTCAAGTTATAGTCTATATTTGGCCTCACATTCCTTTTAAAACCCTTAGCCCATAACTAAAAAGTGGGTATATTTTCTTTCTTAAGCTCTTCTTATCTAATCATATCATCCTCTTTGAGAATATCTTTTATAATATTTTTTAAAGCTCTATATTTATTTTTTTCATATCGCATCTGAAGATCAGATAGATGAACAAATCTTCAACAATTTAATTGAGGTGTTAGCCTTGAATAATACCTTTAAATCATGATCCATGTCTCTTAGCTTCAACTAAAGGATTTCATCTGCTTGCCCAACTTAAGGGCATGCTTGCATAAATATGAGTGCTCTTCCTCAAGAATTGCCATCACTCTTGATCTCAATCACAGGAGACAAGACCTCTTCGAGGCAAAGGTTGAAACCCTCTCCTTCATCTTGGTTAGCCAAATAATATCTTCGTCCCTTCTTCTAACCAACTCATTCATTTTTTTAGCATCCTACATAACAGTGTTTTGGACAATCTAAAAATGCTTGAAGCCAACGGCTTGCTTAAACATCCTTCAAAAACTAGTTAGAACCACACCCCAGTGGACCATATAGTCTGATTCTCAAGACCTAAACTAATCTTAGTCGCTGTCTTGTGATAGAGCTAGTCATGAACCTTATTTATTTTGGTCAACTCGACCACATAGGCCAACTGATTGTTGTCCTCAGAGGGATTGAACTTTCTTGAGATATTGATCATCATAAATGTGGTAATGGAAACTTTGATCAACTTTATGTGAATACATCACAAAATAGGTTATCTGTTAAACTCCTTTTATCAACTTGCTTAATGGTTTACTCTTTGTTAGAGCTACAAATCTACTTGGATCATCGGCTTTGATGGTTGCATCCTTGGCTTCAAGAGATTCTCAAGGCATCCCATTATCTCTACAAAGCCATGCTAGTCTGATCACCCATTGTGATCTTTTGAAGCTTTTTGGAAACAATCGCATCTTTAGTTTTTGGACTAGCATTCTCCAAGTCTGTTTGAAACATCTAAAAATAACTTATTGCTTAACTTGTGCCTAGGAACAAAATGGGAGTTGTGGATCTCTAGGATGTCACTACTCGATACTTCCTTAATGAAACCATTCCATAGGGGTTCTTGAGGTCTTACCCAAAAATGACTTGATACTGAGAATACTTTAGCATCCACTTACAAAGATAGACATCTTCTTGGCTAGCTTGTTTGCTATGTCTATCTCATCCTTCAATGATATGTTTGTTGGTGGTTGTGTTATGAAATTTCTTAAATGATGATCTCTTGATTTTGAATATTCATACGAATCATCTATTGATTTTGTTTGAATTGCATTTTTAAAATTTGAAGGTTCACTTATTTGAGGATTTTGATTGCAAGAGCTTTAGTAAAATATGATATATCTAAGAACTATTCAAATGTTTGTTGGATTGCCTCTCAAGTTAAAGGTTATTGCCAAAAAAAAATGATATTTGAGAAATAGTAGAGCTTCTATTTTAATTCTCTTGCTTGGGCATGAGATTCATGTTTGTAGAAAATTTGCCAAGTAAAATTTCCAACATCAATAATCGATTATGCCTAATCATAAATTAAAAAAAAACATTAGATAATACCCCCCACACATGCAATTTCGCTTAAAATTAGTTTTTCACATTTGAATTTCAAATACATACTGATTATCATGCAAGTCGATAATTGGATCATACAATTTTTCATAGATATAATGGCAAGTCACTCTCAAAGCAAATCTAATAACTCTTCAACTCAGTCTCATGCTAAAAATCTAACAACTCCAAATGAAAGTGTAGGCGAAATTACTTCTATTGATTAGAAAAAGAATAAAAGATAACATTTTGAAGTTTGACAATATTTTATTGAAATATTTGTCACCGAAAATGAACAAGTAATACAGAACTTGAAATGCAATTATTGTTTGAAGTCTTATGTTAAACAAAAAATTGGTATCACATCTCAATTGAGCAGACATTTCAAATTGAATCATTATATCAAATTTAATATTAGAGAAAATAAACTAAAGCTTTTTGGTCCTATAATTGAGGATCTAGAAGAAACTATATTATTTCTAATTTGTGTGTTTCAACTACTTATGAGCATAATAGAATTAAAAATATTATGGTTAAGATAATCATTGTTCATATCCTTTCATGATAGTTGAACATTTATGATTTAATATTTTGATAAAACTAACGAATCTAAACTATTGTAAAATTTATAGATTTGATATCAAAGAAGAGTGCATAAAATTGTATGAAGTTGATAAAGAAAACTTAGAAAAACTCTAAAGTTAGTTGAGAGAGTTTCCCCTATTAGCGATTGTTGGACATCAAGTCAAACAATTGGTTATATGTGTCTTATAGTGCATTATATTAGTTTTGATTGAAGGATGATTAGTTTTTGTGATTTAGATCCTCCTTATAGTGGAGTTGTGATTTATGAAGCAATTTTTGAAAATTTGTTGAAATGGGATCTTCAAAATAAAATCAACACTATTACTTTTGATAATGTATCATCAAATGATGTGAAAGCTAAAAACCTAAAAGCATTATTTACTAGAAGGTTTAGATTTATAATAATGGGGGATTTCTTTCATGTTCGTTGTGTTGCTCATATTTTAAATCTAATGGTGCAAGATGGCCGGAAAGAAATTGACAAAATAATTGAGAAGGTAAGAGAATCAATCTTGTTTATAAAGCGATTCCCAAGTCGTTTACACAAATTTGGTGAGATTGCTAAACAGATTGATTCATCCACAACGAAGATATTTTGTATTAATGCGCCTGGATGTTGGAACTCCACATACAAAATGTTGGAGTCTACATTTTATTATAGGGATGTTTTCCCTAAATATGCTTTATGAGATCTGAATTATGTATGGTTGCCTTTTGAGGAATATTAGAATTAGTTTGACAATGTTACAGAGTTGCTTCATATTTTCCATCGAATAATTACAATTTTTTCAAGTTCAAGTTATCATATTATAAACAGGCTTCTTTTAATTTTAATACTAATTAAGAAAACTTTGGATAGAGAATGTTTATTTGATACTCTTTTCATCTCCAATATAACAAGTAAAAGGCCAAATTTGATAAATATTGGACAGATTGTTCAATATTATTCTCAATTGCATATATTCTAGATCTTAGAATGAAATTAGTTACCATTAATTATTACTATTCACAGATTTATGATATTAATATTGTCATTGAGAAAAATGATAATGTCAAATAAATTTTTTTTGAGCTGTACTTTTTCTATTATGTTGATATACACCATACAACCAAATAAAATACTAGAGCATTCACTTTTAATTTACCTACTGATCTGGCTAGGTTGTATGATTTTATAGACTCTATTGGCCTTTTTGTTAAATAGAAGTTTAACTTAGAGATATACTTAGAGGAAGCCTATTGTAAATGTCCTGATTCAAAATTTGATATTTTGGAGTGGTGAAAAATATTCGTAATGAAGTACAAGATTCTCTTTAAGATGGCAAAAAATATTTTTACAATCCCAATAACTACATTTGCTTCGGAGTCAACCTTTAGTGCAGGGGGTCATGAGTGATCACATAAGTTCTATTTCGCCAAAAAAATTGGATGTCTTAGTGTGCAGTGGAAATTGGATTTGAGCAGCGTAAAAATCATCAAAAGAGCCTATGGTAATGTTTTCATTCTTTTAATTTTATATTGCAATTACTTTCTCTTTCAATTTTCAAAAAATGAGTATATTTACTTTGTAATTTCAGTTTGACATTCTAGCGGAAGAAAACTTAGCTGTATGTGTGCTTGAAAGCTAGAGCACGGATTCACAAATTTGAAAATCAATATAGTAACAATTTAATCATACAGTGATGCAGGTTAAGTGATGCATTTCTTTCTTTTGCAACTTATTATGGACTTTGAATATTCTAAGGACAATCCTGGTATGTTATATTAGTTGTATTTTTGAATTTACATTAGATTTATATTATTTTTCTGCACTACAATAAAATTTATTTATTTTAGATGCCTAATGATAAAATTAAGCTGAGATGAAATATTGGGGCAATTTCTGACTATTAAGCCTATAACATGGTGGATTTGTGTTTTTTAAATGTATTTGGCTTGGTCAATGAAAAGAAATTGAAACCATTTAAGGTGACAAACTGCTTTTCAGTTTTATGCTTTCGAAGTTTGGCTAAATTTCTTATAATACAACTTTATTGTATTTTGTTGCAATTGCAATCATAATGCTCCTTCATTGTAGTGTTGTAGCTGCTGTTGTTGTATGAAATCCTAGAATATTGTTATAGCGTTGGAAGCCTTGAACTAAAATGACGTTGTAGTGCCTCTCTATTTTCATGGAATCTTGAATTTGAAATGTTGTTGGTTACTATAATGTTTGAATGTGCTGGAATCTGGAAGCTTGAAATGCTACAATATTTGAATTCTATTTGTTTATGTTTCAGTTGCTGTTGTAATGACTTTATAGTAGAGTCTCTTGGAATTCTGAAATCATATGAATTTTGACATATAAATGTAGTTGATATTTTTTATGTCACCTAAAAATTATCAATTATCTCAGTTTTTTTAGGCACAAAAATTAACAGCTTCTACTTATTAATTTTCTCTCACATTACTATGTGATCAGATTTCTATTTTAATTTTCTTTTTGTGTATTTCGGTTCTCCAATTCTTCTATTCTCTGTTTTATTAAGGCAGACTGTATAGTTTGAGCTTGAGGTTTTTCTTTTATTTTTTTTTTGAATAGGTATGTGGCTTGTGGTATACATATAGTGAGGTTATCATAAAGAATATTTGGTTTGTGAATTCGAAATTATGATGAGAATAATATAAGTTCGCAATTTCAGCTTTTCAATAGAAAATTCTGATCCACTGTTGGTGGCTCTCATTAGATGATCGGACAACCTAGAGTTTTATACTTTGAAATTTCTCTAAGTGGTTTATTTATACCTTCATCATTTTGACTTTCTTGCTTTCAGTCTTGTGAGTTTTTTTGCTTATATCTTGTTATTGATGTGAGATGCTTTGTTAGCATTTTGGGGCTTTCTTTATTCCTCAGCAACCTAAAGCCTATAGCTGGATTATACACATTTTTGTAGATTGCGGATACTTGAAGATGATTATCACTCTCTTTGAGTCCTAATAGTCAATTTAATATTATTAATATTATCTTTTATTTATTTTTTGTAATTTTTTAATTGTATGGGCTTAGCTCATTTAAATGTGTTCAATGGAAAGTAAATTGAAAGAGTCATAATTGTAAAATTGTATATTGTAATAGTCATTTGTGTAACATGGAATTGTAATTTGTATTTCACAAAATTTTCTTGAATTGATTTGTAAATTTTAATTGTTCTATTTATTTATATGTATATTTGCATAGTTAATTTAGGAATTTTTCGATTAGTTTGTTTCTTATTTTCTTTGTGCATTTAATTCGAGCTGGCTAAGTCAAAATGAGCCAGGTTGTTTATATTATCGAGCCAGAACGATTCAAATTTTGAGCTAAAATAGTATTGGAACTGGAGAAACGAATCAGCTCATATTACTTTCGAATCGAGCACGCTCAAAATTTATTATAATGAGCCATGAGTCGATTTCGATCCAATACAAATTTATTTTAGCCGATTTCAAGTTGGTCATAGATTGGCTCAAAATTGGATCGTTCTCAGACTTAATCACAGAGGCACTTGCCTCACGTAGGCGGCTACTTCTAAAGGACTTGCCATTTAACATCATATACTTACCCAACTTTCAAAATATGGCAAGTGCAATATCTTGCATTAGTTATGCCATAAACATTTGAATGTCGTTTGTCTTATTATCATATTTATTGTAATTGTGATTTTCATATTTGTAATAATCCCTCAAGCCTTATAAAAAAGAAGATGAAATCTTGGAGAAGGAATCCCAATAGTATGGATATTGTTTTTTGTACTAGTATTCTTAATAAATATATTTATCTTCTCAGTATTTTATTGAGGCTTTTATTCTAGTTGTACCTCTTTTTACATTTGCTTTATTATTTTCTCTTTCTCTCATCTAGTTCTTCTCTCAACGAGTCTTTAGTAAGGTTTGCAGCATCTCCACAAATAAATGTGGATCTAATAGGTAGTTAATATAAGATATGAATAGTGTTGAGATATATATCAAATGAAGTTCAATATTTTTTATAAAAATCTTGGGATTTAGTTGATGTTCTATGGATATATATAATATAAATGTATGGATTGTTTTTGCTTAATTTTGTTGATTTAACTTTATTGAATTTAGGTAGTTTACAAGATATTATTGTAATTTTAGGTGGCTTCGATGATTGAGTTTATTATCTACTCTATTCTAGTGAGTATGATACTAGAATGAATATTGGAGGAGGATTCAATCAATTGAATTGTACCTTTTTTATTACTTTCCACATCGATTTTGAGAAGGGGTCATTGTGGGGTGTGATATTCTGACTTCCTTAGGGTCCGTGGCTTACTAAAGTTTTTTTTATTTTTTTATCTCATAAGCTTAATCTCAACCTTCCACATGACAAGTACATAGATTCCAATATTTTAAAATTTGGCAATTGCCTTAAGGAAAGCCTTAGCTGAATTTAAGATATCTCCTCTAAGGACCCCTTTACTTATCATCGTGATAAAATGATTAAACTTTTCTTCACATATAGAGGTAAAATACAAAAATAGAAAATAAAATAACTACATTGCATCATATTATCTCTTTAATTCAAAATGGTAATTATACATAATAATATAAGGAGCTTACTCATAGTAAATTGACACTTAAAGGATCTTCTTTACTAGCTATATTTTTTCTTAACACATTTTTGCAAGGATTTGTCCTTGGGCATTCATGATGATGTCACACCCGGATGACCCCTATCATTCTTCTGGTCAATCTGTGAATATGATGACGATTGACATGATTCCACCAACACATTCTAACTGTATCATGGAACGAAAAGTGAAATTTGCATCTAATCAAATCATCACAAATATTTGCAATTCATATACTACTTAACTTAATTCATATCACAATTCTAAGTATGAAATCTTTAAGCCAGAATAAATACGAGAACTAAAGACATTTAATTTTGTAATGCATTCAAAAAAGCCTTTAATCTTTCCAAACTATACATCAAATGCATTCAACAAAAGACTAGCTAACTTTTTTCCGAAATTATCAACAGAAGATCATAAGCTAAAGCTTTGTAGACAAGACGCTAAAGTAGTCTTAACAAAGACAAGCAGGAACAATCGCGTATGCATGTAAATTTACAAAACAGAACCGAAGCTCGATGATAAATGAATAACAATACGTGCTGAAATGTAATATAACAACATATGCCGTAGATTCATATCAGATTAATGTCGAGGAGGTGATTTTCATTAAAATCATTTTCTATATCAAATCATTTTCTAAATGATTTATATAGGTTTTGACTTCATAACAAAAGCGTCACATACCGGCTAAAGGTGAAGGTAAGGCAGGGCCGGAACCATACTACTTACCTAATGTCGACACTAATCGATTTAACGCTCAACCTCAAATGTGAGTCGGGATACTAAGATCCCCTAATCACTCATCTCGTCGAACTTTCTATCTGCAGATTTATAACATCCTTCCTATCACAATTTTCCGACATTTTCGCTTATCACATTTTGCATTTAACACGTTTTAAAACATTTCTATAAATGAAATCATATCAACTAGGGCTTATAATCATCAGAATCGAATCTATGCAGGTCAGTAAAAGTATTTGTATTTGCATTCAATATACGAAATATCTATATGTCATTCATACAATTTATAAGTGGTATAAACGATACATGTGAATAAACGCGAATTTAAATTAAGAATTATGTCTCACCTCGTTTATACAAGTGGATGTGCTCCTCGATTCCTCCCAGTACACAACCTATAATGAAATAACTCTTCTAAATACTTCTAATACGTGCAATTCATAAATGAAACTCATAATTAACACCAATCTTACCTGAAATTGATATCTCCTCATATAAGCTTTCGAAATACTGGAGCACGACTCCAAAGTAATCTACTAAAGCCAATATTATCTGCTTCAATCAACAAATTTCTACTAACGCCAATATTAATTACCTGCTTCAATCAACAAAACTAAAATTAACAAACAATGTCAATCCTAAATCCCATTCAATAATTCGAACTCACCTACAGCTAAAATAGTTGAACTCCCAATCACGATTTCAACCAAGGAAGGCTACTGAAAGAAAAGGAATAGGGAAAGAAAATTAAAGTCACGAACTCCCTGGCTTCCTCTTATCGGCCAGACTCGAATTCCAATCGAGCACCACGGAACTCCCTAGCGGTATGCCTTACCTCACGACAGCGGTTCCCGCCGAATACAGTGAAGAAGGACGACACGAGGAAGCGGCCGACGCTGAATCTTCGCCTCACGCGTCTGGCCACGGAGCGGTTGCCGGGCCGACGCCGACGCCGAGGGAAGGGAGCGGCGGTTCTGATGAACAGGCGAGATCGGCTCGTATGCTCGTGGTCACGGAGCAATCCGTCGAAGCCCGACGCCGAGGGAAGGGAAAGGGGGCGAACTCGATCAGCGGGAATGAACTGAGGCTGCGGCTATGGAAGGAATGAAATAGATGAGTCGATCCGCCTATACGCGTCGGCTTTAATCCGCCTGATGCTTAGCACCTAGATGCTAGTAACGACAAAATTAATTAGGCAATTAGGAAATAAGCTAATTGGATTAATTGGATATTACACTTGAGGGCTTGTAACTTTGGCGGTCATGTGGAGGGCCTGACTCCCTCTCCAATGTTCATCAGATTCCATTGATAGTTGGGAATGCCTTCTTGACTCAAAGAACAAGCCGATGTATCCAAGGGTTACCAAAGTAACACTTTGCCTTTACTCTTCCACTCTATTCAGAACAAGAGCCAGGATTGACTCATTTAGCAAAGCACTCTACCACATATTTTCAAGATGCGCTAATGCGCACACTTCTTGCTCAATATATGAATATCACATCTTGTTGAGCTAATATGCCTTTTTGGAATCTTTAGGCTTCAATTTTACCTCGAGGTCCTCTTGCTTGCCATTGTGGTTATGCGTCTAACATTGGAGGTTCTTGATCTTCCTCAATGTTTTATAATGCCCATTCCATATCTCACTAGCCAACCAATTGCCATGGTTGCATTATGCGAAACTTTGACTACATTTTCACCATCAGTAGATAAGAATTCAATCCTCTCAGCCATGTCTCTTTAAATATTGAAAGGACCTCTAGATCTTATACCTTGTCCTGCAATAGATCATGTCAGCTCCTCTTTATAAGATCTCTTTCTCGAAGCCCCCAATCCTCTTGGTCTGACCTAGAACAATCGATAGATTGAGGCATCGTCATAGGAGGCATATGGGGTAAGTTGTACTATCACTAGAATCGATCGGGGATGCTATGTTTCTCTATTCATTAAGTTAGTCTCTTACAACAATCCATGTCCTCATCAATAGAGTCTTTTGGCCTAGATGATTGAGGCACCTCTATGGTCTATGTGGTTGTGCCTCTTTTATAACTTTGTTACTTACTGAGAGGAAAACCTTTTTGGGCAATTTACAAGGGGAATGAACTTAAGCTTTGCTACAGTAGTCATAACAATGCTTCTTTTCATCAAATTGACCTCTCATGATTCTCACAGAACATCATAATTTATCTCAATATCTGCAATAATAATTTACGTGATTCCCATTTCCTTGTCGTCTCCTCCAAAGCTTTTTTCTTACTTAAAGTGCTCGAGGAGAGCCATTAATTTTCCCTTCATTTGTCACAAGAAGAAATTTAGTGTTTTTTTGGTTGTTTGGTGCTTCAATAATGACACATTTCAAGGCTCCACTTTGTTCCACGTTGCTGCATCTCAAAATTAGGGAAAAAGTGTAACCTTAAAAGTCTCACATTCCCTGAGGACTATGTATGGAATCAATCATTGTGTTCATATTGCTACCATCCAATCTTGCTCTTTAGTTGGCTACTAGCAGGACCTTCCTAAGGAAGCCTCAATTGGTCGTCTGATTTCTTCTCTTTGTGGTCACCTAGGAGATCTTGATTTCATTCTCTGTCTCTCTTTCAGGAAGTTCAATGTACACTTAAACTAAATTGGCCCCATCAAGATGAAGATTGTTTTTCTATCAAGTATCATGAATAATCCGTTAAGATGGCATACACCAATGACTCAAAATTTTGTTCATCTTTATTTTTTCAATCTTGATAATGTTCTTCCTGCCTCATAATTTTTTTCATTAATAGGTTATGCAAAAAGTAAAAGAATGGAGAAATTTTTTTGTAGAAAATAAAAGGATAGAGAAAAGTCTTAAAGAAATTTTTTTTTGCCTTCACTTTGTATAATAGGGGAGGTATATATGCATGTCCAAGAGGCATTATGTAATATGATTAAATCAAAGAAAGGAAGGAAATATAAGAAGGGCACACATATTATAATATGAAGGTCATATACTAAATGATTCAATGGTACAAGGCCTTGATCTATGTGCATTTAAGTTTAATTATGATTGGAGGGTGAGTGGGTCTCATTGCAAGAGTTGGGAGGCCTCGATAGCTTTCAAACGATCTCCGTTTGTGAAATTGATTGTATTGATGTCTTTGAAATATTGAAACTTATCAAATGAGACTGTCTAAGATCAATTCAAATGTGTTTGCTTAAACATCGAGCGGATCAATGCGATATAGTGTGTTTTGAGTAGGGGCGTGCATTATTTGGTTTTAACCAAAAAACCAAACCGAACCAAAGTTTGAGTAATTTGGTTCGATTTTGAACTTAATAATTTGGATTTTGGTTTTAATCAATGAAAACTTTGGTTTTTGGTTTTTGGATCGGTTTGTTAAATAAAATTTTGGATGGAACCAAATAAATCAAAGTAATTATATGATATATGATATTAATTTATATATTATAGCTATAGTAATTATAAATAAACTACTATCTTATTCATTATACAATAAAATATTATACAAATAATTTTAAATGAAGAAACTTCGGTTTATTCAAAACGGAACCAAAATAATCAACCAAAATGTTATTGGTTATTTGATTTTACATATTATTTTCAATATATTTTGAATCCAAAATCAATTGGTTTTAAAAATTTATTATCCAATCCATCCAAATCAACCAAACGCACACCCCTAGTTTTGAGTTAAAATTGATCCGATTCGACATCAAAATTGACCAAACGACATCCAATTGTGGAAAAGATTGCACCATTATACTTGGAACATTGAAATAATTTAAAATGAACATCTATATTACCTATGAGATGATACAACTATGAAAAATAAAAATTAAATTTTATTTAATCAATAAAATAAAAGAATGATCAATATAAACCCTGAGACCTGCAACCTATATTTCTAACTCCATTCAGCGTCGTCACTCCTAGGCAGAATCCCGCATGGTCTCCCTTTACTGTTCGTTCTCAACTCGCCGAACTTCTCGTATCCGAGTTGGCATTTCTTTTCTACGGCGCCGTCTCCAAGCTTCGATTCACGCGTGCCACAGCCTGATTCCTCACGTCCTACCCCAGATCCCGTCAGCCTTCTCCCGCTTCTCCTGATCTCCCATCACGCGAAACTCCACTGCCAACCCGTCTCAGGTTGAGCTCTCGTCCCTCTCAACACCCCAGCTGTCCTCATCTTGTCTCCTTACAGATCCGCATGTAGTTAAAATCGAATCGTTCACTGAACCGAATTCTCCAGATCCTGCTTCCTTCTGTTCGGCTGAAGCCAATGCATGGCTCCTTCTCCATTTCCAGTCAAGCTTAGCCCGACCCTCTCTCTGCTATAATCACCAGAATCGAACTAAACCTGCACCTCTCTTAGCCTTCCTCCATCTCGACATCTTTGCACAAACTCTAACCAAGGTAAAACAGTAGAAATTCCAGATTCTTACGAGTTTACTGTTGGTATTATTACTGTTTATTGAGTATGGGTTAAGTCCAACTCAAATCTGGTCACCAAACTGATAGCCCTTATACTAAGATTAAAGAGTGGCAAGATTTCATATTCTGTGAGAGGTGGAATGGTTGGTTTTATTTAGGGAAAATTTTGTCTTGATTTTATTTAAAATCTTCTTCCTGATAGCTTCATATTTTCTCTAAATCAGCAAAGTCACTCAAAAGAAATTTATTGCCTTGTCATCTATCCAGATCTCACTTGGTGTATTGTATAAACACAAAATACCAAAAAAAGAGATTTAAGTATCCACTCATATTGCTTCAACACGGCGAAAAAATTTGCTAGATTATAAGTACTCATTCGCATTGCTTCAAAATGGGGAGGATAATTAGGATGTGCTTTCAAATAAACGTATTTGAAGGGTTATGCGAAGCTTCCCATAACGTATAGGTATAAATATCCCCAACCATGGCATTGTAAGACACCTATTATGCACACTTTTGATAAGCATGATGGGAAGACATTGACATCGATGCAAAGGTGTGCATGGGGTGACGGATCGGTTTGAAATTTGTTAAACCGTCGGTTTTAAATCAGAATCCAACAAAAATCCGCTTAATCAATAACACAAACCGATCAAATCGAAATTTTTTCTCGATTTTGGTCGCTTTAGAAAACCAAAATTAAAATATGATTACTATAATAATTATTAATCAAAGAATTACATCATTTTATCAAATCATTTCATACAAAATAACTCTTTAACAAATGAAACTAATAATATACAAATTTATCATTGAAATTACTTTTTTGAGAGAAACTTTCTAAAAAAAATGAAAAAAAATCGATTTTTTAGCTATTCTCGGTTTAATCGGATTAAGATAATACAAAACCGAACCGAAAACCGAAAATCGAATTTTACCAAATCCAAAACCGAAAATCGAATTTTACCAAATCCAAAACCAATTTATAAAACCGATCCAAATTCAAAAATTGGTTTGGATGGTTTGATTTTCTTTTAATCAAAATGCACACCAGATGCACCGCAGGATGACACGGATGAAATTTTATCTGATTTTCAATAGGATTTAAAATAACTTAATATAAACTAAACTTTGAACTTAAAATGGAATCTAAACTAAAATTATAGGTACTTAAATAATCATAATGAAGTCATCTCATTCAAATATTCATGTGCACATCAAATATTTAAATCAAGTTAAAAGATTGCTTTATGATGCATATGGAAGCTTATTTTATTCAAATACTTATTTATGTCCCAAGACATTTGAGTTGGATGAGCGATTGTATTTTGCTGCATGAAAGAATTTAGTTCTTGTGTATGATTTTTTATGTTGATATTTAAATTGATCTAAATAACATTCAAACAAACATCATAGATTTGATCCTCTACAAGCATATTAAGCATAATTGACATGTTTTACTCCGATGATGACTGTGTTGAATAAAGATTTGAATCAAATAGAATATCACTATAAAGTTTAATTTAAAATTCAATGTTAAATCAATATAAATTCAAATTTAACCAAAGAATACAAAGAATGCAAAAGCTGCTAAATTTAAAAATGCTCAAATAAAACTTATCATTTAAGACTTAAAGTAAAATCCACCTAATTGACTTTCTGCAATCGTTTGTCGGGGGTAACAAATTAAGAAAATCTTAGTTCACAAATGTGCTAATGTAAGTCAAGTGTATAATTATGTTCAATGTTAAATAATCTCATGTTAGTAAAGATGTGACCCATGTCTCTTGTCCTCGTAGTTTGATCAGTAGGCCTCACATATAATGTGGTTACGATTAGAGTCATTTGACCATGTGGTTTGGTCTCTCAATGATTCTATTATATTACGCTATGATTATATCCTATATATTTCCTCAATGACTCTGCCCTTTGAGTTGTGAACCTTAAGGTGCACTTAGTAGGACAAAAAACTATGTTAGCTTTAAAGTTGTCTCTTAGGCAAACATCAACCCATGTCTACAAAATCACCTTGAACAACACAACGCATGACTACTGACAAGGATCTTTTGATCAGATTGGACCGACTACCTCCTCTGATTAAGTAGACTAAGGACCACTATAGCTGGAATGACGAAATCACGGGAGCTTGATCGAGTGCGCCATTATTCTCCAATCATCTGCTTTATGCTAACAATGATGAATTTCTAAATATCAAAATCTCATTCGTTGCTACTATATGTTAAACAATTAGAGACCTAATGACAACCCTTAATCGAAAGTTCTCTCTCAACATTGAGATGAATAGTTAATTAGGTGCTTGCACCTATAGAAATTTGGATCAAAATCTAAAGTTCTCTTAAAATGAGGGTGAAATCTTTGGGTAGTGTCTTATCTATTGTTTTATCTGCCTTTTGAAAATTTGACTGACATGAATTTAAACTCTCTTCATCGGGAGATCGGACGAAATTTTCGGAGCCCACCCTACATCAATTCCTTCTTCATCATGGCCTATTTTTTGTCCTAGTTTGGTTGGACTTTCATATGACTTAGACTTTTTCATTTTGGTTTCTTTTAGCAGGTCTATTATATATTTTTTATGAGAAAAATATCTTATGTTTAGATTGAGCCTCTTCTATGCCCAAAAAATATTTGAGTTTTTGTATTTTTTATTTCAAATTTTTCGGTGAGCCTTTTGTTGAGAGTTTCTTTTTTTTGATTGTTATCTCTTATAACGATTATATTGTCAACATATCAAGAGTGTGTATTATGAAGAAAGTATGATCTCATTAGCTTTATTTGCATCTAGCTCTCACCATAGTTTTTGTAAATCCATCGAACCAAGCTTTTTGTGATTGTTTTAGTCTGTATAGGGGCTTCTTCATTATGCATGCTTGATTCTTTTTGAAGAAACTATTATATCTTGGTGGATCAATATAAACTTCTTCTACATCTCCATGTAAAAAAATAATTTTTTACATCAAATTATAGTATAGGCCACCCATGAGTTGTTGCTAGGGAAATTAGAATGCGAATAATATTTAATTTTGCAATAAGAGCAAATATGTCTTCATAGTTAATCCCAAATGATTGGGTATATCCTTTTGCTATCAATCTACTTTGTATTTGATAATGAAGATCCATTTACATCTTATTATCTCATTTCCTTTTGTAATTCAATGATTTCTCATGTATGATTTTTTTTGAGACCTTCATCTCTTCTCTTATGCCCTCCTTTCAATTCTTATTTTTAAGTGCTTTAAATATAGTTTGTGGAATAGAAATAGAGTTGATATTAATGTTGGTAAGGAAGACTTTATGAGAGGGAGAAAATTTATGAAATGAGATGTATTGAGAGATCAGATATAATGAGTAGTAAGGAGTTTGTTAATATTACCTAATAACATTTCTGAATTTTGGACTTATTGGAGACCTTAGCTAGGCTTGCTTCTTATCGTATAGATTTGAAGAGGTATAAGATTTATATTTATAAGATTTCGGGTTATGGGATTGTCAAGATGAAAAATATCATCAAATTTATCTTCAATTTGAGAATTCTCCCCTTGAAGATTAGTTTGAGTAAAAAAGCTATAGGTTTCATCAAAAGTGACATCCATTGAAATGAGGAATCTCTTTGGGGTGGATATCTTATGAATAAACACTTAAGAGTATCTGGATTAAATTTTCTACTATATTGTTTATGGATATGAACATAAGCAATGCATCAAAAATTTTATGAGGAATCTTTGAAAAGATATTTGTAAGAAATTTTGTCAAATAATTTTGGAGACTTTTGAAATCAATTACTTTGAAGAGTTTTTTTTTTATTAAATAGGTAGCTTTTAGAACAACTTTGCTCTAATATCATTTTGACATCTAATAATGGAGAAGTGTCATAGTAACTTCTAAAAGGTGGCAATTTTTCCTTTATGTCACTCTATTTTTCTGAGAAGTGTTAGGTTAGAAGGATTAATGGATAATGCCTTATTTTTGAAAGAAGGATGATAATGCATAATTAAAATAATCACAAGCATTATTAGTTATTTAGAGTTGAATTGATTTTTTATCATGATAGTGAATATATGGAGTATAATGCTAATATTGAATTTTATTTATTAAATATACTCAGATCATTTATGTGCAATCATCAATAAATATGATAAAACTAGTGGCTCCAAAATTATTGAGGATTTTGTCACCAGATTTCAGATGAATTAATACAAAAGAACTAGAGAATCTAGAATTACTTTCAGAAAAAAAAAAAAAAAAAAAAAAAAACATGATGATGATGATGTTTAACAATTTCACAACGTTATAATGAAAATCTTTAATGTTTGTATTTATCAAAAGTGGAGAACATACACTGAAATTTTTTAAAAGAAGTCATAATCTATATTGATGTATTCAGATAATGTCGGTGGTGTGATAATTGAAGGGCATAATTGATCTTGATTCTCAAGAAGATATCAATTTCTCTAGCTTGCCTAATCATCTTACTCGTAGTGTGGTCAAGAAAAATATAATAATTAGTAAATATGATACTTTATTAGTTATGATTTTGGTAAATTTGTGGATAAATTAAAGATAAACTATGAGGTGTGAAACATGAAATACTTTGCTGAGGGTTAATTAAGAGAAATTGAGATGTCTCATTGTTCTACGATAGTTGTTAAATATCCATCCACAATTTGTATTTTTTTATTACTGGGATTAGGTTTGTAAGTTTGAAATATATCGGTGAGATTTATTATATTGTCAGTGGCACCTAAATCTAGAATCTAGGAAGGGAAGAATTGTTTGAAGTGTTAAAATCATAAGAAATAGAAATTATACCATCCTATGCAAGAAAGAAAGATCATGATAAATTTTCTAAGGAATTGATCAATTTCTTTTGAGTTGAGTCCTTTCGACTCGATTAGGTAGGCTTGTCCTTTTTAATTTTTTCATAACCTTAAGGCTTTTCATGGAGCTTTCAACATTTATCTTTGGTGTGCCATTTCTTTTTGTAGTAGTTGCATCATAGATTGCTTTTGAAAAATATTTTTTGTCCTTCTTTTAAAGAAGATTCTATGATAGAAAATTACTTATCTTGAGATTTAGAAGTTGTCATAGCAGATATCTCGATGAATATATCATTTAATATTATAATTCTTCTTTCTTCTTTAGCTTGTTTGAGAGAGGATACTTTGTGCTAAGAAGGGAGATTTTCTTTAAATTTGGACTCAAATTTGGTCAATAATCATTGTTGAGTTTTGTCAAAAACTTAAAGATTCTCTCTTGCTCCATGACCTGTTCGAGAGTTACATCATTCTCATAGCATGACATCTTAAGATTTTGGTAATAGTCTAACTCAAACCAGTAAGCTTTCATGGCATTAAAGTATTCAATTACAAAGAGATTAATTTGTTTTGTAGTAGTGTGCTTTATTTTGATTTCATTGATGAGTACAATATCTTTCACTTTTGAGTAGGTTTATTTAATTGCATCATAAATCTCTTTTGTGATGGAGAGAAACATAAAAGACTTACTGATATCTGATAATTTAGTGTTCCATTACTATATTTTGGTCATGGAATCAGCTTTATCTCAAAGCATAAACTTAGGTCTTTAGGTTCTAGGGTTAGAACTTTTCCTTTTCTTTTCAGGAAGGTTTTCACAATCCGAGAGAGAATACTTAATTGTATCATTATCATGACTATTAAGATAATTTGAATTTGTAATATTTATCACAACATTATGGTTTAACTCTTGATTGAGTTTTAATTGAACTTGAACCTTTCTTTTTATTGGTTCCATGTTTAATCTAATTTCTAAAATCGTGATATTTCAACAATTCATATTCATAAAACTAAGACATCTTATTGTCCCACATCAGGAATCATCAACTGGTTGGTTACATCATACTTGTGATAAAAACTAGCACGATAATTGCTGCCCAGTGTAGGAAATTGAATTTTGCTGTTGTGGCTGTTATGGGGATAGCTTAAAATAGAGTGGAAGACATCTACAACAAGAAATTTCTATGAAGATATCTTTATTTAGTTAATTATGGTTCCTCTTCGAAGAATTACTATATCATTTTTTAGCCGTTCTAACCTTTGCGATGGGCTTATGCTATAATATCGGGAGGTTAATATCAGATCAGCAATTGGTGGTAGGCTTGTGCTTTCTTGTTTTTACTTGTCAAACTTTCAAACAGCAATTTTATAGGGTTTGCAATGGAAGTTACAGTCTTTTGTTTGCTTATCTCTGGGCTTATCCTGCGACTTTCTTATTGGGATTTTAGCACCTTATAGGATTTATTGGTTGATTCTTTCTTCCATGATTTTTTTTATTATTACAGTTGGAAGTTTTTTATTATAGTAAGAGGTTTGAGGCATGTAAAATTGAATGAAGTATTTCTGAATAAATTTGTGTTGGATGCGTTTGTTCCAATTCTCTCATTGTTCAAGTTAAAGCTTGAAAACTTCTTAGAGAGATTATGACTTTGGATGTAGAAGGCTTGATTTTTTGATCTTTTTGTTTCTAGTTCTTTAATTGTTGGTTTGTTTTGCTTTGTGATTATCAGCAAATTTGATACAAGCTAAATGGTATCATGATTAATTTGTTGAATGATTGTTCATGTTTTCATATTTCTATGTATTTTTTTTCATTATAACACCATTAAATTATCATGTTTGGGTTTAATGTTTTGATTTCATCTGAGGAAATGAAAAACTATGTGAATTAAGAGTTTGTAATTAGTGAAATTTTGTGCTTAATGATTTTTAAACATTTCATTGTAGCCAACTTAAGACATCTTCTGTTGGGTTTAGTATGGTAGCTTTAAGTTATATCATAATGTCTTTTAGACATTGGACATAGTAGTTGTGTAAATTAATTGTAAAATAGTACACTTTAAATTAAAGGGACATTTACATACATAGCACACAATTCTTATATATTTACATATCTAACATCTAAACATAAATATTTACATATATAACATATAAATCTTTATTATTACAACAAAAATAGTACTTTTCTTACTTTTTTGAAGTTAAATTCACCTTTTGAAGCATAGGGAAGATGCTATGTTTGTAAATATCAAACTTTAGGTGTTAGATATGTAAATGCATATGAATTATGTGCTATGTATGTAAATTTTCCTAAATTAAAATAGTCAAGCTATAGTTATAGATAAATTCAATATATTATTGTGAGATTTATAGTTATATGCATACAGTTTATGGAAGGCATAATTTTAAAGTATTTTCATATTATATATAGAAATTAGAGGAATTCTTTGAAAGATATATTATTATTGAAAAATATTTTATTATTGATTTCTAAATAGTCGAAGTTGCTAAATCAAAATTAATAGCACTTGCTCAATATATTTGGTGCAGTGTTATTGCTACAACTAAACTTACATTGGCTAATATGAAATATAAATTTTAAAAAATAATAGTTATCTTTTAGTGTTTGTCAGGGTTAATTGATTGCTTATTTTAAGTGTTTTAAACAAGGTGTCTATGTTTAACCTCTTAAAAAAATTATTAGCATTTTCTTTGAAATTTGTTACATACATACTTACTGATACAAGAATCTTATATTCTCTAATTTGTTTTCATTGAAGAAGCTATATTTCATGAATATTCTTTGAATGATGGATTAAATACACAATATGACTTACCACAACAACAACAAGCCTTAATCCTAGGGGTTAATCTGCTCCATCTATTATGTGTCAAATTCTCATTTAAATCAAGTATGTTAAGATCATTTTTTATACATTTTAACCAAGTCTTTTTAGGCCTACCTCTACCTTTATTAACATAAGGCAAATCTAATGCATCTACTCTCCTAATCGGGTCATCGGACGGCTGACGCTTGAGAAAACTTATAATTGTTATGAACACCACCAATGCTTTGAAATATTCTCTCTTTTCATCTCCTGTATGATTCATATTCAGCAGGCTTTCATGTTACTTTTATTTTAAAATTACTATTGAGAATAAAATCATGTCTATCCTTGACGATTGATATTAAATGTATCTTATAATATGAAAATATAAATCTAGAAGTGATCGGTCATAGTTTTTTTTTGTAATTGGAAATGCTTCAATCATGCAAAATTTACTTGACAAATGTCAGTTAAATAATTTGTTGAAGCTGAAGGTTTTCATGGACGGCAGATTGTTGCAGAGCAACTTATGGACTGTGGCACTTGGACTCGTGGAGAGCTATGGCTTTATTCAGAGTGAATTATTGAAGTTTCACAATTGTTTTGGCAAGATTATTGTCTCCCGATTTTGATTAGGCAGTGGAGGGGTTAGAATGCATAAAAAATGGTCTTAATTTATTAGAATTAAATGAGAATTTGATACTAAATAGGATACAATGGAGAAGAATGATTCATGTAGCCGACTCCAAATAGTGGGAAAAAGACTTGTGTTATTGTTGTTGTTGTTGTAGTGGAGGGGTTAGGTCGGGTTGCAGCTTGCCATTCATTAATATTTATTTTCTATGTTGTTGGGTGGTTTGGTGGTGCTTTTATGGCAGTTTTTTTTAGTTATCATGAGCGTTCGGTTGGTGATTTCTTCTTCTTCATCATCTTCTTCTTCTTCTTCATCTTCATTTTTTTTACCGGTGTTCCTTGTGAATATCGTATTTCAGTAGCAATTTGCACCATATTTTTATTGAACTTGCAATTTTTTTATGCCTGCTTATCTTGATTTATCATTTGCATGAGACATATCATGCGACCTTTCCCATTGAAATTTTAGCCTGGAATTTAATGGTGTCTCATTAGTTTCAATGGGCAATTTTTTTTTTTTTTTTTCTTAATTGTAAGAAGGGGTATTGGTTGGTTAAAATGAGGTTTGAGGCATCTAAAACTGAATGACGTATTTATAAAAAAGGTTCATGGTCGAATGTGCACTTTCTTCTTGTTCTCCTTTTGATCAAGCAGGAAGCACATTTTTTCAGTAGAGGCATGATATCGTGATCTTCTAGTTAGGGCCTGTTTGGGATTAATTTTATTTTGTGTTTATTAATTTTATATTTATGTGTTATTTTTAAAATATATTTATTTGATGTTAAAATGTAAATAAAATAAAATAAAAATAAAAAATAAAAGTGATCTCAAATGGCCTCATAATTACTATTGATTGCTTCTTTAATTTTCTTGTGTCCTCGTGAATTTACGAAGCCCATTCACTTCAAAAAAATTGTGTTTCTGTAAGTACCCTTTTTTTAAAAAAAAATTGAGGGAGCCTCATCTATTTTTATGCTACTACTCATAAGTATATTTGCTTGATGTGTTGTAATCACTGCAAGCCATATAGGAGAGATTAAGGGGTTGTTTGGTTGGTTGAATTTGAAATAAAGTATATAAAAAAATATATTGAATAATGAAAGTAATGTATTTGGATTAATTTCGATTGTTTGAGTGAAAATTTTATAAATGTAAGAGTTTATTTTTTGTTCGATTAAGTAAAATAATAGAAAAAAAAAAAAAAAAAGTTGATTGTGGTGGGCAATGACAGGTTGGAAGTGGCTTATGTAGTTGGTTTAATTTTATATTGAATCTTGTTTTAGAATTCGTTCAAGATGAATTTTAAATACATTATATTTAAATTAGAGTGTATTTTAAATATACTCTCAAAGCACACCTCAATTTAAATGTAGCATATTAAATAATAGAAATTTTAAAATATATGAATTTGATTTTCTGTACCTATAAATATTATCAATCAAATAATATTAAGGGGCTGTTAAAAATAAATAATGTAAAAAGAATGTAATATAAAAAAAATATAATGTATTTGGATTATTTTAAAATTTTTTTGATTGAAAATTTTATAAATATATAATTTTTTTTTTTTTTGGTAAAATAAATGTAATGTAAAATATTTTTGAGTTTTTGAGTGGTGGGTGGTGGTGGCAATTGGTGTTGGTGGAGGGTGGTCACTATGATTAGCGATAGATAGATGCGGCGACGATTAAGTATTTGGTTATAATATTTTATATTAGATTATTTAAAATTTGTATAAATTAGGTGAATTTAAAATATACTAAAATTGATTTTTAATATATTCTAAATATATTATATTATTTTAAAAAATTTTATTTTATATTATACTAAATATAAAAAAATGTATAACTCGTATATTTATTTTTACACTAAAAAAATAGGCAATTAAACAGCCCCTAAGTTTGGAAAATTCACATCTATAAATATTTCATAATAATAAAATGTGTCTTGTCTGACACGTGCATGGCGTGCATTTGTTCGATATGCACTGGTTCATTCTAGACACTCCATCAAAACATCTAATTAAAAAAAATTTGACATATTTGACACGTTTTAATTGATGAATTTTAATTTAAAAAATATATTATATAGCTAGTTAAATTTTTGATATATATATATATATATATATATATATATATATATATATATATATATATATATATATATATATATATATTATTTTATTTTCAAATAATATAATTTGGTGAAAAATAAAATAATTTTATTATATTTTAATATTTTTAATAATATTTACTTATTATTAATTTATATAAAATAAATAAATTTTCTTTTGAATTTCAAGCTAAGAATCACTAATATCATGTATGATTAATTTAATCTTTCACGAGTAATTAAAATAAATTTATTATCATATGGATTTATGCTATGTTTATTATATAATGTTTACATTTTAAAAATATAATATTAATTATAATGATGTGTTCATCTTTATATCATTTTTTTTTTCAAAAATAAATGTAGTCTCCTGTGCTGCTTGTGGTTCAGGATGTTCATCAGTGTTCTATGATTCAAAGCTGCACGCCCTTGTTACGTTTGTTGGTAATTTGGTCTGACGTTTGAAGTGATTTTAGAGAACACTTGATTGCTTCCAGATGAGGAATATAATATGTAAAAAAGGATGACATTCTTTTTAATTAGGGGTGCAAAGGAATCGAGTTGAGTTGAGCATATGCTTATTCATGCTAAAGCTAGTTATCTATATCGAGCTTGAGCTCAATTAGAGCTTTTAGAATTAAGTTTAGGCTTGCTTATTTAAAAAAGTTCTATTCGAGCAAGATCGATTCAAATTGGATTTATCAAGTTTTAACAAGCAGCTCATTTAATGAAAGAAATGAGTTTTAATCAAGCATTAATTGAGCTTGTTTGTGAGCAGCTTATCGAGAAATATACATGAGTTGTATGAATTAAAGTTTATTAAGCTTAAACAATAAAAATTAAATGATATTATTTATGAATTATTCTTAATCAAGGTATAATTGAAGTTTTAATTGAGCTACTTAATGAACTTGTTAAACTTTAAATAATAGTAGAAATTTATATACACCATCATGATTTACAAATTTCACATCCAAACTTTAATATTTATAAAACTAGATTTTCCTATGCATAAAAGGTGCATTTCAAAAAAAAAGTAACAAGATATTTTTGATGTAATAATAAAGATTTAGGTGGTATTCAAGTAAAAATTAAAGTTTTGGTGTGAAATATATAAATGCATAAGAATTGTGTGGTATGTATGTAAATCTCCATAATAGCATTCATGATCATAAATGAACCAAACAATGCTGTTCAAACTTGTTCATTTAGCAATAGAGTATTCATGAAAATTTTAAGTTCATTCAATTAGTTAATCAGATGATCATGAACAAGCTCTATTCGAGTCGAGTCATGAGTAGTTTGTCTGATGGTCTATTCATTTGCATCCCTATTTTTCATTTATGCATGAAATTAAAATCCTTATATTTGAAATGATTTTTAGAGGAGTTTATGAAGCTTATACTCATTTAAAGTTTAATTAGTGAACAATTGGTTAATAAGGACCTTGCAATTAAATTAAATTCACATTTGATGTCCTCTCTTGGGAACAAAATTTTGGATGAAACATAACCCTTCACTTATCTTCCAATGATGGTCCAATTGGACTTATAAATATTTAATAAGATGTTAGAAATGATGTAGAGTCCTTTAGTGTATTAAAGGAGAAGTGATGTCAAGATGTTCTGATAAATATGAGTCAACTAAGGGTCAAGGTGGAGATTTACTCTTTTCTTTCTTTTAAGTTTTGGTGCATTTCAATTTTTCTTTTTAAAAAAAATATTTTTAGAGTGGTGTAATGTGAGTTTGAACAATACTAGGTTAGTCGGAGCCATGTCTTGGCCAAGCACATTTTTAGATTATTAGGTGGGGCTTAGGTTGAGGAAGCAATATAATTTTTATTGGAGTATAGTGGGGAGATAGAGGGATAATTGTACAATAATAGTTGTAGGTTTTTAGAAATGATTTCACTACTCAGAAGACCTTCACACTATAGTAGGAATTATGGCAATCCTAGCAGTTGCTTTTTCCAATGTTCAAAAACACATTAGAAGACCTTCACACTATAGTAGTCACCTTTTCACTATTAGGTGATAAGCCATATTGAGCTAGAATGAGGAGAGAGGTCTATAATAATTATGTCACACTTATTTGTAGCATTTTGCACACAAAGTTCATTTTGATTCTTAATGCAATGGTCAACTTCCTAGCCTCTAGTTCACACTATATCTTAACTCAATGTTATATCGCACTTGCTAGTTATAGTAACTTGGTTAGAAAAGTTGGCACTAACTTGACATGCCATAAAACTACCCTATCTTTAATTTACTTAACTTATTTTGAAACCTCTTTTTATTGATCATTCACTTAATAAGCATACTATTCCCTAAAGCTACTTTATCACATGAGTAGTCACTCTTAACATACTTTACTCATTGAACAACACTTGTTGACCTATGCTTGTTAAGTGACTGGTTGATATGTTTAAAAAAGTTGGTAAATTTTTACAATTTAGATGTGTATTTTGTGCTTCATTAATTTTAGAATATATTATTTTCACTATAAATTTTGGTGTCTTTCTAGAAAAATTTTAAATAAATTGAAAAAAAATATAAAGTTTGAAGACCAGCGCTTTGGCACTGCACAAGGAAGCTCTATAGCATTGCAAAGAGACAAAAGGAAGTGCTGAGATAGAAAGGATAGTGCCTAGGCATTGTGAAACTAGCGTCGTGGCACTATAAAGCAAAAAAATTATACTTCAAGATAAAATGCCTAGAGTTTAGGCACTACATTTACAACTCTGCAATGCTTAAAAAAATTCAAAGAAGCTTTAATTTTGCTCAAAGATAGTAAGCACAGTACCGAGGTGCCTAGAGATAGAGAGCATAACACCTTGCCACTAGAAATCCAACATCACAATGCTAGGGTCTTAGAAAATTCTAGTAGAAAAGAGCACCTAAGCTCTAGAGAAATGGTGTCACGGTGTCGTAAGGCCTTAATATTAAGTCAAAAATAGAGCGATTAACACTTAGGTCGTTGCGTCGTGGTGCTACAACTTAACATATTGAGTTTGAGCAATTTCAATGAGTGGTTCATGAATTTTTTTAGGGTAGTTTTGAGGATATATTTGACAAGATATGGGGAACTATTAAGGGGACCCTACTTTTATAAAATAAAGTATATTTGCTTGGAGAAAAGTTTTGGTAGTGTGTAGAGTGTTCAAAGTATAAGTGTGAATGTTGAGTGTGACTTGAGTGTGGTGTTTAAAATGTTGTTTGTGATGTTCATGTACTGTTCATGTGGAAGATTGAAGAAGGAGAAGATCCAATAGAAGGGAACCCATATTGAGAAGCAAAAGGACTTGCATTATGAGGACCTTAGAAGTCCTTGCTCGATTTACTCTTTTCTTTCTTTTAATATTTTTCAGAATGATCTTATACATTTATGACATGCCAATATTCTTGTCTTTTTGTATGATGATCTAACTAAAGTTTTAGTGCTTTGAATTTACGATTGTCTTGTGTAGTATTCGTGATGTGAGTTAATATATAAGAAAAGTGTTTTGTGCTTCAATGCCTATACTATTTTGCTTTTCTCAATGCCTTATTTACTGTGATCTAGCCAATTATAATATTAAAGTCAAGTAATTTAGAGATATTGGAAGAGTTCTAGTGGAACAAATATAAAATGTAAATAAATCTTTTAAGTATACATAGAAATATGATGTTAATGGATTTGCAATTATATAAAAAAGATGATTTTAATGTAATTACTTATTTTAATTAGATTATATGTATCTAACTAATTAATTATTGTAATTATGTCTTATTGATCTTGGCATAGATGATAAGATATTTATGCTCATGATTGACCATAACAAAAATTAATACTTGTATCCACAAATGACATAAAATCAACCAAGCTTTCATATATTCAAAGTGCATTTTTAAAAACTAAAAAAAAATCTTATTTTCAAAATAACTTTAAAAATTTTAAATCTTTTAAAATTTTTTACATATTATACTATAAAATTTAGGTTAGTCTAAGATTAATAATTAACTTAATTGAAGATTTTATAATAGATCCTCATAAGAATAATATTCTATTCATAATTATATTATTTAAATGACACATGCATTTGCATATACCATTTTGTCTGGTCAAATTTTTGGCATCGTTGTCGGAGATCTAGCAATAATTTATGATAAAGTTATAATTAGTCTAACCAAACTATTTTTAATTTTTCTCCTTTATGTTATCTTTAGTTTAGTGAACTTGTGCTTGAACTTATTATCGTGTGTTTTTACTTTTCTTAAATTTGTATACAAGTGTTGCATGCATGGTGCTAAAAGTGTAGAAATATTGTTATTAAATGTAGAAGTTGAAGGACATTACAAGAAACTTTGAAAAGAGAGAAAATAATAAGCTTAGGAGTTTGAAAACCACCAATCAGCTACGAGAAGTTGACCATCTTATACCACTTAGAGATTATGCTACACCTTTAATAGATGGAGTGCATCAAAGCATAACTAGACTTATAATTCAAGGTAATAATTTTGAGCTAAAACCTTCAATAATCCAAATGGTATAAAATTCTCAGTTTGGAGCTTCACCTATAAAAGATCTTAATATGTATCTTATTAATTTCTTAAAGATATGTGTGACCTAT
Source organism: Cymbidium sinense (assembly GCA_021442155.1). Taxonomy (NCBI): domain Eukaryota; kingdom Viridiplantae; phylum Streptophyta; class Magnoliopsida; order Asparagales; family Orchidaceae; genus Cymbidium; species Cymbidium sinense. The sequence goes on from CM038219.1 coordinate 93,871,732, forward strand.
AAATATAATGAGGTTAGTGATGATGCCATTGGACTTAGGTTATTCATTCTCACTTATGGTAAAGCTATGGTGTGGTTAAATTCATTGCCTTAGGAATCTATCACTAATTTGAATGAATTATCTTAGAAGAATTTGCTAAGTATTTTTTACTTTCTAAAATTTCCATGCTTTGAAATGACAACACAACTTTTATTCAAATAAATAATCAATCAATTTATAAGATTTGAGAAAGGTCTAAAGATTTATTGAGAAAATGTCTACATCACTCTTTGTCTAATTGATTGATTATTCAATCATTTTATAATGGCATAGTGGGTGCTTTTAGAACTATTGTAGATGTTATAGTCGGGACTTAGTCTCATGTTCAAATTATTTGAGGAAGCCTATACTTTAATTGAATAATGGCTATTAATATCATTTGAGGAAGCTTATACTCTAATTGATTGATTATTCAATCATTTTATAATGGCAGAGTAGGTGCCCTCAGAATTATTGTAGATGTTATAGTTGGGACGTAGTCTTATGTTCAAATCATTTGAGGAAGCCTATACTTTAATTGAAGGATGGCTGCTAATAACTTTTAGTGGCTATCAAATGGATTTAACCATAAAAAATAGCTAGTGTACATAACAATAATACAATATCTAAATTGACTTCACAGGCCTCATCTAACAAACCAGATAGTTTGGTGGTTCGCCAAAATTTCAATTATAGTAACCTTATTGGTGAGAGTAGTGAAGCAATCATGTTAGAAGAGTCAAATAATCAATGAGTGGAGATGCTTAATTATGTAGCCAATAGACTTATTGATCCATTCTCAAACACTTTTAACCCTAATTGGAGGAGTCATCCTAATTTTTCATTCAACAATAATGCACATCTAAATCAAAATGAAAATATGGGGAATTACAATAATAGAAATTATAATAGTCCAAATTTTAGATATATGATTTCACTAGATATTCTCCTCAAAACAAACTAAGGAAAAGAAGCTAACTTTAGAAGAATTATTGTTACGACCCAATGACAAAGTTAAGTTGTTTTAATTATAATAATGAAAATTCAGTTAGGGCAATTAGTTAACGACCTAACTAATAAACCCCAGGATAATTTACCTAGTAAAACTAAAATAAATCCTTAGGAAAAAGGTAAAGAATAATGTAAAACAATAATTAAGAAGTGGAAAAGAGCTAGAAGAATTAAAATTAGAAGAATAAAAAAATAGAATAGTAGATTAAAAATTTATGAGACTTAGATGAAGAAAAGAAAATTGATATAATATAGAGAGAGAAAAAAAAGTCAAGAGAGATGCATTTAGAAAAATAAGAGAGAGACTAACACCCCATTCTCTCAAAGACATTATAAAATTTAGATAAACAATTTTCAAAAAAATTTTATGTGTTTAAAAAGTTATCCATATATATCCTATTTGCAAAATCCCATGAACAAATGCTAACTTATGCAAAAGTCATGAAAAAATATTATATAAAAAAGAAAATTGGGAGCAATAAGGAGAACTATAATGGATGTATAAAGAAAGGAGTTAACTATGAGAGTTTGAAATCAAGAGATTATATTTAGTATTTTTAATTTCATAAAATTCTCTGATGATATAAATGAAGTGTGTTATAATATATAATATATGGCTTAGTGAAACTTAGTGTTGAATTGGGAGAAGTCTCATTTTATGGCAAGGGAAGCAATAGTTTTAGGTCATAAGATATAATAATTAGGCATAAAAGTTGATTAAAAAAATTCAAATTATAAAAAAAATGATTGCCACTATGAATATAAAAGAGATTAGGAGTTTTCTAGGACATGCATGTTTTTATAAAAGGTTCATTAAGAATTTTCAAAAATTTCAAAACTCCTATGTAACTTGTTAGTAAAAGATACACCATTTTTTTACCTCTAATTATTTTGAAGCATTTAATATTAAAGTAAACTTATTTATGCACCAATTATTGTTACAGCTAATTGGAATTGCATATTTGAACTTAAGTGTAATGCTAATGATTATGTAATAGGTGTAGTGTTAGGGCAAAGAAGGAAAAAAAAATGTTTTCATGTTATATATTATTTTAGTTAAACTTTTAAAGAAAATCAATTAAATTATTCTACAACAAAAATAATTATTAGTAGTATCATTTGCCTTTGATAATCTTAGATCATATATTGTTGGTACTAAATCTATTATATATACTGATCATGCAGCAATAAAATATATTGTGAAGAAGAAAGATGTAATACCTAAATTGATTAGATGAATTCTTCTTTTACAAGAGTTTGATTTAAAGATTAACAATAATAGATGTATAGAAAATTAAGTAATTAATCATTTGTCTATATTAAAAGTGAGAGAATAGTTTAAGTTTAATGAAGAGATTAGAGAAACTTTTTTTGATGAAAACTTGTTTGCATTTGAACATAAAGTTATTCTTTGGTATGTCTACATAGTGGATTACTTAGTGAGTGAGATCTTACCTTATGGGTTAACTTATTATTAAAAGAAAATGATTTTTATATGATGTAAGATTTTTCTTTTGAGATGAGCCATTTATATGTAAGAAGTGTTTAGACCAAATTATGAGGAAAAAATGCACCTGATTATGAGATAGATAAAATTTTGAGGTTATATCATGATTCTAAGTATGTGGGACATTTTCGAGGAAATAGGATTATAGCTAAAGTGTTGCGAAGTAGATTTTATTAGCCTACTCTATTTAAATATGCCTTTGAATTATATACTTGAGGTTGAGATCTTTGATGTATAGAGAATTGATTTTGTGGGACTTTTTTTTTAATTTATAAATGAATATATTATAGTTGTTGTTGATTATATTTTCAAATGGATACAAGCTATAGTTACTCCAAAGAATAATTTTAAGGTTGTTTTAAAACTTTTAAAGAAAAATATTTTCACAAGATTTAAAATATTTAGAATCATTTTTAGTGATGAAGACACCAATTTTTGTAATAGAAATGTCAAATTATTTTCAGCAAAATGTGGAGTGAAATAAATGATAGCTACTACTTATCATTCTCAAATAAGTGGTCAAGTAAAAAGTTCAAATAAGGAGATTAAGAGAATTTTAGAAAGGATTATAGGTCAAACTAGGAAAGATTGGTCAGTTAGATTGGATGATACATTATGAGGCTACTTGACTATATTTAAAATCCTAATTGGCATGCATTTTTATAAATTATTATTTGAAAAAGGTTGTCATTTACCATTGGTACTCTAGCATAAATCATATTGGGTGATTAAAAAGTTAAATTTTGATAATGAAAGATGTAGGAGAGAAAATGCTCTTAGAAATGAATGAATTGGATGAATTAAGATTAGGAGCTTATGATAATATAAGAATTTATAAAGAACGAATTAAAAAATGGCATGAAAAAAAGCTCTGTAATAAACAATTTGAGCTTGAGCATCAAGTTTTATTGTTTAAATTTTGGTTGAAATTATTTCCAAAAAAAAAAAAAATGAAGTCGAGATGGTCAATGTCTTTCCAAGTTGTGAAAGTATATTCATGTGGTCTTGTAGGCATTTGAAACTTGAAAACTCAGAATATCATTAAGGTAAATGATCAAAGGCTTAAGCACCATTTTGGTGGTGAGGTGAATCGACTTAAAGAGCTGATTAGCTTCATTTGTATTAAAGATGAATTCTTTGTGATTAAGTTAGGTTGAGGACTATAAAACAATCGCTTCTTGAGAGTCAACCCACGGTGTATATTTGTGTCATTTACACTATTTATTTATGTGTTATGTGATGTGTTTTAAATTTTCCAAAAAAAAAAAAAAAAATATTTGTGCTATTTTGACAAAACAGTGCGTTAAAATTATGCCTTGCTAATATTTTTATGTAAATTTTGTTTACAAAACATAAATTTAATTATGCTATTTTGACATTTAACGAAGAGATTTAAATAACCTTTCTTGATTCATGATTGCAATGAAGTTTGGTGGCAGGCGGTCTGAATTGAGAGATCTTAGCTTAAATAATAACAATTCTGTAATTCTGCAATTCTACAATATAACCTCAATTTGCGCAACAAATATTTTTTTTTTGGTTAATTCTTTGTTAATTCTGCAATTCCAAAATCTTAGAAAATATAGTGCATCACTTAAATAGTAAGAGGTTCATGCAACATCTAAACCACATATTTCAAGTTTATGAAGAATATACAAGTGATGATTTACGTTTATGGTAATGACATTCTTCAGTCATCACGCTGAAAATACGAATTTAATGCCAATTTATCCCGCAGTTCCTTTCTATAAACCTGAATCAAACCAGTGCTTTCACTCATTTGGAGCTTGTCTCCAAGCAAGGCTTTGTAATGATCATCTCTTTCCTCCAAGCTTCTCATAACTTCAATCTAATGAGGAAAAAAAATAAACAATTTTACGTGGATTATTTCAGGCTTTTGAAGCTTTCAACAATGCATTAACCAGGTTCTTTAACTAAAACTAGTTATAATTCTGAAACAAAGGCTGTCTTCTATCAAGATGATTTGTACAAGCGCCAACTCTTTCAACTTATAGAACAAAAATATAGAATAATTTTCATTTAATGTTCTGCTTTCCGTTTCTTTACAGTTGAAGTAAACCATCTAGCTTTCAAGTTTTGTGATGCAATGAAACATAGGAAATGAGTGGATTGCCTAGCATTAAAAAACAAAATGTAAGTCAATTCTTCTGAGTTCATTAAGTTGACATAGTTGGATACTAAGGCTTCGTTAATAAGAGCTTTTTTAGTGCGTTTTCTTTGAGGCGTGAATTTTAATTTTGAAGTTTGAATAGTGCTTTTTGAAGCGTTTTAGCCCATCTCATGAAAGCTCTTTTCAAGAAAGACAAATAAATTTTCAAGAATATTTTAAACCATTTTCGGAACCAAAAGTTAGCCAAAGCTTAATTGGTAGGATTATAGAACCGCACCTGTTTCTGGAACAAATCAAATTCATCTGAGGTCAAAGAACCATCGCTATTTGCATCAAGAAGCTTCATTAGCTCTTGTGCATCCTTGCCAGCAGCTCCAAGCTCTTCCATTACTTCAGTTAGTTCATCGATACTAATGCGACCATCACCATTTTTGTCGAGGAGACTAAACACTCTATCTTTTTGAGAAATGTCAAACCCTCTATTTTTTGGCATAGGGAGATCTCTAAGGCGTAAAGCAGCAAGTTCAGCAGCAGCCAACATTATCGCCTTCAGCCGTTTTGCCTGCATGTATGGCACGAGGGAAAATGTTTTCTTAAATAACCTAAAAGGTGTTCCAACTTAAAAGATTGAGCGTTTTTCAGGAAATATATGTTAGCAGAGGTGGCCAATTTGAGCACAACACATACACATGAACATACATTGAATCAAAAACTTAGCTTATGGATAGAAGCAACTGCAAGTTTACTAGGAAGCCAAATTTTACTGCGAGTTTATCAATTTGTGTCTGTTTTCACTCTCTCTCTCTCTCTCTCTCTTTTTATATATATATATATATATAAACATCCAAGACATAACATATGAGAACATAAATTGCACGAAACACTTGATCCCAGCTAAATCATAAACTATGATGCCACTTTTAGGATGGGTGGAACACTCGAGTGGGTCTGCAAATCCAGCAAAATACACTAATGATATACAGACATCATTAATCCAAAAGCTTAATGAGCGAAGGCTTCAACAACATAGTATAATTGCCAATTGTGCTTTATCCTCCATCGATATCATAAAAGGAATGAATAAGACAAGGAACACATTACCTCTTGTGGATCAGTGAGACCTCCCTTATATAGAGAATGTGAAGCAGCTCCAGCGTCAGCCATCATGTCCATCTCTTTGGTTCGAATTTGAATTTCCATTACTGTTCTCCCCACCAACCCATGCTCACCGACATCAACCACAACATGCAAGCTCCTATAGCCATTTGCCTTTGGCTTAGTAATGTAATCTTTCGTTTTATCGGTTACTTCCTTCCACATGCTTCTGACAAGTTCAAATGTCTTGTAACACGCCCGCAGTCCCCTCTCCAGCAAATCAGAACCTGGTTTTGGATTCAACATGACCCGTAGACCTAGAAGATCATTCACTTCTTCTGGTCTACGACCATCTCTTAACAGCTTCTTCATTGTGCTGAAACGGCTTTTATACCGGCCTTTGATTGAAATATCATCCACAAGCTGCTTCAGTTCCCTATCATTATTCAATACATGAAACAATTGATCCTTGCAGACATTGATGTGAGACTTATTTTCAGCTTCATGGCTTCTCAACCATGCATCAAGGTACAAGTAAGAATAGGGAAACAAGTACTGAAAGGCTATATCCTCTAGCTCTAGCGAGATTGTACCTGCCCCTACAGCATGTGCAATAGGGGCATATATCTTCATCACCTCAAGAGACAAAATCTGCTGCTGGTGTTGAGGTAGATAATTAATGTGCCTCATTGTGTCAAGTTTAAGGACAAGCTCTAGAATTACAGCTCGGATGTCATAGTAGGTTAAGCAGAACTTCCTTAGCGCACTGGCACTCTCATCATCCAACACATCAACTTTTGAAGGAGCATTTTTTATCCGCAAGTTCTCGTGAAGCAAGTGAGCAGTACTGGTGCTGATTTGAATTTTCACTTCAGACATTGTTAGAACACCAGCTTCCACCGCCTCTCTCAGTAGTCCAGCTGAAATAACTTCTGCATCCATCTGCAAAACCACTACAAATAACCACTTAAAAGCTACGGGCTCATTCGGTTGAAGACAACAAACAAAGGGACGATTTTATTTTCACCCAATTCGAGTGCGGAAATAAAATCAAAACATTTAATACATTATAACATTTTAAAAGTATTTGTAGATTTTAAGTTTAGCTATATCCCATCAAAACATTTCTTACTTAAGGGAACCAAATGGATCCTAAGAAGAAGCTTTCAAGTACACCTAAGACAGTTCGTGGACAGTGTTCTATGAAAAGCAACTGTGGTGCAGAAGCTCCTCATTTTTGTTAATCCTAATTTTAAACTAAAATTTGAATGTGCGTGTTTGGTTATCAGAAAACGGCGCCAAATGTGTTAAAGAGAACACCCTAGCAAAGCTCTCAAGATAAATTGATGAATAAAAACATCTCTATATGTAGGAATCAGTATCAACTCAAAGAAAGCACTCAACTGATCCAAAAAGGATTTTTTTTTTCGTGCATAAGAATTTCGTACTTTATAAAGTCAATTATAAGCCAACCTCTGCTCCAGATGACTTCAGTATGCTGAATAAGAAAATGAAAAAGTTTTTTACGCTTCTAAATCATTACTGCAGTATTAAATGATCACAGACATTCTGGCTTTCCATCCAGATTCAATTTTCCACAAGTAATAGCTTCTTTATCAACTAAAGCACCAGATTTTCTAGATTAACTGAAAAATATGGGTTCTGTTGCTTAGCAGAAAGGGCAATAAATCATCAAACAGTGGCAATGCTACTGTTTTCTCCACGCACACAAATTTTTTATTTTTTATTTTAAAAAATGACACCAACAGATTACTTCCAGTCACTAATTTCTACAGCATACCTGGAGATCAGCAAGAAGGCACGCGACAGAAAGTGCTCGGGAGAGCGGAGAACGGCCGTCTGGAGAATAGGGCAATGGATGAAGTAAAGGAATGGTGAGCTTCAACGACTTGAACAGCAATTGGGAGGAGGAGGTGGTCGAGATCTCGCCCATCCTCCCTGTCAGATCGTTGAAAGCTCCCACTAGCTCCACCACCATCTTTCCGCCGCTGAGATCTGCCGCCATTGGAATGATCGGAGCCATGTCAGGCAGTGAGCTGACTCCAGCATCGGGTTTACAACTAGAATGTGAGGGGAAGGCAAAAGAGATGTGCAGAGGCGGGTACGAGCGTTGGGTTCCAGGAAGGGAGAAGGGAGCAGAGTAGAACAAACGGTGAGCAGAAACAGCCATGCCGGCGACAGCGGCGGCTGCCATCACGGCGGCGATTCAGATTTTCAATTCGTGAAAGTGCATCTTGTGGTTAGAGATTGAACACTGCATTGCGATTGGTTCTTGATTTGCCACGTCAGCTGAAAGTAATCGCTTACATTAAGTTATCTATTAATTGTTAATTAGCTTAGATTTGACTAATAATCAATCTTAACCTGCTATTTCTTCTTTATAATCACATTCATTCAATATTAGAATAATTTTCTAAAAGAAAAAAAAATTTTAAAAAATTAAAAATCTTAAAGCGAAAAAAGTTCCCTTGATCCCACCAATAAGTGGGTAATTAGGATATATGATCACCAATCACTTTTTTTAACATTTATTTTTTTGTCCAAATTATCATTTAATTTTTTTTAACTTTTTAAAAATTTAAAACTATAAAGTCATGACATTAAATGTATTAATTTTTTAAGTTAAACATTTGACACATTTGCTCTTGATTTATATATTTTAAAAAATAATTAAAATTATAAATTTTTAGTCTTATTTTGAATTGAATTAAAAGTAAAATTGAAAAATAATTTTATTATTAATCTAGTAAAAATTAAAATTACATTGATTTATTAAAATTTATTTAGAATAGTACCTTCAAGAGAAAAAAAAATTCTTTATAGAGGTTTAGATAATTTTATCCAGTCAGCCCTTAACAAAAAAAAAAAAAAAATCTAATTTAATCATTATTCTCAATGAATAGTTAATTAATTAAAATAAAATCTCATAATTTAATATTCTTGCCTACTTATATTTTTTTCTTATAAATTTAATGAGATTATTTAACTAATTATTTATATTTTTCTCTAAAATATTATTTTATAATTTCTTATTTATTTAATTATTTAAAAATTTTTCCCACCCTCAAAGGAGTTTGTTCCGCCCTATCTGTAATATGAGTTGAAGACGCTTTGCATATTTTGCTGATAATTCTTAGTTAAAATTTACTTTCGTTAATCATTTTCCTGCTATTTTGTTATTAATAGAGCATACGATTGCCTTAAAGTTTTATCTTCTTGATTTACATAGGGTTGTTAACAAGTCAATTTCGAGTTGCTTTAAGGTTCGCTTAAAATATTTTCGCACAGATTCAGACTGAATTTGATTTCGATAAATTTAATTGCTTTCTAATCGATTTTGTGCTGACTCATTTTGATTTCGAACCGGCTCAAATTAAATATTTTAAAATTTTATTTTCGACTCAAATTCGACTGGAGTTGGCTCATTTTGATCGATTAGCTTGAATTTAATAAAAATATTATTAAAAAATTTGAAAAAAAATTAATAAAGCACATGAAATAAAAAAATGATTTTCAAAGAAATAATATTTATACTTATAAATATATTATATTTATTTTAAAAAATTACAAGTTATAACTCAATACACTTAATCTTAGAATAATTTTATTATTACGAACTTAGAAGCACTATCTATAAATTTAAATATTTTTAATAATAGATAAATTCGATCGATCCGTTCGACCGATCTGCGCTCGAGACCGCTCGAAAAAAGTTTAATCTTTTGCTCATAGCTCAACTCAATGTAATCGATTCGATCTCAATTCATTCAAAATTACGATTCGATTTTCGAGAGATCTTCAATTTTCGAGCTAAACTAACAGCCTTAGATTTCTATGCCTAACATCATCTCAGATGCCCTTGTTCCTAAAGTACCAATCTTAAAGTGGTTAGATGGCTCTTTGCTAGTGTTCTGATTGTGTCCATTAGCCATTTCCAAAATGCAACCAAATTTTTATAGGTTCAACAATGAGAGAAGCAAAAAAGGAGACAACTTCAGCCTTCCTTTCCTTTTGAGGACCATTTTCTTGACTACTTTTGGACCAATTTAACACTATAAACATGAAAAAAAAAATTAGCATAAGTTATGCCAACAAAGTGAAAATAACTTCAAAGTTCCATTTTTATTTTTAACATGATTTCAATGTTAAATAAAATAAAGTTTTATTACACATGGCTAAGAAATAGTAAATATTTCAAATTACAAAGCTCCCACTCATTACTTAAATGATTTTGGTTTGGCACATATCCTTGTTATGTAGTGACTTGTCTTTTTTGCTTGATCTTAATCTTCTCTAGAATTCCTTTATTTTTAGTAAGTGCTTACTTGTTTCCACTTATCCCTTATCACATAGTTAAAAGACTAAGTTAGGTATAAAAAATAAGAAATCTTCATGTTGTAATTTTATCCATTATATTATGAACATCCATTGGCTATCAACTCTTATTCTAGTAGGTGAAGGTCACAACATAATCATACTATTGACTTGACAAAACTCAAGCCATAAACTATTATTAGGAATAGTGTGGAAGACTCCTTCAAAGGCTAGATTTTATTTATATATTGTAAAGTATTTTGAATCATAAGTAATATGGTTTTCCCTTCTTGTTCAAGCGCTACAATAATACATGATCCTCACATGCACTAAATTATTTTGATTAATAACTTGACTCTTAGCTTAGTTACAAACTCTGAGCCAAGCAACATTTAAGCTTAGTCACACCTTTTTTGGCTAAGTAAAGCCTTCATTTTCCTTAGCAAGGTACCTTCACTAGGTTCTCCTCCATAACATCAAAACTAAGCTTAGTTTTCTCTTAAGCCTCTCCTTACTTAACTATATATTTTTGGATGGAGGAGGAAGAGAGCACTAAGGATTCTATAGGTTGAAGTAATGATAAAAGGTCTTTAAGCTTTTCTCGAAATTTTAATAATATAATATATATAGTGATACCTTTTTTTTTTTCCAAATTTTTAATTCTAAATAGCAAGATAATGTAAAATTATATTATTTCAAATTCTTTGGATAAAGTCCTCCATAATCAAGTATTCAACCATTATTCAAATTCAAAAGTCTAATGATTACCAATTAAATGTACTTAAAAATGCCTTTGTGGAGACCCCCAAAACTTCATAGAGACCAACAAAAGAATTTTATAGAGGCCCATTAAAAATAATGTTCTTATTCCCCAAATTTTCATATTTTATGAAGCGATGAAGATTTTAAGTGGTGGATATAATGATTTTGTAGATGTCCATTATTTTATTTTATTTATAAAGTTTTAATATTAATTTTTCTAAAAATATTAAATGAAATAAAATAGTTTTGTAATAATAAATGTAAAATAAATATAAAGTAATTTTATAAGAATTTAGAATCTTATGTAAATCATTTTCCTAATAATATCTTTTTGAAAATATCATTCAACTTTAAAAAGTCTCACTTGGCTTATATGTATACATAACACATACATTTTAATATATTATGTTAGTCCATGAGAATATATACATAACAAGCATATTTTAGTATACTATTCATATGCATCACCCTATTGATGTACTTATTACTTGCATTCACTTAACTCAAAGAAGAGGAACTATTAGTCTAAGGTTTCTTAATGTAATTTGTAACCATCAAAATCATATTCGGGGCTTATAGAGCTAATAGTCTCCCCTATTTTGTTAATGACAAACATACATGAAGGGGCTCACTATAAAATTTGAGGTTAGTGTAGTGAATGATCCTTTTAAAGATAAGCATAAATAGATTGCATAATGCACAATCATCCAACGAGCATGATCATGATATGAAGTCAGAAATTTCACAAATTTTTTATTAATTATCTTATTTTAATAAATAGCATTCTTGAATTATAAGATAAACAAGCACACTTTGGTTTATAAAATAAGCACACATTAAAAGAGATAAAGTAATTAATATTTAGAAGAAAGTAATACAAAGTACTATATAACACAAAATTCGAGCTAAATAGGCAAAAAAAAAAAAAAATCAACAACAACAAGAACAAGTTAAAACTCCTCTCACTCAAAACTTTCACCAGCATCATCATCTTCTTCTTCACTACTGGAGACATCTTCATGTGGTGGCATTTCTTAAGTTGTCTAGTGATTAATCTTACAATCTTGTCTTTTATTTAACCAATTTACCAACTTTATAATATGTGTCAAATTTGTAACTTTTTCTCCTCTTAGATCATTGTTTTTTTATACGATATTTTATTTTATTATAAAAAAATTATTACACCAATTAAAATAACCAATCCTAAAGCCTAGCCCAATCATGGGTGCTTAGGTCCCAATCTTAGAGCTTAGGTGCCCAGTCTGGGCTCCTAGGGACCCAACATAGTCAATTTAAATTTCCAAACAAAAAATTGGGTTTAACCTAAAGGTTGCTTAGATGGAGCCAAATATTAGAGAGCATGGCACTTAGATAGTGGCTTAGCACTACTACAAATTACCTTATATCATCATCATCATCAATTTTGAAAAGATTTAATATAGCTATATTTAAGCAAATAATGTGATCAAAATTTGAAATTTCTCCATCAATTATTTCAGGTATTTCTTAGATTTTTGAGTAGTCCAAAAGAGAATTTTGAGGAGACTACTTCTAGAGAAGTCATTAAAGAGATTTCTAGGGAAACGAGCCAATGCAATGAAGAAGGCTTTCTTAGTATGTTTCACCCAAGTTTCTTTTTTGTTTCTTCCACCCTTTTTTTGTGTTAATATTCATGTACTAATCATTTCTGTATTTTTATTTCTTCATAAAATAAACTCTTTTTTCTAGGTGGTTAGTGCAACCATGCTATTTTTGTATTTATTTTAATTTTAATAAAATTTGAAGATTTATTTTCTCTTAATATTACATAATTTCTTGAGTTATATTGCATATTGATCTGACTGACCATCTTTTTAATAGATATGGATGTCTGCTTGAAACCTATAGGAGGAATACAAACTCATCATGGATAAAATATTATAGTGATGCTTGTAGATCAGAGATAATCATGATGAATTCATATAACCCTTTTTTGAGACCCAAAAGATTTAACTTATTTTTCTTAAATTAAATTTATCAGCAAGAGGTAGGTAGGTTATGCAAAAAAAAAAAAAAAAAGGAAAAAAAAAAAAAAAAGGATGACCCTAAGCTTTCAAGAGAAAGGTAGCAACTACCTTGATCGAACTTCGATTAAAAAATAATTTCTTACTTCATTAAAATATTAAGTTCACAAAATAACATAAGTGAAGCCTAATCTCTAGATTTAATCATATTCAGATCACCCACATAATTTTTTCTTGAGTTAGTTAGTTAGCTCATTCAATAGATATAGGGAGGCAAGCGGGGGGAGGGCGTGTGGGGTGGAATTATTGTGCTTTTAAAAATTACTTAAAGTAGAAAGTAAAGTTAAAACCTTAACACTAGTAAATAAGTGATTCAAAAAACAAAACTAATATTTTAAAAACACAGAGAGAGCAGTACAAATGTAAAAGAAAGAAAAAGAGAAAAGAGGGCACAAAGATTTGTAGTGGTGTGGTCAACTTGACTTACGTTCACTCTCCAAATCTCCTCCAAAATCTATTATCTCTTTTTCGACACAACCAACCAAGGTGGAGAAGCCTCTATCCTTCATGGATAATGGAGAAATCTTACACCAATTCCCTTCTCTTTTAAGACAAGAAGGGTTCCATTCTCAAGAGGTACAAAAAAAATCTTTTACAACAAAATTTTCATACAACTTCTCAACAAAACAAAGTCTCAAGTTAAAGCATAAGACTTAAGGCAAGGTAAAAGTAAATAACAACCAAGTGAATGTGCAACCTTACCAAGACACAAGTCGTTAAGGGAAAAGAATGAGAGAGAAGTCTCTCTATTTTTCTCTTAAGCTAGACAATTTTCTCTAAGCTCATTAGGATTTCTCACGTTATGAATTGTTGAGGTTAGAGAGGTATTTACAAGAGGAGGATGAATAAAAAATTATTAAAATTATTTTTAAAAAGTCAGTTCAATCATATTATATGACTTAAATCATACTATTTGACAAGTTCATTTAATTAGGATTAAATGTTCTAGATGATATGAACATCCAAGGAGCTGCCACTATATGAATCGTACAAAATAAAAAAAAATCAACTCTCTTTTTTGTTTATCTTGCATGATGACATTGTATATCATAAATAATAAAAGGAACAATTTTTAAAAATTCAATCTCTTAAATTCAAAAGTTAAATCAGTAATTACCAAAATTAAATCATACCATATGATCAACAATGTACTATACAATTAGTCAAATAAGGCATAAATGGAAATTAAACTACTCAACTCTAACAACTGGGATAACTAATAAAAAAAAAGGATTGTATAGTATGATCATAATCATCCTATAAGATCATAACAATTTTGACAGATTCCTCTTGTTAATCGACCTATTATGTTGGTTGAAAAATTAACTAAATGAGTAATTGAATAGTACGATTAAAATCATCCTATATGATTAATACAATTTTGGTAATTTTTTCTTTTCACCAACTTAATTATGGTGGCTCAAAAAATAACTCAAAAATGGTAAATAATACAATACAATTTCCTGAAAAAATTAATTTTGAAAATGTTTTTTTTTTATATTCTCTCAACTATGTGTGTGTTTAATTGTTATTAGTCATTCACATGCCAAACATATGAAGACTAAATTCGACATAAATACTAGGACCAATGACACAAAAATCTGAGCTTGACTTAGAATTTCTAGCAGCACTCGTTTCTTCAGTGTTGTCTTCATATGATCTTACTTGGATAGTAGTCTCTCATTGTTCATGTTCTCTCCATGAATCTTAATTAGTTTGCATAATTTTAAGTCCTAGATTGAAGGCTTAAACACAATTTGCACTCATGACTAATCAATAATAATAATTGTTCAATTAGAAATATTTATGATCATTAAAACTTAGAATATCACATGAAGGCTCATATGGTTTATAATCTCCTTCTTTTTGATGATGGTAAACATTTCTTTGGTTCAATTTTGAGAGTTTAATAAATAACAGAAGAATGAGATAACTCTCCCACAATTTGTGCTTAAAAATAAGCAAAGATGTAGGAAGTACAAGACTATGCAAAAGATGTAAAAGAAAGATCAAGATGATGTAAACATACAATAATCTTCTCCCCCTTTTGACACGTCAAAAAGGGTCAACAAGAAGAAGATGAGTAAATCAAAACTAGTCGTAATTTGTTAATTTGAAATCAAGTAAATTTTTATAAAATATTCTTAACACATATTCCTATAAAACAAGTAAATTTAGAATGCTTAATCAATGATAGTATGATATGTGTCATTAACTTTTTTCTAACAACCCTTTTAAAATTGCCACTTATATGCATCATTTCTATTTATTGATACTTAATAATGTATGTAAATGACATCAAACAATTTAATGAATTTTATAAACACATTTGTAACAAAAATAAAATGTGTTTAAATTTTGTTTGGATGAATAGAGATGTTATGACATGATTCAAGTAAACAGACAATTGTTATGAGAGGTCACTTATTGTCAAACAATGGAAGCACAAAATTTTTTATACTTCCCTCTTTGGGGGTTTTTTTTTTCAATACTTCCTCGCTTTGGGAATTTATTTTGGATACTTCCCCTCTTTGGAAATCTTTTTTATTAAGCTTTTACTCCAATTTGAACATCCCAACCTCATGGTTGTTGCTACTAGATTCATTCTACAATTGGCAACATCACATGTATCCAAACTAATATTTATGAACAAGTTAAATTATTAAAAAATGTAAAGCTAATAGAGTAAAGAAAGAGATATGATTTACATAAGCAACTTTATACTTTAAATAGATATGAGCATAATCATAGGCAAATTTTAGTAAATTTGGTTAAGTTAATAATGCATACTTCAACTACACAAATTTTTAGTTCAAAATAATACTAGATTATAAAAGAAATGTTGAAAAGAAAATTTCAAAGAAAATATCACAATAATTTTAAATCCATAAACCACATAGTAGTAAAACACAACAGATGCTAATTAAAAGTAAAATAGATCAAATGCTAACTAATATAGCTAACATAAAGTACATGACATATGACAACTAAAAATAAGTACACCAGAAACTAAATATAAACTAACACATACTATAGTTCAAAAGAAAAGGAGAAGAAAATCTAAAAACTAGATGGTCCCTTATCAGATGATGGTGGTTAGAGGGTATCATGTAAAGCATCAAACTGAGCTTGAAATCAAGTTTGATCCTTTGACACTCCAATGGTACTTCACATAGCGAGCACCTTGCTCCTCGATGTGTTTATAAATCTTTAGCTTGAGTCATGCAAACTGCTCTGTCCATGCATCCCGAGGGTAGTGGTAATGAGTTGAAGGCTCCACTTGTCAAGTTGCTTCCTCCTCTTTGGCCTCTATTGTAGTATGAATTTGCTGCTACTTCTAACTATAAAATGTGTGAAAGAAGTGATTTTTGAAGTGAGAAGGAATATTGTCTACCTCCTCAAGGTAGGAGAGATTGTATTTGATCTTGAATATATAAGCAATCATATATCCTAAGGCCAATTATACTTTCTTTTGGATTTTTGTCTTTGATTATGGTGAGATTTTTAATGTGATGAATCAAAAGATCCATAACATTGAATTAGTGTGGGTCATGCAAAAATAGGTGTTGATAAAAAGAAGGGGTGTGATGTTGATACAATCACCTGCTTTAGGAATGACATTATGCCTTAGCATGCGTTGAATAATATAGATGTTTAGCATAAGGCCACTAACTAAGGCTGGTGTTAAGGAAGGGTGAGTTTCTAATGACTATGTTAACATTGGTCCAATTATAGGTGGGGTCATTTGCTATATTATGAGTTGATAGGCCAGAATTTGAGACATGGAGATAGTCATGCAAATCAACATTGGCGATGGAAATTTTCTTACCACATATTCAAGATTGAGGGATAGTGTGGTTAGAGTTTATGATAAGATTTTCAAAAAATTTAAGATAAATTTAGAATGGAAAGGATAGGCTAGAGAATAAAAAATAAAAGAGAGGTGTTAATAAAGAGATCAAAGACAAGAAAGGACAACTTATCTTGAGTGAGTAGATTATAATTAATAATGTCACATTCTTTGTATTTCCTATAAGTAGCCTCATCAGCATTAGATTGGAAGTGATTTTTCTACTTGCTATTCCAAGCTCTCTTGAATGCCATCTTAAAAAAAAATACTTGCACACAAAAGACTCAAGGAAGAAATGTTAGTTTGAGGAGAAAAGAGGTTTGTGTGAGAAAGAATGGCAAGGGAGGGCAATTTATAGGCTTTTGTTCAATTGTATAGTATGATCCAAGGTTCATATAGTATGATTGTGACTGTCCCAATGCTCAACTGAATATATATATTTGATTGAATAAATTGTATAATATGATAAATAAATCATACAATATAATTTAGATTGTCCCCTGGTCATCTGAACGGACATATATGACTGAGTAAATTGTATAGTATGATTAAAACAACATACAATATGATTTGAGTGTCATTAATCATTCCAACAGTTAGTTTGATGGGGTTAATTGTACCATTATAGGCATATCATACAATATGATTTATTTTACAATGAAACATCTAGTTGATCATCCTAACATGTTTTTAACAATTTGAACAAACTAAAACAATTGTACAATACAATAATGATTGTACAATATAATTGTAGCACACACACACACACACACACACACACACACACACACACACACACACATATATATATATACAAATTTATCAAACCTAGTCATGCCATGAGAAAGCTAAATCTATCAAAATTTAGGTCTTTGAAAAGATGTCTGCTAATTGATTTTTTGTGTCAATGAATTGAATATCAACATCTCCTTTCAAGACATGATTTCTAATGAAGTGATGTTGGACGTTTCTATGTCTGGTGCATGAGTGCTGAATGAGATTCTTAGTTATGCAAATAACATTAATGTAATCATACATAATAGGAGCCATACTTATCTATAGACCAAGATTTAGAAGCTATTGCTTCAACCATAAGATTTGGGTAACACAACTACTAGCAGTAATATACTCACATTTACTGATTGCCAAGTCAACAAAATTTTGTTTTATATTGGATGAAGGCACTAATGAGGGTCTTACTAATGGACACATTCCTGAAGTGATTTTTCTATCAACTTTGCACCTACAAAATTAGAATCAAAGTATCCAACAAGGTCAAAGATTGTGCTATCATGAGGGTACCATATTCCTAAATTAGGTGTACCAATCAAGTATAAAAAAAAATCCTTTTCATAGCTTTCAAATGTGATTATTTTGGGTTAGCTTGAAATCATGCACACAGATAGACACTAAACATGATATCAGGTCTACTAGTAGTCAAGCAAAGGAATGAGCTAATCATTCCAGAAAAAATTATAGGGCCAATAGATTCTTGAAAGATATTTGTCTAATTGAGTGCTTGGGCTCATGGGGGTGGATGCTGATGCTCTTATAACTTTTTAATCAAAACTTTTTGATCAACTCTCTCCTATACTTAATTTGACTTAGGAATGCATCTTTTTATAATTTTTTAACATTAAATCCCAAGAAGTAAGTAAGCACACCCATCAAGCTCATCTCAAATTCTTTGTTCATTAGTTTTAAAAAATCTTCACACAACAAAGAGTCAATAGATTTAAACAATATATCATCAAAGTAAATTTGAATAAAAAGAATATCAGATTTTATTCTTTTGTTAAACAAAATAGTGTCAACAAATCCTTTTAAAAAAGAATTTTTGAAGAGAAAAGAGCTAAGTTTATCATACTAAGCATGAGACACTTATTTCAAACAATATAAGGCCTTTTTGAATTTGTAAATATAATCAGGGTGTGATGAGTTTTCAAATCTATGTGGTTGTTCAACAAAAAAACATTATTTTATATAATACCATTTAAAAAGGAACTTTTGACATCCATCTAAAACAACTTAAAACCATTAAAACAAGTAAAAGTAAGTAATAATCGAATAGTTTCCAAACGAGAAACAAGTGTAAAAATTTCCTCAAAATCAAAGCCTTTAGCCACCAGCCTTGCTATGAACCTAACAACAACTCCCAAAACATTTAATTATTTTGAAAGCTCACTTTGTTTCAATCACACTTTAAGACAATGGTCTAGGGACTAATTCCCGAACATCATTTCTAGCAAAATGATTCAATTCTTCTTACATTGCCTCAATCCAAAAATTCATCAAAAATTACTTCTTCTACACTAGTGGGTTCAGTCATAGAAATAAAGGTTGTATGGCTAACCTCTTATCTAAGACTTTTCTTGTCTTGACATCTGTAGATGGGTCTCATAAGATCAATTCTCAGGGATAACTTGATGTATATCTCCATTCTCTAGGTAGTCTCCCCATGACATCCTTTTTTTTTCTTCTAAACTTATATTTTATATTTTAGGCATTAAATTATCTTCATCTATAGGTTCTTTATAAGAGGAAGGGACAATATATTCATCAAAAAAAATATGGATTGACTCTTCTACCAACACGGTTCTCCTATTAAATATTCTATGAACTTTTCCATAGATAAGTAACTTAGAAAAATCCCATCATTAGACTTAAAATCAAAATTTTTTGAATTATTCTCTTTAATATTAACCACAAAATATTTACATCCAAAAACATGAAAATGTGACAAGTTTGCAGTCTTACAATTTAGAAACTCATAAAGAGTTTTATTCAGCTTGGGTCCAATGTTTTACTCAGTTTAATGCATAAGCAGTGTTAACAACTGAAATATCTCGAAATCTTATATTCACTAAGCATGGATCTAGTGGCTTCTATGAGTGTTCTATTTTTTTTTTTTTGTTTAGCTATTCTATTTTGCTATGAGTTTCAGGGACTAAGTAATTATGTTCTGTCTCTAGCTCATTATAAAAGTTTCAAATTTATCAATTTCAAATTCACCACCATGATCACTATGAATAGAAGTGATGGTATAATCAATTTTTCTTTGAATCCAAATAGAAAATAATCTTAAATTTAGAAAATGATTTATTTTTATGTTTCAAAAATCCTACCTAAGTAAATTTGGTAAAATCACCAACAATAACAAATCCGTATGACTTTTCTACCGAACTAGTGGTGTTAATAGATCCGAATAAATCCGTGTGAAGAATTTTGAAAGGTCATGAAGTAATAGCAGCTGATGTGAATTTGAAAGATAATTTAGTTTGCTTTCCATGTAGACTGACATCACACAAATGATCATAAAAAAGTCTAACTTAGTTATACTTCTAACCAAATCAGTGTGGGGAAAAAATATGACACTACATAGATTTTAGGAATTTCTTATTTAGGTAATTGAATACGTTATTTAAAGAATAAATATATTATCTCAAAAGATAAATATTTTACCCTCTAATGGCTTTGATTACTTAATAAGGACTCCTAAGGCTAATAGGTCTTTTAGTACTGTAGAGAATTTTCCCTTAAACTATACAGAAAAGTAGGACAATGTTTATTTTATGCTTAGTTTATAGTTCACCATAAGGGCAAACCCCTATAGTTAATTACATCATAAGAAGAAGGGAATTATTCCTATGAACACTCTTGATTATAGAAATAAGCTTTTATTTTTATAGATTTGAAGGCTTGTCAAAATGATGTTTAATTTATAAATTTAATAGAAAACACTTCAAAGTGGAATAGTTCTTTCAAAGGCCAATCAAGATTACGTAGCAAATGACTATAGATATTGGGATGCCCAGTAGATATTTCAATTATCATATTATTAGGCTTTATATTTTTGAAATTGAATTTATTAAAATTTTGAATTGAAATTTTATTAGAAATCTAGGACTTAGATTCTATCAACATAAGACTGTAGAAAATCCTAGTGGTTAAAGACTTATTCTAAGAAGGATGCTTGAGAACTTAAGTCTACAAGTGTTTCTGACATAAGTTAGAGACTTAACCAAGTTTTTCCTAACATAAGTCAGAGACTCAACATAGTTTAGTTTTTAGGAATTATTGGCCATTTTTCACTTGATAAAATGAATCTATCTTCTAGAATTATTACCCACTTGGAAGAGTTGCCAACTAACACCACCTAATCGATTTAAATACATGAGTTTAGTCTTCATGTTATACAAGATGACCGGGTTGCTACAAATAAGAAAAAAAACTAAGAGCTTATACTCACTCCTTTTCTCAAAGATAATGTTGGGTATGATATGCACTTAACTAATGCAATAACTTTCATCTTTAATAAATTTTGACTCACAATTTTCTCTTGAAGGCCTTGGGTATGCAATTTATGCCTACAATGAGTTATAATTAAAAATATTCATAGGACAACTTCTCCTAGAAAGGGTGGTCATCCTCAAATGTCAAATGCACCCTTATGTGTAATGGAGAAGCGCTCAAATCAAGAGAAATGAACAATATGCTCTCATGATTTGCAAAACCTAATTGTTTCTAGTTACTTTTAAGTTATGCCTAGGGCTTTTAATTAAAGTGAGATTATGAATATGCATTTTATATTTGAGTTATTTAGTTTAAGTGGGGTAGAAATTTTAGTATTCCTAAAAGCTCAACTTTCCAAGCATTGTATCACAGAGCATAATACAAAAAGAAATCTGAAAAAAAAAATATACATTTCTAATATGCACCCCAAAAAAAATTAAGCTAATTTGAATTAATAAATAGGCCAGTGCAGCTAGGTACTACTTTACTGTACACCTTGAAAGAAAAAGAAAAATGGGTAGTTGAGCTCTGCTCTTATACATCCCAGCCTAGAACTAAAAGTTTTGATCTAGGAGGGTCTTCTTCTAGGATTGTCACCCTCTTCAAGGACCTCCACGGGCTTCATAAGAGACCACTAGCTGGTAAATTTAGCTCATGCTATTCTTAAAGCCATAGATCCTAACCTAAATCTAGGCTCAAATTATAATTTTTAATTAAAAAAAAATCTTAAACTCGACAAAATAGACGTTAGGAAATACATATAGTACACCAGCAGTTATATTTCAAACATACGGGCTTAGCACTAGTGTTTGCTAAGCCAACCTATCCTATTGGGCTATGCACTAGAATTTGAGTAGCACCTACAAACAAACATTATTTAAAATTTATTTTTATTACGACAGTCCATTTAAGCATAGTCCCCTCCAGTAAATAATATTGGCTTGAAAAGAATGTCCTAACATACAAACTAGTGGGCAAACAATTTAAGCCATCTAGTCTAAAATATTACACCATAAAAAAAGCACCACATCATTTCATATCACAAAATATCATAGATCATTGGCCTAACCTAACTTTAGGGTTAGTGACTTAATAATCTAGTATGTGAGAAAATAGCTTATATGGTATGGCTTTGTTAGGCCTTTTAAGTTCAAGTTCTGGTTTAGTTTAAAATTTAATCTTTTACTTTTCATAATCTTATTTCATAGGTGTGTGCCATTGTTAAACTAGAGATTTGATGTATCAAGATCTTCTTCGGACCGGCAGCCTTATGACCTTGGGTGTCCATACTAAATACCATATGATAACTAGTTATGAAAGTTTTGTTTTAATTTGGTTTATTTCATTTTATTTTAGAATTTGTTCAATTTACTATTTGGTGATTTCAATTTAAGTGATTTAATTGATTTATGAGTTTATTTCCATTTTTAGGTTTACTTTTATGTTAAGGTTGAAATAAGGTTTTAAAGAATGAAGAATAAAATAAATTATGCTTCAGGAGAAACCTATTCTATTCAACATCCTAAGTCCTAATAGAATGAAATTTTCATTAATTCTAAAGGTCAAACTAAGATCCTAAGTATCTTAATTACCTCTTTTGAATTCATTTGAATGATTTATTCTAAGTTGAGTTTGATTTAACTAATGTTTTACTTTTTTTATGGTTAGAGTTTATGTAATGTTATGCTATTAAGATTTGAAGACTTCATTCTTATTACATTTCTTTTATCCTGATTAATGTTTCTTCAATTTAATCTATTACCTTTAATTAAAATTCAAAATTTTTCTTTAAATATTAATTAAAAAGTCTATGTTCTCATAATTTTATTTAATTTTCATTTTAGTTTGATTTGATGTCAAATGATTTGATTTATTTATAGTTTATGTTATTTAAAATTTAGATTATTTAAGAAGTATATAGTTTTATAATTTAAACTTATATTTAATAAAGTTTCTTAGTTTGATTTATGGTCTTTTGATTTATAACCTTTAATTAAGATTTAGAGTGTTTCCTTAAACCTTCACTAAGAGTTTAATCATATATCATGATTAAGTTTAATTTGATGTTTACTTTTAAGTTCTTTTTGGTTTCAACTGATTACATTTACTTATTTTTATTTTATCTTTAATTAATTAAAATTTTTTATTATGTGTATAGTATCATGACTTATGTTTCTTTTTATTATTGAATGTTCATTTAATTGCACAATCCAAATCAATTAAGATGAGGAGTGGGAGAGGAATGGAATAAGTGTCTTGGGTTTTGACGTCATGAGTGGACTTTGGATTTTTCTTCCTCCCATACTCCACATCACCTTCCATGGCACATCTTGGCTTCATGACACCATCTTAACACCTCTTTGGGTTGTTAGTTCACCAATCAAATAAAAACCAAAAAAAAGGTAATTACTTGGTTTGAAGTACTTAGGTTTGTTTCTTTTGAATTGCTTTTGATTTTAACATGAATTAGTTTATTCCATTTGATTGATTGGATTTAAATTAAGATGTCAATTATTAATAATTGATCATCAAATATTTTATAGATCAATTTTAAGTTTCGATGTGGTTTAGGCTAGGTTAGACTTCCTTTTGGACTAAGTGGATCAAATTAAGTCTCCTAGCACTTTTTTCTATTTTAGAATTTATATTTGTGTTTAATTATGTTTAATTGACCATTTCTAATGGATATTATCAATAAATTCAATTTCATTTTATTTAAATTAGATGTTTGCTTTAACCCAAATCAACCCATTTTGATCAAAAATGAGTTAAGTTTAGTTTAATTGAGTCAAATGATCAATTTTCCTCAATTAAGGCGTGTTTGAGTTTCACTTATATTTGATTAAGTATTTGAGATGATTTGGAGTAATTAATTTCATTTCATTTGAAGTTAATTTTGAATTTAAACCTACTTTGATCCAATTTAGGCTTAAAGAGTTAACATGGGTTTAATTGAGTCAAATGATGCAATTGATCAAACTAAACCCAATAATTGGTTGAATTATTTTTAATTATGATTTCCAAAAGATTTTGTACATTCAATTTGAATAGATTTTGATTTAATTTTACATTAGATTCCATAAGGTCCATTTGGGCTCATTTAGATCAAGTGACATAATTAACCTAATTAAGGCTATATTAAGCTTAAATTTATCTAGATTCATGTTTAAACATGTTTATCTAACTTCAATCATATTCCACATACAAAAATCAATTGTGTGCTTTTAAAAATTACTTAAAGTAGAAAGTAAAGTTAAAACTTTAACGATCAATAAATAAGAGATTCAAAAGAATAAAACTAACATTTCAAAATATAGAGAGAAGAAAAAATTTAAAAGAAAGAAAAGAGAAAAGAGGGAATAAAGATTTATAGTGGTTTGGCTAACTTAACCTACGCCCACTCTCCAAATCTCCTCCAAAATCTACTATTTCAAGTTTGGCACAACCAGCCAAAGTACAGAAGCCTCTTTCCTTTACAGATATTAGAGAAACCCTACATCAACTCACTTTCTCTTTAAAGCAAGAAATGTGCCACTCTCAAGAGGTACAAAGAAAATAATTTACAACAAAAATTTCATAGAAGCTCTCAAACAAAATAAAGTCTCAAGTTAAAGCATAGGACTCAAGTAAAATAATTTTTTAAAAAGATGGTCCAATCATACCATATGATTAGTTCATTTTATTAGGGTTAGGGGTTCCAAATGATACGATCGTTTAAGGAGCTACCACTTTTAATATCATACTTTCAGTGATCATATTGTATGAACAATACACAATAAAAAAATCAACTCTCTTTTTGTTTGTCTTTTATGATCCCATCATACAATACGAACAATAAAAGAAAAAATTCTCAAAAAATTGATCCCTTAAATTTGAGAGTTAAATTAGTAATTACCAAGATTAAATCATACCACATGATCAACATTGTACTGTACAATCAATCAATTTTAGCATAATTTGTAATTAACAGACTTAATATTGTGGTTAAGATAATTAACAAAATAAGATTGTACATTATGATCATGATTGTCTTGTATGATCAGAATAATTTTTGCCAAATTCTTCTTATTAACCGACCTAATTATGTTAGCAAGAAATCTAACAAAATGAGTAATCATATAGTACGATTATGATTATTCTATATGATTAATACAATTTTGGCATATTTTCCTTTTAGCCAACTTAATTATGGTGGCTTAGAAAATAAACCAAAATGGTAAATTGTATAGTATGATTTTTTTAAAAATTTTAATTTTGAAATTTTATGTTTATGTTTTCTCAAGTGTGTGTGTGCTTGATTATTTTTTCATTCACATGTCAAATACATGAAGATAAATACAACATAAATACCAGGACTAATGACACAAAAATTTGAGCTTGACTTGGATTTTCTAGCCTCATTCATTTCTAAATTGTAGTCTTCATTGGATCTTACTTAGATAGTCTCTCATTGTTCGTGTGCTCTTTATGAATCTTGATTAGGCTGCATAATTGTAAGTCTTGCTTGGAAGGCTTAAACATAGCCTGCACACCCAACTAATCAGTAATAAAAATTATTAAACAAAAAAATATTTATGATCATCAAAACTTAGAATATTATGTGAAGATGCATGGAGTTAATAAACATTACTAAGAGGACTCATGGAGAAAGACAAGCTGACTGTATGAAGGAAGAAATAATGTTTAACCAAGACTTTTCAAACACCTAAACATGTAAAAACTCTCATACAAAGTACAATAATAAGATTTGGCTAATTTGGAAAGAATCATATCTCATTGACATTATCATTGACCACCCCAAATTCATTCATATCAAATTTTCTAGTGGAGATATTTCAGCATTTTCTACTACTATTTATGTTGCCTGGTCTCAAGATGGAAGAAAAGAGCTTTGGAATAACATCATTTAGATTAGCTGCTCTACTAAAATATATTGGATGGAGAGGTAGCGGGAAGGGTGATTTCAATATGATAGCCAACTCAATGGAGAAGAAAGGAGGTCTTATTCCATACCCCAAACCAATGGATGAGTTTGTAGAATCAATTCTTAAAGCTAGATTTTCAGATGTTGGGTACA
The DNA here is from genome assembly GCA_021442155.1 of Cymbidium sinense. Classification (NCBI taxonomy): domain Eukaryota; kingdom Viridiplantae; phylum Streptophyta; class Magnoliopsida; order Asparagales; family Orchidaceae; genus Cymbidium; species Cymbidium sinense. The sequence continues at coordinate 93,897,874 of CM038219.1, forward strand.
TTAGCAATCACTACACTTGGAGAAGAGGGAAAGTCCATGAGAGATTAGATATAATTTTGGTAAGTACTAAATGGAGAATCCACATGCATAACACAATAGTTCAACATCTGCCTAGAACCTCTTTAGACCATGCTCCCTACTATTTGTATTGAAGCAATTCAAAGAATCTAACAAGCTCATTTTAAGTTATACAATATGTGGACCCAACATAAAGAGTTCATTACTTTCTATAAAAGCATTTGGATTGTGGAACACATAGATAACAATTGGATTAAGCTATGGATACTACATAAGCATAAGTAGATATAAATCAGACTAAAAAAATGAAACAAACTTGTATTCCAATAGCTACAAAAATAGATATTTTATATTGAAAAGGAGGTTGTTGTTGACCTCATTTTTAGGATGAGATATCAACCCCTCTATCTTAGACACATGACTTATCTTAGATTTTAAGAGTTTCTTAGTCTTAAGGCACTTCTAGTGATTAGGTGGACACTCAACCTAACCCTAGAAACTTAGAAGAGTTAGCCATGGAATAGGTCATGCCTGGGGGGTGTTTGCCTACCCTATAGCTTAAACCAACTCCTCACTTCCTTCCTTCAAGTCAAATTCCAAATCAAGTCTAAACCAACTCCAAAATCCAAATAAAAGCAACATCAAAACTTAAATCAATTCCAACTTAATTGATTTTCTCAAACTCAAATCAATTCCAAATGATTGAATCTTATGATTGAAATCCAAATTCCAAAAATATTTCTTAAGTCCTTTGATTCCCTCCCATTGACTTAGCTCAAATCAAATCTAAATAAATTCAAATTCAAGGAATTTTCTCATAACCCATTTATATTCTCATTTATATTCACAAATATAAATGAAATATAAATTCCAACATCAAACCAAAAAAACCAATTCAAAACTCAAACTCAAATTCAATCAAAATTTAACCTAAACCTTTCAAGTCAAATTCTTGAACTTAGCCAAATCAAATTTGAATCAAGTCAAACCCTTGATGTTTCTTCATGATTCAATCAATCCTTCAATCATGAATCCAAATATAAATACAAACTTCAATCATCAAACTAAAACTAAATTCAAAAATCAAACCCAAGTCAAACTCATGTTCACCCTTTTGAACTTGAAATTATCAAATGAATCAAAACCCATTTGACTCCAAATCACTTTTAAATGGATTTATATTTCAATCATAAGTCCATATGTGAGTTCAACCAAACTTGATTCAATCCTTGATCAAGTCAATTGACCTATTTAGGCTCACTTGACCCAAATTGACCTAAAGTACCCCTTTTGAGCCAAATTCTAATCCTACCCAAATTGGACTGAACTAAGCCCAACTAAGCCACATTATGAGCAACAATCATCATAAGATGATCAATCACTCAAATTGGATCAAACCAAGTCAACACTCAGCCAAAATGAAACCTAAACTAGCTGAAATCCACCATAAGATAAATTGACTGAAACCATTGATCAAAATTCATTCATGATCAATGTCAATGTTTGAACTTGACTGGTCATTTTAAACCTAGTCAATTGCCACTTGACCCAACTCCACCTAAAAGTCAAAATATGTCAAAACTTGATCTAAGATAAATTGATTGAAACTAATGGTCAAGTTCAATTCATTCAAATCACTTGTTGAATAGACCAACCTCATAAATTGACGTTGAAACAAACTTGACCTCAAATCAAATATAAATAAATCCATTTAATAAATAAAGATACCAATCCATTTCAAATGAGCAAATCCTACAAAAATAGGTCAAATTGGTCAACTTGACCCATTACTAAATGAAATTAAATGAATCCAAATCCAAATATAAATCAAATTGAACCAAACCAATGAAAAAAACATTTCAAATGGTCATATGAACTTGACCCAACCCTTGGTTTGACTCAATTTGATCAATTGGTCAACTTGACCTAAGTTGACCCATTTTGACCTAAATGGGTCATCATGAGCCAAATCATATCAAATCAACTCCAAATTCATTGAAACTTGGCCTGACCCATTTTCAATCATACCAAACATATTCAAATTGAAATCAAGCCAAAATGACCATTTTACCCTAGGCCATAGGGTAACCTAAAATCAAAACCACTTGGAATTTGGTCAATCCTTTTCATGGACACTTGGCATCCTCTCTTAGTGGACCAAATGGTCAATGAGGATGGTGCACATGACCCAATGGGTTTGCCAAACCCAACCCAAGGTCAAAACCACCACCACTTTGACATGCACATGGAATCCTTCCTCCACTCATTAAGCACATGGGAGCTTCACTACTCCACTCCACACCCAAAATCAACCATGACACTAATGGCTCAACAATTGATCAAAATGGCAAAGCTCTTCATCATCTCACCTGGGGAGATATACTCCCTAATTCCACTTGAATTCAACACACATACATTTGATTGAGGGAACTCGTGAGCAAGCATTCCCTCCAAGCTTCCTCAAGCCATTTAATTTTCTCCATTTCTCTTTCAAATCAAAAATAGGGAGCTCCAAAAATTCCATCTCACTCAATACCAAATCAAGCCAATTCCTCTTGAAGCCTTCAGGACTCAATCAACTTGCTCAATCCAAGTTCTCAAGGCAGGAGAGGACTGATCCAATCATGAAGGAGAGCTTGGTCCATAGAGATCTACTCAACCCCAAGGCTTGAAACTTTCAACAGAGCTTCATCTCCACTAGATGAAGCTACCTCAATGATTGAGCTGATAGCCTCAAAGGTATGGATCAAAAAGCTTATAATGTGTGGTTTTTTTGAAAGAAATTTTCATCATGAAAACCATTGGATGTCTCTCCCTTGATGATGGTGTGGGTTGAGTTTGCCCAATCTCAATCGAAGCTGATCATGCCATGGAAGATGGACGGCCATCTCCCATAGGAAGGATGGATCATGGGCCATCCATCCACGCATTTTGGATGGACGCCATGATCAAGCAGATCATTTAATCCTTAAGAACCTGATCTACCGTCCGATCTTTGATCGACGTGAGAAAGCATAGAGCCGCCGATGCTACTGATGTGATAACTTAAGTGACCTCCCGCTGTGCCACATGGAAAGTGCACCTCCACGTGCCAATGGGATTAATATTAATTAGCTATTTAATTAATGGATAATCATGAAAACTTCAAATAACATAACTAATTCTAGAAAATCATAAAAAAGGTAAAATGTAATTGTAAAGATATTTCTTAAAGAATAATCAAAAAATGTTCCAATGGATTTTGAATAGTGTATTTTCCTCAATTAGGTTTTAATGAAAATTTAATAACCCTAATTCCCTAATTATTTCAATTCATTTCAAATTTCTTGTATATTAGTGGGATGACTCACCTCCTAATTTTCTTGGGATTTATTGAGTTAATTAGGAAAATCATTAATGAATCTTAATCACTTTATGTAATAAATTAAGCATGAAAGGTTTACCCTTTTAAGTTAATTAAGCCTGCAAGTGAAGAAGAGGTTTATGGAATGGATTTGAGAATTTTCCCAAGCCATTCCTAAACCCCTTTTCCTTCCTTAATCCAAACTTAATTAAGGCTAATCCAATCACTAACTTGATAAAATCAAAACATTCCAACTTAATTCATCTTGGGTAGGTGCAATAATAAGAACTCAAAATCCCACATGTGAGGAAAATGAAAGTACTTTAACTTAATTAAATTTCATGAGCCACATTAGATCCTTTCTTTTAGGTGCATTTGATTTAAATTCCTGTGGTTTTATGTCATAGTCATTGGCTCATAATTATGTGATTAAATAAGTGGTGTGGGTAATAATTAAATTCACACAACCTAACCTAAAGCAAAATAAAATTGATCTAATCACCTAAAATTAACTTAAATAACTCACACATGGGGAATAGAACCAGCAAACCATCTCACATTTCTCAAATTGAAATCAAACTCAAATAAAACTAAAAAAAAACAAATTTGATTTACTTTAAATAATCTTATTCATAGGATTGTATTTAGAATTAATTAGGTGAATGAATTTACATGCTTTCATCACTTTATTTCTTTCATTAAAAATGTATGTCATATGAAAATCATGCATTCACTTTTAAAAATCAAATGTCTTTATGTCAAATTGCATATTTTGGCTAAAGTAAGAATATGAATGGCTATTATCACTATTAAATCTAAAATTATTTTCAAAACTTAAATCAAACATCAAAACTAAAAGGTATGATACATAGTGTGCTTTTCCTTCTCTCTTTTAGTATAGTTTTGAATAGATTTAAAAGTGTATAGTTCATTTGAAAAGAACAACACTTCTTAAATATATTTCTATTCATCCTATATTACTTTATACATATATTATATAAATTGCATAAACAAATCAAATAAAACAAACACAAACTTTTGCATCTTTCTTTTCCATTCATTTCTTTTATATGTATATGTATTTAAGAAAGTGGTATATTAGTCTGACAACCCTGGGTTCAGGACTTTAAGTAGCCCTAAGTAGGTCTTATTACTTACACCGGTGCTAACAATGATGCATTCACTTATGCCTTTCATATATATGTGCATATGAAAATGGATAAAAGAATCCCTCTTTTCTACTTAACAAAATCATGCATCATAAAAAACATTCCAAATTTTCTTAAGTAAATTCTCTTAGCATTCATCATTAAAGCTAAACATTTCATTTGCATGTATAGATATGCTTAGATTCATTCATGTTTGGGAAAGAAATAAAGTGATGTGTGTTTTGTGATAGTATTTCACTTTACTTAATCTTAAAATGCCTTTATTTTGAATAGTGTTTAAGAAAACTTAGGATTAATTAAAACATAATAAAATATTCACTAAATAAAAATCAAATATGAATCTACCTTAGAAATTATAGGAAAGAGAAGTTCTCTTTTTTCTCTCTTTACAACTTAGTAATTAATTGTAGATTCATTAAACCAAAACACAAAATAAAATAACCAAAGCAACTAAATCACTTAAATAAACCCTCTAAGTTGAACATTTTCATACTTAAAAAACTTTAACCTTAAAGCCTATAAGCATACCACACAAACCTTAAATATTAACACACATTAAGTCACACCATTTCTAGGTTAGGTGGTGCATGGTTTGATGTTTGCTTTTATTTTGTGATGTTTTAGTTTGGATGTTAGTGCATGTGTAAGACGATCTTAGTCTAACCATTATCTAGGGATTGTGCTTAAGATTTTAAATAAAAATATGCTTTTGCGTGCTTATACCCCTAAGCATAATCCAAAATAGGCTTGGACTTGGTTACCCATGTGTGCTAAGTCCAATTTATATATACATGCTTGGGATTGTATGGTTTGTTTAGCTAATCTCTATTTTAGTGTTAGTTAGATTTCTTTTCCCATTTTCATGTAAATTAGGATTTTGGAATGATTGTTATGGGAATTAGATGAGCATTTATATAAGATCATCTTATGTACCATAAGCCTTTGAAAAACATTCCAACCAACCAAAAAGAAGAAAAGAAGAAAGAAGAAAGAAGAAAGAAGAAATGAAGAATGAAGACATAACATGAATTCTTAATGTAATTAATTCATTTGTAATATTATAAGGGTAGAGCTCTACACCAATTTATTTTTGTTTGTGTGGTGGACCACAAATGGCTTTTATTCTTTTGCTAGTTTTATAAATTGATTGATGTTTGTTTAACTTGTGCATTAAGATGCATCTTTCTAATTTTCTTCTTTTGCTTTATATGGATGATGATTAGGCTCTTAGAAAATAAATTTTCTATCCAATTAAATAAACTAAAATTAAAAATAAATAAATCATAACCTCACCTAAAGCTAGGTTATAAAATAAGAAAAGAATTAAACCCCTTTGCTATGTTGTCTTTTCTAACATCATGCATAAAAATATATTATTTCACTCTTGATTGGAGGTCTTCCAGAGAACTTTGACTTATTGAGAGCCATGGTGGAAACACACCTCCTTATCTTGTTGATTTTGGCCCATAATTTTTCTCATGCATTAGGCATATAAATCCTAAAGCCTTGTCAAATTGATTGTCCAAAATAAAAATAAAATGTAACAAAATTTGCATTAGATTTAAGTCATTAAAGCATGCCCTACATGATCTAGTCTCTTAGAGTGTGTTTAAGGACTTAGTCTCTTTCTAAATATAGCTATCTTGCAAAAGCATTTGACTTGACATATTTTAAAATCAGGAGGAGTTAGTTGGCCACCCATTGTAAGTCCAATGTGGTTTATCTTTTGAGGTAAAACCAAATATCATTTTCCTTAGATTTAGGTCATGTTTTTTTGGCCCTCCAAAGCTCCCTAGATTTAGGTTAGGTTGCTACTTCCTTTGGCCATGAGCATAAATCCTCACCTCTAGGCATTTTCATGACCTTATCATGGAATTATAGCCCATTTCTAATAAAATTCAACTCAAATAAATAATTCAATTTCAAAAATGTAAAGCCCAACCATAGATGGGTTAGTGCTACTAGCTCTAGTATCTTAAGCATCTACTTATTTTCATTTGGCTTGATAAGAACTCCTCCTCTTGATCATCCCACTTGACTTTCTAAAAATAAACCAATTGATTGATAGTCCTACCTTTAAAATCTTTTGATAAATGATCATTTACCTTAATCGAGAGTATTCTAAGGAATTCCTTAGGATGTAATTAACTATGGGGCTTGCTCATAGGAACTTAACAGGTTAAAATAAACCATGCTTTACTTTTCCATGTAAAGTAGGAAGAATCTCTAGTACATTCAAGACCCATAGTCCTTAGAGTCCTTATTGATTAGATTTGTAGGTGGTGACTTCTATCTCGAGATAGTAATTTCTCCTGTCATAAATCACCCTAATAAGAATATCTATGATCACATGGTGTCCCAACAAGGTGTAATTTTATATATTTATTTTTTTCATTTATCCTTCTTTTCAAAAGAGATATGAAGTGAGATATAAAAATTTTTCACCACAAATTTTTCTGCACTCTGGGATTCCTCTCTTCCATCTTTGGTAAAATGATCATTGTCTCCAAGTATCGATAGTGGGTTTGTACTTTTGTATGAATCCAAGACTATCTTTCTTTTACACTTAGCTTATTTCATTTGCTTAAATAACATCTTTAGGTTTTAGGACCTCACCCCATGTTGGTCTTAAAACCCTCTGGTTCTAATGGGTGAAAAAAAAATTTAATAAAAGAAATAATTAAAGACTTCCTCCTTATTTTTATGGTAAGGAAAGGTTCATTCTAAAAATAAAGAAAAATAAATCCTTCATAAAAGTCTCACTTTCAAAAGCACTTTTCAAAATACACTTAATAAATATTTGCACTACATCTAACAATTTTTATAATTGTTACATGTAGAACATTTCAAAAATAAAACCAACAATCAATTAAAAGAACAAATGAACTTCATAATTCATATGAAGACTTCATTTTCAAAATAAAATTCCAACAATCCTAAACTTTCAAAAGCACAAAATTTGAAGATGGGCCTTTCCATTCAATACATCCAAATGTATGGATGTTACATCTTCAAGCAAAATCACACTTTGAAATTCCACTCAACATTCCATATGTTGTTGAATTTTCACCTTTCAAAAGCACATATGAAACCTCCATTCATACCCACATTTATTGAATGGAGTTTCATTTCCAATCAAAATCAAAATAAACTTTCAAAGCACATATGAATATCTCCATTCAATATACCCAAAATTTATTGAATGAATATTTCATTTCAAATAAAAAATTATTTGAAAATGCCACTTAACATATTCCATATATGATTATTGAATTTTCTTTCAACAATAAAACACAAAAAATACATTTTGAAAAAAAACATAATTGATTTCCATTCATACCCAAAATAAATGGATCTTTCAAAATCAAAATATTTTTCAAAAAAAAAAAAAACACATTGAACTTCATTCAGCATACCATTTGAAAGTGAAGTCTCTTTTCAAAAAAAAAAATTTGAAATACATTTTGAATTTCATAGCATACAAATTTGCTAATGAAATCATTAAAAAATTTCAAACACATTGGAACTTCATTCAGCATACCACATTTGCTAAATGAGTCTCTTTTCAAAACAAAATCAAAACAAAATTTGAAACACATTTTGAATTTCATTTGCATATTCAAATTTGAAATCTCCATTTCAAAATTCAAAACATTGAACTTCATTTTGGCATACCAATTTTAAAGTGAAGTCTCCATTTTCAAAACAAAAATTGAAACACATTTTGAATTTCATTTAGCATACCCAAATTTGCTATGAAGTCTCCACAAAAAAAATTCAAAACACATTGAACTTCATTTTAGCATACCACATTTGCTAAAGTGAAGTCTTTTTTTCAAAACAAATTTGAAACATTTGAACTTCATTTAGCATACCACATTTGCTAAAGTGAAGTCTCCATTTCAAAATAAAAAAATTTGAAACACATTTTGGAATTCATTTAGCATACCAATTTGCTAAGTGAAATCTCCATTTCACAAAAATTCAAAAGAAACACATTGGAACTTCATTTTAGCATACCACATTTGCTAAAGTGAAGTCTCCATTTTCAAAACAAAATCCAAAACAAAATAAACACTTTTGGAATTTCATTTTAGCATACCATATCTGCTAAAGTGGAGTCTCCATTTTCAAAAAAAAATTCTAAAATAAAAGAAACACATTAGGATTTCCTTACCATACCCTAATTTGCTAAGAGCCCTATTTTCAAAATCAAATCAAAACAAAAAAAAATAAAAGAAAAGAAACATATTAGGATTTCCTTAGCATACCCAAATTTGCTAAGGATCCTATTTTTCAAAATCAAAATCTCTAAAAAAAAAAGAAACACATTAGGATTTTCTTAACATACTCAAATTTTCTAAGAGTCCTACTTTCAAAAATTTTTCAAAAAAAAAAAAAAACAAAACACACTTGGATTTTTCATTTTAGCATACACAAATTTGCTAAATGAGGATTCCATCTTTCAAAATCACAATTGATTCACAAAATAAAGCAAACAAAGAAAAAAGAAGAAATTATTTTCAAATACCCCACTTAGCATACCCAAATTTGCTAAGTAAGTAAATCCAAAAAAAATCACAAATCAATTGACCCTTTACTTTAACATACCCAAATTTGTTAAATAAAGGGTCCTCAAAATCAAAAATCAAAATTCAAATATGAACCTATGGAAGCATCTCTCCAAAAATATTTGAACCCATTTTCAACATACCCAAATTTGTTGAAAGTGGATTCTACATTCAAAAATTCCTCTTTCCAATCAAATCTCAAAATCTCTTCTAAATCCATTTGAGCCCAACTTAACACTTTCAAGATGTTGAGTATGGGTTCAAATTCTAAATTCAAATTCAAAATCAACAAAATAGAAATATGATTCAAGTTTATTTTCAACATTGTAGACCTTCAAATCGCTTCGTCAATTAAGTTTTAGTTGAATGGCGGCAAAGTATGTGTTCACTTTCATGGGATGGACTTGGCCTAGATCGCCACCTTCCTCGATGACTATGCCCACCTCATCCACTTTGGTCAAGGCTTTGAGGGGATTACATGTGATACCTCTCATGATCAGAGAGCATGGTGACCGGGCGGTCATCGATCGACATGCCATTTGACTCGATATTCCCTCACAAGAGGAAGGTAGTTCCTACAGTAGCAATGCCGTGCGCCAAGTCAAGCGCCCATTGTTCCCATGCTGCTAGCCACACTCACTCAGCACCTCCAAGGGAAGGCTCCCAATCCCGTGGATTGTCTCCCCATTTTGAGGTTGGGTCTAGCTCTCCTCGCCAGACCCAATGAAGAAACAAGAACCAAGATGATAAAGTGTACCACACTGCATCTAGGGAGATGGAGGCTAATCAAGATGAGGAGTTGACGATGGTTTCCCTGTTATAGAAACCCACCTCTCTCTGGTCTAGAGAGGATGTTAGAGGATTTCTCACCTCCTCCATAAGTTCCAAGCACCAATCAGTGAGAGGAGGAGGTCATACACCAACCTCCATTCAATTTTATAGTAGTGAGCCTACGATGATCGAGTCGGCTCAATTTGATTTGAGATTCCCCAGTGTGGCGCCTTAGGTAGGAGGGCTGAGGCCCGCACATCGCTCATGTCATTAGAGAGTGGAGGCAGAGGTATCCGGGCCGCCTCCACACTTGTGGATTTTAGATCTGTGCTACGCCTGACCATACTATCTTACTCATGGGACACATCATGGAGAGAGCTCCTATCCCGAGAGAGTCTGGTGCCTCCACCACACACCTTCTTCTCCCATCCATCTCTCCACATGTTCCAGATCTCCTATTCCAGCCAAGGCCAAGGCGCATCGGGAGAAGAGGACCCCACGTGGTGATCCTGGGTCGAGATCTCCCCATCTACACCGCCTCTGTGGTGAGGTAAGCTCCCTCAACCTTCCCAATGGTGAAGGAATCACCTAAAAGTATCATGTCCCATCACCACCACCCACCATAATGGAGATGGAGAAGTGTGAGAGGGTGATCAGCACACTATGATAGATCCTCCTAGAGTACAGATTCAGATAGTGAGCATATTTCTTCAATAGTATAGCCTCATGGTTAACTCTCGCAGAGAGGTCCGGCCTCAGTACATGATAGTGATCCCACCGGCCACTAGATCATTTGTGCTTAGATACCATTCTAGATGATATATAGCAATTATCTCATGGAGAAGAAAGAGATCTTAGGATATGATTGGTCCGATGAGAAAAAGACTTTGATCCCAATGAAGATGATTTATTGGGAGATTCAGGGTTTCATGGTAGATACTGTGGTTCTCTCCTCCTGAGAGTAGACTATGGAGTGTTGAGCAAGAAGACAGCCTACTGACCCAACACCTCCTTAAATGATAAAGAAAGATGATAGATGGATAGAAGAAGCTTGAGAAGATGTTAGTCATCTTAACAAGAATCAAGCACCATCCTACTATAGGTAGTCACCCATAGTGCATGTCTTGGATCCAACCAAGACTTTACCTCGGAGAGCAAGGTAGCACCGCATGTAAGAAGGTAGGATAGTACCTCCATACAAGAAAAGATATCAAGAGCATGGTTGAGCAGTGAGAGAAGCATTGGCTCAAGCTAGAGGATCATCGCCCAAAGGGTAGACCCTACAGAGGAATTTCATCCAATATCCTAAGGTTTCTGCCTCCTTCTTTCAAGAGGATGGTGGGAACAGGCATCACATTGCAAATTTTAGCTTGTAACACCGTGGCAAGTGACGCTTTACTCATCTCTTCAATAGCTTAGCGATAGCCTTTGATTGGTATAACTTCCCAATAGTTCAGTGAAGACTTTGTCGAGTTGGAGCAACTCTTCATCAAGAGGTTTGTTGAGCTCAAAGAAGGTGTCAGATGTGATCTCGTTGTGGCTCAACAAAACCCTGGTGAGTCCCTCATTGATTACATTCTCAAATGACATAATTTGAGTATGAAATGGAAACCACAACTATTTGAAAAGCATGCTAATGAGATTCTGCTTAAGAATATACATGGCCCAATCACCTTCATGCTCAAAGATTTCACCATCAATTTTTGAAAAATTAATCAGCAAGGTGGCTAACTTATAAGGAAAAGCCAAATACCTTTTCACCAATCAACAAGCATAAAGTTTTTGAGAAGAAGCCGGCTGAAAGAGACAAGGGAAACAACCGAGAGCCGAGAGACCTCATGCTCCACATCACTTCCACCTCCTACCACCACAGGGTCTACCGCCACAAATAGCCTCCATGGCGCACCTCCTCCTCCACATCATCCAGAATATACGCCGCTGTAGCTATGGTCCACCTACTCTTTGGATAAACTTAACAAGCCTTATTCATTTAAGAGGGAGGTAATCGTGAAGATCTTTAAGAATCTCTTAAAGAAGCTACTACCAACCTAGAGATGAGGAAGTGGGCAAAGCAATGATCCTAACTTTTCCCCTACCACATATGCTAGGTCATGTTTTGGAAGATTCTTCACATTTAAGGACTCTTGAACATAGCAAGATGCTATAGTCATCCCAAGGAATACCTTATGGAACAACCATCCGCCCATTAGGGTAATCCTTGGGATACTTGTGATCCTTCCAAAACCAAAGAAGGTTGGGATATCTCCTTATCAAACCTCTAAGAAAATTGCATCAAAAATCAAGAAATTTTCTTTCAGTGCTAGCTCAAACCTCCAACATCAAGGAAGGTTTGCAAGTTGCCGAGCCAACTCAGGGGAGTTCAAAGAGTAGAGTAGAAGATGTGCCACCGGAAACCAAGTAGTAACCACCAACCGAAGCCTCCAGCCCACCATTAGCTACTATCACTTCACTAGCTCTTCTTCTTCTAGTAGACATCTATCACATGAGGGCATCGATCCCTCACCCATCTCACTTTACTTGATTTCTACTATGTACCTCCTATCAAATCTAAGAAATTGAAGAATAAAGCTAGCTTGAATTATATGTCACTTGATGGGTTGTCTAAATCTATTCTAATGATAACTCTTCAAGTCTCAACAACTATAATAATTTTGATCTTCCTCTTTACGATTGAGTTAGATTTTCCTACTCGAATACTGAGTTCTCTTGAGATAGACTTGGAATCATCCAATTTTGAGGGTCCCATAGGAGAAGCTATAGGTGAGCTGGCGTGTAGTAGAATCTTCCATTACCACATAAGAGATCACAGAAGTCAACTCCCGTGTGGAGGTTCTACCTCCTAGGGCACACCTCAAGATAGAGGAAACAAGTCATTGGTTGAGGATCGAAAGCCCTCCACAGATGCTCCACCCTTGGATATGCTTGTGGAGGATCAAAGGTGGACTATATCCTCTCTCACTAAGAAAGTTTGCCATCTAAGCTAAGCATATGATGCCCTTATCTTATCCAAAGAGATGGGGAATCATTAATCAAGGCTCTCTTGATCACGAGATATGCTGTGGAGAGGAGGCACATTATTCAGAAGCTCAGGGGGTCACTTTCACGATGAAGACCTTAGGGGACATGGAGCGTCCCTCACATTACAATTGACATGGGTGATTCAAACTTGCCGAGTTCTCATTGATCAGTGCATCGATGAACATTATGAGTCTAAAGACCCTTTCTATTTGAGGATTGACATCTCCACACTCAGGAGATGGATGATGTTGAGAGGATTCAATGAACAAGGAAAGAGGACTTTAGGTTCCATAGTGTTACATTTGGAGATAGGTTACTGGAAGACTGAAGCCAAGTTTTATATCATTGATTCAAATACTTCATTCACCACTTTGCTCGATAAACCATTAATACATTAGAACAAGATGATTCCATCCTCCCTCCATTGCTACATCAAATTCAAGAAGGATGGGATTGAGTACTGTGTCAAAAGAGATGAAAAGCTATTTTCAGCTAGAAAGGTTGAGATATATGAGGATGCGACCTACTATCTTCCTCAAAACACCTTTTCTCATGAACTTGGACAAAATTCAAATTCAAAAGAAAAAGGAAATGAAGAAAAAAAAGCAAAAGAAAAGGGAAAAAATGATAATCCAAGTGAACAAGAAAGGAAATTGAAGAAGAAATAGAGCACATATCACATTCCACCCGTTCATTCCATCATATGGACATGTGGGTAGGATGACTCGACCTCCACCAGGCGGTAGAGGAAATAGAGCGATTCAGGTGGAAGACCCTGGTTGGCCATCGAATAGGGGTTATGTTCCTTCAGAGTACCCTACTATTCACATAGACTTAGAATCCAGCTCAAAGGTTGAGTCTAATGTGATTAGCATACCAGTCAACCCATCTCAATGGGCTTCATTCGAGGTGACACTCGAGCCGGACAACGATGAAGACTGGGCCTCCAGACAAAGAAAAATATTTGAATCAAATATATGTAAAACTATCAGGCCGTAGTTAGGAACCTTAGCTCTAACCTCACTTTCATCTCAAAAAGTTGAAGGTTTAGTAGTTAAGGAAGCCCCTAAGTCTTCCAGGGATGTCAAATCGAAGAGATTCTTTTTGGGATCATCATCCTCAAGTCCTGAAGTTGATGTAGAACTTGAGGATGATTCATATAAAGAATTAATGGAATTACCTTTTGATTGATACTCGCCTTGTGTTATTAATCTTGCAAAGAAGAGTTTGATTCCTTATTAATGGTCTAAGCATAAGTCAGAGTACTTGAAAAGCTATGGAACAATATCAGGATGCAATCAAGATTGGGACTAGGATTTGATATGGGTCGGTGATGATTATTACTTAGTTATCACCAATCATCTGGAGTCTGATAGGTTCTTTTCATACCAAACCAACTCTTATGAGGATGTGTGTTTAGAAATCTTAAATGATCCGATGATCTCCAAATCAAAGATGCACCACCAAAATTTGAAGAGGATATCCCTTCAATAATTGACAAGCTTAAAGAAATCAACCTCATGATAAAATCCATGCGACATACATCGGTTCATTCTTTGAATGAAGAAGAAACCAATGACTTAGTTAGTATTGAGAGTTTAAGGATTGCATGGAGTTATGAAGAGTGCAGATTATGTCTGGTAGTATCCCAAAATAGATCCAAGCTAACCCTATCAAGCAAGCTCCTAGATGCATGCAATTAGAAATTAAATAGGTCATTTAAGTCAAGAAATTGATCGATGTTGTTTCATCGGGGAAGAAAAATACCTACACGGTTAGCCAATGTCATCCAGTTAAGAAGAAGAATGGCCAATTCCAAATTGCATCGATTTGGGGACTTAAATAAGGCATGTCTAAGGATGAGTTTTCTCTTCTTATAAGAATTAATGGTGGACATCATCTCATGCATTTTCTCTTTATGGATGGGTCATCATAACCAAATCAAGATGGCCCCAGGATGAAAGAAACACTACTTTTTGAACCTCAAATCTATTATTATAAGGTCATGCCTTTCGCCCTTAAAATACTAGGTCTACATACCAACGGCCATGACTCATCTTCAATGAACTCATCCATCAGTTGAGTATACGTTGATGATCTAGTAGTCAAAAAAAAAGGAAGACCATCTCTTTGACTTGAGAGTAGTTTTTTGAATGATTAAGATAATATAACCTCAAAATGAATCCCAACTATGCATTGAGTAAAGAAATTCCTTGGGTTTGTTGTCCGACACTGGAATAGAAATAGATCAAAAGATCAAATCTATCTTAGAAATGCCACCTCTAAGAGTTTAACTCAACTCAGATCTTTCAAGGATGGTTGGCATATCTAATGCTTTATTCAACTTATCGAGGAGATGCAAGCCATTCTCGACTTGTCAAAAGGATGCCAAGTTCAAGTGGGATGATAAGTGCCAACATGCCTTTGAAGATATCAAGCGATTTGGTGAAGCCAGTTCTAGCGACCCCATCAGGGCCACTCATCCTCTACACTCGCATTGACTCTCTTGGCGCTTTGTTGGCCAATGATGAAGGGAAGGAGAGTGCTCTCTACTATCTCTCATCTTCTGCTAAAACAAACTACCCTTGAGAAACATTGCCTAGCTTTGATCTTTGCCTCCCAAAAGCTATGGCATTATATGCTTTCTAAGTGAACTTGATTTCATCAATCCTCATCTGACATGATAATGCTATCGGATGTTTGGCATGATGGTCCATGATTCTCTCACAATTTGATATCACATTCATACCCTCCATGGTAAAAGGATAAGCAGCGAATTTCTTAGCACACCCCCTTGATTCTCACTAGTGATCTCACGATGAACAAATCATGAACTTAGAGAGGTTGACCGTTGATGGGAGATGTATTTTGATGGTGCGCTTCTTTTCATAAAGGGAAGCACCACGATCTACTCTTCAGAAAGGCGGGTAGAATAGTTCTCTTAACTCCTGGCCTTGATGTGATGAGATTCTCATACTATCTTTCCAATCCCTGCACCAACAATGAAGCTGAGTATGAGGCTTTGATTATCGGTCTAGAGTTAGCTATCACAGTGTGTGTTAAGAACATCAACATCTTTGGGGATTCTCAGTTGATCATCAATCAGATTATTGGGTCCTACAAGATTCTCAAACCCAAGTTTCGTGATTACCTTAAGTATACCATGAAGTTGTTGGTCCAAATCCCTGAAGTCACCATCTACAAGATTCCTCAAGCAGAGAATGTAGTAGCAGATGCTCTGACCAAACTTTCCAAAGAATTGGCATGTCTAGAAGATGAGTTCATTCCAATAAGGGTCCAAAATAGACAAGTCCTTCTTTATCTTGAACTCATCGAGACTTTCTCTTGAAGGGGAGGTTATTACTTTATAAGTATGGAAAAGTCATAGCCCATCGGGTGAAAAAGAGCTCTCTCTATGCTCATTGATGGCATACCGATCCTTGATCAACATGATTACATTGTTTAGATAAACATGAAGCTCGTGGCAGTATAATCGAGGTACATATTCGTTCATCAGAGCGCATCAATGTCAAGATGAAGATGAAGATCGAGACTAGGATACTCGCCTTCGATGATTACGACTACATGGATGTAGCTAGGAGATGCCATCGTGTTCGGTGAGGTCTACATTAACCACCCACCACATTCATTGGCCTCATGGCCATTTGAGTGTTAGATGGACATTGTGGGTCCTATCAATCCTCCTTCTTCCAAGGTCATGTTCATCACTGGCTCCACTCAAGGTCACAATGTGCTTCATTTTTCATATAATTTTTCATATATCGGTAATTATATAAATAATAACTACATTCAAAAGCACATAAGCTTCAGAAACATGGTATAGATTGAGATACTCCACCATCTACTACAAAATGGCTTAACAAAACTCTCATCCTACTAAAGAAGACTTGATGACATAATGGTGGAATGAGTTGGTTGAAGCCTTGTGGGCTACCATACATACTCCAACTCAATCTACCCCATTTTCCTTTAGTGTATGGGTCCGAAGCCATTCTACCTTTAGAAGTTTAACTCTCATCACTAAGGATAGCATTGGGTAGCAAGATCACTACAGAGCAGAATGCAAAGTTGTGGTTAAAAGAGCTCAAAGGTTTGGAGGAGAGTGACATATGGGCGTGCCATAACCTCGACTTGTACAAGGACAAAATGATTCAAGCTCAGAACAAGCTGGTCCACCCTAGGTCTTTCAAAGTAGGAGAACTTGTGTTAGTCCTAAAGAGACCAATTGTTGCCCGTCAAAAGATGGGAGGAAAGTTTAAACCCACTTGGGAAGGTCCCTATGTCATAGAGAAGGCCTACCAAGGAGGATCTTATCAGCTCATTGATTGTAAAGGGGAACACCCGATGCTTCCAATTAATGGGCTCTATTTGAAGAAATATTACCCATAAAATATGTTTGAAAATAATTATCAGCAAAAGAACAAAAATATGATTCCATTTCATCAAAACTTCTCTTCTTTTGAAGCGTTGTTTGCTTGTCTTGCGAATTCTCCATGACGTGTCTAAGATAGGTGTAAGGGTCCCCCAGAGGCACCCTATCCCTCTTTCACAACACAAACACAATCAAGCACAATCTCCTGACATTATTAGAATAGGTGTGAAAGAACCCAAGAGGAATCCTATTTTGATTAGCACAACTGCGTTAGGTGTAAGTGAACTCGAGCGACATCCTTTCTTAGTGGAAATTCCTGGTTGCCATCCATGACACCATTTTATTAAATTCCCCTAGTGTGTTTAGGGTAGGTGTGAGATAACCCAAGAGGAATCCTATTCCCTTTAACATAATTACAAAAATAAACACATATCTTTTATCCTAGGCTATTTTGATGTGAGAGCAAGCCCTTGTGGCACTTACTCATTAGCTGCTCTAGGTTGGGTCTACATGCTACCTCGCTAGTATGTCACCTTAGTGGTCACTTATTTGGATGATACGAGTCCCCACACTTTCTTCCAAACTTGACCATTGCAAACCAATGAGCTCTTTATTAGTTTGGTAGACTTCACTGCCCACCTAGTAGGCTACCTCATGTTGATTTTGTTTAAGAAGATGTGAGTCCCTGAGCTTTCTTCTTGAACTAACCGCCATGCACTAACTCGATCAAGTATATTTGAGGTTTAGGATAAGTCCCCCAAAGGCTCCTTTCCTCCAGTTACGTATTGCTGAGTCACTTAAGTCTCCGTTACAGCTCGATGGTGCCCTAGGTCGGATGGCACTGTCAAAGCCATATCTGTAATCGATTTAGCTATAGGAGGATGTGAGACGAGCTTTCTTCTGATTATTGCAAACCGATGGGCACCTTAGGTTGGTTGATGTTCATTATGCTGATAGCGACTCAAATGATGGATACACCACTCTTAGCAGATGTGAGTCCCGGTGCTTTCTCCTTAAGTTGGCCACCGAATACCTATTTGATATATGACTAACCATGTCATCTTCTCCAAGATTTTGGATTAAGCCCTTAGCGGCCCCTCTCCCTACGGACATTCTATTTGGATCACGTCCTTTGTGGCCCCATTTAGACACTACCCAAGTTACTCTTGGATCGGACAATCCCCCTTTCTTAGTAGCCACCGCTGTGGTTGGAGAATTTGTTCAGCGGATGCACAGATTTTCCCTTGGTTCAGTAAATTTGAGATAGGACTAGGCTAATATAAGCTCCTTCTTAGTTTGAGTCCTCGTAAACTAACAAGGTCCATGATAAAACAAACTAAACAAACAAACAAAATATTCGCTTATGGATTAGGAATTCAAGCCCCCAAAGGCACCTTTTCCAAGAAGACATCCTATCTTTAGGGCAGTGTCAGTAGAACTCCCTATAGAATACTACCACGAGTTGAGATAAGTCTGACCTCTGTAGTTGCCCTTAGGGTTCAATCTATTTTCTGTAGCGGTTTTCGGTCATTTAAATGTAAGACAATGACGCATTCTTTCAAGCATGGCTATCGCAAACCGATGGGCAGCCCTAGGTTGGTTCAATTTTTGCCCAAAGCAATCGATCACCCCAATGGTCCTTTATAGTGGAAGATGCGAGTCCCCAAGCTTTCTTTCCTTGAATTGATCATTGCAAACTGAAAGGCACTCCTTTGGTCATATAGTTCTCCCATTGGCCAGGAAGCTACTCCCTTTAGTTCAGTAAATTTGAGATAGGTCTAAGCAAATATAAGCTCCTTCTCAGTGTAATTCATCGCAAACCAACGAAATCCATCAAAATAAACTAAAAAAATGAAATTAATCTTTGACTATCTTTGAGCTAATTTAAGTCCCCCAGTGGCATTCACTCAATAGTCAGCCCTAGGTATGGTTCAATTTGTTGTCTTGCCAATCGATCACCCCAATGGTTCCTTATTTTGGAAGGTGTGAGTTCCCGCACTTTCTTCCTAACTTGACCATTACAAACTGAAAAGCATTCCCTTTGGTTGGATAGTCCTACCTTGTGGTTGTTAGACTACTCCATTTGGATTGGTAAATTTGTGTTAGCTCTAGGCCTCCATAGCCTCTAGTCAGTGTAGTCCATCAAAAAACTAATGGGATTCATCAAAAAATAAAAGAAATGAAATTAATCTTGACTATCCTTGAGCTGATCTAAGTCCCCTAGCGGCATTCACTCAATAGTTAGCCCTAGGTCGGGTTCGATTTGTATCAACCAATCACCCCAGTGGTTCTTTATTTTGGAAGATGTGAGTCTTCACACTTTCTTCCTAACTTGACCATTGCACACCGAAAGGCATCCCATTGGTTGGATAGTCCTACCTTGTGGTTGGTAGACTACTCTCTTTAGATTGGTAAGTCTAAGTTAGGTATAAGCCTCCATGGCGCCTACTTAGTGTAGTCCATCGCAAACCGATGGGATCCATTCAAAAAATAAACTAAAAAAATGAAATTAATCTTGACTATCCTTGAGCTGATTTAAGTCCCTTAGCGGCATTCACTCAATAGTCAGCACTAGGTCAGGTTCGATTTATTTCCTTGCCAACTGATCACCCTAGTGGTTCCTTATTTTGGAAGATGTGAGTCCCCGCGCTTTCTTCTTAACTTGACCATTGCAAATCAAAAGGCACTCCTTTGGTTGGATAGTCCTACCTTGTGGTTGGTAGACTACTCCCTTTGGATTGGTAAATCAGTGTTAGCTCTAGGCCTCCATGACCCCTACTCAGTGCAGTCCATCACAAACTGATGGGATCCATCCAAAATAACTAAAAATTGAAATTGGTCTTTGACTATCTTTGAGTTGATTTAAGTCCCCCAGCGGCATTAACTCAATAGTCAGCCCTAGGTTGGGTTCAATTTGTTTCCTTGCCAACCGATCACCCTAGTGATTCCTTATTTTGGAGGATGTGAGTACGCATGCTTTCTTACTAACTTGACCATTGCATACCGAAAGACACCCCTTTGGTTTGCTAGTCCTACTATATGTTTGGTAGACTACCCTTTTGGATTGGTAAATTTGAGTTAGGTCTAGGCCTCCATGGCTCCTACTTAGTGCGATCCATCACAAACTAACATGGCCCATCTCAAAATCCAAAATCTAAGAATCTAAAACAAATCCAATCAATCTCTCTCAGTAGAGTCAATCAAATCAAACCAACTAAATAATCAACAAATCAAATCAATTTCTCCCTAGTGAGACTCAAATCAAACGTCTTATCCCCTTATGGATGATTTGAACTTATTTCTCTAGTGGAAGGTTCACATATTCTATCCCTAGCGGACTCCTTCATCCCTCTCTTATGTCCTTGACATGAGTAGAGTCACATTGTACTAAGCTCTGGATTCCTTCTACACCTTGAATTAGGAGTAGATCATCTTTATTAGTGCTTATGATCATTTGGTGTTGTTGATCATTTGGTCAACACCAATATGTGATGTATTCCTTGTCAGTCACACCACACCTATTGGGCACCCTTTGTTGACCTCATTTTTAGGATGAGCTCTCAACCCCTCCATCTTAGACATAAGACTTTTCTTAGATTTTAAGAGTTCCATAGTCTTAAAACACTTTTAGTGATTAGGTGGATACTCAACCTAACTCTAGAAACTTAGAAGATTTAGTTATAGGAATAGGTCATGCCTTAGAAGTGTTAGGAAAGTTTGCCTACCCTATAGCTTGAACCTACTCCTCACTTACTTCCTTCAAGTAAAATTTGAAATCAAGTCTAAACCAACTCCAAACTCTAAATCAAATCAACATCAAAACTTAAATCAATTCCAACTTAATTGATTTTCTCAAACTCAAATCAATTCCAAATGATTGAAGCTTATGATTGAAATCCAAATTCCAAAAATATTTTCTATGTCCTTTAATTCCCTCTAATGGACTTAGCTAAAATCAAATCTAAATCAATTCAAATTGAAGAAATTTCCTCATAACCTATTTATATTCTCATTTATATTCACAAATATAAATGAAATATAAATTCAAACATCAAACAAAAAAAAAAAATTCAAAACTCAAACTCAAATTCAATCAAAATCCAACCTAAATATTTCAAGTCAAATTCTTGAACTTAGCCAAATCAAATTCGAATCAGGTCAAACCCTTGATTTTTCTTCATGATTCAATCAATCCTTCAATCATGAATCCAAATACGAATACAAACTTCAATCATCAAACCAAAACTAAATTCAAAAATCAAACCCAAGTCAAACTCATGTTCACTCTTTTGAACTTAAATTGCCAAATGAATCAAAACCCATTTGACTCCAAATCACTTGCAAATGGATTTATATTTCAATCATAAGTCCATATGTGAGTTCAACCAAACTTGATTCAAGCCTTGATCAAGTTAATTGACCTACTTAGGCTCACTTGACCCAAAGTGACCTAAAGTACCCCTTTTGAGCCAAATTCTAATCCTACCCAAATTGAATTGAACTAAGCCCAACTAAGCCTCACATTATGAGCAACAATCATCATAAGATGATCAATCACTCAAATTGGGTCAAACCAAGTCAAACCTAAGGGTTGACCAAATCAACACGTGGCCAAAATGAAACCAAAACTAGCCAAAATCCACCATAGGCCAAATTGACTGAAACCATTGATTGAACTCATTCATGATCAATGTTTGAACTTGACCAAGTCATCATTTGAGCCTAACCTAACCCAATTGGCCACTTGACCCAGTTGACCCAGCTTGACCTAAATAGTTAAAATGTGTCAAAACTTGATCTAAGCTAAATTGATCAAAACTAATGGGTCAAGTTCATTTCAAATCACTTATTGAACTTGACCAAAGCCTAGCTACTGGACCCAACTAGCCTAATTGACCTTAAACTAACTTGACCTAAGGTCAAATTGAGCCAAATCCAAATATAAACCAAACTGATTGGAAACAAAGATACCAATCCATTTCAAATGATCAACCAAACATAAACTAACCCATGACCTAACCCAAATAGGTCAAATAGGTCAAATTTGTTAACTTGACCCATTTGCCCTAAACGAAATCAAATGAACCAAATCCAAATATAAATCAGATTGAACCAAGCCAATGATGCCAAAACATTTTAAATGGTCATATGAACTTGACCCAACCCTTGGTTTGACTAATTTGACCAATTGGTCAACTTGACCCAAGTTGACCCATTTTGGCCTAAATTGGTCAACATGAGCCAAATCATATCAAACTAACTCCAAATTCATTGGAACTTGGCCCAACCCATTTTTCAATCATACCAAACATATTAAAATTGAATTCCAAGCCAAATGACTATTTTACCCCTAGGCCATAGGGTAGTCTAAAATCAAAACCACTTGAAATTTGGTCAATTCCTTTTCATAGACACTTGGCATCCTCTTAGTGGACCAAATGGTCACTAATGAGGATGGTGCACATGACACATTGGGTTTGGGTCAGCCAAATCCAACCCAAGGTCAAAATTGACCACCTCACTTGACATGGGCACATGGGAATCCTTCCTCCACTCATTTCAAGCACATGGGAGCTTCACTACTCCACTCCACACCCAAAATCAAATGCCAAGACACTCTAAATGGCCTAACAAACCCATTGAATAGGATGAATTTGATCAAAATAGTAAAGCGCTTCAGAACCTTCTGATTCATCTAGGGGGAGATATACTCCCCCTACTTCCACTTGAATTCAACACTCACACACTCGATCGAAGCAAGGAAACTCAAAGCAAGCATCCTAGAGCTCCTCCAAGATTCCTCAGTACATTTCAAATTCTCCATTTCTCTGTTTCTTCAAACCGAAAATAGGGGAGCTCCACCAAATATCCAGCTCACTCAATACTTCAAATCAAGCCAATTCCTCTTATAAGCTTCTTCAGAGGACTCAATCGAACTTGCCTAAAGCTTAATCCAAGTTCTCACATCATGGGAGAGGGGAGCTAGAGCAAGGCCGATCTTAATTGAAGAGAAGCTTGGTCGATAGAGATATCTACTCAATCCCAAGGCTTGAAAATTTCAACAGAGCTTTGTCTCCCCTAGACGAAGCTACCTCAATAGATTCAAGTGCCGGTGATAACCTCCGGTGAGGTATGGATCAAAACTGAGCCTAGAATAGGGAGTGTGTGGTCTTTTGTGAAAGGAATTTTCACTTCATGTAAAATTAGCCATTGGATGTCTTCTCCCTTGCATGATGATGGTGTGGGTTGAGTTTGGGCTCAATCTGAGCTCTATCGAGCTCGGATCATGCCATGGAAGATGGACGATGGCCATCTCCCACTGGCAAGCTTAGGGATGGATCATGGGCCATCCATCGGCACATTTTGGATGGATGGTCATGATCCAGATGCATAAGATCCCTGATTTAATCCCTTAAGAACCGCGAGCTTGATCCCAGGCGTCTGATCTTTAATCGGACGAATGAGGACAAAGCGTAATCTTCGCGGCCAGCGCAGTGACAATTTAAGTGACCATTCATTGCGCGTCGCCTCCGTGGCGTAGATTAATCACTTAATTAGGCTATTTAATTAATGGATAATCATAGAAACTTCAAAATAACATAACTAATTCTAAAAAAATTATAAAAATACAAAGTAAAATGCACTGTAAAGATATTTCATAGGAAAATAATCTAAAAATTTTCCAATGGATTTTGAATAGTGTATTTTCCTCAATTAGGGTTTTAATGAAAATTTAAAAACCCTAATTACTCCCTAATTATTTATTAATTCATTTCAAATTTCTTTAGTATATTTAGTCGGATGACATCTACCTCCCCCAATTTTCTTGGGATTTATTGATGAGTTAATTATGAAATCATGTAATGACTCCTTAATCACCCTCTTTATGTAATTAAGGATAATTAAACATGTGAATAGTGGTTTACCCCTTTTTAAGTTAATTAAGCCTTGCTTAAGTGAAGAAGAGGTTTATGGAATGGATTTGGGAAATTTTTCCTAAGCCATTCCTTAAACCCCTTTCCTTCCTTAATCCAAACTTAATTAAGGGCTAACCCACTAATCACCTACTTAATTAACTTGATAAAATTTTCAAAACATTCCAGAACTTAATCATTTCATCTTGGGTAGGTGC
The DNA here is from genome assembly GCA_021442155.1 of Cymbidium sinense. Taxonomy (NCBI): domain Eukaryota; kingdom Viridiplantae; phylum Streptophyta; class Magnoliopsida; order Asparagales; family Orchidaceae; genus Cymbidium; species Cymbidium sinense. The sequence goes on from CM038219.1 coordinate 93,922,310, forward strand.
TTAGGTATTCAATAACCTAAGTAGCTTAAGGAAATAAAAATCCAACCCACATGTGTGGGAATGGTTATGAAAGTACTTAAATTAAATTCTTTAACTTAACTAATCACTAATTATGAGCCAATTGAATTAGGCCCTTTCTTTCCTAGGTGCATTATTGATTTAAATTCCTTGTGTGGTTTTATGTTATACATTGGCTCATTATTATGTGATTAAATATGTTAAAGTGGTGTAGGTAAGGGGTAATTAACACACTTAATCCACACCTTAACCTAACCAAAGTATAAAATTAATCTAATCACCTAAAAATTGAACTTAAATAACTCACACATGGGGGAATGGGTTAGGACCAACAAACACATCTCACATTTCTCAAATTGAAACCAAACTCAAACAAAATCAAAACTCTCGTTAAAATAAATTTGATTTACTTTAAATAATCTTGTTCATAGGATTATCTTTAGGAATTAATTAGGGTGGATGAATTTATATTGCTTTACTCACTTTATTTCTTTCCTAGCATGTTAAATGTGTATGTCATATGAAATTCATGCATTCATGCTTTTAAAAATCAAATTAAAAATAAAATGTCTCTTTTATGTCAAATAGCATGTTTTGGCTAAAGTAAGAATATGAATGGCTATTATCACTATTAAATCTAAAAATTACTTTCAAAGCTTATGAATCAAACATCAAAAATAAAAGTTATGCTACTTATAATTATTTATGACCTTGCATGTGAGTAAAAATATAAAGATTTGCATAGTGTGACTTTCCTTCTCTTTTCTTTTAGCATAGTTTTGAATAGGATTTGGCAAAGTGTATAGTTCATTTGAAAAGAACACAACACTTGCTTAAATACATTCCTATTCATTCCTATGTTATTACTTAAGAAGAACATCCACACTTATACATATAAATTTCATAAACAAATCAAACAAAAAAAATACAAACTTTTGCATCTTTCTTTTTTCCATTCACTTCTTTTGTACATGTATATGTATTTAAGAAAAGTGGTATATTAGTCTGGACAACCCCGGGGTTGTGAGGCTTTAAGTAGTCCTAGGTCTTGTACCTTACACCCAATACAATGGCGTCATACTCACTTATGCCTTTCATACATATATGTGTGCATATGAAAAATGGATTAAAGAATCCCTCTTTTTCTACTTAACAAAATCATGCATCATAAAAACATTCAAATTTCTCAAATAAATTCTCTTAGTATTCCAAACATTTCCATTTGCATGTATAGATATGCTAAGGATTTATTCATAAGCATGTTACACATGTTGGGAAAGAAATGAAGTGATGTGTGTTTTGTGATAATATTTCACTTTACTTAATCTTAAAATGCATTTCTTTTTTAATGGGTTTGTTTAGGAAAAATTTAAACTTAAGATTAATTAAAACACATAATAAAATATTCACTAAACAGAAATCAAATATGAATCTACCTTAGAAATTACTTAAGGTGGGGAGGAAAGAGAAGTTCTCTTTTCTTTTCCTCTCTTTACAACTTAGTAATTAATTGTAGGATTCACTTCAACCAAATAAAAATATAAAATAAAATCAACCAAAGAAATTAAATCACTTACATGAAACAAACCCTCTAAGTTGAACATTTTCATACTTAGAAAGCTTCAACCTTAAAGACTAGCTAAGCATACCACATAAACCTTAAATAGAACACACATTAGGCTAAATCACCATTTCTAGCTTTAGGTTAGGGTGGTGCATGGTTTGATATTTGCTCTTATTTTGTGATATTTTGTTTTAGTCTGGATGTTAGGGTGCATGTGCGTAGACTGAATGGTAGGGCGATCTTAGTCTAACTATTGTCTTCTGCAAGAGATTATGCTTAAGGGGCGCTGTAATAAAAATATAATTGCTTTTGCTATGCATGTGCTTATACCCCTAAGCATAATCTAAAATAGGCCAGGTGGACTTGGTTACCCATGTGTGGGGTGCTAAGTCCAATTTGTATATGTACATACTTGGGATTGTATGGTTTGTTTGGTTAATCTCTATTTTATAGGTGTTAATTAGATTTCCTTTTTCCCATTTTCATGTACTTTTATAATTAGGATTTTGTAATGATTGTTATGGGGGGTTAGGATGAACATTAGTCATAAGATCATGTCTTATGTACCATGTGAAGCCTTTGGAGCAAACACATTCCAACCAACCAAAAGAAGAAATAAGAAAGAAGAAAGAAGAAAAAAGAAAGAAGAAATGAAGAATGAAGACCCCCATAATATGAATTCTTTGCTTAATTGTAATTAATTCATTTGTAATCCGGGTTGTATAAGGGTAGAGCTCGGCTACCCAATTTTTTTTTTCGGGTTTGTGCGGTGGATCCTGACCACAAATGGCTTTTTATTCTTTTGTGCTTGTTTTATAAATTGATTGATGTTTGTTTAACTTGTGCATTAAGATGGCATCTTTTCCTAATTTCTTCCTTGCTTTGACGTATGGAATGGATGACGATTAGGCTCTTAGAAAAATAAATTTTCTATCCAATTAAATAATTCAAATTAAAAATAAACAACTCATAACCTCACCTAAAGCTTAGGTTAGAAAATAAGATAAAAGAATTAACAACCCCTTAGTTGGATGTTATCTTAGTTTTCTAACATCATGCATAAAAAGCATATTGTTTCACTCTTGAGTGGAGAGCTTCCACCTTTGCCAGAGAACTTGGCTTGACCTGTGAGAGCCATGATAGAAACACACCTCCTTATCTTGCTGATTTTGGCTCATAATCTAATTTCTCATGCATTAGGTATATAAATCCCACAGCCCATGTCAATTTGATTGTCCAAAATAAAAATAAAATGTAACAAAATTTGCATTAGATTTGAGTCATTAAAGCATGCACTACATGATATATTGTTTAAGGAATTAGTCTCTTTCTAAATAAATAATAGCTTAGCTATCTTGCAAAAGCATTTGACTTGCCTACATATTTTAAAATTCATAGGAGGAGTTAGTTGGTGGCCACTCCAGACGATTGTAATTCCAACAGCAGGTGGTTTATCCTATCTTGTGGAAATAAACCAAATACCCATTTTTGCATTAGATTCAGGTCATACTTTTGGCCCTCGCCAAAGCTCCCTAGATTTTGGTTCAGGGGTTGCTACTTCCCTTTGCAGGCTAGGAGCATAAATCATCACATCTTAGGCATTTCTATGACCTTGTATCATGGAATTATAAGCCCTAGCATTCTAATAAAAATTTAACTCAAATAAATCAATTCAATTTCAAAAATGTAAAACCCCACCATATGATAGTTTTGGGTGCTTACTAGGTTTTCTAGTATCTTAAGCACCCCCTACTTGTTTTCATTTGGCTTCGATAAGAACTCCCTCTTCTTGATCGATCCCACTTGACTTTCTAAAAATAAATCAATTGATTGATGGTCCTACCTTTCAAAATCTTTAGAGATATCAATCATTTACCTTAATCAAGAGTATTCCTAAGGAATCTTGTTCCTTAAGATGTAATTAACTATAGGGGCTTACCCCTATAGGGAACTTAACAAACCCGATTTAAAATGAACCTCGCTTTACTTTTTCATATAAATTAGGGGAAGAATCTATGGTACATTTCGAAGACCCATAGTCCTTAGGAGTCCTTATTGAGGTGATTAGGTCCATTGTAGGGTGGTGACTTCTATCTCTCGAGATAGTACACATCTCCTCAATGCTGTACCAAATCACTCTAATAAGAATATCTATGTGGCATCCCAATAAGGCGTAATTTTATATATATTTCTATTTTTTCATTTATCCTTTTTTTTCCCAAAAAAGGAAAAGGGGGATAGTTGAAAGCGGAGATATATATAAAATTTTTTCACCGCAGTTGCCAACTTAGAAATGCAATTTTTTAGCTCACTTGATGAATCAATTGAACTTAAACTTAAAAAAGCCAAGACTATGTTAGAAAAGAAGTTGAAGAAGGAGAACATATTTTTGGCTCCACAGATTGCAAATAAAAATTTTGTTAAGGGAGATCTCAATACTAAATTCTTCAACTCATTAGTTAAGAAGAGAATGAAACAAATTACAATTAAAAAAGATAAAAAAAAATCACTTAAACCAATAGATCACTAATCTAATGGACATATGGAATTCTATTGTACACTACTTCAAAGCTCTCATGGCACTTGAAGATATTGTAGCTCATGTCTAATTAAACAAATATAATAACTAACATATCTTTCATTGACATTAATAGAATTCATGATTTTGAAGATATTAAAAGTGATGTATTCTCCATATGCATAGACAAGACGGTGGGACTTGATGGCTTTATTGTAGGATTCTATCAAGCCATATGGAATGTGACTAGTAAAGAGGTGGTCCAATCCATACAAGACTTCTTCAAAGGTGAAAACATGCCCAAATACTTTTATTCCTCATCCATTATACCAATTCCTAAACAAACTTCTCCCATCACTTCGAATGTGCTCAAACCAATTAGCCTCTCCACAACTATAAGTAAATTCATTAGCAAAATTGTTAACAACAGATTGCAAAATATGCTTCCTAACATCATCTCCCATAATTAGAGTGCATTTATCAAGAGGAGGAGATATAAGTGAGAATGTGCTATTAGCTTAGAAAATGCTGAGAGATTTGAATATTAAATGCAAAGGGTCAAATACAACTATAAAACTATATTTGCATAAAACCTTTGATATAATCAGTTGGAGATTTATCCATCAATTTCTAATTATGAAGGGATTGAATAAATTATCAGTCCTTATCCCGAGGATCATCTCAAACAACTACTACTCAATCCTTATGAATGGTAACAAAGCTAGATTCTTCAAATTTAAAAGAGGACTTAAGCACAACGATCCTCTCTCCCCAATTGTTTTCATTATTGTTATGGATTATTATTATTTTGGTTTATTGACTTATCTATCTAATACAAACCCCTCTACTTATTTTGACACAAGGGGAGGAATACTAGTATCTCACCTTATGTTCATTGATGGCATCTTAGTGTTTTGCAATGGTTCTAGATCATCCATTAAAAAACTATATGGAAGCATTAAGCACTTTGAAGAAGTTTTTGGAATGTGCTTCAATAGGGATAAGTCATTTATCTCAACAACAAAATCTCAAAAACTAATTCTAGATGGATTAAAAATTACAATGGATTTAAAGCTAATAGCCAATCTACCAAATATCTGGGAGATCCTTTATTCATTGGGAGAATTAAGAAGATTTACTTTCATGATATATCATCTTTGAAATTCAAAATAAAATCATGTCATGGGAGATCTGACTCCTTTACTTTGGATGAAGGTTCAATCTTATTAAAAACATTCTAACTCAATTCCTCTTCATGTTTTCTAGGTCATTAACATGCCACATAGCACACAAAGAAAAATTGAATCATTGTTCAACTTCTTATGGGATGGAAACAAAAAAGACTATCACTAGACTAGCTGGAGAAGGACCAATAAGCCTATAGATAATGGGGGCCTCACTTTAAACCCCTCTAAGACATCATGGTTTACAACACCATAAAACTTTTGGATCAAATTTCGTCAATAGAACAACCTCTGGGAAAATTTTTTTATGGCAAAGTATGTAAGGCACACTGAATGCTAGTTCAACTGAGTAATTCATATTCACCAACCTGGAGAAGCATACTGAAATCATGAAATAGAGTTGAAACATTCCTTAAATAGCAAAATGGGGAAGGAAAAAAAATTAATTTTTGGCATGACATCTCATTACATGATGTAGCATTAACAGATTATTAACTAGAACCAACCAGTAAGCTTTCAGTTTGTGACTTCTTTAAATAGCAAGGAGCCAATCTAACTTGGGATGATGAATAACTTTTTAAAGTGTTGTGACCCAACATTGTATTAGACACAAAGCAAATCCAAATATTTGAAAACGAAAAGGATCAAGCAGTCATAATCAAGGACAATCAACAACAATCCCTTTCCAAAATAATCTACAAATCTTCCTTCACATCTGCACATTGTGACTGGGAAAATCTAATTTTAGCACCAATGATATAAACCATCTCTTTCTTTCTTCTACAAGAGGTTTGATCAGTGCTTTTTACCCTTATATGCAAGTGCACGTATTGAATCAAATAATATAGAATAAGTAGAGTGTCCTTCCCATGAGGATTACAACAACATTATATATTAATTTATATTAAGTTAATTATTAATATTTTTAAACCTAATTTTTATCCAACAAAATGTAAGTGTTTAATTAAAATTACTACATACTATTTTGCAAAATATTAAAAAGATAAATTTTTATATTTTTTTATAGAAAATATATATGTTTTCTTAATTTTAAAATAAGTACTCCGAATTTATAGAATCTTTTAGACTATGTATTATATTAAACTATATATTGGATTAATTTAAAGTTTGTAGTGTCAACCAGGAGCAAAAGTGTTATACTTTTAATCTCTAAATAAGTATAACCAAATCAATCCTTTTACCCAATTTTCTGTCTACTATGAAGTAACTTTTGATTGATTACTTTACCTATATTTCCCTTTAAATGATTACAAATCCTAAAAAATAATCATATATTTAATGACTATTTAGCTACCCGACCTATTTAAAATATTAATTATTATTTAATACATTTGTTTGACTTTTTTCTACTTGTTCCTCTAGGATTCCGTCGATATCTCAAGATCACACTTATTTTTAACATTGTAATTGGCCAGATTACAAGTAAGTGAAGCATGAAAAGAAGCAAAACACATTTATATTCAAAGCACAAATAATTTTCTTACATTAATCCACAAAAAAAGTCTAATACAATACAAACATTCTAAAAGTTTACATAAATTCAAAGCACTTTATAGATCAGTGCTCCATAATAGAGTGAAAGAAGGAGATCATATTAAACATAGTAAAATAAGACATGGGATAACTAGAGAAGAAAAGAAGGAACACATAGAGTAGATCTTCTAAGTCTACTCCTTGCAATCTTTTACTGCTTCTTCGTGGAAATGTCCAACATTCCCTACTGAAAATCCTTGGTTGTTGATGTCATTCTCCACCTCTTGCTTAATAAAATACTCTTTCACACTACCCTTATACACTTTCACATCACTTGGAGCATCACTCTTCAAGTGCTTTAAAAAGAACACACACACACCCCCACTTCAAAAGAAAAGTGAAAAAAAAATAATCTGAAAATGAACCCTATATATAGCCTAGACATAGCCCTGGTCGGTTGTCCACATGTTCCTACTATAATTGCCTTGAAAGTTATTTGAAACTATCACTAAACCATCACAAATTTATCCTATTAGGTCGTAGCGCTATGGCGCTATGGTTACTGCTTCTACTTCATATTTTTACTTTGGTGTTACGTCGTGGCGTTGAGCTTGCTGTAAAATTTTCCTGAACATGAGTCTGATATGATACCGCAATGCTACTGATATAGTGCCTAGGCACTGCCCTTATTATAAAATGCCAAAATTTAGGCAAATTATAGCATCGTGGCACTACTTTTATAGTGCCTAGCTGGGCGTAAATTCTTTCCTTTTTATTTTATTTTATTCTGATAATTTTTCTTTTACAACAAAAAAACTTAAAATAAATAAATTTTAACATACAAATACATGATAAAGGCAATATAATCACATAAAGGTTTCATAATTTTAACACTTATCAAGGTTATTTAATTCTACAATCCCAATTGATAATAAATTAATGGAAAAAACATCACTTTTGCTTCTTGATGCTAACAATGTCCCAACTTGAAAACAATAAACCATCTCTTCTTGAAATTCCATAAAGCTAATACAATCCGAAATACATTCAAATTTTTTTTGACTTTTAGCTACATAGGCATACAATTTTAGACTAATCCCAAACATTGTATCAATAGAAAAGCTCCATCAATTTTAATGCAAACAAGAATATTAGAATTCTAATATCACTTATAGTATATTGGTTCATTTGATCTGGCATGAATGAGACTAAGCATAATGTAGTTAAGAAAGAACCACAATAAATTATATAGTAAATATACACCCATCTACAAATGGCAAAAATGTATCGTACCCTTGGAAATTTATACCTGAAAAAAGAAAGACACCTACAATTTTTGGGACAAATTAATTGGATACGCAAGTTTACAAGCATATTATTTCACTAGATTAAGCCAAAAGAAGTTTGGTTGAAGTTCGAAATAGATGGTTCATTCAAGGTTAATACGTACAGAACTAGATCAAGTGGCATCTTAAGGGATTGGAATGGATGGGTAGTATGCACATTTCATAAACAATGCAAAGTTGTGAATTCCCTGTTTGTAGAAGCTGATGGGCTACTATTTGAACTAAGCCAAGCTTTTACCAATGACTTAATATGGATAGAATCAGATTCCCAAAGCTTGGTTCACATTTTCAACAAACTGAAAGCACCTCCATGGAAGTTAGTCTACATCTTCAACAGCATTTGGTGCATCAGCTTCCAAATGAACATGATGCTTACTCATACATTCTGAGATCTTCTTGCTAAGAAAGGAGAATCCTCACAAATTATTTCTAACTCATTCTTTGAACATGTTAAACCTTTATTTTTTTGTGAACAATGTTGGCTTGCCTTATGTGAGAGGTAGCTTTGCATAATTTTCTCTTTATCAATAAAAATTTGATCTCTTATGCTAAAAAAAGAAAAAAAAAAGAATGTTTTATCATATGGACACATTTATTAGACAATTTGGAGTGTTTAATAAGAGTTCCTTAAAATTTGATGTCAATCTAAGTCTAAAGTTTACTTGAGTTGGACTAAATTTAATCTTCTTAGTCTTTGGTCAACCAAATTTATATCCAGGGTCTAATGGTTATCCAATTCTTAACCAAGCTAGGAACATCTCAGGGTTGGGTATCTAAGATAATTGATCAATTGGGTTGATTAGGGTAGTTGTATATTAAGGACTTAAATTGGGTAAAGATAGGTGGGTACCTTCGACTTAGCCATGGGTAAAATTTTTGAGATTGATTTTGTGGATGGTTAAGCCAAACCTTAAGAGTCCCATAATCAATTATATAATAATTGAATCAATGAATTGGACTGAATAATTAAATCTAACACTTTTCATCCACTAGAGAATGGTTGAACTTTAGTATTGAAGGAGGTCTACCATAGGGATAGCTAGAGTCAAACTTATGATGTAAGAAAAATTTGCAAGTGGCCCTTCTATATGAGTTCTTCTTATAGTTTAAAAAGGGAAATCTAACATAGGTTTGGTTGAAGCTTTTAATATTTGAAGAGAATATGAGGTTGGGTCATATTGATATTTTTGAAGTCAACAGTCTATAAGATAAAAGGAGATAAGCATTTTCTTTAACTTTTTGCCTCATAATTTTGATGCTTTGTATATAGAAAAAAATCTTTATTATAATTTTATTTAAAATTTATTAGATCTTAACAAAGTGTTAAGATAATATCTGCATGTTAAGTTTCGATTGATATTGAAATAAAGAGAGAGTTATAACCTCAAATTAAAAAGGATGAAATTTATGTTCCTCTACAAGCTTGCTTCATAATGCCAAAGATATAAAATTTGATGTTCTATGAAGGATTTTAAAAACATGAAAATGCCTAAAGAATATACTTCAAATAGTTCTTAATGAATGTAAGATTGTTTAGCTAAAAATTCATGATTGATGTATTCTTATTAAAAAAAATGTCTTTCAATTGCACTTAGATTATATGGACTATTAAAAAAAGTTATAACATTGTTATATGGATATCTTATTCTTTTAAATTAATTTGTGCTATGGTCATTAATCTAAGAGAACAAGAAAAATTACGAAGTGATATTTTAATGAACTTATGCTATATAATATTTATTTCCATTCAATTTTTGTTATGATTGTGGTATACTTATTCAGTGGACTTGCACATTATAGATTGATGTATCCATTTTACAGGTAAAATATATTTATTTAATAATAATTCATATTTTATATGTAATAAACATAAAATTATTTAATGTATATGGTTTATTTAGTGTTGAATGACTATGTTGGTAATAAGGCACAAAATTAGGTTTTGATTATGAAAGGATGCATAATAATAATAATAATAATAATAATAATAATAATAATAATAATATAAATTTTATAAGAGAAATTTACATACATATCATACAAATCTTATCTATTTACAGTTCTAACATTTAAACTTTAATATTTACTAATATAATACTTTAGTGGCTCTATCACACTAAAATTTATACATAAAAAGATATATTCCACTTTAGAGAATCTAATATTAATGGTATTTTTTATGAGATTTAAACATTTGAGCATTATACAGGGAAATATTAAAGTTTACATATTGAATATTTAAATATATAAGAATTGTATGGTATAGATATAAATCCCCCCTTTTATAAATATATGTAAGAAATTATTCTTATATATCAACATCTAAACATAAAGGTGCCACTGCTAATGAATGACTAACATATAAATTTGTGAAGTTTGAATTTTTTGAAACATAGTAATATCTTTTATTTTATAAAAAAATAATTCTTCGTGCAAGATTAGTGATATTTGCTCCAGCATTATGTTAACATTACATTATATAAAAAACATTCAAATATACAAAAAAAAAAAAAAAAGAAAAGAGCTACTAAAATACACATCTTACACCCCCAAATATTGCAAAGCATATGAATGATAAGTTTTATGGTTATTGTATAAAGATTGTTTAAAAATTTACATGCCTTTTAAAATAATGATTGAACTGACCCAATTATAAACTAGGGCAACTTTAGCAAAACTCCTTTTATATTGCATCCTAAAAGAACATTCAAGGGAATCTTCTTAAAGGGCTTACTTTTGTTGTTATGCATAACTAAATCTTCTATGTGGAATATTTTTGTGTGTGTGTGTGTGTATTGATCATCCTTTTTCTTATAAAATTGAAAATTTATATTAAACTTTTCCTGGACTTGGATAGCATAATATCAAATTGATTATCCATATTGATAGCTATTGAGTTCATAGGCTTCAAACTGATAAAGATGCCCATTATATGGCTTGGAATCTTTATATAAATGGTATTAAAAAGTGATTTTCTAATGGAATGATTCAACATAGACTTCTATGAAGTGTGAAAATGCTTAGGGGATCAAAGAATTTCATGGTTTGGTAATCTTTCTAATAATATTTTAAGGACAAAAAAGATGTCACATGAGTGCAAAAAGAATTTGTTGATTTCTATTTTAAGAATAAAGCATAAAAGTATTTTAATTATAGAGGAATTAAGTTAGTGTGATATACATTAAAATTATGGAATAGAGTAAATAAACATAGGTCATGATGTGATACAAAAGTTTCTCAAAACTAGTTTAGATTAATGTTGGGTAGGACTATTATAGATGCTATAAAATTGTTGAGAGCTTTAATGGAGAATCATAGAGAGAGCAGGGAAGATAAACATATGATACTTGTTGATTTAATGAAAATATATGATAAAAATCCAAGAGAAGTGTTATAAAGAGTTCTAGAAAAGAAAGAAGTTAATATTACTTATATTCAAGTGTTTAAGGATATATATACTAGAGCTATTATTTGTGTTTAAATGAAAGAATGATTGATCAAGTATTTTCTTATGTTAGTTGGATTACATCAATTATTAGCTTTAAGCTCATATCCTTTTGCTTTAATTATGGATGTTCTTACTAAGCATTTATAGGAGGATATATCTTGGTGTATGCTTTTTTGCTGATGATATTCTTCCCATTGACAAGTCTAGAGAGGGAATTCAAGAAAAACTTAAATTATGGAGGTTAACCTTAGTGTCTAGAGAATTTCATTTGAGTGGATCTTATATTAAATACTTGGAGTGTAGTTATAAGTATAGAAGATCTAGTAGCAGGGTGGTGACAATGGGTGATCAAGTCATTAAAAAGAGTGAATGTTCTAGACATCTAGGGTTTATTGTTCAAAGTGATGGATAAATAGATAGGAATGTTATTAGTAGAATTCAATTTGATGGTTGAAGTGGAGGAGTGCATTGGGAATTTTGTGTGATAGAAAAATATTATTTAAACTTAAGGAAAGATTTTCAAAGATGGTGATGAGACCTCAAATGCATAAAATTTAGTTAAGAGTTGCAAAGATGAGGATGCTTAAGTAGGTGAGTAGCTTTACACTTAGAGACAAAATATGAAACAAACAAATATATATATATATATATATATATATGTGTGTGTGAAAATGTGTGTGAGTGTGTTGATAATATTAGAGTATGGTTTGGTCAAATGAAACGTCAATCATCTAATGTCTAGTTAGGAGAGGAGATGTGTAAGATTCAACCTATATTAACATAGGTAGTAGACCTAAGAATACTTAGCTAGAAGATATAAAGAAATGATCTTATTTTATTGGAATTAAAATGAGAATATGACACTAAATAGGCACTATGGAAAAATAAGATTTATGTAGACAAACCCATGTAGTGGGATAAAGGCTTCTTGTTGTTGTTGTTGTTGTTGTTGTTATTGTTGTTGCTACTGTTGTTGCTTTGGGTGGTCATTAGCTAGTCCTTGAATCATATTGCCATAGTGCAATTTTATTACATCAATTTAATAATCTATTTGAAAATGATAAGTTGAGCTAAATTGAAGCTTTAACATGAATAACACTACTTGGGCAATCTACTTATATCAATTATGTTTTTTTTGTAATTTTGACACTCATTGTGATTGTGCCCAATTTAAAACATCAAAAACACTAAGACAAACCTCATTTGTCACAAAGATTTGACCTAATTATTACTTGGATTTACAATGAACTATATATATATTGAAACTATGGTTGGTGGATTCAAAATGGGATTGAAGTGAGTTTGATTTAATGATATTGAAGGACACACTAGAAGCTCCTTGAGTAAGTCCCATTCTAGATTAATTACTCGATGCAATATGTTGTCAATGGTAAACATTAGCCTTGGTATTGTGATAGAGCTTGCAAAATTAATTAGTTGCAAAAAGGATCATATGAAATTTATCTTAATTTTTTCTTGAATGGACTCTTTTAATCCTCCAATATATATATATATATATATTGATTCAAGTTATTGATCTATTTCATTAATGCCATTGTAGGCAACATTGCTTGGAACGATATCCCTGAGAGTACATTTGGTATTGTAAGTGGAGTATTTACTCAAAATCAGATGGGAGAAAGTTTGCTTGGAACATTTTCTTTATTTAGTGCAATCACTTCACATTTTTTTTCTTATCAATAATGAGAATGGATTAACTGAATCCACAAAGCTCATACACCCCCTTCAATTTACATGAAACATATTTAACTTGCTCCTTCAACAAATTCTCTCTATTTATAAAATTGATGTGAATTAGAAAAAAGAGAATGAAATCAACATCCTCTTCACTCTTTAGCCAAAGACATGCTAATAATGCATAAGTCAAAGTCGATTAGAGCTAGCAGAGGATCCATTGCTATATAAGTATTATAAAAACAATGACACTCTAAATACTGGCCTCATTAAAAAAGCTCAAAAAATATCTAGTAACCATGTAGATGAATTTGGGAGTCAATATAACACAATCTAAAATTTGCATTAGATTTTGAAGATAAAATTATTACTATTTAAAGAGAGAGAGAGAGAGAGATATTACATTGCAATTTTATTGTCTATGATCATTAAGCAATTAAGGTATATTAAATCTTGTAAAAAGTGAGGTTACATAAAAATGTTTTGAAGTGAAGTTTTATTTTTATAATCATATTCCTGAGATTTGCTATTCATTATTTACAAATTTATAAGATACATCAAGCTTCTTATGTATTATACATTTCCAAATAAATATATTTGTTAATAAAAAAATGAATTCTTTAGCAAACTAATATATTGGAGGCTCCAGAGTTAATGAGAGAACTCAACCATTTGACCACAATAATAAAATGTTTAAATGAGTATTCAGCCAAAATGAAAAAGTTGAGTAGATGTATTTACTTACAAAGAGTTGTGAGAAGCTAAAGAGATAGAGGAAAGGGAAGAATGGGAGTTCAAAAAATGAGATAATGTACTAAATTACCCAATGATAAGGATTTTCATAGATACAAACAATAGGCCAAGATCAAGTTGTAGAGGAAGGTGCACCAACATCAATATCAATAGCTTATTATAGAAAGCTATTATAAAGCCACATATCATGTTCCCTTATCACTGCCCTGTAAGTTGATGGACCATTCTTGGATTGTCAATTGGTCCCATAGAGTGTGAAACTGAGTGGTAGAAGATCTTGAGTTAATGTGGTGAACAACAATATCTTTTGACTTTAGACAATCTCGAATAAAATGACAGTCAATAACAATATATTTAATTTTAGCATGAAAAATTGAGTTATTTGCTAAGGCAAAGTAAAAATGTTGTCACAAAATAGTTTAATATGTTTTAAGATTGTAAATTAAATTCATTGAGTCCACATAACCAAATGATATTAGCTATACCTGTAGCAAGAGCACAATATTCAAATTTAGTAGGAGAAAGAGCTTTCGTTAAATAATGACATTTTATTATGAAGTATAATAACAAATAATTCGATGTATGGTACCATTGTCAACAAGAAAATTTTGAAAATAATTATTAGAGCATTTTCCACGACCATCAGAATGGAGAATTTTTATTTGTTTAGGAAATTGGTTTTCAACAAATAATTTCAATTGATTAAATTTAGAAGAAACTTCTGATTTTAGTTTCATAGGGAATGTCCAATAATAATGAGAACCCGTCCACTAGTAAATAATAATATTATATCATTAATGAGACAAATTTGGAGATGGTCCTCATACATCAGTATGAATAAGTTTTAAAACATTAGAACTATTTGAGGAAGAAAAGACAAAAGACTGATGACTTTTAGAATTGAATAGGATGAACAATGAAAATTCTTTCTAGTTGGACTGTAAGAGCCAAGTTGATAAAGAAGGATGAATGGTTGGATGAAGGCTGACCCAAACATAAATGCCAAAGAATGGAAGTAAATGAAATAGTGAACAAGGAAAGCTTAGGCGACCTTGAACGGGAAGCAAGTTTCCTTTGGTGAAGTCCTTAATAACATTGACCGTGGAGAAAAATATGTTTGTTCGTCAAGTCCTTGATTCTAAACCAAATTTATCAATCGTAATAGAAGATGAATTATATTTTGTAAGCTTTTGAACAAAGAATAGATTATTTGACAAATGTGGAACATGAAGCAAATGGTAAAGATGGAGCTTACATGTTAGTATTGGCAAAATTCCTGATCTTGTGTTGGTAATAGGTAATTTATTTACATTTCCTAGGTGAATTTTTTGGGAAACAATTTTATGGTTATGGGGGAATGAGTTGTTTTGCATTTGCTATTAATTGCAAGGTAACTCTAAAGTTTAGCACCCAAGCAACTTCAATACTTAGCTAACTAGCAAGCAAAGCATGATGATTTGGTTGAAGGATAAATCAATCTTATACAAACATTTTAAAGTAGTGTGACCTTGTTTCTCATAAATCTAATAAATAACATTGATGGGTGATATGTAACCACCACGAGGAGCTCCACCATGCCCCATTCTACTATTGATGTGAGTAGAGGACCCCTAACCTCTATTTGAATGGAAGAATCAACCTATGTTGTGTCCTCAACCTCGATTTGAGAATATATTGCACATTGTAAAGACAACTCATGCTTAATTTTTTTGTAATAATGTTTAATTATTTTCTACAAAGAAGTGAATAAAAGTCATCCAAACTTATGAGTTCTAAATTAGTTTGAAATACCATCTCAAAAGCTTGATAAGTTGTAGACAATCCATTGAGTGTATATAAGATGATATCTTTTTAGATCAAAAGTAAATATAGCCGCTACAATGGCATCCACTTTGATCTTTATTTTAGAGAGATGTTGCATCATTGATTTATTCTTCATAGAAATGTGATGTTGTGGTGTTTATTTTTGGAATGTTCATGTGTGGACACCACGCAGATCATAGGGGGTACTTATTGAAGTGATTGGGTATGACATTAAGGTATGATGTACTATCTCGAAGGATAGGAATATCACCCTACAATGGACCTAATCACATAATAAAGACTCTTAAGGTATGATGGGTCTTCGTATGTGCTAGAGATATTTCTCCTACTTTACTTGATGAAGAGATGCTCTAACTCAGTGAAGGTCTTCACCCAACCGTTGGACAGTTCGGAGTACCAATCAAATGCGACCCCTACCAAGATGCTAACAAAAAGTCTAAACAGGAGTGTGCCACTGCCACCGACATTGCAACAACTGGCACTAAAATGTGCAATATGTTGTCATGGGTTCCTACTGTCATCAAAGATCTTGAAGGATGGTGGCACAAAACCCTTGGGGTATTGAACTACATTGAATTCCTCCGGGTAGGGTCTACCCTTTGGAATATATGAGCTCCCTCGAGCATGCACCAATGCTTCCTTCACCTATTGTTCTGCCATCTATTTAACATCCTTCTCATGCATGGAGGTGTTATCCATGACCTTCCAATACAAGCTACCAACATCATCATCCATGGGAGTGCATTTAGGATGATCTAAGGTATGTACTAACTCTGGCCGATCGGCCACCATAGGGGAAGGCTGTGAGACTGGGTCTGAGTTCTTTAAAGCTAGAACTACTGCCATCAATTCCTCTACCCTCTTCTCCATCCTGTCTATCTAGTCCTCCTTCTTCTTGAGCTGGTGGAGGAGGTGTTGAGTTGAGTGAGAGGTGTCACCATCCTCAACTACAACACCTTCTTGTCTATGTTGTTCCCTCTACAGGGATCCTTGTTGATCATGTAGACTTCGACTATGTTGTCCAACATGTCATCCTCATCGAAGTCAACTTTACCCTCTTCCTGCTCAGAGTGGCCACTCCCAACTATCGCCTTGACTGCGATATTGTAGTCTTCTAAGATGTTCTCTAATGAACGGTCATCTATTATGCTCAAAAACATAGACAGTGACCCGTGACTCAACTCCACTGTATGCAATGAATGCCTGAGTGGTGCACTCTGGGCTCAACTATCATGGGGCTATGTCGATATCCCTTATCCTCTTTTCCTCCAGCTATTGCGAAGGTGGAGCGACTACGATGCTTTTGGGTTGCCATTCCCTCTTTACCACAATAAGTGGAAGGTCAAGCAGGGGAGCTCAATCTCACCTCAACAGCTATAATAGATGGAGCATGATCCTTGGGCCGTAGACGGATCACTAAAGGAGAGGGTATCTTTTAGATTGGGGATTATTCAGCTTAGCAGGGATTGAGGATCCTGAAACTTGATATGATGAAGGTGGACGTGTAGAGTGTGTGATGGTAGACATCACGCCTTCCACCAGAGATCTCCTCCTGCGACTGATGGTGCCAAACTATACAATCAGAATGATCGGCTCTTATGGCTCTCCGATCAAGAAATTCCATCAAGGCGGAGGTCGTCGACTGCCTGGCGTACCTCCTCCTCTCTTGCTTGCCCGCTTGGGCAGCAACTCTAGCCTCATTGGCTCACTCTCTCTCTCTCTCTATAATGATCCTAAGGATCAGACTCCTCAAGTCATGAAGCATGTCGTTCCGCTGCGGCTCGCCAACTCCAAGAACGGATCAGATCAACATGGGGCTTCTCTATCCCTAGTAAGTGTCTCAAACTCGGTGGTGTGGGGTGCATCAATCCTATAGTAATCCTCCTCTCCTCAAGGCGAGAGGGGTGAAACCGCCCACTCAAGAGTGGAGAGGTCTCATGAGAGGAACCCTCCTCAGCAACATGAGAGTCATCATCTATTTGCCTCGCCTCATGCCTGTATTGTCACTTGACCTTGCGGTTCTTGTTGCGGTGTTGTATCTTAGTAAAATGGGAGCTAATACTAACCTCGAAGGTGGAAGAGACTATCTCAGAAGCTAAGATAGCCTTCCCCTTCAGAGCAGAGGGAACAATAGAGGTGGTGCTATCCCTCACTAGAACTACAACAGGGGCAACAAACTATGTTAATCGCATGGCATTGACGCATAGGGTAGAACTACAATGGCCTTCCTCTTCAGAGAGGAAGACTCAAAACCAGACTGCACATCAAAATGAAGAAGTGCTTTCTTGCATGCCACCTCTTCCTTGCTAATGAGTGGTGAGGGCTGGTCCTTCACATGTGACTTTGAGGTTCTCAAAGCCAAGTATAAACTGGATCACAGGGGTAGCGGTGAGTATGGCCTTATCCAAGGTCAAATCCACACTCGAAGCAAAGGAAAAGGTCAACTTTTCGGAAGACATGGTGGAAGCTGACTGAAGGCAGGAAGAGACTAACTAGGCTGATATCTTTGCATTGTTGAAAAAGAACCGGATTAGACCCTTGCCTTGAACTGTTGATTTGAATTGTTAACTTTGATTTGATTTTTGGAATTGAACCCACACTTAACAAATTTAGGTATGCTAAATGAGATTCATTATATTGGAGAGATTTAAGAATTTGAAGAAGAGACTTTGCCATGAATTATTGAATCTAAATTTGATTTTGATTTTGGGACCCACATCCAACAAATTTAAGTATGTTGAATGGGGTCATTTATTTTGGAGAGACTTTTGGAGATGTACTTATTGTATTCTTTTGTTGGAATCTGATGCTTAGCAAAATTAGGTATGCTAATTGGGGTTCAATTATATGTTTGAAAATTTTGAAAGCTTTTGTCTTAATGGTTTGATTGTTGTTTGTTTGATGTGTTGATTTGATTTGAAAAGAAGAACTCTCATTTAACAAATTTAAGTATGTTAAATGGGATTCAATTATATGTTTGTTATTTATTTTTGATTTTATTTTTGAAAAAAAGGGTAACTCTTGGTTGACAAATTTAAGTATGTCAAATAAAGTTCAAATACATGATTGATGTTTGTTGGTGGGGTTTGATTTTGTTTTGAAGATGAGACTCTCATTTAATAAATTTATGTATGTTAAATGGAGCTCACTTATATGTTTGATTGTTGGTTTGTTGATATGTGATTTTGTTTTGATTTTGAGGATTGAACTCTCATTTAACAAATATGGGTATGTTAAATTGAGTTCAAAATGTGTGTTGGATATTTTAATTTTAATTTAATTTTGAAAATGAAACTCTCATTTAACAAATATGGGTATGTTAAATGGGGTACAATTATATGTTATTTATCTTAATTTTATTTTGATTTTGAAAAAGGGAACCTTCACTTAACAAATTTGGGTATGTTAAGTGAAGTCTAATTTATATGTTGGTTTCTTTGATTTTAGTTTGAGAAATGGAACTCTCATTTAACAAATATGAGTATGTTAAATGAAGTTCAATTATATGTTGTTTATCTTGATTTTAGTTTAGTTCTGAAAATAAAATTCTCATTTAATAAATATGGTATGTTAAATGGAGTTGGTTTTGTTTGAACAAATTTTGGGTATGTTTGATTTCAATTTTGAAAATGGGATCCTCATTTAAGAAATTTAAGTATGTTAAATGGGGTTAGCTAATTTTTGAAAGAGGGTTTGAATATGTTTATGTTTTTTTGAAAGAGATGTTTGTTATTTGATTTAATTTTGATTTTGAAAAAGGGGAACATTCACTTAGCAATTTTTCAGGTATGCTAAATGAGGTTCAATTAATTTTATTTGAAAGATTTTGATTTTGTTTCACTTGATTTTGATTTTAAAAGAAAACCTTCACTAGGAAAATTTTATTATGTTAAGTGAAGTTCACATGATTTTGCTTTGAAAAGGTTTTGAAAATTTTACAATAGTTTTTATTTGTTTTACTTTAGATTCCATTAAAGTTTTGTCAAATATGAAATGAACCTTCACCAAGCTAGTGGTAAGAGGTTCCAAATTCTATTTAATTTATATTTTGTCATCTCCTTTCTTTAATTATCATATTATTACCTATTGGCAAACCAAATAGGAGTCGTAGGACTTACACGAGAGTGAGGTCCTAAAACCTAAATAATGCTGGTTATATTTGCTTGAGAATGAAATGAGCACAAGGCCAGTGGAAAGAAAGATAATCTCGGGCTTATACAAAAAGTCCACTATCGATGCTTGGAGATGATAATTATCTACTAGAGATGGAGAGAGTAACTATCCCCAACGGAGTCGCCAGAAAAATCTATAGTGTTTATTTTTAGATATAGGGATGCAGATCGTAAGAGGTACTTATTAAAGTGATCGTGGCGATATCGGAGATATGATTATCTTGAAAGACCTCTATAATGGACCTAATCACCTAATGAGGACTCCTAAGGCATGATGGGTCTTCAAATATATCAATGATTTTTCTCCTGCTTTCCATGGATGAATAAAGCAGAATTTATATTAAGTCAGATTCTTAAGTTCCCTATAGAGGCAAGCCTCCATAGTTAATTATATCATAGGGAATGAAATTTCCTAAGAATACTCTTAATTAAGGTAGACAATTATCATCTCCAAAGATTTCAAGGTTAGACTATCAAATGATTAGTTATGTTTGACAAATCAATTGAGAAAGTTCAATGAGAAGACTTATTTTTGGAATCTAAAAGGAGGAAGTAAGAAATGCTCATGATACTAGGAAGCCTAAAGAGCATTCAATTTATTTTATGGTGAGGCTTAATATATTCGATAGTGAAGAGATTTTATTCATTTGAGTTGAAATCTTATTAGATTGCTAGGGCTTATAATCCATCAACACAAGGTTGTGAAAATGCCTAAGAAGTAAGGATTTATGCTTGTAGCCTGAAGAAAATAGCTACATCAGATCTTAAATCTAGAGAGCTTTAATGCGAGCTAAAGCACAACCTAAATCTAAGCGATAGGTGGACATAAGGGTTTACGTCCACAAGAGAGGATAAATCGTCTGACTTCTAGACTTAACAACCACCTAAAGTGGCCGCCAGCTAACTCCTTCTACGATTTTAAAACCATATAGTCTGATGTCATTAATTGCAAGATAACTAGGGTAGCTATTTAATTTGAAAGAGACTAAAGTCCTAAATCCACTTCCTAAGAGACTAGAGCATGAGTGGTTTGCATATGACTTAATCTACAAATGCAAAATTTTTTCAAATTTATTTCATTTTTGACATGTCATTTAGACAAAGGCTTTGGAATTTTATATGCCTAAATGCATGATGAAATAGATTATTGGCTAAATCAAAAGAGAGAGGGTGAAGCTCCGTCGTCAGGGATTGCTCTCATAGGTCAAGTGGTCCTTATTATGTAAGGACGGAGACCCTCATTTTTTGCAAGAGTGATAAAAGATGCATGCATGATGTGAGACATACAACATTTAATTAAGTGGTTGCTAAATCTTTTAATTATGTTGATTATAGCCTAAGCTTTATGGTGTGGTTATGAGTTGCTTAAAATTTAGTTATTAGTGATTAGTTGGGTAGATAAATTTATTTTATCCTAAGAGCCTACCGCATCCAGGCTACTCATTAAAGCATTAATCATAAAGAAACTATAAAAAGTATGCAATTTCTAATGCACAATTTAAACAAATCATCAATCAATTTTATAATCTACTGCAAAAGAATAAAATGCCGATGCGGTCGGATACCGTCATACAACCTGAAAAAAGAAAAGATGGGTAGTCGTGCTATACCCTTATACAACATGAAGTATAAAAGAATAATTACAATTAGAATGAATAAATGTTATGGGGGATTTTCATTCTTCATATCTCTTATCTTCATTTCCTTCACTTCTTTCCTTCTTTGATTTGAATGTGTTCTAAGGCATCACAGGGCACCCTAGGACTAAGCATTCTATCCACTGCTCATTATAATCCCCCATAGCACTAATCCTAATTCATATTGTCAAGAAATTACATTCATATAGAAAAAGTAAATCTAACTACACCTGTAAAATAGAGGTTAGCTAAACAAATATATAATCTCAAACAGGTATATATAAATTTATATTTTAGACTTAGTTCCCTGCACATGGGTAACCAAGCCTACCTGTCCTAACTTAGATTATGTTTAGGGATTTAAGCAACCTGCAAAGAGAGCATTTATGTTTATTTTTAAGCAACACCTTAAGTACAATCCCCTGCAGAAAATATGATTAGACTAAGAGTGGCCTAACATTCAGTCTACGAGGCATACACTCTAACAACCAATCTAAAATATTACATCACAAAATAAAATATATATCATAACATACATCATCCTAACTTAGGACTAGAAGTGGTGACTTAATTCTATAATGTGTTAAGGCTTCGTGTGATATGTCTTAACTAAACATTATAGTTATGCTTTTCTAACAGTGAAAAGATTTAATTTAATATAAAGGTTGGTTTCATTTCAAGTTGTTTAGTTGATTTAAGAATTTTAATTAGTAATTTATTTGTTTTCACTTGATTCACACTTAGCATCTAAGTGTTTTAAAGAGAAGAAAGAGGATTGCTCTTTCATCCTACCTTAAGCCGCCTTCTAAAGCACATTTTTATGATTTAGTTTCCTTTAATGAATGACTTATTGAATATTTTTATTAATCCAAAGTTTAGATTAACTTTAAATAGTCTTATTCAATATGAAAGATATCTTTAGATTAATTTAATTGAATTACTACCATATGACATATATCAAATTATTCTTTTCCATCACATATAATATGTATATGATTTTAATACATAACAGTATCTATACATACTAGACATATTTTAGCACACTTGAATGATGAATTTATACATTTAGAACTTATATTCCATTTGATTGAGTTATTTAATACATGTAAATTTAAAGATTTATCCAAATTCTTATACAAAAATATATAAGAATGAAATTAAATAAGTACATGTCATTGTTAACCACGAAAATGAGGTAATCAAATGACCTTCATGGGCTACTTAAAGCCTCGTATTTCCAAAATGTCCAGACTATATACTTATTAATATTCAAACTTATATAAATCTATATATGAATCGCAAGAAAGAGAACATTATCTTACATGTAATGTATGCTAATGACTTTGGTAATTTTGGATGCATGTATTCTTTAATAACAAAAGGGGGTTTTCATCTTTTAATTAAGCATATATACATATGTATAAAAGATGTAAGCAAATATGTGTCATTGTTAAACAAGAAAAGTGAGCTAATCAAATGATCTCCTTTAGCCTACTTAAAGCCTCATATTCTCGGAATGTCCAAACTAAACACTTGTTATCTTAGGTACATATGAATGTATACACAACCATAAGGATGAAAACTATGCAAAGATTGTATTTTTCTTTAGTTGAATTATTTAAGCATATGAATTAAAGTTCTACCCAAATTTTTATACAAAAATACATAGGAATGAAATTAAATGGATATGTGTCGTTGTTAAATTAGAAAAGTGAGGTAATCAAATAACCTCCTTGGGGCTACTTAAAGTCTCATATTCTCGGGATGTCCAGACTATATACCCATTATTGTTCAAACTTATGTAAATCTATATATGAATCTTAAGAAAGAAAGAGCTTCACTTCACATTAAGCTATAAACACATGTAAATCCTATATGTATTCATAACTATTATCTCTCCATATGTTATTATTAATTTATAAGCTTTGAAAATTAGATTTAAATTTATTAGTGATAATAACCACGCATATATTAAGTTAAGCCAATACATGCAAGCTTATATAAAGAAAATTCATTTGATTCATTTAGATTTGAAAACATGAATGTATGAAACCATATGGACATAAAACATTTAAAGTGATTGGAAAGGAATAATTAAATAAAAACACATGGTTCATTCAACTAAATTAATTCCTAAGGACAATCACATTAAATAAAACTATTTAAAGAAAATCAAAGCTTATTATTAATTTGATTCTTGGATTTTGATTAATTTGAAAGAGGAGAACTTATCATTTGTTGTTTTAATCCTATTCCCATATTGGTGACTTAATTGGTTTAAGAAAAGGTAATTAAGTTGATTTTATGAATTAATTAAGTTGGATCATTAATTAAATCAATTAATCACCCTTACCTATGTTTTTTTGACTTGATTAACCACTTGATTATGAGCCACAAATGATATGAACATGTGAGAAAATAAAATTTCAATGCTCCTAAAGGGACCTAATGCAAAATGGCTCATAATTAAGGGTTAATTAAATTAAAAAAGTTAATTAAGTACTTTTATAATTTTTCCATACTTATATGTTAATCATAATTTCTTTAAAGGTCTTTATGTTACTAAAAACATAAAAAGAAACCCTTAATCTCATTATTAATTATCTGATGTACTTATGATTACAGTTTGATTAATTAAGCCAATTAATTAATTAATTAATTAACTCTTAATTAATCTTCATATTAATTAACTTTCGTTCAAAATAAAGTGGACTTAGAAAAAGAAGCTATGAAAGAGGTCTGAAACCCCACTCCCCTTATCCATTTACTATTAAATAGTGAATAGTGAGCTTAATTAATTTATTATCTAAGGTGTTAATTAGCTATTAAGTGGATTAAGAGAGTAATTAGAGCTTAAATGATCAATTCCTAATTAACCAAGCAATAAATCCCAAGAAAATTATGAGAGGCATAAGTCATCCCATTAAACTAACACACAAAGTTTGTGATTAATTACTTAAGTAATTAGGGCTTGAATTAAGCTAATTAAGTTTTCATTTAAACCTTAATTAAGCCTTAATCACTATTCAAAATTAATTGAAATTAATCTTAATTAAATCTCCTATGTTTTATCTTTAAAATGAATATTTATTTATATTTTTAGATTTTTCCACAATTTGTTATGAATTTTCAACAATTTTGCCATTAAAATAATTAATTAAGCCTAATCCCGTCGGTGCCACGTAGAGCATTGACATGGCACGCTTTTCACATGGTTCCATGAGATTGATTATTTAAATGCGTCTGAGTCAGCGCTGACGTGGTTGGCGGCAATGGCGATTTCATCCCCGCAGTCTGATCTAAGATCGGATGGTGGAGATCAACCCACAGTTTCTATAGGATAAAATGAGATCAGATCTAACAGATTAATCACAGTCATCCATTCCGATCATGCGGAACAGAAAACGCGTGATCTATCGTCTCCTGAGCGATGGGAGATGGACACCGCCCGTCTTCCTTCACTCGATCCGATCTCACCCGATCTCGGATGACCACAAAATCGATCCCACACCTTCACGAGGAAGATTTGAAGGAATCCAATAATTAAAATCGCATGGCATACAACTTTCTTCAAAAGGCCTAGAAATTTTTTTCTAAAGCTCGGTTTAATGGAAATTACCTCATCGGAGCTCAAGATCGTCGATGCAACTATTGAGAAAGCTTCGATTGGAAGAGGTGAGGTTCTACCGGACATGCGTGATGGTTCCATGTCGTTGGCTCTGTGGACCATGAACCAATGATTTGCAGAGAGATATTGATTGAAATGGCACCTCCAATAGTCGTGGAACTCGGGGAAAGTGTCTTTCTCACTCGATGGAGGCAGGGGAAGGTGTGGGTGAAATTAATTTGAGTTTGGTTGAGATTTGAGCGAGTTGGATTGAAGAATGCCTTGCCCTATTTCGAATTAATGGACTCCAACATCGGGAAAGAACGCGATGCTAAGGGAGTTCATTTTGGTGTGCTCTAGCTCTCTAAGGATTCAATTGTGTGATTTGAATCAAAATGAGGGGTATATCCCCTCCTTGGATCAAAGATTTCTCCTCAATTTGGCCGACGCCCACACCGAAAAGAAAGGTCAAGCTAAGGTGGCTCAAATTGGTTGGCCAAGAAGCTTGGTGACTCAAGGCAGCCTCCCTCTTCCTTGGATCCATTGGGTTCGGCTAAGGCGGGGAGGTAAGTTAACTCACCTCCCTTTGGTCCATGACCGACCTATCCCACTTGGGTCGGGATAGGCATGTAGGTAGAGTGTCATTTTGCATCATGGGCAGCTGCCAAGGGTAAAAGGGAGGAGCTGACTTGCCAATTTGGGTATAATCCCATATGGGGGAGCTTTAGCCAATGGGTAATGCCTGGGATTGAGTTCAATTTAGGTTGGACTGGTTTATGGTTGACCCAAGGTGAGTCTAGGATGGGTTGGGTCACGTTTTAATGGGTTTGGACTTGGTTTGAGTGGGTTTGGCTCAATTTGACCCATACATGTCAAATTGGGCTAGGTTGGGTTAGGTTGACCAATTGGTCAAATTGGGTCAAACCAAGGGTTGAGTTAAGTTCAAATGAGTATTTATGATGTTTTGGTTCAATTTGTTTGGTTTAATTTGGCTTAGATTTTATTTTGACCCATTTGGATTCATATTGGTTTTGGTTTGGCATTAGTTCATATTCAATTTATCATTTGAAGATGATTATAGGCTTTATTTTCAATCAATTTGGATTTGATTTTGGGAATGATTATAGGCCAAATGGGTCAAGTTGACCAATTGGCTTGGTTTAGGCATTGGTTCATATTCAATTTATCATTTAAAGATGATTATAGGCTTTATTTCAAATCAATTTGGATTTGGGAATGATTAAGGCCAAATTGACCATTTAGGTCAATTGGTCAAATTAGATTCAATCAAGGTTTTAATCATATTTAATAATCAATTTGAAATGAATTTGATTCATTGATTTGAATCAATTTATATTAGATTTATATTTGACCTAATTGGCCTTTAGGTCAAATTGGATCAACTTGGGTCAAGGGGCCAATTGGGTTTGATTTGGCTCAATTGATGGTCAAGTCATGTTCAAGGATTGATTTTAAGTTGGTATGAAACATTGGTTTCAATTGATTTAACTCAAGATGAGATTTGGATCATTTGGCTCATGTAGGTTAAGTGGGTTAATTTGGTCAAATGACCAAATTGACTTGGTTTGACCCAACGATTGCAATTGATCAATCAAGGATGATCAACAATCAACATAGGAGATTTTGGATGGTTTGGTTCAATTCAATTTTAGTTGGATTGAGATTTGGCTCAAATGGGCCCTTTAGGTAATTTTGGGTCAAGTGAGCCTAATGGGTCAATTTGGCTTCAATTTTGAGTTGAATTGGGTTGAGTTGAGTTTGATAATTGGTTTGGAATTGATTGATAGCTTCGATTGCAATTGATTTGGGTTCAATTGGATTTTGGCTAATTTGGATACTATAGGTCAAATGGGTTGTGTTGATTGAATTGATTTGATTTTGGGTTTGATTGTTTTGATTACATTTTCTAGTATGGTTTGGAATGATGATTGAAGGGTTGAAGTGGTTTTGAGAAAAGCAATTGAGTTAGGTTTAGGTCGGAGGAATTTGGTTAAGTGAATAGGATTGAATCATGGGCTTAGGTTTAGATCATTTGGATTTGATTTTGGCTTGGAGTTTGTATTTGAGTTGGGATTCAATTGATATTGGGTTATATTGATTTGAGGTTAGATTTTGGCTAAGGAGGTAGGCAAGAGTCTTGGTTAGGCTATAGGCTAGGTGGGTTTCCTTAGGTCCTAAGGCTTAGCCTAATTCTATGGCTAATCCTTCTAAGTCTCTAGGTTTGGGTTAAGTGTTCACTTAGCCACTAGAAGTATCTTATAATTAAGAAGCTCTTAGTGTCTAGAAGGCTCCTAAATCTATGATGAAGAGATTGAATTCTCACTCCAAAAATGAGGTCAACATATGTAATTAAATTTTTTTTCAACTGAATGATCTGAGAGCAATTTGTAGATTGTAAATGATGCTTAATAATTGTGCAAATTTTCGTACATGAATTAAAATTAAGAACATAAGGGAGAAGTGAAGTTGATATCGTGGAATATAAAGCTACAACCAAACTTATGGATACATTCTTCATTTATTTTTTAACTTTTTTCATACATGTTTTCATCATCAATGAAAATGAATATATATAAGTTTGTGATGAATCCCCGCCCCCATGCACGAGTAATTCATTTAATTAGTAATTTCTTTACAACTAATGTCTCTCCTGATATTGCTCTATTTTGAATAGGCACGTGGATAATTTATAAATTTATTAAAACAAAGTCTCCAAAATAATATCTAAAAAATGATGAAGTTGACATCTTTCAATATAAAACCTAACAATCATGTTTTTATTTTATGATCTTTAGCTTGATAGATGATCATGATGTGGTTTGAATCTCACTATAACAAAAAAATTAGTGATTTTAAAGTTGATGGAGAATGGGTTTTACCTTATTTTGGCTATGCACAAAATGACATTAATGCTATGAGTATCATCTTATTGGGTATTTACTTCTACTAAATTTTATATTACTTTTCATATAAAAATGCTTACATTGCTCTTAATACTACTCATCTTCATGTCACCTAGAGTAATCTTATTTGATTTAAAGGATGTGCCATTAAATATGTTTGTATAGAAAATTACTATCAAAGGGATTAAAATAAGAGATGTACTAGTTGATATATGTATTTTAATTTCTTAAGATTATGTTTTATGTACATATTTTCTTGAATCCTATTCACATCTTTTTATTTAATATTCATTTGAGTTAGAAGCTCTTAAAAATGGCATTTCTAATTGTTCTTTCTTTTGCATTAGATGCCCTTCCTTTCAACTATTGTCTCATGTTGAGAACATTGCTAGCAAAATTAAAAACAAAACTATTTTATTATTGTTGTTCATGCCATAGGTCACTTCATTTGGGTGATGCAATATTACCATTATTGATGATGCTATATCTATTATTTTATTGAAAGAGAAAAATCCCCTTTGCTAATTTTCTAAAATGTTGGAGAGAGAGAGAGAGAGAGAGAGAGAGAGAGAGAGAGAGAGAGAGAGACTAAATAGCATTCTCATTCTTTATTTTTGATAATGACAATTGGATGGGCATGGCCCTCATTTTGCTCCAAAAAAGTATGAATCAACCTACTATAAAATTTTGAATTGTAATGAAAGAAAATTAAAAAAGAATGACTTTGAAGCAATGTGTAATTACCACAATCATCCTAACTTCAAAGTCTCTGCCTTTGATTTAGAATCCAAGTTGGTACTATATTAATGATTAATGTTTGTTAAAAAGAAAAATAAAAGTGCAATCATTTTCCTTCTTTCAATCTCATAATAAAAGAAAAAAAAAAAGGAAGATGCACTTTTAATAAACAAAACAAAATACTTTTACATCTGAATTCTTATTTTCTTTATTATATATACAACATCCCATTATGAGAAATACAAATAATCTACAAATTAATCTAAAATAAAGATTAAGGGGATTACAATTTAACATTTTTTTTTCTAAAACCTAAATGTTACTAACTAAATATTTGCACAACACTGACAAATATATCCCATTTATATTGATTGAGCCTTCAAAAGCGGTTCACTTTTATAGAGACCCAAGTCATTTGATATCTTTAAGCATAACTGTAAACAATAACAACAACAGAAAACATATCAAATTAATATGACTTTATAATAGAATATCATTCTTTATCATTTAATATTTTATATTTTCTTACTTTTAAGAAAAATAAAACCATGATGCAAATAAATTGAGTGAATAATTAATATAAAAAAAACAAAAGTGGTAGTTGAACTGAGAGCTAGTTGGGGGAGATGCAAGCCACCTCGAAATTTAGAGTAAATATCTTAATATTATATATTATATTGAAAGTTTCATAAACCCAATTTAAATAAATGATAATAATTTAATATCATTCCATTTAAGACTAGTTATCGATAATATACTTTTTGCATAATATTACTCTTTTTAAAATTATAATTAGGGTTGCAAATGAACTGAGTGTTCGATAAGTTACTCGTAACTCAATTCAATTAGAGTTCATTCATGATTGTTTGATTAACTAATCAAATGAGCTTGAACACTTATGTAAATACTCAAATGCAAAATGAACAAGTTTGAACAACTTGTCGTTCGATTCATTTATGTTCACGAACAAGCTCGTTAAGGAGCACGAATATGGCTCGATTATTGCTCGATTAAGACTTTTTTGTGAATAGTATTGTTTAAAATTTTAATTTTAGGGCTTAATAAGCTTTAATTGATACAACTCATATATATTTATAAACAAGCAGCTCATGAACAGACTTGATTAAAGCTCATTTGTTTCATTAAACGAGCTACTTGTTAACAGGCTTAATAATCTAATGTGAACTGAGCTCGTGAACAAACTCAAATAGAGGTAGAGGTCGAAAATGGTAAACAAGCTCAAGCTTGATAATGGTAAGCAAACTTGAACTTGAACACACATGCTTAGCTCAGCTCGATATTTGCAACCTTAATTATAAATATGTGAAAATATCAATGACATTAATTAATTTAATTATATAGTTTTCATTTTTTATTTACTATATATATGACAATTTTAGAAATTATTGAACTTAAAAAACCCTAAAACCATTCTAACCCCCTTAATTCTTAAAACCCTTATGTTCTCCCTTTCTCGCCTAAATTTCAAAAACCATCATCTTCTCTTTTCTCTCCCAAATTCCTAAATACCTTTGCTTTCTCTCATTATATCCTCACTATTTCTCAAAGAGATTATCTTCTCTCCTTTCCACCCACAAATGACTCAAATCCTAGTTCCCCCTTACTATTCTCAAATTTTTAAAACCTTCATGTTTTGCCCTTTCTAACATCAAATTCTTAAAACTCTCATCTTCTTTCACTTTTGCATCTATTGGTAGAACATTTTACTTCTAGCATTTTCACCATTATTTGCACTTTGCAACTTATAGTATATATTTGAAAAATGGCAAATGATCTTTTATTAAACATTGCAAAGAAAGTCACAAGATATCTTGAATAAAATTTAATTATTATCAACAACTAAACATCTTCAAATATGAATGCTCCCTACACTAGAGATTGAGGATGCTCTCCTCATAGAAAGGACACTATTATATTAGAGCATTATTAAAAAGCTAACATTTTTATAGGCACTTCAGATACAAAATTGTAAGAAATAAATAACAAGTTAAAGAACATGTCCTACAACTACAGATCATTAATTCTCCCTTAGTTCATCGGCATAGTACCAATTATTCAAATAAATGATATTTGCCACTTTGTAAATAGATTTAATTCTGAAGAAAATATCATTAAAATAAAGATTTTTTAGTATCTCTCCATAATTTTTGACTAATGTCAAATGTTGGCAAAGATAAAAAAAAAGATAATTTTCTTATAAGTTTTTTAAATTTGCAAGTTGTTCCTATTTGCAAACATTTTGCATTTGTTTTTCTACTTATATTAATTTAGAAAGATGAACCAGTAATTTCAATTTATTTTATTAGATTTTTATGTTTATCACTCCTTTCTTTAAATTCTGGTTTAACCACTTAATAAAAGAATTAGAAAGAGAACTTGCCTGTCTATACAAAGAAGAATTCCCATAAGCTTTCCGTAGTTCCACAACGTAGAGGGATGGGCTGAGCTCAAATATCTGAATAGGAACATTAAACTATTTAGTTGAAGATATCAAGTTCTTAATATATGTGCTTCTATGAGTACGGCCATAAAAGAAAGAACTCACCTCCGCAGCTATAGAAAGGGAGCCTGGACTGCTTTTGGCTGTAAAGACTCTAGTTTGCCGCAAGAGCTTTAACTGCAGGTAGTACATAAATGCTTGCAACTTAAAACAATGTATGGAAACAAAATGTGGAAACATGCCAAAAACATGATTTGATAACAATGGTAACCGCAGCTAAAGATATCATTGTCAAGCATATAATTTTCTCATGGATGTATTATAGTACATGATCGGTTAAGTTTCAAAGCATATAATACGAACCTTTTGGTTTCCACTTTGAACTTGGAAACCCATCTCAGTAAAAATTTCATCGATCTTTTTAAACAAATTGTTTGGAGAATAATTTGATGTGAATCGGATTTTCCTTTCAGAGACATCCTGCAATTGTCAATGAAAAAGTTTGTTGTAATCATTTTACAATTTTTCATGAAGCTACCTTCAGAAGTCGGCCATCTGTCTGTAGGATGGGCTCAATTGAAAAAACTAAAGTAGGATGAGGTGCATGTTCTTTGAACCTTACCTCTTTTTCGAAAAAGCCTGAAAGATCAAGGCATGAAGACATTCCTATGAGCTCAAATGCATTGATTAGAGTGGGTATGTTTCTATGCTCATCTGCCTCGTTGGACTGCAATGTAAACCACGCCATTGGTTTTAGATTTAAGATCTAACTTAAATGATGTACATTACAAAGTTAAGGTAGATGGCAATTACCACAATTAGTGATAGGGATTCATCATCTGGATATATGTCATCATCATAGGGAACAGCCGGAGTATAATCTTGCATAAACCAAATATCTTCCTTGATCTGAGCTACATTTATCCGAGTTCTAGGATTTGGATCAAGAATCCTCCTCAGCATGTTTTGAGCACCCGCAGAAAGGCCCTTGGGGATCTGTGTATCTCCCTTTATAATCTGAAAAGAAAACAACATTGTTTAATTCAAAGGACTACCTAAGTTTGGCATCATAAGAACATGCACCAACATAAAAGATCTAAGTATCAAGGTTTGCAACAGCTAGCAGTTTTGAAAGTTCGATCGCTTAACAATTCACATTAGGCCTTCCAAACCTTTTGGTAAAGAACCACAAGATTTCGGTCATCAAATGGAAGTGCTCCAACAAGAATGATATAAAGGATTACACCACAAGACCAGATATCTGACATGGCACCATCATAACCTCTGTTGGCAATGACCTGAAGAAAATGCAATATAACATTTCCACTTAACTTTCCATAAGGATGTCAATCATGTCTGTATCAATTTACGAAAAACATCAAAATGTCACCTCAGGGGCAATGTAATTAGGACTTCCACAAGTTGTGTGCAATAGTCCATCATTCTGTCAACGGAAATAACAGACATGACTGTTTAACAGGAAGTTTTTCCGAAGTAACGTTTTATTGTAGCTGCAATAATTTCATAGACCACATACCCCAAGATGTTGGGACAAAGCACTAAGTCCAAAGTCACTTATCTTAATTTTTCCATTTGTATCAACAAGAACGTTTTCAGGCTGCATCAAAAAATTGGAATTATTAAGACAAGATTATGCTGCATACGCTTTGCTTGTAGATCATTAGTAGCTATGCTTTATGTTCTTTACTTGTAATTATTAAGACAAGATTATGCTGCTCCAGAAATGCTGATTAGTACCTTCAAGTCTCTGTGATAAACTCCTCTCTCATGACAGTAGCTTATGCCATCAATCAACTGCTGAAACAGGTTACGGCCAACCTGTTCTGAAAGCTTTCCATGCGTTGCCTTCAAAATAAGCCCACAAGAAAATATATACTTCATTTACAATAATAGCTTTGCTGCACATTTGTATCAGAGATAACGTACAAGTACAAAATTATTGGCAATTAACAAAGAAAGGTAAAGCCTTCTTACTATTTTATCAAATAACTCGCCGCCATTGACGTATTCAAGCACCATATAGATTCTGGTTTTGCTTGCAGATACCTGCCATTATTAATACAAACCACATAAATTATGGTCCTTATAAAACTTATAAAAAAAAAGTGTTTGTAGAAGAAGACAGTGTGTCGTAGCGAAGGCTGACTAGATTTTAGCAATGTGGATGATGATTTTTTGTACTGGCTAGGCATTTCAATTATAATAGATAATACACCACCAACATATGACAATGAGAGGAAAAAGAGCAGTAGTTTCATGCACTCTAACAAATTAATCATTTTCCAATTGAGCTTCGTTTGCTCCTACCAGAACGAAAAAGCTAAACAATTTTTAACTAAGAGATCAAAAAAGTTGGCACATCGCCAAATAGGAAGCGGGATTCGGTGGGGATACAAAATCATGCTGATCTCGTGACTGTGGCTCCACCAAATGGCGATTTTTTTATTGGAATAAGCCTTCCATTAGGACCCGCTAATCACCATGGTCGTTCATGCATGATGGACTTTAATATCTCAGTCAATCATCCACCATCCAACGCAATGGAACCTTATCACAATTTTAATGTGGGAACTTCTAAACTTTAAAAAAATGTTATTTTTAAATAATTTTAAAAAATGTTATTTAAATTAATTTTAAAAATGCTATGCTGTCTAATTCATGGCCAATTAAATATTGTGATGAACTAGCGTTTAAAGAGATAGATATAGAGAGAGAGGAAAAGAAAAAGCTTAAAAATCTCATGTGACACATTGCATATGACACTTCTTATCTGCTCATTAATTTTTTTTTACTCTAAAAATAAACGTAGTGAGTCAAGCTGATCTGAATGCTCGATAAATGACTGGTGAGTCGAGCTCGATGAGTTAACAACCCAAGCTCAAGCCAATCCCGACTCGACTTGTTAGCTTACGAGCCAGCTCATTTAATAAATATTAATATAAAATATATTAAAATATAATTATTTAAAATATTTAAAAATTATATCTTAATCTCTTATTTAATTAATTTATTATTATTTTACTTCTATTTTTTAAATTTTTTATTATTTTTATCATAATAATTAATTTTGAATCATAATATTTTATCTCTTTCATAGTAAATGAGTGGGCTCACGAACCGGCTAGAACTCATAAAATAAAGTTCGAGCTTGAACTCATTCGATAAATTAATCAAGTTCAAGCTCAAGCCAATGGTGGCTCCTGCTCGGCTCGACCCACTTACACCCCTAGTTCTAGTGCCCTAATTTATTTGATTCAGTGCACAGAAGTTCTTTATGGCCTAGAAAATTTGTCCTTTCAGGAAAATGATAAATGGCATATTGTTAAAAACAGGATGAACCAGAATATTTTATATTCCTATATTTTAGGTAGCATATTCCAAATTGAGCAAACTTTCATTTCTCTGCTACAACTACATAGGAACAGAATCCCTCTGCCAATCAACTGTACCCAACGGTGTCGCATGAAAAAAAAAAAAATTACTCGAATCATGGTAATATTAGGAAGCAGCGAAGAATTGTTAATTGCCGATAAAAAAACATTTTTTTTGCAAAATATTGGACTTTAATGGCTTCAACAAATATTTTTTTTTCGATAAATTAAAAAAAAAAGTATCCGAGGAGAAGCAAGGGAAAAAGGAAAACATGAAAAACAGGGGAGTCGAGATGTGGGGAAAAAAAACCTCATGGAGTCGGACGACGTTGGGGTGCTTCAAAAGCTTGAGCGTCGCTATCTCTCTCTTTAACTGAGACCGTTTTACGAATAAAAAAAAAAATTAGATCAATGCATTCCAAATCCGCATCCCCCCCTCCAAAATTACTTGCTAGAACCAAAAAACAAGAGAAAAAAAAAGTATCATACAACTAAAACCCCCAATGCTTACCTGCTCGTGGATCTTCAGGTCTAAGATCCGCTTTCGATCGAGGATCTTCACAGCGAATGCCTCGCCTGTGTCGACTCTCCTCGCAAACTTTACTTTCCCGAAATTCCCTTCTCCTAGCGTCCGCCCGAGCTCGTATTTTCCCTGTTTCATCCCTGATTTCCCTCTCCGACGAACGATGGCGAAATTACTGCGAGCACCGACAGATCAAGCTGGCTTCTCAATGGTGGCGTGACGGTTACCTCAATCTCCTCTGGGCTCGGATCCGCCCTGCCGCTATGTAAAAGTTATATAACCTCGGAGGAGCAATGGACCCCATCGGTCTGCTTCCTTCCTTCCTGCGACTCTGGAAACCGACCACGCGATACACGTAAAAAGCTGATTGATTAAAGAAATCACGGCCTTGCGTGTTTGGTTATGTTCGGCTGAGGGAAGATTCCCGTGACCCCGCAATTCAAATTATTATTGTGTGGAAGCCCAATAAGATATTGCCACGCGTTCGGAGAAAATATCTTCGACTCGCCAGATTCGGGATTTTCACCTTAAACTACTACCCTTATGCGATTGAGTGAGATGGTGGCACGATATTAATCACATATTCATATATGATAAAATAGATATTTAATTTTTTTTTATTATATGTCAGTATATGATTGAATATTCAGATACAAAATTATATCTTGACATCGCACGTAATATTCTCTAAGAGCAAAGGAGTTTCTAAAATACTGATCTGGTGCAGCACATTTCGATAAAGTAATTGAGTGATTTGATTTTAAACATAAAATTTTAAATTGGAAGATATAGTATATTGATGATATACAAATAGAAAGAAGTTCAATCACTAAAATGAGAGAGAGATAATTGATAGTTAATCATGATGATCTCATTACAATAATATTATTTGGTCCATTATTTGCATGTCTAGATTTCATATATGAAGCATATTAAGGCTAGCTAAAGATGGTGAGAATAAGATAGAGTGCTTCTTTATAAAAATTTAGAGTAATCTTAAGGCACTTTCTTTGTAAGGATTTGTTTGATATTGATGTATCTTTCATTTAAAGATTTAGAGTGGACATAAAATTACTTCTTTTAAAAACTCTATGTATGTTGATGAAAGATGAAAAGACAAAAGATTGAATTTCATGTATTAAATTATAACTTTTAATATGTTATAAATTTTCAGCTGAAATTTTTTCTGATAGAATTTTCATCATAAACTTTGCTAGAAATTGTAAATATAGGGGACCGACAAATCGGCCTTTGACATCAACCCCATTTAATTTTCTTTGCTTTGCCCCTTCCTCTCACTCGGCCAATGATGATTCTAGGCCTAGAGCTTAATGATTCTCCATCAAAATGTGCCATTTTCGTTCAATTTCTTCATATAATGGAAGGTAAACCACTTTCTCTAGCTTATAAGGATATTTATTTATGATTTCACTTGTTTAATCATGCAAAATATGAATTTGAAATTTTTGAAAAAAATTTCAATTTACAGCACAAATTTTCTTCAAATTTGTATAACACTCATAAATCTTACATTTATTTTCTTATTTGGAATTAAATCTTCAATTGTATTTCTTATAATTTATATTTTCTATTGAAACCTTAATTTGAGATTTTTGGGTAATATATTTTGCAATTAATTTTAGTTGTTTAATTACTAATATTGTGATTTGACTTTTTTTATATTATATAGGTATATCATTAATTCTATACATATTTGAAATTAATAGAAGTAAGATATATGGTTTTTGCAATGATTTTTTACAATTTTTATTTGTTTAAATTTTAGGGAAATTTACATACATACCATGCAATTCTTCTGCATTTACATATTTCACACCTAAACTTGAATATTTACAAAACTAACACTTTCCCTATGCTCAAAAAAAGTGCATTTCACTTGAAAAAAAGTAACAAGGGTGGTATTTTTGATGTAATAATAAAGATTTAGGTGTTATTTAAGTAAAAATTAAAGTTTAGATGTGAAATACGTAAATTCATAAGAATTGTGTGGTATGTATGTAAATCCCCCTAAATTTTACGAAGAAATTTAATGTAAGTGTTGATAAGCTAAAACGGTGAAGTTTTAAGAAGAAACTAACTCAAATACAACAAGCAAAGTGCTTTGGAGAACAATATATTAGTATTGAGTTGTTACTAATAGTCCAGTCATAGAGGCTCACATATTAAATTTTTTGTAATGCCTATGTACTCACATCATCAAAATTCATATAAAAGTTATAAATTTTAAAAAAATATTTGAAATTTTTGTGCATATTTTTTTCCCAAAATCAAAACTTAGAATAGAAACTTAATAATTTAATACTAATTTTATTAATTTTAAATTAAAGAATTGACATTTTAGATTATCAGTTTTTATTAAATTAAAGTTTGGTTTTAATTTTACTTCCATTGGATCCAATATGCTATTTTTAGTCAAATGCTTGTATTTATTAATACTTTTCTATACCAACAAATTAAGTGATTCTTTATAAATCATTTTTACTTTTTCCTTCTCAAACCTCCCTTTACTATGCTTATTCTGGCCACATCGAGCTTGGCATATTTCACTGTGCTTATTTATAAGGCATTTAATGACTCTTTTTTATTTTAATTTTTTTTCCAATTGATAAAAGCAACTTTTCAATCAATTTTTAGACAAACATTTAACAACAAAAACTAGTTCTTAGAAATTTTATTTAAATTCTTAAGTTATTCTAATCTTATCTTCATCTCCCAATCTATTCTCCCTAAATGATTAAGTTAGGTTAGAACAATTTTTAAGGTATGATAAACTTTTGCTTGAACTGAATATTTTTTTCTATTAAAGCAACTTCATTAAATAAATTATGGGTTGCAAAAGCATTGAGAACAATGAAACAATTATAAAATCCATCCTCGAACATAAGATATATTGATGTTGTCACTATGTATTAATTTACCCAGTTCATTATTTGGAGTGGTTGAGGTCACATTCTTGTATGAGGATGCCCTCATCTTGGTAGTAGGTTAGTTGGTTGGTTGCCATCATGATAAATATGGCTTATTTTGAATGCTTCCCTCACAACAAATTGATACTCGATTTTAGGTTATAATAAATAGCTTTGGAGATAGACTGATTCTTGTTGTTACATTTAATAACTAAATCATCCTTCTTATTGGGGTTTATAGGTATTTTGAGATGTCATGAATGATATGCGAGAGGAGCAACTCCTTATTCCACTGATTATCCATCAAAAAAATCTAAAATCAAATTGTGTTGGTTAGGTCATGTGTTGTAATTGACGTTTCCATCAATCCATCTACATACCAATTATTAAGGCAATAGTTAATTTTCTTTTTACCAACATTCAAATATATTAGTTTTTGGCCTCACTTTTTGGATTCAACAAATATTTCTGTATATTAATGTCCATGATAGACCACTTGAGTAAAGGGGAATTTGGACAATATTTTCTATTCATATAAGATGTCCATAGTGAGGTGTTTTGCTTTAATTCTTATCCATGTTTTAATGTGATTGATCTTCATAAAGTCATCCATTGAGTAGAAACCCATGCCTTCTTCTTCCATTGGTTTACAAAATTTCTTCCAATTTGTTAGTAGGTGGACTTGCCATTCCTACTCCAAATGAATCTATTGGATATATTTTCCAACTTAGATTGCACACTAGATGGCTTAGATCCTGGAGAGTATAGAGTGGGGTCAAGTTAAGCACATTCATTACTAATATGAGTCTACCACTAAAGGATAATAAAGTATTATTACAAAGTTTATTTATTATTGGGCTTTGACAATAATGTCATAAATAAAAGGTTTGATTTTAGCTTACCTATGTAATTGCTGGCAACCAAATATTTGAGGGGTAAATTTAATTTAGTGAAATAGTGAAATGCTTGATCCACTTGATTCTTTCTGGACTATAGTTTCTATAGACAACAAATTGTCCTTTCATTCTATTAAAGGTCATTTTAAATATTTCATAAAAGGTATTATTGATTTGTATTATTTTCCAAATTTAGTTTCTATTAACACTACAAAAGAGTAGGACATCATCGCAAAAGCCAAATGTGATATGTTAACTCTCCCTTTAGTAGAAAATTGCTACTTTCTTGGAGTTTATTAAACATTCTTGACTAGTAATCAAAAGAAATGAAAAAGAGGGAAGGAAATAGGGGATCACTTTATTCAATACCTTTTTGTGATTTGAAGTAACTATGGGACTCACCATTGATTAAAACTGAGTGGAAGTTATTAGATAAA
Organism: Cymbidium sinense; assembly: GCA_021442155.1. Taxonomy (NCBI): domain Eukaryota; kingdom Viridiplantae; phylum Streptophyta; class Magnoliopsida; order Asparagales; family Orchidaceae; genus Cymbidium; species Cymbidium sinense. The sequence continues at coordinate 93,961,868 of CM038219.1, forward strand.
ACCTCCTAATGAAAATGCAAAAATTTTGATTGAACCCTCTTGCTTCCAAATTAGCTTGAATAAAGTCCCAATTAATATTATCAAAAGCTTTGCTTCACAACTTTTTGTCTAAGACCAATATAAGTTCTTGAGCTACTAGTATATTATTAATAATCTTATTACTTTTAAATAAAAGTTGCCTAATTTGCACTAATCATCCTAGAAAGGTCTAATTGGATTCTATTGGGCATGATTTCACTAGTGATTTTGCTAATCACACTTATGAGGGATTGATCTAAGGTTTTCCTGAGTGAATTTATCATTGCTATTGGGAATAAGGGAATGGAAAAGGTTGTGAAATAATTGTGCATATCTTACTGATGAAATAAAGCTTGTATAACATTGATGACTTCAAGTTTGATAACTTCCCACATATGCTGGTAGAAATGAGTAGAAAATCCACCAGGTCCAGCTATTTTAAATTCAACAAGTGAGTTAAGTGTAGTATTGATTTAAAATTTATTTAGGGTAAAAGTCAGATTCAGAGAGCTAATGAATGATCTATCTTCTTCAATGTAGTCTCTTTGAAAACTCACATATAAGATACTAGTTACATTGAATAGTAATTGGAAATAAGAGATGTAGCTCGAAGTGATATTCTTCTTGATTAGATAACCAACCATTAGTGACATATATGATTTTCAGAAAAGCCATGTTCCCTTCTCCTTTTAACACAAGCTTAGAATAATTTAGAATTCCTATCACCCACTATAAAATTTGCAATAGCTCTATTTTGTTTGACTAAAGTCTCTTCCATGTTAATTCATTTGTAAGTTTGGTTGTATGCTTACAGTAGGTTTTTGTCTAATTCCATTGAGTTATGATATAGAAGCTAATTCTCAAGATAACACACCTTTTTTTAGCATTTCCAACCCGCATTGAAATATTTCCAAAAATCTCCCTCATTCCATTTTTTAGGAACTACTACAAAATTTTTGTGTAACTTTCACAATATAATCCATGGATTAAGGTCATAATTAGTGTTCTAGGCTTTTTTAACACATTCAATGAACTTTTCATGTTGGGTCCACATGTTTGGGAATCTAAAATTAAATTTCTTTGGTCTTGGTATATGGTTGACTAAAAGAAGAAGAGGATCATGATATGATTTGGTTCTACTAAGATGTTTCATGGTAGTGTGTTAATAGCTGCTCATCCATTGAGTATTACCTAGAATCTTGGCCAAACATTCAATTATTTTACATCTACATCAAGTAAAGAGCTAACCATTAAAACCAACATTGAGAAGACTAGCCTTATTGATTAAATCTGAGAATTCCCTCATTACAGATTTGTATGGGTTCCTGCTTCCTTCTTTTTATATTAAATAAGCAATCATGTTAAAGTCCCCTCCCACCAACTAGCTTACTTGACAGTTGTGCCTGATAGAGACAATTTTTTTCATATATCTCTTCTAACATCCCTTGAGCATTTCACATATACAATTGTAACATAAATAGTAAATTTACTACATCTAATGAGTATGTGTAAAAACTGTATATCATCCAAAATGAGGTTGATTTGATAATTACCATGCAAAAAATAACCAGATCTTTCCACTACAATTGGAGAGCCAATTGAATGTGCAAAAACATCTTCTAATTTTAGTCTAGTTATTTGGTGAACCAAAGGTTCCCAAATTGCAAAAATATCAACCTTATGAGTTCTAATTAATTTTTTTTTAAAATGGTTAAAGGCATTGAGCATTGTAATACTCTTATATTCCATTTCATTAAATTAGTCATTGATGTTGGTGTGACTTCCTCTTGTGACCTTGTAAGAAGCCTATCATCTAAATTAGCTAAGATTTCAACATTAATAATACTACCCAGGTTTGCAGTACCATCTTGATTAACACATTGTGCTCTCTTAAACCTTTTTGCTAATGTTTTTGACTTTTGAACCATTCAATCATCCTCTAATTTATGCAAAAATTTGTTTAGCAATTCTATATTTATGAAAGTATTTGCATTGCTGGTGGAGTTATCAACATTTGGCAGGGTTTGGACTTCATCAAGTTGTGGTGCATCACCCTCATCCGCTTCAATAATTAGATTAACACCATCTAACTTAGTGTTTCTGGGAATGTTAAAAACATTTGTCCCTTCCTCGATTGTTGTATGAAATATAAAAGGGTTGGCTAATTGTATATTAACATGTGGATGCTCTACAACTAGGGTATTTGCTAGTTCTTAAAATTAGTGGATTTATCTCATCTATATTGAGCTGTGAGTTCCATAGGTCTTGTTTCTCATCATGTTATTTACCTCTTAACTTTGGGTGGGCAATGAAATATTTCTCTAGAGTAGGTCAAACATTTTATGTTTGGTACAATAATAAGGTTTTTGCTCAATAATAATAGGTTGCTAGTATCCATGTGTTGGTGAACCAATCCACACTTCATGTACATTTTGGGCTATGATATCTATCTCTACTAATACTCTAGCCACTAATGGTCTAGAAGAATTAAAGGTGGGTAAGTCTAACTTTAGAGGCTTGCCATAAATTTTAGCTAAGGAGAATAACATATGTTTGTTAAAGAGATGCAATTTGAGGTTGGAAAATTTAAACAACATGAGGATGATAGGTGGTTCAACACTATAATCAAAGTTTTCCATCCACTTTTAGACTTTTATGGGTATATTTTCTATATGGTACAGCTTTTTCAACAAAATCACTATGTAGTCTTCTTCTTTGTTCAACTTAATCACAATGTGCTTACCATCGAGCAATCCTACACTTTATTTGCCAATTAGCTTTAAGTCATCGAAGTGCTTCGTTATAACATCCATCTTGGGATGTTTATATGTGAACTTTCTTATGTGGGTGAACTTTAATGGTTTAAACAATAAAGTAGTTTCTGATTCAATCGAGAGTAAATCAAGCTTACCATTTTTTTCTATTAGCATGTTTAATGAAGTTATTGTCCATGCCTTCTTTGAATATCCTGATATGCTAACAAGCAAATGAGTTTATTCACAATATCATGAGTAGCAATTTAAAAAATTGCTATGGAGCAAGGCTCCAGCAAAAGTAGAAGCTTCCATAAGGAAGATACTTGAAAGCCCAAACAAGCCCACAAGAAATTAATGGAATAATATCTACCAAATTGGAATAGTAACCTTAATGCAATGGGAGATATACCAAGCAGAAGACGATACTCCTCTTCATTCTCAAGTCCTTCTAAAAAAAATTTTTCTTACTTGATTGAATTAAATATGCTTGAAAGTAAAAATTTGGTATCAATATATTAATGATTAACTCCTGAACCAACTACTTCATAATTGGTTGTCTTAATTTAGCATTTTGAAATATTTTGATCAATTTGTAAATTGGTCATTTTCTTATCCCATCAACCCATATCAAACTAAGCAAATATTTTTAAAAAAAAATTATGGATACAACAACGAAATTATTAACAAGTTATGAACTTTGGCCAAATGGTGGTGATGAATAAGAGTTTTTTTTATTGAGTGAATGCTTTATTACATTCAATATTCCTTTGAAATGTGTTGGATTTTTATTTTTTTATTTTAATTTAACATTTATCCCTTGAATTTAGAAAAAAAAACCCAAAACATTAACTCTCTTTTTTAGTTTAGAAATTTTAGGGCTGTTTTTTGGAGGTGACATCGCTAAAGTTTTCTTAACTTTAATTGGGTTCATTTTGATATTCTTAAGAGCAATTGAAAAACTCTAAAAATTATCTAAATATTACCTTATGGGTTATGGTAAATTTGATTGTGACACATCTTGCTTTTCATCATAGCCATAAATATCCCTAATAAATCCATTATGTATTGTATATCTAATTTTAACAAACAAAATATCAATAAAAAATTTCATAACTTGATCATTTTTATCTTTGAAAGCACAATGCATATTATAATAGTAAATCTCCATATCATTTCTAATTAAAATGACATGATAAAGTAGTTCAATCTTTCTCCAATGATGCAAGAAATGTTCTTGCAATAGATCAAATGCATTTATATTTGAAGATAATCAAAAACCTATCAAGAAAACTTAAAGATGGGTATCTAAGTATTAAATCAACAAACATTTTTAGTGGTTGATGATAAATACCTTTTAAGCAATGTGTGTTCAATTTAGCTAAATTACACACATTATCCACTTGCAGCTTTACTTTTGAGCCATTATTATTTTAGAAATTGAACTCGAGTATTATACTTCTAAGATGAAGTTAGATTTTATTAGCTTTCAAACTTTAAAATTAATGGGCTCAGGCAAGTAAGAATAACTTGGAAAATTATTTACTATATCAGCTTCATTTACATAGTGACATTAAATGTGTCACATTCAACATTGAGCATTTCTTTAATAATTGAGCAAAAAAATTAGTTTTTGAAAGAAAAATTTTAGTGTTCCTTATATAATTGAACAAGGAATTTCATAATTTAAAGGTTACATGTTAAATCATGTTTGGCTATTATGTGCCCATGATTGTTTAAAAGGTTTTGAGTATAGTGCTTCTTTGAATGTTGAGTCGTAATACCGGAGTCTTACATGCTTCATGTCACATTGAAGTAATATGGTTAGATGATGAATTGAATTAATACATGGAATTTGAAGGTATTATATTAAGTTTAAACTTCATAAACAAAAATATTATGAAGTTACCAAATATTTCATTGTAGATCAATGATTCATCAACTATAATAAGTAAGCATTATAATGAATTGCTAAATATCTTCTCCCTAAGTAATTGTTAGCATAACCATTCTTCTTATTTTATTATATTCACTAGTGAAGCCATAAAGTAGATATGCATTCGCTCTAACCTAAATAAATTAAGATGCATTTGATAAATATATTTTTAAATATACTATTTATAGAACTTCTTATGCCAATAAAATGATGTCAATTTAAAAACTAACAATCAATGCCATAATAAAAATAAACATGTCTTTTCTTAGTTACTATTTAATAGATGTTCATTATTAGTTAAAAAATCCATACTACCTCCATAGATAGATATCTTGAACTTGAGTCAACATGCACCTCTTTGAATCAAAGTCACTTGTGGATATCTTATCTTGATTATTCTACTCCATCTCTATATTGAGTGGATAGTATGAATTAATATTTTTTATTAATGTCAATATAAGATTATTTCATCATTCTTCAAGATTATTTCATCATTCTTCAATATGGCATGGCATTAAGAATAATTTTAACATAAATTAGTTGTTTCTGATTTTAACTTATCATACTACACTTTTATAAAAAAAAATTCATATGATATTTTGATGGATTGTATGGATGAAGCATTTCTTTCATCGCTCCTAGTCAACATAAACAAGTTTTTTTGTAGATCATGTACATGACCTATGAAAGTGAGACAAAAAGAAGTGAATGATAGGTACTATTGAAGTTGAAGTGACCTCTCTCACTTTTGGCATCATAGCTTCTCATATTTTGATTTCACACCATAAGGTAGAAATTGTGATTATAAAATTATTGATATTAGTGATGTTGACTTCAATGATATGGCTTTTTAGACAAGTTATCCTAATTATCATGAAGCCTACTTTCCTAGTTATTGATGTCAAAAATGTCAATAAGACCTAACTTTATATCCTACTAAAACACTAAAGCTTTAACCTAACTCTTTAAATTGACCATAATAGAACCTTAAGAAGAACTCATATAAGAGGGTCACTTGTAAATCTTTCTTACATTATAGGTTTGACTCTAGCAATCCTTAAGGTATACTCTTTCATTGCTTAAACTCAACCAATTTTTAGTGGATATAAGTATTAATTAAAGCAATCAATCTATTTGATTAATCTAATTATTTATATAATTGATCATGAGACTCTAAGGATTGTTTTGTCTATCCACAAAATTATTTTGGGAAATTTGACCCAGGGTTTAGTTGAGGTACTCACTTTCCCTTATTCCATTTATGTTCTAAACTAGGTGACTACCCCACTCAACCTAAATGATTAATCACTCTTAAGTTAGTATGATCATGCATGATTTGGCCACTAGAATCCTTTAATAAATGCTTAGTCAACTCTAAGATGAAGAGAGTATATTAAACCTAATTTGGGCCATTTTATGGCTAAAATTAATGTTAAGTAAAATGAATCTCTAATTGATTCTTAAATTAGTAAACATATAAGTTAATATGATAAAGTTATCTTGATGTGGTTGCTTGATTCATCAATTAGGCTATTTGCACCAAAGCTAAGCCATTTGACTCAAATTGACCCAAGTATGTGGGAACTCTTTTAAGTGTCCTAAACATTGTCCAGGTATCATTAGAACAAGTTGCACCATGGCCCAAGTTCAATTGTCTAAATGAGGTGTTTAGACCTATTAAGGCCAACAGTCATCTTTAGTGGTTGATCGAACTAAGCTAATCATGACATTCAATTAAATACTTGAGAGTGATTGTAACCAATGGTGTAATTGATTAATTCTATTTTTTAAGTCAGATTGATTTAACACCTCTAATTTGGTCATTTTTACCAAATGGGCCAACATGGCCCTTTATAGGCTCAAATAAGGACATTCATTTTCATTAATGAGTTAGACCAACCAAATGGTTGAATCATGATAGGTGCTTGAAAGTGCTATTATCCATACATTTAAAAGTATTTCTTGTTCAACCCAACTTGGTTTGACCACATTACATGGGTCAATTTGATGGAATGGGCAAACATGACCCGATTAGACAAGTGAAACAAGAAAGGCCATAAACCCCATTAATGACTAAATTAATGAAATTTTTGCTCTTATATAATGGATGATATTCCAAATTGATCTCCAAAGCCAAACTCCTCTTAGTTTAAGTCTAAAGGCAAGTGGCAGTGCAAAAAGGGGGAAGAATGGGTAAAATGACAGTACATTCATCCAATTAAAATCCACTAAATTTCCCCTTTGAAGTAGAACCTACAAAACTAATTTGTGTACTTGCTAGGTTTTCATGTGCAAAGAAATGTTATAAAAAGGGTGAGATAATTAATATTTTTTTAAGTTAAATTGCTAAAGTTGTGTGGTGTGTAATGATAAGTAATGAGAAGATAAGGTTAACATTTTACTCAACCTATCAAATTTACTATTTATCACTCTAAGATATTTTCAAGTACAAATATATAACCAACCTTTTGTACCTGCTAGAGAATATGTCGCATGTAGAAAAGATGGAGGATAGGTTAGCCAATAAGATTCCTCTAACCACCCTCTTAATTATAAGAATTTAGCATTAATATCACATAAGTAGGCATGATTAGCCACTTAAGCCATGGTTAAAGTCTTAAAATAATAGCATGTGGAGTATGTAAAGTCATGTAGAGGAAAGAAAAAAAAATTATAGTGCACTCTCCATGGGAAGCTCTCAGGCAAAGGAGAACTTGAAGTGCCAAAGCCCAAAAAAAAAAAAATTTCCTCTCATTTCTTCTGGTATGATAAGTTTTTTAGAGCTTTTGGAAGCCCTCATCCACCCTAGGTTGCCACTAATATATCATAAAAATTTCCAAATCAAAATCTTTTCTACCTAATTATCCAGACCACTAATCCTTAGGAGCTTTAACTCACCCATGTATATTTGCAAAATTAATATCAATTTAAAGACACTCAATGAGATCACGAAAAGCCCAATTAAGGCCTTTGAACCCTTGACATCATCATTCCAAGTGTAACTATAGGGAGAACTCCTATCAAGTTAGTTAACCTAATGTTAGCCTATTATTCTAATTTGATGTGCATGGTAGGAGGAAATAGAACAATATTCCTTATATTATTCGCTTAGAAATTATTTTAAATAATTTCTTATTTTAATTGTGATTCAATTTTCATTTCATTTTAAATGAGATTTTAATCATGCATTATTAGTATATAGAGAAATAGGAAAAATAACAAACTGCTAAAATATAAATATTTTTTTCTATTTAAAAAATTAGTTTATCTTGTATTAAAATTAATTTATATAATTATTCTAATTGAAAATTTCTTAATTTTTTATAGGAGGTTAATTTCATCATAATAAGCTTATTTTAAAATTTAAATCCATGGTGGGTTATGTCTTATAAGTAACAATTTCATTTATATAAAAAATTATTATTTATAGCATTCCTTATTATTTCACCAAAAATTTATTTTAAAAGCTTAAGAATGTTTCTTAGGCCTTCATGACTCACCTCTAATTTTTCCGTGGCCCTTTCAAACCATAAGTATAATGCATACAAATGGTTTAAGTGAAATTATCATTTTGCCCTTGACCTATTTTTATTTGACTTTCACACTTGGTTATAAGTAAATGAAAAAAACTAATAACCTTGTAGAATGTTTATGATATTGACTCAAGGTTTCCTTAGTCATTTACTTTAATAGGGTTAGTATTACTTAATCATAATTTGAGTCTAGTCGGGGTTCTAATAGGTCATAGGCTAACATAAAGTGTTGGTTATCATTCATATGCATCAATATAAGAAATAGTGGTTGACACATTCAATTACTAAATAAATGATTAGTATTCAAATAGATATTAAAAGTCATAAATCCAAAAAAAAATTTATGTAAGGATTCTATTATTCATTCTAGTTTGGTATTCCCAAAAGGTGTAATGAATGGAGACCATTCATCTAAATGGAAAGGAAAAGACTTGAAGCACATGAGTATACTTAAGTCATGATGTTGTTCAGTCTTAGAGGTTAACTGAACTAACAAATATCTTGGTCATAAGTATATGGCCAAATCAAGTACAAAATATCTATTAGTGGTTGGTCAGTCATAGTTGAACTAACTCTAACCAGCTTAATCAAGTTTATCATGTGAATCTAGTAAAGTTACAAGAAGGCAACCATATTAAGAATAAGTTGGGTCATATTTTGCATGACCCACCATGATGATTCCTTAACGATACAAATGTGAATGAGGGGAATATCAAGGATACTAATTTGATATGAGTTTTATGTATGGGAGAACTAAAATCAACCCTTAAGTGTAAAACACCAAAAAAATATTGCTAAGTTATACAAAAAAAGATACATGCCATGACATACTTATTTTTCAAGTTAGTTTAGAAAATAATTGAACCCTATAGTACTATGTATGGTGCTCCTATTTTTTGTGTTTCCCTAACAAGTTGATCCATCTGAAAGGGATAGTCATCTTAGGTGTTCAATAGGTAGTGTAAATGGTTTTAATTGATACAACCAATCACATAAATAGGATGAAGTTGAAATCAAAATAATTAAACTCAGTAGTCTACCATGATAATGTGTGCATATAACACATGTTTAACCTAATACAAATGCATGCATGTGGGGCTATGATACGAGCAAGTGTTTTAAGACTTTTGTCTTGAATTACCTAGAGAATTCATAAGGAAATTTTCTAAAATATAATTGGATTGTGATTTTAAACATAAACTCATAAGTTAATTTGTATTCAAGATAAGGTTTTTGGCAAATGGGTCCTACTTGGCTAAGCGGGCTCCATTTACTAATTAATCCAAACCATCAAAATTGATTTAAAACCTTATTAATTTGTATCAATAATTTTTATTTTTGAAGTTATTTGTTTAGTTTTCATAATTTTTATGATTTTGATAATTATTAATTATTTGTTTAATTCAAAAAATAACTAATTTGGCTTTAAAAAAGAGTTTCACCATTCAAATCATCATAAGTGTTCACAAAATTTCAGCATTTGATGAATTGTCCATAATTTGTCGAATTTATTATTTATTTATTATATTTATTTAATTTATTCAAATGGCTTTGAAAATTCATTAAACTTTTAATACAACTTAGAAAATTAAGAAACTTTTTATAAGTCTTAGATTAATAATGTGGTCATTCTATTAACTTTCCATAATTCTATTGGATAAAATTTGATTTTTTTTCCATTATTTTCTATTTTGTAAAATTATTAATCCATTTTAAAAATTAATAATTATTTTATATTAAATTAAAAAATGATTAGAGTTTTCTCATGAGCTTAGATGATCATTTTAGACATTCTCTCTACATTTTTAAATATTTTTATTATTATAATATTTTTCAACAATTAAATACATTATATTGCTTGTTGAGTCTTTAGGGTTACAGTGATTATTGCCATTTAGGTTTTCTGTATACCAGGTATCATCTCACTTGATTATATTGATTTATCCTTTCCCTTGTAGACAAACCTCATTATATAGATTATACCATTATGATAATATTTATTAAATCATGAGTCCTTGTAAACCTAATAATAATAAAATCAAAATAAAGATATATTTTTTACTTATAGAGAGTTTCTCTTGAATATGACCCCAACCCTAATTAATTTGATGGTGCCTAGTCCCTCTGAGATCTCCTTTACTTCTATTTCTGATTGTCATATACATGTCTATCCCAGGATAGTCCATATGTTTGTTCTTGAAGCATTTATTATTTTTATTTATGTTGTAGCCATCTATGTAGCTATCTTATCTTATAAATAAGTAGTCGAGAGACATTTCAAGATTCTTTTAGATCCCTAATAGACTTTTGGATTTTTTACTTTCTATTAGATCTTTTGATAGATTATTAGGCATTTAATATTTTCAAAACTTATATTATATACTTAATCTTTTATAGACTCTATCTCTACTTCTTTATCGCTCTAATCTACACACCCAAGCACTCTCCACATTCCTCTCTCTCTCTCTCTCTCTCTCTCTCTCTCTCTTAATGTCACTAAATTAGTCTTGCAAGTAAAAGTTTGTTATTATTTGTAAGTTATCTAGGATCTAAGATGATTGACTTGACTAATATAATGATGGGTGTACAAATTTGACTCTCTAATTGTGAAGGAGATAAGTAACCTAAATGTAAATATTAAAGATTTTTCATAATCTTATTACATTTAGAGGAATATAAGAGAGAGAGAGAGAGAAAGAGAGAGAGAGAGAGAGAGAGAGAGAGAGAGAGAGAGAGAGAGAGAGAGAGAGGGCTATGATCAGGTCACCACTAATATCTTAGATTGATTTTATGAAAAAAGAAATTTAATGATTGCCCTTTATAGAAAGCAACTTCAATAGACTAAGAAACAAAAAATTAATGATATTTGTCATCTAACTTGCTATGATTTGAAGCAAGAAGACAAAGTTCCTAATTAATTCGATGGGAGACATTTGACATCAATATAAATCATACCAGGCTTTTATTTTTTTATTTTTAAAAATATTTAATAAATAAATTCAAGCACATTATTATATAAATAAGATTCCGAATTCATGATGTTGTGATGTGTTAAAGCTTTTGATCACTAAACTATGATGCATTTCAGCCAAGCATTCTTTTTTTATCGCAAAAAAATAAAAATTAAATATAAATTATGTAATTTGGTATTAATATGTGGATAGTAAACGGTCGCAATCCGTTTTTAATCAAACAAAAAATGATGAGGTTAGACTACTCTCCAAAGAAATTTGAATTTTCTCACATGCGAAGCCATCAATGCTCAAACTAGATAAATTCGATGTGATCTCGAGCTGATTCGATCTGATCTGTGCTTTGCTCGAAAAGAACTTCTCAATGTAATTGATTAGATCTCGATCAGATCCAAATTTCGATTCGATTTTGGAACAATCCTCAATTTTTTTGAACATCCTTACACATAGTTGTTGGGATAACTACATACATAACACTTAAAATATTAGTATTTACAAAATTAACATCTCTCATATTAGTTTTTTGAATTTCACTTACATTTCAAAATTTACAATCAAACTCCAACTCATATTTTATTTTTATCAAATTTTTAATGATTTGATGATGACACATTAAATACATGAATTATGTGGTTCTAAAAAATAATATAATCCTAGTTTTATAAATATATAAAATTTAAGTGCTATGTATGTCATTTTCAAGGATGACATACTAAGAAGAAAATTCACATTTGAAAATTGATTATGAAGCCTACACGCTTAGAAGAACTTGCCATAGTAAATAGTTATCTAAGGACTTATTTACTCTACAGAAAGCATTATCAAGCTTTTTTCTATATACAAAAGTTTACTTAAATATAGCATTTTTTATAACACTGCCCTTAGCCAAAACCCTCAAATGGAGAGTTAAACTCAACATATTATCATATCACATCAATTTGGTATTCTTGATAGAGAAATTTGATATGCTTTTGAATGCCAATTTTAAAAATTAAGATTATAAAGGGGTTTGATCTATAAATATATAGAAATTGGGTGATCGTGCATGTAAAAACACCTCATTTTAAATATAATATCTTAAAAGATGTGATGAGCAAAATAATTGCCAAAATTAAAAAACAAAAACATGATTGGTGAAACCTGCTCCTTATGTAGGGTGGGCAAATTTTTATCTAATTAAATAATAATAATGATAATAATAATAATAATAATAATAATAATAATAACTAAATTAAATGAACAAAAATATGTAAAATCAATATTTCTAGGAAAAGAACAAACAAGTACTAAAATAATAACATCAAAGTTGCAAGAGAAAAATATTAGTAGATAAGATTGTAAATATTATTAGTTTTTATTTTAATAAATTAATCAATTCATTGAGTAGCAAATTAAATTAGGTATTTTTGTGATGAGGATTGGGAAAAATTATAAATTTGGGTAGGAGAAATACCTAAAAATTAACATTTACCTATGGAAAAGAATATTTAAGATGGTCAAATGAATTTCGTAGCTAACATGGATCTTCCACTAGCATAATCAAAGCATCATAATCAAAGGGAATAATCTCAATTAAAAAAAATAATTTTTTACAAATTTTTTATAGCTTAATCAAACAAAAGATTTAAGGAATCGAGAGAAGATTTTGTGAATTGCTACCCATGTCCAATTTTCTTTGGAGAAATGTCTTAGGCTCTCTCTTCTACTACATTGATCAATAAACTCTATCACTTAGGAGAAAGTTTGATTGATTCATTACATCATCATACTAATGTATTTTCTAATGTAATCAAAGAGGCCCAATCTCCTCCAATTTTTGACATATATATATTCTAGCATGAAGCATCATAATGATAGAGAATAATCTAAAAAAAAGTTTTTGTAAATTTTTGATAGCTTAATCAAACAAAAGATTTAAAGAATCCACAAGAGATTTTGTGAATTGCTACCCATGTCCAATTTCCTTGAGAGAAATGATGTAATAATTTTCTTTTTTTTTATTGATGTCTATTAAATCTTAGGGCTCTCTCTTCTACTACAATGATTAATAAACACTATCACCTAGGAGAAAGTTTGATTGATTCATTACATCACCGTACTAATGTATTTTCAAATGTAATCAAAGAGGTCCAACCTCCTCCAAAGTTCAAAAATCACAAGCTTAGAAATTCATAAAAAGATGAAACCCAACTCTGGTGTAGCACTTTATGCTGTTACAAGAGTGTTTCCTATTTAGCCATCTGTTCCATCTCTTTTCCCACTTTGCCTCCAACTATTCTTTTCATGTGATGTTTTTAAAATCTTCTTAAGTAAAAATTATTTTAAGTACTTAATGAAAGTTTTCAGTGATGTTCTTAATGAAATTTGAAATCAAAATCCATGTTATTGAGGCTTGGTGGCTGGCCAACCCAAAGGAGGATTTGGTGATCCTTATTGTGAGGGATATTTTGGTGAGTATTTTGTATTTTATGTGTTGATTCTTTTGGATCTTTTTTTATATTTTTAGTGTGTTGTACATGAAGTCTACTATATAATAAAATTGTTTTCCTTATAATTTTCCCTTTTTAAAGCCTTAATGTGTCCTTTGTTGTGGTCGGCTAGAATTACGTCGCACTTGACTTAGTTTGGTTCTTGTTAATGAATGATGTTTGTAACCCCATTAAATTTTGTAAATTTTTTAATAATTGTAGTAGACATTCCTTTTTTATATAGATGTTAATTTGTGTTCATCCTCTTTGTTATCTTAAGTTTTATCTCACTTAAGTTTCATTTTAGCTTGTTGGCAAATGATGTTTTCTTTTGACCAATCCTTGAAGAAATTGCAAAATAAATACCTAAACCTTATGAAATTTAATAAACCTTTAGGTCACAAATAAACATTATTATTTGAATTTTTATTATATTTTATGTGATTTGGAGTTTTATTAAAGGAATTCTAGAATTATGAAGTCATGTCTCTATATTTGGTTATTCTCTATTTGGGTTTGGCCTATATATTTGCATAACTTTAGCACCACTCCAAATTAAACCCTACAAAGCATGCACCACTCGTCTAGAAATATTAGGAGAGCCTATATCTACTAAATTGTTCACCCCAAGTAATCCAACCATAGCCCATAGCATAATAGTATGAATGCTTAGGTTTGGTAGACAATTATGGAAGATGATCACCAAGACAAGTGAATAGCTTGATAAAGTTATTACAAAGATACCATTGACATCTTAAGAGGTACTTTTATGTACTTTATACTTGCTATTATTTTTTATGATATTTTATTTTTTATTTTAAAATTAGTGGTAGATTGCATATTTAGGTTATTTATATGCCCATGTACTACTGTCAATTAGTAGGCCCCACATTCATGAACTTAGCTATTGTCCCTAAGCTTATCCTAACCTAATGTGAATTTAAAAGCTATAATTTAGTGTGGGAGTGATTGACTAGAGTAGTTAAACCTCAACTTAATTCACATTAACATAAGAGAACTCGTATTTGAATACTTAAGGTTTTATTTATGTTTTAGTCTAGTTATTTTGTACTAGTTTAGTTCTTATTGTGTTTACATTTAATGAAGGCTTTTATAGCATTTAAGTTGTATCATTTTCACTTATTGCATCAAAAAATAGTAAACAGCATTGGGTATATTAAAGTTAAAAATTAAAATTAAGTCTTATATTGCATCTCTTATTGTGACATCATGTATGCTAAACTACTAACCAAGTTGAAATAAATAATTTAAGTAGGAGAGTAAGAGAATTGGCCTTACAAATTGAGAAATATGTAATAGGAATCAAGAATTTCTCATGAACCTAGCAACCTTAGTTCAAAACTTGAACATTATAGCACTAACCCCACCCAAAGTTTAAAAAATTATAAAGGCTAACACATTAAGGGAAAAGCTTATAGAAGTCATAGGAAACATTTACATCCTAGGAGGCATCCTTTATGGAATCCCCCTTATGAATGACCATCATAAGTACCCATAGGTTTTGAATAAGCTTGTTGATAAGGTTAGGATTGACACAACTAACTTATGATATTTATCATGATTCCAATATATTTTTAAATTAGCTTACACAGATGGTGATATCTTTGATTAGTACAAATGGATGACTATCAAAGAATCATATTTTCCAAATAAAACTTATACATCATGCTAAAATTTATTATAAAAATACATTGCTTAAGAAAGAAAGGCTAGAAATATGTATATTCACATGGATAGAGATGAAGGAGATGCTTAGGGCCAAATGCTATCTGTTAACCACCACCCCATGAGCCTTCATATAAAACTCTAAGTTTTGATGATCACAAACATTTCTTGTTAAAAAGTTACTTTCACTAAACAATTGTGTGCAGGCTGTGGTGTATTCCAAATGCAGTAACTATAATTGATCAGCTTAATGAAGACTGGGTAATATAGCACAAATACTGTTGATTTTTGAAACATTGTTCAAGTAAGAGCTAATGATGACTATAATTGAGGAACGAGTGATGTTAGAAGACCTAGGTTAAGTTCAAACTTATGTGTCATTTGGTCCTTGTATTTATGTTTCATTTTGTCTTCATGTATTTAGCATGTGAATGATGAATAATAATTAAGCACACAAATAAACACACTTGAGAGAATATAAAAATAAATTTTCAAAATTAAAACTTTTGAGAAACTCATAATGTATGATCTAGATCGTACTGTATGATGATCCATTTTGTTAATTATTTTAGCCATCATAGTTAAGCCAAAATTATACTAATCATATAGGATGATTCTAATAGTATTGTACGATTATTCATTTTTTTAATCTTTTAGCTGACATAATTAAGTTAGTTAATCTTGAAATTTGCTAAAAGTTATATTGATCTTATAGGACGATTATGGTTGTATTATATAATCCATTTTTGCTAATTATTTCAACCACCAAGATTAAGTTAATTAATTATAAATTATGCCTAATTTGAGTGATCGTACAATATGACAGTAATGGTATAGTATAATTTATTTTAATAATTACTTAATTTTAATTCTAAATATGAGGGATTCAATTTTTGAGAATTTTTTCTTATGTTGTTCATATTGTATGTTTGATTCGTAAATGACAAAAAAAAAATAATAAAGAGCTAATTTTTTATTATTCAAATAGTATGATTCTCGATCATATGGTATGAATAGTGATGGCTGCTTAGACGATCTCATTGGCTAGAACCCCTAATTTTAATAAAATGAACTAATTGTCTAATACGATGTGGGATCATACATTGCGATTGGATTGATTATTTTCAAAATTAATTTATTTTTTTTATTCAACTTCCTCTCTATAAATACCACCTTTGGGTGTCGGTGTCTAACCTAAACATCTTATATGTTAGAAAATCAAAGGAGGCTTAGGGAAGAGTGTTTTACTTAAGGGCTGTTTGGTTGCCTGCATTTGGAATGCAGTGTAAAAGGAATGCAGTGTAAAAAGAATTTAGTGTAAAAGGATTATTTTATAGTTGTTTGGTTGAGAGCTTTACAAATTCATGACTTTGCATTTTTTTGTTTGGTTGACAAAATGTAATAAAGTAAAAGAAAGTTTGGGCGTCGGTGGTGGTGCGGTGCGGGGACCGATGATGGCGTAACGGCCGTGACGGTGGTGAAGCGGTGGCGGCGGCGTGAAGCGGCTGAGGCCGTGACACAGCCATCATCACTTTATCTTTAGTATTTGGAATTCACCAGATTTGGAATTCTAAATATATGCAAACTGGCCTTTTTGGTGTATTTGAAATGCACTAAAAATTTATTTTACTTGGAACCAAATGCTTAAAATGTTCAAAAGCGTGCATTTGGAATGTAATGCATTCCAAATGCACGCTACCAAACAACCCCTTAGGAGAAAAGTGGAGAGTTCTCTCTCTCCATTTTACTTCATAAAATTTTGTTGGTAAGATTGCACTTTACTTTTCGATGTTTTTTTATCATTCACCTTAATTACCTTTATACCTTGTGCAAGTTAAACCTCAACATGAGATTTTTTTTTTTTTTTTTGAGAACTTCTCCAAGTTTTATGTTTGAAGAAGTTTTCTTTGTACCTTTCCTGGGGGAGTGGCATCCTTCTCTCCTTGAAAAGAAGGGGAGTAGGTGTAGGGTTTCTCAATTACTCGTTAAGGATAAAGGCATCTCCATCTTGGTTTGTTGTGTCAAAGGAATGATAGTGGATTTTAGTGGAGATCTAGTGAGTGGACATAGGTAAGTTAGACTAAACCTCTATAAATATTGTGTCCATTCTCTTTTCTTTTTCTTTTTTACTTTTCTACTACTCTTTTCTCTATGATTGAATCATTTTCTATCTGAATAAGTCTCTTTCTTATTGAAAATTGAATATTTTGATTCAATTTTTATTTAAAGAAAATTTTTAAAAGCACACCAATTCCATCACACCCCCCCCACCCCCACCCCTCTTATGTGAGCCAATCCTTATCAGTGGTATCAAAGAGGGTTACTTGTTTCACAGTCTAACAACATAAGCAAATACATTAGTGACACATGTAGAAAATAGAAACACCACCATAGGGTACTCTATTACTTAACCACCTCTCTTTGATGATATTCCTTTTTTTATTTCAGTAAAATTTGTATGTCAAATTGTATTCAATCAATCAATTTTTGGATATGGAATATGATTGAAGTTTGTTGTTCACCTTCACATGATGTTGTCAATGACAAACAAATTAAAACACCATCTAATTTATGGTCATATAAAATAGAAGAAATTATCCCAATTAAATTTAAAATGTTTGAACTTTTTTTCTATGTTTTAAATTCTAAATATTACATGCATATCTCTGCTTATAAAATCAACAAAGAAATTTGAAAAAAAATATGTGTTCAATATGAAGAGACAAAAGAAATTTGTATGTTATCTCATGAGTCTATTTTTATCATGTACGCACGTTTCATGAAAATCATTACTTCATTGCATGCTTGAGAAAGAGAATCTAGTAATGTTGAAAAAGTGAAAGAGTTTTATGTTGGATGTCTAATTTTGAAGATGCTAAGGTTATAGTTATTTTTAAATCTAAAGATTTTCTATTTACTTGATTGATCAATTGTATGGTTCTCTCATTGCTCATGAACAATGATTCTGCAAAGAAATATTGATACATGTGACAGAAAAAGGAAAAGATGATTGCTCTTAAAGAAAATACATATGATTGTAGTGAGGAGAAAAGTATCACTAATAATGATGATGTTGCACTTATAACAAGGAACTTCAAAATCTTCCTAAAAGATATAAAGTAAAATCAAAAACTCTTTAAAAGTTATTGATCATATTTGCTATGAATGTAATAAACATGATCACATTAAATAAGAGTGATCTTCACTCAAGAACAATAATCAAAAGTAAACAAAAGAAAAAAAAAGATGCAAAGAAAGGGAAAATAAAAATAAAACACGCCTTCTAGATCAAATCTGATTTAGAATGTTTTGAAAAAGCTATCGCAGAGGCACAAACCTCTCTTTGATGACAAAGGGTGATGCTTATGACTCCGATGATGATTAGGTAAGTTGTCTCACTTATGATGAATATTTGAATTTTTGTGATGAACTACATGCTACATTCAAATATATGAAAAGATAATATTTAACTTCAAATAAAATTTTTTTATCTTTGGAATAGAGTCATAAAACATTTTTGGTTGAACATGAAAAGAGCACACTCATTTAGAAAGGAAATTTAAAATTAAAAAGATCATGCATTCTTTCCTTATGGTTCATTATTTTTCTCATAGTATGTGTGGAAACTTTGCTAATATTTACATATATCATTCACATTTAAACTGATCATATTCATGGATTCCAAAAACTCTTTTTAAAAGTATGGGACCCAAGAAAGTTTGGGTTGCCAAAATTCTAACCTTAATTTGTTTCATAGACATGCCTCCACTCAAAGATCGATGGAGGCTTGTGGTACATGAATAGTGGGTGCTTGAATTATGATGAAAACCAAAATTCATTAAAACTCAAGAACAAAGTAAAAGTCTTTTTTTGGAAATATCACAAAGTACTCAAGTCAAGTACCAATAATATAAAAAATCTTTTATCTTTAATAAAACTTTTTTTTTCTGAATTCATGTTGTACATTTTTTAGTATAAATGCATCATAAAGAGAAAACAATTTAGAAATTTTGATGATAAAGTTATAAAGTAATCTTTTTTGGAAGAAAAAAAATTTTCCTATAAGAAAATCTTGTTGGAAGAAGAGTTTTGATGAATCTTTTAAAAATTTGGGTTTGGAAGAAATTGATGCATAAAAATTAGTGCTTCATCTCAAAATGTTTTGAGAGTTGTTAAAATTTAAGTAAAAATTATGATTAAAAATTTTAATCAAGTAGAAGACATTAATTTTACATCTATTGTTTGGAAGTCATTATTTGCATTTGATTATTCTAATTGTTGATTTTTTTATGTGTTATAGAAGAAGATATATTTGTTGAAAATAGCCACTCAAATTTGAAAGCTCAATGTATATTGATGATAATTTTCTTTGATATACTACTTCTTTATTGTGCAAAGTTTTTTTCTTGAGTTTAATGAGTAAGAAATTTGAAGATAAGCATGATGGGTGTGCTCTTAATTCATTTTAAGAGTATATGGGCTCCGAAGGTTTACCGTCGACCTCTCGATGAAGAGAGTTTGATTTAAATATCATTAAAATTTTCAGAAGGCATATGAGATAATATATAAGACACTACCCAGAGATTTCACCCTCATTTTGTTAAGACTTTATATCTTGCTCTAGGTTTCCTATAGACGCAAGCACCTATACCCCTCCCAATGCGGAGAGAGAACTTTTGATTAAGGCTAGTCCTTAGATTATTGAATGCATAACATATAGTAGCAGTATGTGGAGTTTTGGGAATTTAGAATTTGAAATTTATAAAATTCATCATCATTAGCTTAAAGCGGATGGTTGGGGGAATGATGACATTCCCGGTCTAGATCCCATGGTTCTGTCATCCTGTATGGTCCCAAGTTTACTTAGTCAGAGGAGGTAGTCAACCTAATCTGACTAAAGAATTCTTATCAGCAACACATGGGTTACATTGTTCAAGAAATCTTTGTAGACCTAGGGTGGTGTTTGTCTATGGAGATAGGCTTAAGTCCACCTTAGCTGCCAAAGAGGCTTTGTGCTTATCAAATATACCTTATAATTCATAACCCAAAGGGCTGAGCCATTGGGGAACATACGGGCTATAGTCGTGACCGTAATATAATGATGATACCATTTGGTGGTAACCACCGTCTAAGGACTCGGTCATGTCGCATCATATGGAGTCTCAAACCATGCGGAGAGGGCATGCCGCGTCTTCGACATAAGATTATTTGAGTTTAAATATAGTGATTTATTTGATTTGTTGACAACTTCTTTGTGAGCTAGAGTTTTCTTAATATGTCATCCTCAACAAACGATGGTAGATGCATGGATGAGTTATTTGCTTTAAATATTTAAATGATAAATTTTATTTAATTTAGATGTTTTCTTAGTTGAAATTTAATTTAAAGTTGAATTAATTTAGAGTTTAAATCTCTTTTAATAATAATATCTCCTCCGATTGAGATTTTCAATCAATGCGGCCATTATCGGGGTAGACCTTGTCAACTCTATTATTTTATTAGTAAAGGATTGAGTCTACAACTTGAATTTATAAATTTGAATTTGAGATACAATAATTTTAAAAAAAAATCTAAATAGTAGTAATCCCATTCGGTTGAGATTTTCAGTCGATGTGGCCATCATCGGGGTAGTTAATTGATTGACTCAAATATACTTGAGAGCTTTAGATCTTGTCGACTCCGCTTAGTTCGTAATAGAGGATCAGATCTACTATCACATGACAAAATTAGTCTCTTAGATATTTCACTAAGTTGAAATTCTTATAATAGATTTTTAAGTTTTATTAACCCACCCAAGACCCAAAACTAAAGCAAATCACTCATAGACACTTGAATCTAAGCATTCAGTATAGTGTAGAGGCTCATGCAGGTATTTGATAATTCAGATTATTTTATTTTTTTTATTATGATATTAATTTCATATTTTTAATCTTAACTTAGCCTGCGCAGCTTTTTCAGATATTAAAATTTGCACTTTAAATCTCTATGTCCGGGCGCATGCACGTATTTATGACTTAGACAATTTCACATAATTAATGAAATCATTTATTTTAAAAATCATAATTTGAATAAATTTGTTTTATTTTTGGATTGAAGGAAGCTCATTTATTCTTGCATATAAATAGAATGTATTTTCTTCTAAATTCATTGTTTTCATTTGTCTTAATTTTCCCGTAGAGATTTTGCAAGTTCAATTGCATTTCAAGTAAGATATAATATTTTCATTTATCACTTATACTTCAATTTCTCTTTGAGTTTTGATTCAAGCTTGTTTATGTAAGCCATGGTGTTTTAAATGATTTTTATTTAAATTTTTTTAAGTCCCGAATTTCAGATGGAAATTCAACAGCATTTCGACAGTATTTCAGCGTCATCTCCATGTAGGAGACTACTTTAGAACTATTTTGGCTTACTCGATATGCTATAATGAATGGCGGCGCTCTTGACACACAGTTTACACTTATGCCCTTAGGCATTAGCGGGGTCTTCGATCACTTGCATAAAGAAGCACAAGGACAAATATACATAGAGGGGTTGTTTGGCTGAAGGAATAATAGAAATGCCAAAAACCTAGAGAATAACCCGCCTAATGATTGTGTTGCTTCTCGGTTTTTGTCATTTGCAAGGAAAGAAAGAGGGCCTGTTTGGCTGCAAGAATAGTGAAAATGCTGGAAACCTAGAGAAGAACTCGCCTAATGATAGTGTTTCTTCTCAGTTTTCATCGCTTGCAAGGAAGGAAAGAGGGGTTGTTTGGCTACAAAGGTAGTGAAAATGCTGGAAACCTAAAGAAGAACCCGTCTAATGATTGTGTTGCTTCTCGATTTCTGTCATTTGCTAGGAAAAAAATGGGTTGTTTGGCTGCAGGAATAATGGAAATGCCGGAAACCTAGAGAAGAATCTGCCTAATGACGGAGTTCTTTCTCGGCTGCGGCAAAGGGAATGATCGGAGTAGGAAATTGGGAAAAGTATGACGAGAGGAAAGGAAAGGTGGAAGCAGATGCTTGCAGCTTGAAGGCAAAGAATTAAATGAAAATCTAAAATAGGCTTAAGTGAACCTTCCCAAATACCAAAGAAAGGTAATGAGTATAAATTTCACCTAATCTTGTACCCAATCCTTCCCTTAGTTAATTTCAAAAAAGATGCTAGTTTTGGTAGAAAGACCCGAATTTAATTTAGCTTAGGCTATGCAGAACTTCATAAATGGTCATATTAAATCATACAAGGATTAGTACCTCTCCTCTTCTCTGTATCTATATTCTAGCCATGAAAGCAAGAAATGAGCAATTTTTTTTTTTTATAACACAATTGACAC
The DNA here is from genome assembly GCA_021442155.1 of Cymbidium sinense. Taxonomy (NCBI): domain Eukaryota; kingdom Viridiplantae; phylum Streptophyta; class Magnoliopsida; order Asparagales; family Orchidaceae; genus Cymbidium; species Cymbidium sinense. The sequence goes on from CM038219.1 coordinate 93,984,546, forward strand.
ATTCAATTCCAACAGAATTTTAGCTCCTCCCACGGTTTGCCTCAAATCCTGGATATTGAAAATTCAGGTAATTGGCCAAATTTTCTATTGGGCCTTGTACATCACGTAGAAAGGGAGCAAGTTTTTTGAAATTGATGCTTGTTTGACCAATTAATCCAAAGCTGAAAGTATCAGCCCGTTGTTGAATCCAAACTTGATCTTACAACGGGAAAATCGGGAATGGCGAATAGAGCAAGGAGGAAGAGACAATGAGATGTGCGGGTTGGAATTAAGATCGCTAGCTATGGGTTCATTCTAGACAGATGGGAAGGAGCGTAGGTGGTCGAAGTCGTGGAGAGGTTGAGGGAGAGAATGATCGGGATTTACTTGTGCAGCTGGAAGAAGAGCGGACAGGGACCGATCGCGACTTGAAGCTTGAAGAAGGCTGTGGCCGAGGGGGTGACTGCGGCCAGGTTTATTATTTTTTTTTTTTCTGCAAAAAATCCTCGTCGTCCCTTTGTATTGGGAGGGGAAAAGACAAGGGATTAAGACTCTTAATTGCATATTAGTTACTTTCCTTATGAGCTTAGGTGAGATTTTCAAAATTTGAGCACAATTTTGAATGAAATTAAGAAATATTTATGAAAAAAGTATAATCTAATCACTAATTACTATTCATGCAAAAATTCTGATTTAATCATTTAATAATCAAAATTAAATCGAACTTTGTTTAATTAAATCGGATGTTTGATTTCCACAATATCACGTCAAAATTTTCATGAATCTTGCCGAAATCAAATCCATATAATATGGGTATCGTTTCTAGATAAATTTGACGTTCCAAATTCAACGGCGTAATTCGTTTCGCGATCGGAGGCCGTTTGATTAAAGTCGACGCCAAATCGAGTCAATTTTAGTTCAATATTTCGTGTCATCACTTCGGACCGCTCGACATTTGCACAGACTCATCCGAATTGGGTACGAATAGTTTCATTTGATAGGTTTTGACATTTCAATGCTATGACGCAATCAATTTTGCAAACGGAGATTGTTTGGGCATCATCGCAGCTTCCCGGCCTCAGTATGCGCGTAGGTGCATTGACATATTTCCTTCTTGATTAGTCGACCGTTGAATTATGCAATATGTATATTCTGATCAATTTCGACGTTCTGAACGTGATGGCAAAGTCCGTTCTTCGATCGGAGATCATTTCGACTAGTTTTGGCGATGTCGAGTGTATTTCATCTTCGATTTGTGTGTCATCGTAACCAAAATTCATCGAATTCGGCTTGTCAGCTCGACTTGATTGATGGAGCATACATATAGGTCAACAGAGTAGTTGATGATAATGCTTGGATTGGAAGGACATAAAACCATCAACACTCCTATGAGCTTTAGTATTTAGTTAATTAAGAATCTCACTAGTAAGATGTGATAGATTTTGATGCTTAGGGTTTTATTTACGGTTTATGTTTCAACTTATTTTATTTTTTATGTTTGATTTTTATTTTATTTTTATTTTTTCCCTTCATTTTTACATATTATATTGTTCCCTCATTCTCATTTGATTTTTTGTTTGGGTAAAAATAAAATAAAATTTCTACAATCATTCTATATGTTCCATGTTGATAGTTTTAGATTGTAAATCTGGTTGGGACAATTGACTAAACGATTCATTATAAAATAAATCATACTAGATGATTCATGATCGCACTATGCAATGAATTTACAATGGTACATTTAACCTAATCAAATTAGACATTATTTTGAACATTGGGATGATTAATTTTACTTAATAGTATTTTATGATCCCTCAATCGTACTATACAATTGACTCTATCAACATAGCCATTTAAATGACCATTGAGATTATCTAAATCATATTGTATGATTCTTCAATTGTAATTTATGATTGACTCAGTCAAATATAGATATTCAGCTGATCGTTGGGATGATCCCAATCGTATTGTAGAACCACTATTCATACTATATGATTGAACAAAGAATCTATAAATTGCCTTCATTTCTCAATTTTTTCTCACAAAAATCTTATTTCTTATTCATTCTAACATTTCTCCTTGAGCTTTTATATGTGCAAGAGTAGTTTGGATTACTATGAAAAGAGCATGAAATAGCAAGTGTGAGAATCGCTTCTGATCTGAGGATGAGGAAGCCACTTATAAAAAATACAAAGAATGTAGGAAAGTCGCTTGTCTAAAATAAGTTATCTTTTCTCTTTTCTGATCTTTTTTAAGCATCTCTCTTCAATTTCTTATCAATCTAGCCTACCCATTGCATTATGAACTTCTTTTTTTATTTTTTTACAAATTTTATCATAAACTCAAACCGCACTTCCTTCCAATCTTGAGCATGGGGAAAGAAAATTTTCACCACTAATATTGATTTTCATGATTATCTCCATGAATCCAATTCTAGCTTGTCTTCTCATAGTATAACCAATGACCTACAACTGGTCCACTATCAACATTATCATTAGGAACTTACCCCTTCATCAACACCAACCTCTAGTTAGTGGCCTTGTGCTAAACACCCGTGTTATCCAACACATGTTAAGGCACAATGTTATTCCTAAAGTGGGTGATAGAATCAACTTTACACCTCTCCTTTCCATTGTTACTTAGTTATGCATAACTCATGCTCAATTTAATGTTGTGGATCTTTTGATTCATTACATTGGAAATCTCACCATCATAAAAAAACTAAAAATACAAAAGAAATATAATTTGTCCATATGACATATGATTGCCTATTTACTTGGGGTCAAATAGAACATTTCCTACATAGAGAAACCAAACCACAATCCTTCTCACTTCACAAAATACTCCTTTCATATCTTCTATAGTGAGAAGCAGTAGTTGCTAGCTTAGGCCGCAATATAGGTCGAAGAGGAGGAAACAACTAGACAGGAGGAGTCTTCAGCTCATTAATGCTTCCCCCAAGATGCATGGGCAGAGAATTTTGCATGACTAAAGATAAAGATTGATAAACTCAAAAGAGGAGTAGAGAGTTCGCAGGGTAGAGTACCATTATCAGCACGTAGAGGGCCGAGCATGATTTCAAGCTCAGTTTGATGCTCTCTATGGCATCTTTTGACTACCACCAGCAGATGAGAGACCTTCAAGTTTTAGGTTCTTTTCTTTTTATATTATAGTTTTTGTTACTTTATATTCGACATTAGATGTACTTGTTATCTTTTTTACTATCTTTTGTCTTGAATTTCATGTTAGTTACATTAGTTAATATCTGATATACCTTTTATTTGATGTACTTTTTATTAGGATATGTTGTTTCTACTAGTTTGTGGTTTATGGATTTAAAATTATTACAATATTTTTCTTAAAAATTTCTTTTCTTTATTTCTTTTTATAATCAGGTATTATTTATAATTTAAAACCTATGTAGTTGAACTATGCATCAAAAACTCAACCAAACATCCTAAAAGTTTGTCTATGATGATATGCATATCTATTTAAAGTACGAATTTGCTTGTGTAAATTACATCTCTTTCCTTATTCTATTTTCTTCACATTTTATAACAAATTAACTTATGCATAAATATTAGTGTGGATGTATGTGATATTGTTAATTGTAGAATGAATTATGTAACAACCATGTGGCTAGGATGTTCAAATAAGGCTAAAAGTTGAATAAAATCATCCCCAATGTAAGGACTATTATAATAAAAAATATTCCCCAAAGTAGAGAACTATCAAAATAAAATAAAAAAATTTTCTTAAAGCAGAGAAGTATTAAAAATTATAATGATTCGCTCTTTTTCAGTTTGACATTGAGTAACCCATCATTATAATTATCTATCTTCTACAATCATGCAATAACATATTTATTCATCCAAATGAAATTTAAGCAACACTTTACTTCTGCTAGAAATATGTTTAAAAAATTTAGTAAATAGAGTGATATCATTTACATATGTTGTGAATAATTCTAAATTTAGTATCAATAAACAGAAATTTTGCATATAAGTAGAAAAATATGAAAGGTAATTAAGAAATAGTTACTAGCACATATCATACTATCATTGATGAATAATTCTAAATTTACTTATTTTATAAGGATATGCATTAAGAATATTTAAAAAAAATTATTTTATTTCAAATTCGTAAATTACCACTAGTGTTTTATCTACTTGTCTTTTTCTTTGATCATTTTTGATGTGCCAAAAGGGGAGAAGATTAATGTTTTTTTTGGTGCATCTACTTGATCTTTCTTTTGCATATTTTGCGTATTATTATAATTCTTGCATCATCGCATATTTTTTGAATATTTTTGAGACATAAGTTGAGAGGAATTTATCTCATTTTTTTTGTTATTTATTAAGCTTCTAAAAATCAACTAAAAATATTTGCCATCTTAAAGAAAGGGAGAGTTAACCCCATGAGCCTTCTCATAGAACTCCAATTTTTATTGATCATAAACATTTACTAATCAGTTGTGTGTGCAAGCTATGGTGTATTCAAAATGCAAAAATTATAGTTAATTAGCTTAATAAATACTAGTTGATAAAGCAAGAATAATGGCTAATTTTTAGAAGATTGTTTAAGCAAATGCCTATGAGGACTACAACTGATGAATGAGTGATGCCAGAAGTCTAAAGTCAAGTTCAACTTTTTGTGTCATTGATCATATTTGGCATTTATGTTGTACTTTATTTTCATGTATTTGGCATATAATGAATAATGATCAAGCACACACACAATTGAGAGAATATAAAAATAGATTTTTTTAAATTGAAATTTTTAAGGAAATCATACTATACGATAGCCCTTTTGTTAATTATTTCAGCCACCATAGTTAAGCCAAAATTATGCTGATATGATTATTCTTTTTTGTTAATTTTACACCTGATATATTTAAGTCAAATAATCCTAAAATTTATCAAAATTATACTGATCATATAGGACGAATATGGTCATACTATATGATCCATTCTTGTCAATTATTTTAACCTCCAAGATGAAGTTTGTTATTTATAAATTATGCCTAATTTGATTGATCGTATCATATGATAGTAAACATATAATTTAGTTTATTTTTGGTAATTATTAGATTTTAATCCTAAAATTGAATGATTCAATTTTTGAGAAATTTACTTTAAATTGTTCATATTGTACATTTTGTTTGTATAGAACAAACAAATAGAGAGTTCAAATTTTATTTAGTACAATTTGTATCAAAAAGTGGAGCTATTTGGAAAATTTTATTATACAAAACCCCTAAACTTAATAAAATGAATTGATCATATAGTACAATTGGATCGATTTTTTTCAAAATTATTATTTTTTTTAGTTTTGTTCAATTTCTCCATATAAATGCCCCTTTAGGGGTGAATGCGGGGGTTCGATTTTGTGAGGGAGCTTAAGGAAGAATGCTTTGTTTAAAAGGAAAGTGGAGAGTTCTCTCTTCTTTTTACTTTAAAGAATTTTAGTGGTAAGGTTGCACTTTAGTTTTGATTATTAATTTCTCATCTACCTAACCTTTCTATCTTATGCTTTAACTTAGAGTTTGTTCTTTTGAGAACTTAAATAAGCTTTGTGTTTGAAGAAGTTTTCTTTGCACCTTTTAAGAGGGAGTAACATTCTTCTTGCCTTAAAAGAGAAGGCGAGTGGGAGTAGAGTTTCTCTATTACCCATTAAAAAGAAAGGCATCTCCACCTTGGCTTGTTGTGCCAAAGGACAGATAGTGAATTTTGGAGGATATCTAGTGAGTGAACATAGGTCAGTTGGACTGAACCACTGTAAATGTTATATCCCTTTTCTTTTTTTTTTCTTTTTTTTCTTTTTTGTTACTCTTTTTTTTTCATGATTGAATCAGTGGCTCTATCTTATTAAGTCTCTCTATCACTGAATATTCCATTTATTAAATTTACATTTACATTTGGAAAACATTTTTATACCTTCATGAAAATGTCAAACAATATTAGGGAGTTGCTAATGCAAAATATGTTGAAACCAATAATAAGAATAAAACTCTTTAAAAATTCAATATAGGCAGTTAAATGTATATAAGAATTCTTGCTGAGAGGTATCATCCCACACAATATAAAAAGTTGCAAGATATAGCATGTGGACCATTTGAGATCATTAGAAAAATAGCATAAATGCATATGTTCTTGAATTACCAAAAGACATGCTTATTAGCATAATTTTTAATGTAGAAAATCTGATATCATTTAAAGAAGTTAGCATATCTCCAAATGAACATAATGATTCTTTTGCTAGAAAATAAACCTTCTCTTTTTAAATGCCAACCCAACATTCATTCTTTAAGGTGGATCACATCATTATAAATGATATAAATTAGATTACTGATCACAAGTCACTTATAAGATGGAGGGATACAGAACTTTCTAACGACTTCTAATTAACTAGAGATGACTTTGAGCACCTTTCTCTAGAGCTTGCAATAGACTACTTGGATTTCAACTATTTAAGATGAGAGTTCTTTGTGAGCTAGGGGAAATAGTGTAGCATTATATGATGCAAATAGAGGTGGTCCCATAATTACTATTGAAGTAAGGAAGGCAACAACTGATATGAAATGTCCAATCACAAGAAGTTAGGCAAAGATAGAAGAATAAAGACACTAAACTTATTTATTTATATGTTTTTTAATTTTATTTTTTTATATAATTATAAATGATTTTAATTACAAGTTATGAGTCATGTATGGTTTGTTATGTAATAATTTATGTCTTTTTAGGTTACCTATGAAATTTAAGAAATGTTGGAAGCTCATTAAGAAAAAGTTTCAAAATAATTAACTAAAAAATATTCATTTGTATTCTAGATAGAATGGGTAGGCATTGATGGAGAAGTTGGATAGTTATATCCCCTCTCTAAGTAACCATTCTCTCTTTTTCCTCTTACATTCAACTATTCCCTACACATTGTATTTTTGAAGTAAGCTTATGCAAAATTTATTTATGAGTTTAATTCTTCAAAATTGTTATTTTGAATAAAATTTATGAAGAAAATTCCTGAGTGTTTGGGCTTCATTGTCAGTGAACTTTGAAATAAGATTTGGTGATTCTTGTGTTAAGAGCTATTTTAGTGAGTAGTCTAAATTAGTGTGTTGACTTTATCATATCTTTCTTTCATTATGTGATGTATGTGAAGTATACTATCAAAAAAAATTTCTTCATAAAATTCTCCCACTAAAAATGCCTTAATTTGGTATTTTATTAGGGTTAGCCAGTACTAAGTAATACTAGACCTAGTTTTTTCTAGTTGATTATGGTGTATGTAAACCACAAAAAATCTTGCAAAAATTTTCAAAATTATTGTTTACATTTTTGTATTTTATATAAAAGTGTTAATTTTTTTCATCCCTATTATTATCCTATGTTTTCTCAACTCTAAGTTCCATTTCAACTTGTCAGTTAGAAGTTTTCATCTGACTATTCTTAGGAAAATTTTCATGATAAATACTTACACTCAATGAAATTTGGAACATATTGAACATATTCAAAAATTAAGTTTTAATTTGGAGTGGGACATGAAAGGACTTCATTATCTATATTTTGCTATTTACATCATTTTATTTGGAGCTCTATAGAGGGAGTTCCAAGTGTTGTGAATTCAGTCTTTAGAATTTAGATTATTGATAGTTTTAGGTTTATTGGCTCTAAGTGTTTGCATAACTTAAGCACCGCTCCAAACTAAAGCCTACCAAAGCCTTCTACACTCCCTTAAGCATCTTAAGAGGATAGGGCTCAAACATTGAGGAGTTCAACTTATATGAAAGATTCAATCAGAAAAAGTTAATAAAATAGTGTGTTATCTAATTATGTATGATTTTAAGTTCTAGTTATGTGTCATGTATAGTCTTTAATGTAGTAGTTAATATCTTATGGGGTTATTTGTTTAATTTAAAAATTAGAGACTTATTGAGCAAAAATATAATATTAATTAATTATATTTAATTAATTTAAATTTAAGATGGGAGGCTAACCTTGGAGGTAGGAGTTGGGTAATTCCAAGAGTATACTCTCACTAACCAACCATTCCCTCTATTTTTCCCCCACGCCTCCAACTATTCCCTCTTCATAGTGATTTTAAAATAATCTAGTGTAAAATTTGCTTAAGGGATTAATTATTTAGAATTAAAGTTATAGTGATATTTGAGTATAATTTGGGAATCAAATTATATGGTGTTGGGGCTTGGTGGCTAGCTAACCTTGAAGTAGAATTTCGTGATTCATGCTATGAGGGCTAATATGGTGAATTGTCTAAATTTTAAGTGTTTATTATTTGGATCTTTTTTGCCATGTGGTTTATGTGAAGTTTACAATATGAGAAAATTATTTTTCATAAAATTCTCCCATTAAAAGCCTTAATTTGGTCTTTTTTTGTGGTTTGCCAGAACTACATCACACTTGCCCTAGTTTGGTTTATGTTAATGATTGGTGTATGCAAATTATATAAATCTTGTGAAATTTTTAAAATTGTAGTAAGTATTCTTTTTTTTAATGAAAAAGTGAATTTTTTTTTCTTCATCCCTATTGCTATCCCATGTTTTATCAACCATAAGTTTTATTTTAGCTAATCAACTAGAAAGGTTTTCATTTGACTAGTCTTGGGTAAAATTTCATAATAAACACCTACACCCTATAAAGTTTAATGAAACTTCTTAGATCACAAACAAACATAATTAGCTTTATGTTTCTTTTTATTTAATATGATTAAGTCTGTAGATGGAGTTCTAGTTTTGTAAAGTCAAGTCTCCAGAATAAAGGGGGTTCTTAGTTTAGGGTTGGCTGACCAAAAGTTTTTATAAAACCTAATCACCACTCTAAATTAAACTCTACCAAAGCCTTTCTCGGTCTTCTAGACATCTTAAGAAATTAGGGCTCATGCAAGAAGAACTACAGTTAATATGAAAGATTAAATCATAAGAAGTTAATCAAAGAAAGAAGAATTAAGAAATTGGACTTTATTATTTCTATGTTTTTTTCACCTTCTTGTGTTATGAAAGATTTTTATTTCAAGTTGTGCCATGTATGGTCTCTTATGTAATAATTTGTATTTTGGGGATGCTTGTGTAAATTAAAAAAAAAGTAAGAGGCTTATTGAGCAAAAGTGTCAAATTAATTAATTTGAATTTGAGATAGGTGTGTTAGTCATTGATGGAGTTGGGTAGTTATAAGATTGCCCCTCTCTAACCAACCATTCTCTTTATTTTAGCTCCTTGACTCCATCCACATGTTTTTAATATCTTCTTGTGTAAACTTTATTTAAGGACTTAATTCTTCAAAATAAAAGTTTTTAGTTATGTTATTAATGAAATTTGGGAAGGAAATTCCATTATATTGGAGATTGGTAGTTTATTGGACAACCATGAAGGAGGATTATGTAATCCTTGCGGTGAGGGCTACTTTGGCGATTAGTTTGAATTTTATATGTTGATTTTTTTTATCTTTCATCTATAGTCGGTTGTATGTGAAGTCTAGTACATATGAAAATTACTCTCCATAAAATTCTCTCACTAAAAATCTTTAATTTGTTCCTTTGTTGTGCTCAACTAGAACTAGTCCACACTTGACTTTGTTTGGTTTTAGTTGATGATTGGTGTATGTAAAATCCAAAAAAATTTTAGAAATTTCTTAGCATTGTTGTAAATATTTATTTATTTCACATGCATGTGCTAATTTGTACCATATCCTCTATTATTTCATGTTTTATCAACACTAAGTTCATTTCATTAATTAGGTCAAAGATGTTTCCATCTAACCAATTTCGGGAGAAATTAAAAAATAAATATCTACACCCCATGAAATTTAATTAAACCTTCTAGATCTAAAACATTCATCATTATCTAGATATTTTTTTTATTTTATGTGATTTAGAGTTTTGTGGAGGGATTTTTAGTTTTATGAAGTCAAGTCTCTAGAATTGAGGTTGTTCTTAGTTTGGAGTTGGCTAACTCTAATGATGGAATAAATTAAGCACCACTCTAAATTAAACCCTAACAAAGCCTTCTTCACTCTCCTAAGCATCTTAGGAGGCTAGGGCCAAGTAAGGAAGACTATAACTAATATGAACAATTCACAAGGAGTTTATATATACATATATATATATATATATATATATTAAATATATTAATTTTCTTATATCACAGTATGATTTTAATTTAAAGTTATATGTCATGTATGGTCTTTATATAATATTTTATGTCATTTGAAGTTACTTGATTATTTTGTAAAATTTTGGGTGCTTATTATGATAGAAGGACCAACCATGGAGCGAGGATTTGGGTATTTACAAGATTGGTCTTTATCCAACCAACCCTTCCCTCTCTTTTCCACCTAGCCTCTAACTATTCCCTTCATATAGTATTTTTAAATTATTCTTGCATAAAATTTATTTAAAGACTTAATATTTTGGAATTAAATTTTTTAGTGATGATTTTAATGAAATTTGGAAAGTAAATTTCATGGTGTTAGGGCTTGGTGGTTAGGCAAACTTAAACAAGGGCTTTGTCATTCTTGGGGGATGCTTTGGTGAGTAGATTGAATTTTATGTCTTAATTTTATTGGTATTTTCTTTTGTAGTGTGTTATTTATATGAAGACTACTATCTAGAAAAAATTGTTCTCCATAAAGTTCCCCCATGAAAAAGTCTAAATTTGGTTTTATATTATGGTTAGCAAGAATTGAGTCACACTTGACCTAGTTTGGTTCTTGTTGATGACTTATGTAAACCCAATAAAATCTAGTTACATTTTTTAAAAAGTTTAGTAAATATTCTTTTCTTTCATAGAAAAGTGTTAAATAATGTTCATCTTATATTTTATCCTAAAGTTTATCAACCTTATGTTCCATTTTATTTTGTAGGCTAGATGAGTTTTCATCTCACTAGTTCTTGGAGATATTTCAAAATAAATAACTACACTCAAATAAAATAAAATTATTATTTTATTTTTATAACACAAAGAGGCATCATTATATAAATTTTGTATTTTTATTTCTTAAGATTTGGAGTTATGTAGAGGGAGTTATAGCTTTGTGAATATAAGTTTTTAGAATTGAGACTATTCTTTGTTTGGAGTTGGCCGACCCTAAGTCTTTACATATAACTTAAGCAACACTTGGCCATTCTCACTTTTTTAAGTATCTTAATAGAATCTCAATCCATCAAATTGGTCATTCAAAGAGACCTAACCACATCCCATATCAAATATCCATGTTGCTTATCAATGATGCACCCCTCTATATTGTTGACATCTCTCTTTAATATCAATGGTACTCTCAAGCACTGAGAATTCTTTATTAATGGTGCTACTAAAATGATTCACCTATCTTATTGAGAAGTATTTCCTTATACTTAGATGTGAAATGACATTTTATGACTCAACTTACAAATTAATATAAGTTATAAAGAAACTCAAATATTTTTAGAATATGAGACAAGTGCATAGCATGCCACCCAATTACTTCATTATCTTATTCCAATGCATTATATTAGAATTTGAATATTTTGAACTAGTAATAGACCAAGATTTATTGATGACATTTAGAAGGTTTATTTAGATACAAGCAAGATCTATTATAGCTGAGAGCATTGGTCAACTTGCTTCAACTCAACAATAATCACATTAATGTGGTGGAGAATAATTGTGTATCTACATCATCATTGTCTTGTCCACACGGCATTGATTTATTGCAAAACTTGTGCTAAATTCTTAAAAATATATATATAAATTATCCTCATAATAGGTAGGATAAGTTAGTTAGGAATCTATATTATTGAAGAAAACCATGCAAAAAGTATCAATCTTTGAAACATAATTTTCTCCCTTAAGTATGAGGTCAAAATATGACAATGTTTGACAATGGAAGGTGAGAAGGTTTCCTTACTTTTTGACTATATAGTCTCACTTAGAAATCACAAACATAATCCATGATATAGACTACTCTTATCAATCAACACCAACACAAGCATGACCTATGCTCATGTCCAATAAAAACATTATGCATTCTAAAACTACTATAGTCATGGTAGAAAGAATTGCCAAAACCTATGTAACTTTGTTGAAGAGTTAATTCATGTTGGCAAGCATAAACTGTTGAGTATAAACTCATGTGTATTGAACTATTTTTCACATAATCCTTACATAGCATTGCATATATCAAAATGAGTTAATTATACTTAATTATTTTAATTAAAAATGATTAATGACTATCTGAAAATTTTTTAATAGATTTATACTTTTATTTTAGCATGAAACATTTTATAGTGGCTTGCTACAATACATGTTTTTATACACAAAATATTGAAATTTTTTAATGATTATTTAATGTATTTTAAAAATTATAAAAATGAATAATAATTAAATCTATACTTTATTAAAAAATATAATCATTATAATTTGTAAATGATAAGCTTATAATTTTAATTAAAAGTAAAAATTAGAAATTCATATATTTTCAATAAATATAATTTTTTTGTTTGAATTTTTAAGATAACATAAGCATAAACATAAACATTGAGAAGAATTAATTGAAATTATGATCATTTATTTGTTATATTTAAAATTTTATTTAAAATATTATTTAATTATTTAATTCACTCAAAATTCTTATTCCATTAAATTGTTTAATTTTTTTATAATTTGATATATTATATAATTTCTTTTGAATTAAAATTAATTAAATTGGATTCTTCAAATTATCAACTATTTTCATAATAACATCACTTGATGTTGGAGAATTATTAGAAGGACTTGGACTAGCTTTGGCTACAATTTTACAAGTCATTTTAGAATAATCATTTTTTCCTATAAATATGTTTTATTATGCTTTATATATGAGATATTTTGGTTAGTTAAGGAATAATGAAAACTTATTTTAGAACTCACTATGTTAAATCCAATATTTTTCTTAAAAACACAATTGCTCCTAAACCCTTTAGTGTTTGTTTACTCTACTAAAATAATTAATTATTTCAAACACAACATGATGAATTGATAGTTTTCTCACGAAATTTTAAAAAAAACATAATTAGGCTAACTAGGAATAGACAAGTAATATATTGAGAATCATACTGATTCCCCTAAAGGAATTACAATGAAAAGTAATAAGAGAAACAATAAATGAATTCAATTTAGAGAGGTGCATATTAGATTGACATTATAATCTCTATCAATGTAGATAGTGGTGATTACCTTTATCAATATTGATTGCCCATAAAATATGTCACATTGGTGTTTTTCATAAATAATAAAATTAGTAACATACTAATTGAGACAAGAATTTTGTGAATATTATTTTATTTTGGACCAAATGCATACTGATTCCTTAAGGTTGGAACCTATTACTAGGTGACTTATGGTTTTTATTTTGAACATAGGGAGATAATAATAATTATTATACCATCAATTCACTTTAGGAGAAGGAGATAAAAATTTATAAAAATAGCAAACTTCATTAACATAAATATCCTAATGACCAACAATAGTTTTTTTAGTATGTCATTCATCAATGCTTCCTAAGTTATTTTTTGCAAACTACCATATCATCATCAAATTCTTACATAAACAATAGACATTTTCAATATAATTTATAATAATCTAAGATTCTTACCTTTAGCCAATGGTAAGCATATATGAGGAGGTATTACAAACTTGATGTTCATAAAAGGGATATGAATCAAGAAGTCCAAAGCAACAAAGGAAATATAAGTATCCAATATTGACCCAACTCATAATTCATACCCTTTAAGTTAACATATCATTTTAACTAAAGTAAAAAAATATTAATTTATTAATATAGTTAAATAAAAACTAAAGTTTATATTTTCTTTTATCTATTGAAGAAATGATTATATTTAATTAATGTTGCATGCCTTAGAGTCAATGTCAAAGAGTTAGCAAAACTAATAGAATAAAGACTTTGCTAAGTCACTATGAATTTATAATATCTTATTCTTTAAGCAATCTAGAAGGTGTTAGAGGATGGCTTCATTTGATAAGCTAAATACTTAGTAAGAACATTAGATGTAATGTTTATTGGAAAAATCAAATAAGTTTTAAAGAATATGTATAGATTTCACTAACTTTGTTTGCTTACCAACTCGATAGTTATTTGCTAGTGTGAGTAGATTCACTAGTTGATTTGATAGTTGCTTATCTAGTATTAAGTTTCCTAAACTTTTTGTTAGCTACCATCAAATAAAAGTGCATCATATCCATTGTTATATGACATATTTCATCTTTGGCATTAGATTATAGTGTTATGACATACTTATTAAAGAAAATTGATGACAACTTTCTAGTACATGATTATTTATGTTTTTAAAGATTACTAAAGTCAAAATATTAAAGGTTGTTAATGACATGCTTTTAAAAGCAAAACTCTAGCGAAGCTTATCATTGATTTATAACAAATATTTATAGCTCTTAAAAATGTTGGATGCATCTTAGTCTAATTTATTATACCTTTAGAGTGGGATCATAAAAAACATATTTCTCATTTACTCTTAAGTGCATCATAATAAACCAAAATAATTTCAAAATAGTTTTAGAGATGCAACCTTAAATTTGGTCATATCACTTTCATGATTAATAAGCATTTGTATGCTTTGGCTCTTTTATTTCACTGTTAAGATATAAATGTTCAATTGTCTTCAGAATTCATAGAATTATAAAACATTTTAGCAATTTTGTTTAAATGTAACCAAAATTCACTTAACATAAAATAGGTCATTATTTTTGAACTATACTTCTAAAGTACACAACCTAATCTCAAATTATTATTGTGCCCAAAGTAGTAAAAGAGGTTAGAAATTCAATTATCACAAATGAAGATGGCATAAATCAATTAATAATTTTACAAGAAAGCAAAATTCTTTGAGTCACCAAGTCAAAATATTAGCTTTGCGACTTTTGTTTGGGCATTAGTTATGATTACTTATAACTTCTTCTATACATAAACAAAGCATCAAATCATGTCATAATTGATCCTAAAGTTGTCATTTCCAAATATGATTATTCAAGAAGACTTCTAAGGTGATTAGTAAAACATAATGAATTAAAATTTCTTATATGGTGTGGACCATGATCAAAGTATGCATTGGTTGGCTTACTAGCTAACTTCATAGTTTCTAATGCCAAAATAATAATTAGAAAATAAGAATATATATTTTAAATTGTCTTAGTTTAGAATACTTTAAGAAATCAAATAATTGAAATTGAGATAATATTAAAAAGTTTCTCCAAAAACTTTCTTTAAAGTTAATGACAACCAAGAAAGTATAAATATTTTAAATTGCCTTACTCATTATTCTCCATTTGGCTATAAGAGAAAAGTAAAGAAACTCATCATTTTTAAAATCAATATCTATGATGAAGAATATGAAGTAGAGACGTGATGATTAAAATATATCTCTTCAAAATAATAAGAAATATTTGAAGCCAAAAACTTACAGTACTTTAGAATTGAAAAATTAATTTTTTTTTTATGAGAGAACAAAGTCATCATCTATTTATCAAATTTAGCATTTATGATTGATGATTGACTATTAAATTTTCTGTGATTATTAAATTTTCTGTTCAAGTTGAAGAAGTCAATATATTCAAGGTGAAGTTGCCTTAAATAGCTGGATCCATTCATCAAATATTAATCTTTAAAAAAAATATTGTTTATTATTAATGATCAAGCCAATTTCAAATTAAGGTACTAAGTGCATATTTCTCTATAGTGAGTTTTTTTTTAGAAAATTTTTAGCTTCACTAGCCTCCAAAGTATATGAGAGTCAAAGAATATTGATATATTAAAGAAAGTACATTCTAATCGATATTGCATAATTTTAGAGACAAGAAACTAATAGAATCATGAGATAATGTTACTTTGATCAAATCTAAAGAAGGATATCGAGGAGTTCTATAAAATATGTATTTAATATTTGAAGTCTATTGAAAATTGAACCTTTTAATAAGTTGAGTTTTATAGTAAGCCCTTGACCATTCAATGTCTAAGGAATGTATCAACCCAGCCATCTTTCCTCATTGAGTGGTCAAAGAAATATTATAGTAATGATTAATTATTTTGAATAATGGATTAACAAAAAATATTTATCCATATTATTATATTAGTTTTTCAAAATTTTACATTGACAATGAACATTTATCAATATGGTTTGTCAATTGCTATCATAATTGATACTGATAATGAATTTTTTAATAAATAAACCAAAGATCATTAATAAAATCATAAAAATAATCTCAATTTTTCCTAAGTTCATCATACAACCAATAATTCGATCTTAAATCTTCTCCATAAAAATAACAAAACAAAATAGGAAAATTAGTTAAAGCATTACTTTAATATCCTAAAATCTCTATATGATGCCTTCTTTATTTACTAGTTAAACACCTATCATTGTAATTTATATTGTCAAAGATTCATCATTATAAGAAAATTTGAAGAAAAAATTTTAGTGGATAGAAATCTAAATGATGAAGTTCATACTTTCCTTGTTTCAAAAGAAAAATTAAGATTTTAAGCCTCACTCCTTGATGAAAAAGTTCAATAAAGATTTATAAAGTATTGCAATAATAATGTTTGAGAAATAAAGGCATTTGGTCTTTATAATTTCAATCTTGGTGCATATTAACTCACACTAAAAATGATGTAGAAAAAATAAAAATCAAGAATGACTAGAAGATAATTTACCATTAACATAGAGGTAAACATTTGGAGATACTTATCATTATAAATCCTAATTGATTAATGTTTTTTTATTTTTTTACTTATGTCAAATTATTAAATTGAAAATTAATAATAATAATAATAATAATAATAATAATAATAATAATAATAATAATAATAATAATAATAATAATAATAATAATCATAATCATAATAATCATAATAAAGTCAAAACAAATCTCATAAGAAGCTTTGGGAACTCATTACACAAAAAATTTAGAGAACTTGTCCTATGAATAAATCATGAAATTGAAGTACAACAATGGCATGAAAATATTTATATCATTTTAAGAGTTTCTATGAATTATCATATTGAAAGTTTTTATATTATTACATGATTTATCTTTTTATCTTCTCATCATGTCATAAACGTGAGCCAATTTTATTATGCTAATCATGGGGAATCAAAGTTTAAGTGACATGTAAATGGCTATATTTAATAAATTTTAGATCTTTTTTTAGAAAAATTGAGGAAGTGCTATAAAGATGAATTAAATGCATAGAGAATTATTTCAAGTTGGATTAAATGCATGGAAGATTTAAATTAAGCCACTTTGATGGTGTATTAATTCAAAGACAAGTGGTTAACATTATTGAGGAATGCATCCTTAAGGCATTAGTGACCAACACCATGAAGGAGTGAAGCATTTTTTAAACAGCTAAATAAATGAAGTCATAATAAAAAAATTCATATTTAAATTTTCTTTGAAGAATTCAAATAAGCATTCACCACACATGGAGAAGGGGAGAAATGATATAGAACATTGGCAAGAAAATATTTGTAGTATTTTAAGAGTTATAATAGATTATCATATTTAAAATTTTAATATCATTGTATGAATCATCATTTTATGAGTTTATATTAACATTATATTCATCTTCTTATGATGTAATAAAAGTGGAGTTAAGTTTACCAATCGAATTATTAAGAATAAAAGCTTGGCCAAAAAGTTCATGGACACATTAAATATATTTTAAATTTTAAAGAATAGAGGAAATGCATTCAAAAAATATTAAATGTATAGAGAGTTGTTTTAAAATGGATTAAATGCATTGAAATGGAATTCAAGAAAAATCCAAGGTGTATTCATCCTTTGGTGAGTTATTAAAATTAATGAAAAATATTTTTAAGGAATTAAAGGCTTGCATCATAATGGAGTGGATGTTATGTACTTATGCTTAGGTTATAAAATTATTTTCAAAATAAAACTTAATTTGAATGCTTTATTGAAAGATAATTATAAATAAATGAACTTTAAAGATTCACAATAATTAGTAAATAATAATAAAGAAAAGTAAGGGTGCAGGAAAAGTAAAAAAGAAGATTGTTGACCTCACTTTTAGAGTGAGGATTAATCTTTCTCATCTTAGACTTAGGAACAGTCTAGGCACTTGGATTTCCTTAGTGATAAGACACTTCTACTGATCAAGGGAACACTAAACCCAAGCCTAGAGACTTAAGGAGCACATCCTAAGCCGAGGATATGCCTTAGGAAAAATAAGTTTTACCTATCTTGGCTTAAACCAAGACCCATGCCTATTTACTCATCCAAACCTAAACTCCTATAAATGAGACACAATCAACCCAAAGCCTATTCAATTAACTTCATTTGAATTTGTTTTCTAATCTAACCTCCAAGCCAAATTGACTTAGACCTTAACTTAAGTTAACTCCACCTTGATCTTATGATCCAACCCAAAACCTATTCAGGCAAACTAAATCCAATTTGATTTTTTTTCAATCACTCTAACTATTAAATGGATCATTTCAAACTCCTCCAACACTTACAATTAAACAAATCGAATCAAATGAATTTGATCAACCCAAGTTAACCCACTTGATCCAAAAAGTTCAAATGAGCCAAAACCCAATCAAGCCCAAATCAATTGCAATCAAAGTTATTAATCAACTGTAAATCCATCATTGAACCCCTTTCAACACCTAATTGACACCAACTCAACCCAATTGGTTCACTTGACCCAATATGACCTAAATGATCAATTTTATTCAAACTTCAACCCAACCCAAATTAGATTGAATTAACTCATCCAATCTCTTCCATAATAATTGTTGATCATCTTTGATTACCAAATTGTAATCAATTAGGCCAAATCAAACCAGTTTGACCATTTAACCTAAGTTGACCCAATTTGGCCTAAAGGGTCAAAATGAATTAAATCAGTTCTTAAACTAAATTGATTGGAACCAATGCTTCTAATCAATCATAAATTGATTATTGAACACCTTACAGTCATCAATTAAAAAAATTGGTCAACCTAACCCAATTAGCCCACATAGCCCAATTTGACCTAAATGGTCAAATTGAACCAAATAATTTCATAATCCAAATTGATTCAAACCAACACCTACAATCATTCCCAAATGATCAATCAAACATAAACCAACCCTACATTCAAACTAATTTGGCCAATTTAACCAAATTAGTCAACTTAACCCATTTAGCCTAAATGAACCCAAATGAACCCAACCCAAATCCACTTCAGATTGAATCAACCCAATTGCACTAATGCATTATAAATGCATATTGAACTCACCCAAACCCTTGGTTTGACCCAATTTTATCAATTGGTCATAACCCAATTGAACCCAAATTGACCCATATAGGTCAAATTGAGCCAAATCCAATCCAATCAAGTTCAAACCCAATCATACTTGGCATGACTCATCCTTGGGTCACCATGGACCTGTCTAAATGGCCCCAACCCATGGTAAACCCAATTTGGATTAAACCCATTGAACCAAGCCCTCCAAATGGCATAAAATCCTCATTTGGATGGGTTCTTCACCCCCTTACCCCTTACCAGCCACCTTTGGCTCTTCTTGGACAAGAGGACCACTGATCCAACCTAACCCAAGGCTTTTGGGTTCAACCTTTGGCCATGAGAGGGTAAGTTCACCCATGAAAATCCATTGGTCCACCTAAGGAGAGCTATACACCCCATGCCAACCCATTCCACTCCCTCGGCCTCTCACCCTCAAATACCTCAGCAATCCTCTACCACCTCTAGTCACCTACCCCGATCAGACTGCTGCCAAAGGCTGAATAAATCTTAGCCCTTAGTTTAGCTCCCTAAAGATTCAAACTTCACACACACCATCCTCAGAGCATTTCGCACAGTCCAAGACCTTTCCCCTAGCTCCTCGAGCATTCCACCATCGGTGAGACCAACCCCCGAGCGAACCAGAGAGCCCTATCCATCCAAGCTTTCAAAATCTCTATCAAACCTAATTTAACTCTTCCCATACCTTCACCTCACTCTAACGAGTCAAAATAAATCATTTTCTAAATGATTTAATCACCTGAAGGTGTCCCTAGACCAACTCCAGCGAGCTTTACGGTAGCATTTGGTCCACAGAGTAATCGGCTAGGAGGCAGCTCATGATCTTCTCAATAGGGATTAGTCTCTTCAAGATGAAGCTACCTCTATCAAAGGATTGTCGATCTCTAGCTCTGACGAGGTAAAAATCTAGTAACCATAGTTTTCCCCAACAAGTGTTGGTCTTTTTTGAAGTAAAGTGTGGTTTCATGCAATTTCCACCATAGGATCCCTTTAGATTTACTCTCTGATATTTTTGGAGTCAATTTCACCATCAAATGAGCTCTGGTGAGCTCAGATCAAGCATCGAAAGGTGAATGGCATCCGTCTTTTAGTGCTCGGGGGATGATGAATCATCGACCATCTGTTTCGCGTGATTAGAAAAGCGATCATGATTAATTATGCTAGAATTTTTTATTTAATCCTTTCAAAACCATGAGATTAATCTCAGACATCCTATCCAAGATCGGACAGTCGAGACAAAACTGCGCCTGCCGCCACTGAGTCAGTAGCCACGTCTGATAGTTTAAATAACCAATGCCATGATGCCACATGGAAAGCGCTGACGCATCAACGTCCACATGGTGCAAGCAGTTTAAATGACTAATTAGGCATTAAAAAGGTAATTAAATGTCCAGAACTTTAAAAAATCATAACTAATTATAGACAAATCCAAAAAGTACAAATAAACCCATTCTAAAAAGATTAGATAGAGGAAAATCTAACAAAAATAAAATCTCTAATTTTGGTCCAGTGAACATGCTTAATTAAGGTTTGAAGTTTGAGTTAATTACCTTAATTAAGATTTAATTACTT
The DNA here is from genome assembly GCA_021442155.1 of Cymbidium sinense. Classification (NCBI taxonomy): domain Eukaryota; kingdom Viridiplantae; phylum Streptophyta; class Magnoliopsida; order Asparagales; family Orchidaceae; genus Cymbidium; species Cymbidium sinense. The sequence goes on from CM038219.1 coordinate 94,005,428, forward strand.
CACCAATTGGTTTCAAATTTGGTGAGATGATCTTATGGGATGTCCTCTACTTCCCATAATTTTCTTGGAATTATTGGCCATGTAATTTAAAGAATTTTAAATTTTAAATTCTAATTACCCACATTAATCAATTTAATATTTATTAAAATTGATAAATAATAAAAATTAAATGATTAATGATGATTAATTACTGTAAATGGTAGAATAGTGAGGGGAAATAATTAGGACATTTTTTCTAATTATTTTTCTAAATGCATTTCCGTATGAGGGTTAATTAACGCATGTAATAATTAGGGATTAATTAAGAAAAATTAATGATAAGATAAAATCAAATTAAACTAATGATTATTTCAAATAATTTAAACATAACTCATAGGTTCCCCTTTATATGTTTAATAACATAAAGTTATTAAGAATTTTATGGTTGACCCATTAGTATGGAAAACCATAAGAGTACTTAACTTAGATTCTTTCCTTCCTTAATCTTATTAACTCTTAAGAATGAGCCTAATTGCATTAGCACCCTTTAGGTCCATTGCAAATTTTAATTCCTCATAAGCATATCATTAGAGGCTCATGATTAAGTTGTTAATCAAATTAGGAGAGCTTAGGGAAGGGGAATTAAGTTGATTGCTTAATGACTTGAGCCTAATCAAACCTACTTAATTAGTATCCTTAAATATATTAAGCCACCAATGTGGGACGGGGAAAACATTAAATGTCATTTCTCCCCTTTAGGTTTTACTAATTAGAACACCAAAATCAAAATTAATAAAAACTTTGGAAATCTTAAAGAATATTTATTTGAATTGTTTGTCCTTAGAAATTAATGTATTTGAATGTATTATGTGGCAATGTTTATTTATTCCTTCTCAATCATCATAAATTTACATGCCATTTGTGTCATATATTCATGTTTTAAAAAAAATCAAAAGAATATGATTATATCTAAGTTGCATGTGTTGGATAAACACTATTATATGGTGTGGCTATTATCATTAGTAAATCCCAACTTATTTTCAAAGTTATAAGCTAATGGTGAAAATCTAAGTTAATGTTGGCTATAAATATTCAATAAATTTTACATTTATAATTTAAGCATGGTAAAGGATTGTTCTATTTTCATGATTCATGTGCATGTTTATATATGTTTTGGAGAGAGCAAGTATACAGTCTAGGCATCCCGGGAACACACAGCTTTAAACATCCCCAAGTAGGTCATAGATTACCTCACTTCCCTGGTTTAACAATGACATGTACTTGCTCAATTTCATTCATGTGTATGCATGTGCTAGAATTTGGGATAGAACTTTGCTTTACATGAATAAAGAATTTGTTATTATATAATTTTTGTATGATTTTCATTCTCATACTTGTGTATATATTTACATGTATTTAAGTTAGCAAGTATATAGTTTGGACATCCCGAGAATATGAGGTATTAAGTAGCCCAAGGTGGTCTTAGATTATCTCACTTTCTTGGTTTAATAATAGCATGTACTTACTTAAATCCCTAATACATGTGTATATGTGCTTAACTAAAGGATGAAATCTTTCTTTTCTATCAAAATACATGCATTAAAAATCATCAAGTGTGAAAAAATACAAAAAATATATTGTATGCATAGATATGTATATTAAATCAAATACCATGAAGAATAAAAAAAAAAAAGAAATGTGTATACTATTGATGATGGAAAGGAGGGATGGAATGTTATACATGTGTTAGTGATTCAATTTTATTAATCCTAAGATGGCTTTTATGTTTGAATAAGATTCTTTAAGATTAACCTGATCTTAGGTTTAATAAAATGTTTAATAAATAATTCACTAAAGAAACCAAAGTCATAATAATCTACCTTTAGGAAACAACTTAGGATAGGAATGATGGGGGTCAAACCTCCCTCCTCTCTTTGTAATAGCTAGATGTTAAGTAGACATCAAATGAAGTAAAAAAAATGTAAATTAAAATTAACTAATCCTTTCAATAATTTGAAGTGAAACCTCCCCTAAATGTTTAACTTAGACATCATAAACTTTAGATAATTATATTTCTAAAGCTTAGTTAAGACATACCATACTAAACCTTAGCACAAACATTAGAATACTAAGTCACCAATTCTAGCCTTTAGGTTTGGCCTGTGTATGTTGTGATGTAATATTTTAGACTGGATGTTAGGATTGTTTATGCATAAACTGGATGTTAGGTAGTTAATAACCTAATGAAATTTTTTGCAGAGGACTATGCTAAAGGGTTCACTATAATAATAAGTAAATATAAATGTTCTTATTTGTAGGTAGCATATGCCCCCTAAGCATCATCCAGTTAGGACAGGTGGGCTTGGTTACTAATGTGCAGGGTGCTAAGTCCAAATATATGAAATATAATTATTTGGCTTGTATGTTTGTTAAGCTAACATCTATTTTTCAGGTGTAATTACATTTTGTTTTCCATAAACATGTAATTTTTGAAAGAAGAATTAGGATTAGTGTTATGGGGTTTAGGATGAGCTGCGACTAGAAGGAAAAGACTTGGGAGGCCCTGTGAAGCCTGGAGCAAACCAATCTAAAGAAAAAAGAAAAGAAGATAAAGAATGAAGACCCTCCATACCATTCATTGTAATTGTAATTATAAGTTCCTATTGTAATCCGGGTTGTATAAGTGTAGAGCTCGGCTACCCAATTTCTTTCTTTTTTGGGGTGTATGACCGTACCCAGTTGCACCGACCTTTTATTCTCTTATGAAGTTAAAATGTTTGATTATTGTATTTAGTTAGTGCAATTAAATAACATGCTTTTCACAAGTTTCTTAAAGAGTGATGATTTGATGAGTGGCCTAGATGTGCTAGGCTCTTTAGGATAAAATTAAACTTTCTACCCTGATTAATAACTCATAACTAAATGTTAATATAATTCATAACCCCATCTTAAAGCCTAGGTTCATAATCAAGATAAATAAAATATTTAACAACCCCTTAGCTGAATGTTATATGTTATCACACCATATATACCATACTATTTCACTCTTAAATAGGGAGAGTCTCCATTCTTGCACAATAGGGGATGTGCTTCACCTTTGAGGGTGATCCCTTGTAGTGGAGAACACCTCCTCCCCATAACCCTATTTCATCATACATCTAGGCATAATTGTCCTAATCCTTAGTTCAAAATGAATGTGTCAAATGATATAAAAAATTGTAAATTTTTGTATTAGTCTAAGTCATGTTTTCATGCCAATCAATGTCTAGTCTCTTAGGGAGTGAGTTTAGGACTCTAGCTTATTTTTTAATTCAATAATAGCCTAGCTATCTTGCATATACATATGACCAGCCTATGTGGTTTTAAAGAGTATGAGGTATTAGCTGGCGGCCACTCCTGGTAGTTGTAAGTCCAAAAGAGTCGGGATGAGTCTATCCTCTCTTATGGAGGTAAATCATTAAGTCCCATTTTTTTTATTAGACTTAGGTTGTGCTTTTAGCTTGTGCAAAAGTATCTTAAATTTAGGTTTCGAGGCTACTTGTTTCCTTCAGGCTAAGAGTATAAGTCATTGCCTCTAAGGATTTTTGCAATCTTGTGTTGATGGACTATAAGCTCTAGCATTCTAATAAGATTCCAACTTAAACAAAAAAGATAAATTTTATCTTTGAAATATGTAACGCCTCACTTTAGGATAGACTAAGGCACTCACTAGGCCTCCTAGTATCATGGGTGCTCCCATTTGACTTCCATGAATACCTAAACCTTTGATAGTCTAACTTTGAAATCATTGGAGATACTTATTGACTACCTTAATTGAGAGTGTTCTTAGGAAATTCACATTTCCTAAGATGTAATTAACTATAAGAGCTTACTTCCATAGGGAATTAAATAATCCAGCATAAAATAAACCCTGCTTTACTTCTCTATGCAAAGTAGGGAAAGATCTTTACATACATAGACCCATCTACTTTAAGAGTCCTTATTAGGTGATAGGTCCATTGTAGTTTCCATATTTTGAGATGGTACATCATACCTTAATGTCATACCCGATCCCTTCAATAAGTATCCCCTAAGATCTATGTGGTATCACTACAGCTCCAAATTAAAACACTATAAGGATAAAGAGATTTTTATGTGGTTCGGCCAAACCCCAAAAACCAACCTACATCTACGCCTAGCAACCCAAGCTAGAAATTTACTAATTCAAAGTTGAGATTATATCAAATCTCTCATACTCTTATTCATGGGCAAATACAACCCAACATCATACTTTATACATGAGAAAATATAACCCAACACATACTTTCCTACAACAGGCAAGTACAACCCCAACATAAACCAATAAGAGATAAAAAGAAAATTACAAATATCTAACGCTCAATTTAAAATATTTTTGTACTCACAACCCAACTATACTAATATTAAGGCAAGTAAAATTAATGAAAGAGAGCTCACTTTACTCAAGAATAAAATTGATATAAAACTTTCAATTAAATATTCAATGCAAGCAAATCTTTAGAGAAGTTTGACTTAAGATAAATTTTATGAAAGCTTGAAAATAAAAATGATTTGAATTGATAACTTGAAATACAACACAATAAAAGATTGAATGATGAACCACAACAAATGTTATATCCAAATTTAAGTTAAGTGAAGAACTGATTGATATAAAAAATTAAATCACACAAATTTTCTTGATTTCTCTTTCACAATAGTTGTGATACATCCAAGTGATGAAATAAATTGCAAATAAGAAATCTTGATAATCACTTGCACAAAATTTGAAATAACAACACAAGATGAATATCACTTAAGGATATATGGGAATGAAATGAAAAGAAGTGAACTATAAGCACTAATTTAATTAAAATAAATTTGATGTATTTGGCCAACTATGGAACTAAAAGAAACATAGTGTTAAGCACAAATAAAACTTGAGTAACCTACACATAACGCTTGGCCAAGGTGGGAATCAAAGTTTTATGAAGAGATTAAGCACTAAACAAATTAAATTAGCTTTTGTAACTTTAAGCCAAGGAAAAAAATAAGACTATACAAAGAGATTAAACCAAAATAAATTAAATAACCTTATGTAACTTTCGGCTAAGGAAGGAACAAGGTAAGATCAGGAGTTTAGCACCTTACAAACTTTAAGAAAACCCTCTTGAATCTCTCGGACAAGGGTATATTCCTGTTATCCTTCAAGTTTCCCAAGTAGTCTTGAAGCCAATCTTTTTGTCCAAGGAAAAGATAAGAATGATGAGGAATTGTAGCAATTAAATCACAAAAGATCTCCAAAAAGAACCATATAGCAAGGTCGGCCAGTAGTCGAGAATAAATAAGAGAAGAGAGAAGAGAAGAGAACCTTTTTCAAGATTCAAAAGACATTTAAATAGAAAAGGGAAAAGCTAAGAACGACCAAGGCATGAAGGTATTGCATGGAAGTTAATTTAGCAATAAGTTGAATTTCAAATTCATTAAGCACATAATGAAAATTCATTGGATTGGCCAAGGCAAAGGCAATAAATGATTAGGCTCATTAGCATATTGGACATAACCCAAAATGGAAAGAAATTAAGGTGGCTCACGGCTCGAGCATGAAAGGGAGTCAAATGAAAATTTTGGCCAAATATGATCTATAAGAGAAAAGAAAGGGAGATATAGAAAGAGAGAATATATGCAATCAATTAAAATCCAATATGATATTTAATAATTTTGAAATTTACCTAAATAAGACAAATTTCAAAAATAATAATTCAACCCATATAGGATGGTCGACCAAGGCTATTTTTTTTATGCAAGGACTAACATAGATTAGATGCACGACATAATGCAAATATAATGAATTAAATGAGGCATAAATTCATAGGGAAAAAATTGTGAATTAAATTAAATAAAATAATTTCTAGAAATATAATGGGATTTTCGGCCAAGCTAGTTTCCATAATTAGGATATTTCTAATTAATGTAATGAATTAATTTGAATCCATTATTTTATGCAATAATTAAGTATAAAATAATATTTAAATTAAGTTGATTTTAATTAATATAAGTTGGCTCAACAAGTTTCTTTAAATGGATTTAATAAAAAGATAAAAAAAGGAAAAGTCATTAGTTTAAGATTGATTTGAGTTTAATTGTAAAATAAATTGAAATAGATTAATTAAAATAAATAATGCTTGGGACGTTTAAATCATGCCATAAAAGATTAGATTTGATTTTCCATGGATATGACAAGAATCATGCAATTTAAGTTCAAAATAATTTGAATTCAAAAATTCAAATTAATGACTCTTTGAAAATTTGAAAAATAAGGGAGTTATATATGGAAATATGTTGAATAAATATCACATTATTTATTAGCTAAAATACAATAAAAAATTAGGCCAAAATAATGTGAGCATGATAAAGATGATAGGAGAGAGAAGAAGCAGTAATTGGAGAGAGAAAATAGAATAATAGGATAATTTAGGATATTAGAGAAAACTAAAAATTTCTAAAAAAAAAGTTTATGAATGTAGGCAATAAAATAGTAAAGATAAATAGCCCATGCACTAATGTAAACCAGATTTAGCCACTAAGCTCCAACCAAAGAGAAAACTTCTAAAAGTTATTTTTATCATTCAAACTAATTTTTTTCTTACATAATAGTAAAACTTATAAGCATTATATTAATCTTAAGCTACTTTAATTTTACATGATAAAAACAAAAGGAGAGAAAGAGGGGCTTACTAAGAAAGTGCAATTCAATCAATTTTAATTAATGATTTTCATTCCAAAAAAATACAATAAATGTATAGCTAAACTTTATTCTAAGATTTAATTAAATTACCCTTTAAAAAAGAATAATTGTCTAGCTCATATTTAGGCTCTTATAAAAAAACCACTTAGATAGGCATTTTATTTGGCTCTTGCTTTTGCACTTATAATTCTACATTTTGCTTTGTCAACTTGATATTATAAATTAACTCCACTTTAAAATTTTAACTATAAATTTAAAATAAAAATAGTCATATACAAGTTAAGGAACAAGCTTCTACAAATCTTCTCTAGTCGTCATGTTTCTGTTATGTTTGGTTTTTTCTACCACCTAGTTAAAAAGGACTTTGGCTAGCTATATTAATATTTCTTCAATAATATTTAATAACTTCCTAAATGCATGTTATAATGCAGTCCATAAGTGGGAGGGTAATGTATCTTCCTAAAGTGTTATATTGAATATTTAGAAATTGTGTAGCTCCATCATATAATAAATATCATTAATATTAAAATTTTAATCTATAAAAATATCAATAAGTGAACTAAGGTGGTCTTTATTTATTTTATTTTATTAATAATTTTGAATGGAACATAGGCTATAGCATGTAATTGGCATCCTACATGTCTAATGCCTATTAAAACATAATCACCTTTAAATTCTTTGGTTGGATAATTATGGTTTATGTTTTTATATATTTAATATTAATTTGGTTATTTGCTTTCTTACTTTAAAATGAATTGTTTAAAAGTCCTTAGAAAAAAAAATATAGCATTAATGTATGCATGAGATGGAATGTTTAAAAGTTATGAACCGCATATTAAATATATGGCTTGCTTGGGTTGTGTTACCCCACTTAATAATCTCATCAATGTAATGTCACTATAATTACATAAATGGTTTGAGATTATAACAAACATGTGAGCTTCAATATAATCATGGTTAACCTACCAAAATAGATTTAGTATTGTAAACTTAGAAAATTTTCTTCCCAAGCTATCAATTCCTACTTTCTCTTTGTAATGGCGGTTGAAACTACTGGTAAAGTTGGTTACTAATACTAAGACTAGAAATATAATCAATACTTCTCTTAGTAGGGAATCTTATGACTATCAATTGTAGTTTAGCACATTATGTTGTCTTTAGCTTGAGTAAAAGATTAGATTTGGAAATTTAAGGTGTAATGAATAGTGTCATTCTTATTAGCTATATTGAAATAAGTTTATGGTTCTATTATTATGTTTAACAACCTAATGCTTCTTTTGATTATAATGGATGACACCTATGTCATGCACCCAAGGTTTAATCAAGATTAGATGTGCAATGTGAAGGGGAAGGAACATTGGCAATAAAAGTACAAGCACCTAAAGTTTCACTTGATGCTTGGTCAACTTAGTCTAGGTTGCTTCTTATATGGAATTTACTTGGCCATACCCAATTTAGGTCCTTTCAAATTTAGTAGGTTAGCCCCCATTCTAGAGATTATCCATGCTTTTATTTTTCTTATTAGAAGTTCCATTAAAATTTTCAACTCAATCCCATGTTCAATCATAGCTTAGCTTAATTAGAAATTTATTTCATCTCTCAATCTCAGCTAATTAAAGTAAAATTCTACATTAACAATAAACATTTATTAAGAATAAGAAAATTGACCTTGGCTAACCCTCCAAAAACTCCTAATAAGTTATAAATGACCTTATTAAGCTAAATATATCTTTGAAGTAGCTCAACTAATCTTCTGACCATATGATAGCCCAAATGGACCTATCTAACCTAACTAGTTCTAAAAATTTAATTTGGATAAATTTATCAAACCTAAGACATCAAACCAATTTTAATAGATTAAGGATACATGACTTTGCCCTAATGGGCCCATGATTTAGAACTTTGACTCACTTAACATTAGTTAACCTATTTGATTCAGTAGGTTAAATTGAATAGTTTCATTAAATTGAGCTATGGAAACCCTTAAACCCTATAACATTTGATTAACTATAATTTACTTGACCACATTGACCCTTGTTTTATCCCAATTTGGCAAATTGGTTAAAATAACTCATATTGACCCAATTAAGCCTTTTAAGCCAAATTATTCAAATTAACTTTAACCAATGCTTTCATTTGAATCACATTGCTCAACCATAAATTAAATTGGTTTATTTGGCCACCCTTTGTTAAGAAAATTGAGCCAAATAGAATAAACCTTTCAAAAATTAATTCATTAAAATATCAACTTACCTATTTTGAGCTAATTGACTTAATTTGATTAATTTAGTTAAACCAAACTAGTTGCATGTCACATTAGTCCAACTAATCCATGGAGAACACTCCCCTTTCTTATTCAAGTAAATTAAGTTAAAAAACCAAATTGTCTCAACTACTATAAATTAACCACTTCATTGGATGTCCGTAAGATGATAACACAAAACTTTACCCTAAGACCTATTGAACTAAAGTGTATGGTAGATTGAAAAGGTGAGTTGAATTACTATATGATTTCAAACCTTAAAACTAAAATTGAAAGCTTGAAAATAAAATAATAAGGATAGCTAACAAAATTATTTTTATGACTTTTATTTTTATTGAAGATGATTGTATACCCAATAGATACCTCAAACCATGCAGACTTGCCCTAGCTCACCACCTAGCTGATGAACTAACCAAGTCGAGCCAGCATGAGGTAAGTCATACATCCACTTGCTACCAATTTAGTGATCAAATGTCAAGGGACAACTCCCAATGGGTGATTAGCAACTCATTAAATAAGCCAACTTGACTCACCCAAAGACTCATCAAGCATATGATGTGGTCAACTTTTACAGGGGAACTCAACATCAACTCACCCACAAAATTACTCAATAAAGACTCAACCATCAAACTTGTCTTATATTCAAAGCAAAGAGAGTTGATTTATATGAAGAACCATGTCATATAGAAGTCACAGACCCCACTACACAAGATCATTGTGCACATGTCTATACTTAAATAGTCCCTAGAGTTAGTACAAAATTTATTAATTATTTAATAATTTTTATAGCTATTATGATAATTCTCTATAGGTAAAGTTTTAAAGACATATTTAAGACTTTTGGGATTTAAGGCATCTTTTATCTCTTGTTTGAGATCTTACACTTTACTTTAATCCCTCAATGTTGTAAGATTTTTTTTATACTAGAGCCACTTGGCTTTTATTATATTTTACTCACAACAATAAAATAAATAACCCAATTACATTATTTACTGACCATCTCTCTCTTTCCATCTTCTCTCTCTCTCTCTCTCTCTCTCTCTCTCTCTCTCTCTCTACCCCCTCCCTCTTAAGATAAATCTCACAAGTAAGATCTAGTGTAAACATTAATATATCAAGATTCAACATTTTTTAGTGTGATGAGCATGAACAATGCCATTGACCATAGGTTGAGCGATTGGCTTGTATAAAACATAACACTTTGCAACTCCTTAGGATTTAAAGGAAACAGAGAAATTCATTACTTGCCTCATGTAAGAAGCCATAGAATGAGTACCAAAATAGCCTTCAAGGATACAAGCTTGAATGTTCATCCAAATCAACCATCCTTTGAATCAAACATTGACGAAGGGCATTGGATAATAACTCATTCTATACAAATGATGATAAGACATTGCCACCCAAGAGGGAGGAGAATACAACTTTAGCCAATGCTTTTTACAGAGAGACTAACTACCATTAAATTTCAATATCCTTCACTTGAAGTCCTATAAAGTTAGGTCTTACCAGACAAACTACATCATTAAATTAGAATGCCAAATTTTCACTCAATTTACTAATGCATAAAGACCACATAAGTGCTCACAAGCTTTATTAAAGATTAACTAAGAACTAAGTAAACATTAAGGGAGTTCATAACTCACTTATAGAGGAAGATATTTGTTGACCTCACTTTTAGAGTGAGTTCTCAACTTCCTCATCATAGATCTATGACTTGTTCCTTAGTCATAAGATACTTCTAGTGATTAGGTGAACACTTAACCTAAGCCTAGAGACTTAGAAGGGTTAGCCATGGGAATAGATTATGCCTTAGGGACTTAGGAAAACTTGCCTACCCTATAGCCTAAACCCAATATATGCTTTCTTCCTCAAACCAAGCCTCAAATCCAACTCAAATACCAAATCTAAATCCAAATTTTAAATCAAATGATTGAAACCCATAATCAAATCTAAGATCAACATTCTTCCTAAGACCTTTGATTTCATCTTATAGACTTAGCGTTAACCAAATTCAAATCAATCCCGATTTAATTTATTTTTCTCAACTATCGATTCAACATCCTAATTATTTACCAAATCCCAACTCAAACCCAATTCCAAATAATTCAATCCCAGGCTTAAATCTGAAACCAAAATTCCTTCTTAAGCCTTATGACCCACTCTCATAAGCTTAGCCAAATCTCCACCTAAGTTATCCCAAACTTGATTGATTTCTTTACAAATAAATTATTCATTCATTTATGTTCACAAATATAAATGAAATCTCTACCCAAATGACCAAAATAAAATCAAACTAAATCAAACCAAACTAATTCCCCTCTTAAGCCCTATGGACCTACCCCCATAAGCTTACCCAAATCTTAAACTGAATCAGCCCAAAATCAATTAGTTTCTTTTTAAGCCAATTACTCGTTCATTTATATTCATAAATATAAATGAAACCCACCCTCCAATAACCAAGAATAAATCAAACTAAATCAATTCCCTACTTAAGCCCTTTTGACCTACATCCTTAAGCTTGGTCTAATTTGCTTCCAAATCACTCCAAACTCAAGTGATTTTCTCATGAATCATTTATATCTTCATTTATATCCCCAAATATAAATGAACTATAAATCTAAATAGCCAAAATCAAATCCAAAATCAAACCAAAACCCAATTCAAGCCTTTTTAGCCAATTTCTTGAACTTGGCCAAATCATATCCAAATCAAGCCAAAACTAATGGATTTTCTCATGAATAAATCATTCCTTCAATCAGTTAGTCAAATATAAACATAAACTACAATTATCAAACTAAACTCAAGTCAACCCAAGTTAAGCCCAAATTAGCCTTTTTTGACTTGAAAATTTAAATGAGCCAAAATCCACTAGACTCCAAATTGATTGTAGTTGGATTTATATTTCAATCCTAGGCTCATATAGGAGTTCAACTAAACTTGAATCAAGCCAAAACCTAACCAATTGACCTATTTAGGTCCACTTGACCCAAAGTGACCTAAAGGATCTTTTGAGCCAAGTTCTAATCCAACCCAAATTGGATTGAACCAAGGCCATCTAAACCTCATATCATGATCAACAATCACCTTGGGATGATCAATCACCTCAATTGGGGCAAACCAAATCAACCTTTTGCTCAAATGAAACCTAAACTAGTCAAAGCCCACCAAATACCAAATTGATTGAAACCATTGATCCAAACTAACTCATAATCAATGATTGAACATGACCAATCTTCAATTGAGCCAAACCAAGTGTAATTGACCATTTGACCTAAGTTGACCCAAATTGGCCTAAAAAGCTAAAATGGGTCAAATCATGATCTAACCCAAATTGATTGCAACTAATGGCTCAAATTCATTCTAAATCAATTATTGAACTTGATGAAAGCCACAATCAAGCCCAAATTTGACCAATGGGCTAGGTTGGGTCTCAATTTGGGCTAGGTTGGGTCTGGTAGTCTGACGGTGGCTGGCCAACGAGAAAATAGGATTGAATCTTGTCCATCTACCTCAACAATTGAGGGGATATACCCCCTCAATTCAAATGAAAATGAATTCATTCAACTTCATTTGAGCCTTAGACACTAAAACAAAACTCCTCAGCCATTTTTCAAAGCTTCCAAGCTCCCCAATTTTCCCTCTTTAGGTTTTACATTAAGTCGAAATAAGGGAGGCCAATCAAAAGTCCCATTTGATCAATCCTTTAACAAACTTCAATCAACCTTGCACACACCTTCCTTGGACCTAGTCGAAGCCAAAAAAATCATTTCCCAAGCTCTATATCCATCGGAAGGGGGAGTTCGATCAAGATCGAACATTAAATAGGACGATCTTGGTCTCTAAGGTAAGCTACCCCCAAATTGAGACCCAAGCTTCTCAACAGGGCTTCGCCTCAACTAGGCAGAGCTACCTCCATCGATCCCACATCCAATCTTGAGCTCTGGCGAGGTAATTGCTCAAAATCATAGATTTAGGAAAAAGTGGTTGGCTTTTTTCGAAGAAAATTTGTATGTCATGCAATTTTGACTATTGGATGTGTTTCTCTCCTTCCCTTGACGGTGTGAGATCATTTTGGAAGCAATCTGAGCTTTGGTGAGCTCAAATTGAATAGAGAAAGATGGATGACATCTGATTTTCGTCGCTCGCAAAGGAGAAAGATCATAGGTCGTCTGTTACGCATGATCAGAATGGATGGTCATGATTAGATCACACTTAAATCCCAATTTTTTCCTTCTAAACCATAGGATTAATCATGGTCATCTGATCTTACATTGGACGATCCATGAGAAAGCATGTCTGCTACTGGCTGACTTAGCCATGCGATGTGATAACTTAAATAACATATCTCATTGTGCCACGTGGAAAGTGAGCAGCGTCAGTAGCTATGTCACGCTGATGGGATTAAGGCTTTTATTAGGGTTAATTAATCTATTTTTAAGACTAAAACATCCAAAATTCATAACTCATTGTTGAAAAATCCAAAAATGCAAATGAGTACTTATTTTAAAGATATTTCGATGAAAAATTTAATAATTATGTTTCCAATGTATTTTGAACAGTAAACAAAGCTTAATTAGAGTTTGATTTAAAACTTAATTATCTTAATTAATCCTTAATTAATCATTCAATTGATTTTAGACTTTTTGGAGATGTTTAGGGGGATAACCTCTGCCTCTCCTATTTTTCTTGGAATTTATTAGTTGCTTAATCAGGGAAATTGATTGAGTAAGCCCTAATTACTCTCTTAACTTCATTAAGGGGTGATTAAGCATATGAATAGTGATTAATTAATTATTTAGACTCCCTAACCACTGTTGAATAGTGAGAGACTTAGGGAAGTGGATTGGAGCCTCCCTCCTAATGCCTTCTCTAATTTTCCCTCTCTTTTCAACTAAAGTCCTAATTATTAATTAATTAACTAATTAGAAACTTAATTAGCTAAATTTGAATTAAAATCATTTAAACTAGGCTTAATCTAGTATATGGCTTATGAAAATAGGTAGGTACCTCTTTCCCTGCCTTATCCCTTAAGCTTATGTCATTCCAAGATAATTATTAATTTTGGTTAGTCTCTTTTTAGGAGAGGTGAATTAAGGGATTAATTTGTTTAATGGATTTGAAATATATAATTAAATCTATCCCTTAATCCATCTTGAGTAGAGCTTTAGGTGTTCAATAACCTAAATAGGGCTAATGAAATTATGGTTAGCTCATATGTGTGAGAAAACTATAAGAGTAATGAAGTGAGTTTCTTTAGCTTAATTATTAAATGATTATGAGATAATTTCATTAGGCCCCCCTTTCATTTCATAGGAGCATTTTTATTTACTTTTCAATTTTTTTTCATATCATATTAGCTCATAATTCCTTAATTAATTACCTTAAGGTAACATAGGTAAGGGTTAATTATTTGGTTTAATCCATGCTTAACTTAAACAATTCATAAAATCAACCTAATTGCTTTTCTTTAAATCAAATTAATTCACACATGGAGAATGGGATTAGGATTAGAGCCTCTTTCTTATCTCTCTTAAATCAAATCAAAAATAAAGCCGAAAATTACTTTAAAAAACTTTGGTTTATTTTAAATAATCTTATTTAATATGATTGTCTTTAGAAATTAATTGAATCGAATGAAATTAGGTGCTTATGTTCTTTTATTTCTCTCCAATTGTATTAAATGTTGTATGCTACTTGTGATCATGCATGCATTCCTTTTCAAAATTTAATCAAATGAAATGATTCCCTTTATGTCAAATTTGCATGTGTTGGCTTAATTAAAAATATGTGTGGCTATTATCACTATTAAATCTCAAATGTATTTCAAAAGCCTATTAATGAATAATAATATATGTTGTGACATTAGCTATACATACATAGGTGGTGCATGTGAATATAAGCTTAATGTATGAAGTGAAGTTCGTTTCTTTCATTCATGTGTTGATTTTCATAAGTATGAATGTTAGTGGGAATATTAATCTAGACATTCTAGAGATGCACAGCTTTAAGTAGCCCCAAAGAGGTTCCTACCTCACTCCCCTAGTACAAAATAATGATGATGTACCCATTTAATTTCATTCTTATGCATTTTGACATTATAATTTGGATAGAGTTTTAATTCATTCACACAAATAAATTAATTAAGTTAAATTATACTTTTGCATGGTTTTCTATTCTTATAGTTGCTTATACATCCATATGTATTTAAGAATAGAGGATATATTAGTCTAGATATTTTGAGGATGCATGGCTTTAAGCAGCCCCAAGGAGGTTCCTACCTCACTCCCCTGGTGCAAAATAATAGCGACGTACTTACTTAGAACTTTCATACATTTGAATGTGTATTTAGCTGATGAATAAAAATCATCTTTTCAATAAAACTCATTTATGCATCCTACATTTAAGTGTGCTAAAAATATATTGCATGTATAGATTTGTTTAGGAATTAATCATATGCATATTATATATATGATGGAAAGAAATGAATGGATATGTGTCATGTGATAGTAGTTCATTCCAATTAAATTTATGATGCCTCTCTTATTGAATGAGATTATTTAAAGTATACCTAAACTTAGGATTAATTTAAAATATCTATTAAGCCATTCATTAAAGGAAATTCACTTAAATAATTTGCTTTAGATGTGACTTAAGGTAGGGATAAAAGAGAGTTATCCTCTCTTTTCTTCTCTTTATAACACTTAGTTGTTAAGTATAGGTCAAATAAAACAAAAGAAAATATTAAGTAAAATTCTCAAATCAATTAAGTCACTTAAAGTGAAACCAACCTTTATAATTAAAGGTCCTTCACACTTAGAAAATTATAACAAAACCTAGTTAAGTCATACCACACAAGTCTTAATACACACATCTTAGATTAAATCACCACTTTTAGCCTTATGTTAGGGCGGTGCATGGTTTGATGTATGTTTGGTTTTATGATGTATTATTGTGGACTGGATGTTAGGGTGTATGCTTCGTAGACTAGATGTTAGGCCATGATTAGCCTAATTATATTATCTGTGGGAGATTGTACTTAAGGGGTGCTTAAAATAAATATAAATGCACTCTTTGCAGGTTGCTTAACCCCTAAGCATAATCTAAATTAGGACAAGTGGACTTGGTGACCCATGTCTAGGGTGCTAAGTCCAAATTATACATATAATTGCTTAGGTTGTATGGTATATTTAGCGAGCACTTATTTTGCAGGTGTAGTTAAATTTACTTTTCTTATTTTTAATGTAATTATGCATTAGAAATTAGGATTAGTGTTATTGGGGATTAGGATGAGCAGAGGCTAGAAGGCTTTATCCTGGGAACCCCCCGTGATGCCTTCGAAGCAAATAGATCCAAACAAAGAAGAAAAGAGGAGGAAACCTAACGATATGAAGAATGAAGACCCCAATATCATTTATTTATTTATATTCATAATTATTCTTTTATATACAATAAAGGTATAGCTCGGCTACCCATTTCTCCTTTCGGGTTGTACGGCGGTACCCAACCACACTGGCTTGTTATTCTTTTACATTGGGTTTATAAATTTTTTGATTCTTTGTTTATAATTGTGTAATAGAAATGACATGTCTTTTTCTAGTTTCTTCATATATGATGATTTAATGTGTGGCCTGGATCCAATTAGGCACTTAAGAAAAAATAAATTTTCTACTTCAACTACTCATAACTAAATTTTCTAAATAACTCATAACCTCACATAAAGCCTAAGCATTAAATTAGGATAATTAAAAGATTTAGCAACCCCTTAACTGGATGTTATATGCTTAATATCATGCATATCATCTTGAATCACTCTTGTAAAATAAGGGCCTCTGTTCTAGCACATATGGGAACTGCTTGACCTGTGAGAGCAACTCCTACTGACGAAGCTTCACCCTCTTCTCTCTTGATTTAGCCCATAACTCATTTTAACATGCATTTAGGCATAAAAAAAACTTACAGCCTTTGTCAAAATGAAGTGTCTAAAAATAAAATAAAAATTTATAAGATTTGTATTATATTAGGTCATTACTCATACAACTCATGCTCTAGTCTCTTAGGGAGTGGGTTTAAGGACTTTAGTTTCTTTCTAATAAAAATAACCTAACCATCTTGCAAAACATATGACTTGACCACATGATTTAAAAATGTAAGAGGAGTTAGATGGCTACCACTTTAGGCGGTTATAAGTCCAGCAGTCGGGTGATTTACCCTCTCTTATGGAGGTAAACCATTACCCATCTCCACTTAGATTTAGGTCGTGCTTTGGCCCTCGTTAAAGCTCTCTATATTTAGGATCTGAGGTTGTTATTTCCTTCAGGCTACAAACATAAATCCTTACCTCTTAGGCATTTTCATAACCTTATATTATGGAATCATAAGTCCTAGTTTCCTAAAAAAATTTCAACTCAAATATATATAATTCTCTTCAATTTTAAATACATAAAGCTCAACCATAGGATAGATTGAAATGCTCACTAGGTTTTCTAGTATCATGAGCATTCCCTACTCATCTCTCTTTGTCTTTGATAATAACTCTCTCCTTTTTCATCTATCTCATTTGATTTGTTAACATTGCTAATTTATTGATAATCCTATCTTTGAAATCTTTGGAGACAATCATTGCATACTTTAATCGAGAGTATTCCTATGGAATTCAGCTTCCTTAGGATGTAATTAACTATGGGGGTTTTCCCCCATAGGGAACTTTAGAACCCAGTTTAATTAAACCTTATTTTATTCATCTATGTAAAATAGGGAAAAATCTCTAGTATATTTGAAGACCCATCATGCCTTAGGAGTCCTTATTAAATGATTAGGTCCATTGTAGAGTAGTGATTTCTATCTTTTGAGACAGTTAACTATTCCTTGATGTTGTACATGATCACTTCAATAAGTATACCACTGATCTGTGTGGTGTTCCCCCATACACATGTATTTCAAAATAAACACCATAATATTAAAAGTGAAAGATCTTGAGCCCATAGTCACTTAGCTTGCAATCACCTAAAGCTTAAAAGAAGGAAGATTTATATATGTTCTTAATCTTCAAAAATTAAGAATACTAGTTGAGTTATTAGTAATCTTCTAAAGTTTTTAAACAGGCCTCTTCAAATGAATTGAGTTTGTCCATAAAGACCTTGTCGAACTCGATTATGCCAAATTTTAGCTCTAATCTAAATTGAGCCTTCTTACCTTCTTTGTCCATAATTTCTCAAAGTAACTTGATTTATGTCTTGACCATGTGTGAGTTATTTATTCTTATATTGCTAAGTTTGGGACACAAGGCAAGTACCATTCAAAATTTATTTTATTTTTTTTGAAAGATTCATCTTCAAGTTCTACATCAACTCCTAAAGTCAAGGATGATGCTCCTAAATAGAGCTTATAAGGCATAGAATCCTTATTTAGTTTTGGTGTAGCTTTATCTACCAAACCCTCAACATTCTCTGGGGAAAATGGGGTTTTAATTAGAATGCTCACATACTAATTAAGCCTCTTATATAAAGATAACTTAGAGTCTTCATCACAGAGCCCGTTACTATCCTACTTGTCACTACTTTGTTAGGGGACTTAGTTTTCATCAATTCTTGGTTCCATTGTTACTGCTAGCTTGGTCTTCAAATGCGAAAAGATAAATAGTGAACTAACTACATAGGACACATCCTCCAAGACATATTCTAAGTCTTTGTATATAGTAAGGGTGTTTGTTGGGTTTGTGGCATATATAATAGTTTTCCCCTCTAATGCCTCCCTAGAGTCTACCTTGTTATCATCTTATAGGATGTTGGGACATCTCACCTGCTCATTGAAAAGTAAAGATAAAATGTGTTTTGTAAGTGATATTAAACTTTACCTCATTCCCCAAGTCTTCTTCTCTTTCTCTTTCTCTTTCTCTTTTACTTTCTTTCTGATTTTCTTTTTTTTCTTCTTATTTCTATTACTCTTTTTGATTGATATTATTTTAAACAACATGAGGGTACACTATTTATATTTTAGGGAGTAAGTAGGTTGCATCCTCATATATCTTGACCTCTTGTACTGAAAAGGTTTTAAGATCCTCTTTGATGCAATACATTAAACCCTTACACATGAACTCAATGCACTCAAGTAAAGAAGATGGAACCATCTTATTCTCATGCAACCAAGGCTTTCCAAGTAAAGCATTAAAAGGCATGTCTGAATCTATGAAGTGGAACTTTGCTTCAGTCTTCAAGTCATCGATCTGCAATAATAATGTGATCAAGCCTAAGGCCCTTTCGCTTAGTTCATTGAATCATTTCAATAGAATCTTATTAGAGCTAAGTCCAGTAATGTAGATCCTTAAGTAGACAAGAGTTGTTAGACTCATGATGTTGACCAATGCACTTAGGTCAATAGGGACTCTGGTCAATTTGAAGTTGTCTTTGTTCACTAAAATGTACAATAGGGAATAGTGATCGATAGTTCTAAGGAGCAAGTCTTCATCTAAAAAGGTATCTCCCAAGACCTTTTTAAAGTACCAAGATTCTTTGATGACTATAGAAGTAGTGGCTAGCTGAGTTAAGGTTACCTTAATCAAGGACTCCCTCATCTCTTTAGATAAGATAAGAGCAACATATATGCTCAGCTTAACTAGCAACTTTCTAAGGTGGGCTAGAACATTGTAGTCAACCATAGGCTGGTTCTCTACAAACATATCCATGGCTAAAGCATATTGTGGAGGTGTTATCTGATCACTAGAGTCAATGACTTATTTATCCCTCTCTTGAGGTGTCATCCTAGGAGGTAGAACTCTGCCATTACAAAGGTTGATATTGATAATCTCTTCGAATAGAGGAGTTGTAGTGGAATATACCTACTGGTTAAAGCATCTAAAGCTTCCCCTAATGGATATTTAAAATAAGATAACTCTATCTCTATCTCAATAGGGGCACCCTAAAGATTTAAGATAGGGATGTCACTTTTAGAGTTAGGGTCATCAAGAGAAATAGAATGATCAGAATCATTTTGATTATTAAGACTTGAAAAGTTATCATTAAAATTATTAGAATCATCACACAAAGAGATGATATAAGTGAAATATTTCTTCATTAATTTGTTCACCTTAGGCAATGCAAAATAAAAGATGTATAAGGTGAGTGCATGGTGGCTTGACTCCCCTATCCATAAATATAATTCTCTTAGTACAATAAGTAATGATGTCACTCCTATATCTTGGACTTATAGTGGAGACTCATGCTTAACATCCACCCTCCTTGGGTTAACATTCGTAATTGGTAAACCTACTAGTATAGTAAAGGTCTGTTCTAGTTCAGGTAGCTATAGAGAAAGCATTATGATTTTAGAAATGATTTTTTGAGAGATTTGGGATAAAAAGATGTCCCGATCTTCATTGGTCTTAAGAGGATTAAATGATTACCCAAAGATTAGTTTGATAGAATTAGTAGTATCTTCTATTAAGTATTCTTTGAGTATCATAATGGCTCTAATTTGTAGCTTTACTCGAGCTAATTCTTGAAGGTAATGCAATCCTCTAAGACATGACCCAACGTGCAGTTATAAAGGCAAAAGTTAGGATCATTACGCTTGCCTACTTCCTTCGGCTTCTTAAGCTTGGGTAGCTAGAAATTAGGCTTTTAAGTAAAGTATTGAAAATTTTTCTAACCACCTCCCTCTTCAATAAATAAGGTTTATTTAATCTATCAATTAAAGTGGGTGGAATGTAACTACTTAGTGGATAATATGGATAGTGATACTACAGATACTACTGTTGTTATGGTCATGGAGATGAAAGAGCTGGTGGAAGTAGAGGATGTTGAGTTCTAGATTTATTAAGTTGAACTCTCATAAGTTACTTACGCTTTTCTACTGCTAAGACTACCCCCCTATTTCTTCTTAAAGATCTTATGGGGGTTTAGGGATGCATGGCTGGTCAAAGAAGGGTAATTATTTGGCTTCCTCTTGAAGGTTAGTTACTTTGTTGATTAACTTATTGAAGGTCATAATGGTGAAACATTTAGCATGAATGCTACAAGACCATGGATGTTCTTACAGATAATCTTAATAACATGTTGTTCCTGTAGTTGGGGTTTGCATTTTATGCTAAGTTTCTCCACCTCAGAATGTAGTCAACTAGAGACTCATTGAATCTTTATTATTCTACCTCTAATTTTTCAACCATGACCCTCTATTGTGCCTCTATGAACCTATTGAAAAAGAGTTGCTCAAATTATGCAAATTTCTTCACTAAATTGTTGGGCAATTCATGGTATCATCACTAAATTTTTAGGCAATTCATGGTACCAATCAAATGCAGTTCCTGGTAGGTTGCTGATAAACAATCAAAATATTAGAGCATCGCTGTCTTCTACATTACAACAACTACCTCTAAAGTTTGCAATATGCTATCGTGGATTCCCACTGCCATCATGAACCTCTTAGATTATTGCACTACATCAAACTCCTCTGGGTAAGATCTACCCTTTGGAATTGATAAGCTCCTTAGGCTTGCACCGACATCTCCTTCACTTATTATTCCACCAAATGGTTGATATCCCTTTCATGTAACATTATCCTCTCAGCATCTTTTCTATGTAGGTTGCCTATATCCTCATCTACTAAAGTAGTGCACTTGTGTCTATCATGCCTCTGGCCTATTGGCCGCTATGGGTGTGGCTTTGGGTACTACTGCTTGACTTTGAAAGGCTAAGAAATTGACATAAGCTCCTTTACCCTCTTTTCTATGTAGGTGATCTAGTCAGCTTTCTACTTTAGTTATTGTGACAATCACAGTGTCGAGTCTAATGCCTCACATGCCTTGATTACAACTCCCTGTGCATAACACTATGATGGTGCTCTCTATGTGAGGATGTTCTAGTATTCACCATGCAAACCTCCACAGTCTACTCTAAGAGATCATCCTCATGGCATCAAAATCTATCATCTCATTATCTCAGCCATCCCCAACTAACTCTTTGATTATGCCCTAATAGTCAACTATAAAATCCACTGAAGAATGGTCGGCTACCCTTTAAAGATCTACTAGAACATATCTAGGATGACTGTTAGTCATGACTCGACTTTCTACATTCATGCCATCTTGGACTTCTTTCTTTGCCTGTGCACTAGCTAGATCAGGTGTTTCACATGTATGAGCCTCCCCCTCTTTCTCTTTCTTCTCTCAGCTAAGTTCTTGTTGCGGAGCAACAACTATGCTCTTGAGCTACCACTCATTCTTCTCCACTGATGAAGTAGGAGGTCGAATAGGAGAGTTCATCCTCACACCATTAGTGTGAGAAGATCCCACCTTATGGTCATATATCATCACTAAGTGGTCTCATCCCCACTTGGGTCTATTTACAGAGAACATCCTACTTATCTTTCTTGTCACTTTGAGTAACATAATACCTTTGAGGCCTTTTCTTTTGTCAGCACCGCATAATCCTAAGGATTACTGATCTCAAATCCTGAACTATGGCAAACTCAAATCTTCCATGGACTTTCCCAACTCTCTTGAGAACTAAACTCATACCAACATAAGGTTTTCTCTTGTCCCTAGCTAGTGTCATATTTAAAGGGGCATGCTGGTGATGTTGTTATAGGGCAGATGTCTTTCTCTCCCTTAGCTATGAAGAGTGGGTGAAACTTACTACCCCGAGGAGGAGAGAGGTTTCTCGAAGGGACCCATCCTCAATAATCTAAGATGAGGCCTTTATCTCCCGAAACATTTTCTCATACTACTTTTTTAAGTTTCTATTCTTGTTTCTTTTTTATATCTTAGTGAGCGGGAACATGATGGAAGCTAGAACATACCTTAAAGACAAACAGGATAGACAAGACAGCCACCAGCTCTACTTTTTCCTTTGGCCTTCCCTTTGGAGCCGGGGATATCTTAAATGTTGCCTCAACTCTAACAATACTACTAGTGGTGGAAACAGTAGATGGTAGTGGTATGATGGGAACCTCAATGGCTTTCCTCTTTAATAAGGAGAACTCTGGCTTAGACCTCAGATCAAACTAAATCAGGGGCCTTTTATCCTCAACCTTCTGATGACCCACTATGGTGAATGCCAGACCATGACAAGTAACCTTTAGATCCTCAAAGACCAATCAAACTTAATGACATGGGCATTGGTTAGATAGGAATGATCCATGGCCAAACCCAACCTAGTGGTGAATGAAATGATCAACTTTGCAGAAGGCATGGCAACAATTTGGATGAATCAAATGAATGTATTATGCTAAAAAAAGAAGTGCCTCTCTCTTATTATAAGAGGGAAAGGCATCAATCATTGAAATGATTATGTGGACTTCATATACTCATATCCCATTAAATTAAATTATAGAGAGTGAGGTTTAATATTGTGAGGATTTTGACTTAAACCACCCGATAGATAGTAGGTTTAATAATTATTGGAAAATAAATCATGATCATCATATTTGATCATGATGATAAATTTGATATATTTAAAATTTGAAAGAAATCATTTTTATCCAGATTTGGCAATCTTTAAAACTTGTCATACATAGAATCCCATTGGAGGTCTCATGGGGAGGTCCTAGAACCTATTCATTTCACTGTGGTAAATAAGATGTTTTAGGACCAAAAGATGAAGATGTTGACCATACCCACCAATGAGTGAAGGTTTCAATAGAATGAAAGATATCTAATCCTATAAGTTGTATAGACTTAGTACCAATGTATAGAGATGTTAGTCAATCACTAAAGATGGTGAGAATAACTTTCCCCAATGGAGTAGCTAGAAAAATATATAGTGTTTAAAATGTGATGGGGCACCACGCAGATCTTAGGGGGTACTTATTAAAATGATCGAATACAGAATCAAGAAATGATATAATATCTTGAAAGATAGAAATATCACCATACGATTGACACAATCATCTAATAAGGATTTCTAAGGCCAATGAGTCTAAGTGTACCAAAAATTTTTCCCTACATTACATGGATGAAATAAGGATAGGATTATTTTAAGTCAAGTTCTTAAGTTTCCTATAGGGGCAAGCACTCATAATTAATTATATCTCACTGATATAAATATCTTAAGAAAACTTTTGATTAAAGTGATTGGCTAACATTTCTATGTATTTCATAGCATGATATCAAATTATTTATAATTTTGGAAGCAAGTGAGAAAGTTCAAATAAGAAGAGTTATTCATATAGTACAAAAAAGAATAAGAAGAAAATGCACATGATACTAGGAAGCCCAGTGAGTGCTTCAATCTATCTTATGGTGAAGCTTTATATTTTTAAAGATTAAGAATTATGTTTATTCAAGTAAAATATCTTATTAGATAGCTATGACTTATATTCCAACAACTCAAAATTATGAAAATGCCTAGATGTGAGGATATATAATCATAGAGAAAGAGAAATAGGTTACCTCTGAACATATGTCTAAAGTGCTTGATGTAATTCAACTCGGGGAAAAATTAAGATATGTTGGTTCATTTTCACTAAAGAGAATGAACATGTTGTGACTTTTCTAGACTTACAACCACCTAAAGTGGCTATCAGCTAACACCTCTTATACTATAAAACCATGTATCCAAGTCATATAAATGCAAGATAGTTAGATTATTACTTATTAGGAAAGAGTCTATGATCCTAAATTCACTCCCTTAGAGCGAAACTTACTCCTCTTCGGCACCCTATCTTAAATTTATAGCTAAAGATATATCTTATGATTTTTAATCTTTCTTAATGAAGTTTTTAGGTTTTTTTTTCAATAATTCCTAAGTTGGATTAAACTTAAATGGAATCATAATCACAGGAAAGACACTTTTAAGTTTAATAGAGCTAAGTGATGGGTCACTTAATGATGTCCTTCAATTCTTCATGACTTTAATTCTTCATCTTTAGAATATTTATTTTATCACCTTTATTCCATTTTAAAATAATCATGTACTTTATTTCATCACTTTAATATTACATTTTAAAATAATTATGTGTTTACTTTATCATTTTAATAATTTATTTTTAAAATTATTGTGTATTTATTTTATCATTCTACTTATTTAATTAAAATATTCATGTATTTATTCTTGTCATTTTATTGAATAATTATGGATTTATCTTATCATTTTAATAATTTATTTTCTTTTGTTTGAATAATTATGTATTTAGTTTACCATTTTTTATAATTCATTTTTTGAATAATTATGTATTTCATGATTATATACATTTTTATTAATTTAATATTTCATTTCTTTAAAATAACATTTATTTTTATGCATCAATATTTACATGAATATAAATGAAAAAAAACAACTTTTGAAATCTTTATGATATAAGGTTTAAAAAATATTTTTTTATTTATATTTTCACATCTATTTTTTCACACCACTTTTTAGGCATGGGTTATTAAACTAGGAAGACAAGGTATCTAAGACCTCATTTAGACAGGTAGCCCCGTGCCCCTAAGTGTTCAGACTTTATACCTTCAAAGAATATATATCATACACATGAATTATGCATGGGGATTTTATTCACTTTTATTAACTTAGATTTATAAATATGTTTTGGCTAATGTGAAAAGAATATTATAGTTATTATTTATTTAAAGGCCGCACTATTTATACATAACATACATTTAAGGAGTTTAACTTTAAACATAAGTATGAATGAGGCATGAATTAATTGCACATTTATAAGTGAATAAACTGTATCAAATAAATATCACAAGGCAATCTAGTTAAGATATCAAACCATAAGGTCATGAATGATGCCACTTAAGCTTAATCAAAATTTCTTAATTAACATATGTTAGTCATGATTAATTAAACTTATTTAGGAGAAATCAAATGATTGAATCCCCGCACACACACACACACCCTCATTATTAAGGAAATTTAAGGGTGAAATAATGTTTTTTTATGAATTAATTAAATTTCATAATTATTTAATCCAAATAACACACAAAAGACCTTATAAATTAGTTAATCACAATCCATAAGCCAAAAAATTATTGGAAAAATCTTAAATATGCACAAAAATAGTAAAAAAATATTAAAAATCTTAAATTTTTTGGGCTTATGAAAAGTGATTAATTACACTAACTATGATTTTGATAATTAGGCAATTACACTCAAAATATCCCAAGCCAATTTAGGATTTTGATTTCATTCACTAATTATCACCTAAATGAACCCATGAAAGATTCATTCATTTATGAAGTTATAGGTAATTAATTATATTTTTTTATTCTAGGTTAATTAATTAAATTATTTAATTAATTAAATGGCCTAAATTATGATATATCAAAATAATTATGATTGATGTTACTCATTCATGGTTGAACATCAGAGTTCCATTTAATTATTTTCTGATATTTTTGAAATTAAATAATTAGGTATTTATATACCTAGACTTAGAAAAATCACAACCCTTAATTGGTTGATTAAATTGACTTGAAATAATTATAGGATGTGAGGAACATCATTAGGAATGTCTACTAAAAATTTCAAATTGATTAGATGAGTAATTAAAGGTTGATTTTAAACATACCTTTTTCATTCAAACCATAATTTCTCTTAAATTAATAGGCAAAAGTTAAGAGTTATTTTTTAAAATTCTTCTTTATCTAAGCTTTCTAGATAGTATTTATTTGTATTTTTAGATTTTTCTATAATTAATTATTATTTTTTAAAGTTCTAGCTAATTAATCCTAATTTTAAACTTAATTAATCAATTTATGCAATCAACATGATGCAACCGCACTTTACAAGTGGCACCCTGAGATTGGTTATTAAACCAATCCCATATGGCAGCTGACTTGAATAGTGACACATGTGATTTTATCCTGAGTTATTCGACCAAAGATTAAATGGCGTTGATTCATCTTGTACTTTTAATAAGATAAAATTAAAAATTCTAAACATGATTAATCATGATCATCCATTATAATCTCAGTTTAAAATTGATTAATTAAACTGACTTGGATAAGTTAAGGAATATGTGAGGATAAGTTAAGGAATATGTGAGGATAAGTCATGCTAAGTTCTATTAGGTTAAGACTTGATTTGGTTGGGTTTGGCATATTTGGACTCATATAGGTTAATTTGGGTTCAATTGGGTTCAAGTGGACCAAAATTGGGCCCAAAGAGCGATTGCATTATGTTCAAATGATGATTTGGAACACATTAGTGCAACTAGTTTGATTTAAGTTAAAGTGGATTTGAATTTTTCTTATATGGGTTCATATAGGCCAAATGGGTCAAGTTGATGAATTGAGTGTTGAGTCATATTCTTTTATTCATTTGGAGTTGATCATAGCTTTGATTTGATTTAATTTAATTAGGATTGGGATTTGGTTCGATTGACCCCTTTAGGATAATTTGAGCTAAGTTTGTCAATTAAGTTAGGTTGATCAGATTGGCTTCAATTGGCTATTGATAATTGTTCATCAGTTTGGGATTAATTATAAGTGTCAATTCAATCTATTTGAATGAGATCAAGAGTTGGCTCAATTTGACTATTTTGGTCAAATTAGATCAAGATGAGTCAATGGGTTAAATTGGCTTAATTGAGCTTAATTGAGTGTTGGATGATGACCAACAGTTATTTTGAGATTGATTGCAATCAATGATTTGATCCAATTTGAGTTAAATCAAAGTTTGATTTAATTTGATCCTTAAAGTTAAATTAGGTTCGGTTAGGTCAAATTGATTAATTGGCTAAATTGGGTTGCATTTGGTCAGAAGGTGTCCAAGTATGTGATAAGGATGATTGTGAAGTTTTGGATTAGCTCAATTTGTCTTGGATCAAATTAGATTTGATGTTGGCCCTATAAATTTCAATTTGGTCAACTTGGGCTAAGTAAGTCAATTGATCATATTGAATCTTTATGAGGCATTTGTCAAGTTCAAATAATGTTTAAGAAGTTAGGGTGAGTTTAATTCTAAATGTTTTGAATTAATTTTGAGTTTATCCCTTTAAGCCCAAAAGGTCCATATTGGGTCAACTTGGCCACGTAGCTGAATTGAACATGAATTGGGTATGGTTTGGTAAATTATAGGATTTTGGGTAACATATAGTTAATTAGGTTTTATATATGGGGTTTAGTTTGAAATTTGGCTCATTGGGTTCCAATTAGTCAGAGTTAGGGTCTAACCTTAGGGTTGAGCCTTGTAAGTCTTTTAGGCTTTAGGTTGGTGTCCCCCTAGCCACTAAAAGTGCCTTAGATCAAGGTGAAGAAACCTTAGTGCCTAGATTGAATTCTAAGTCTAAACAATGATGGATATCAAGCTCACTAAAAGTGAGGTCAACAACATTTTATTAAAAATTAGGACTTAGATTCCAATAACTCAATAGTGTAGAAATTCCTAAGAGGTGAAGACTTAATCCAAATAGGATGCTTTAGTCCCTAAGTATAAAATTCTTTGCAACATAATTCATAAATGTATTTTAATCTAATCACAAGAATTTGGGATTTATTAGTTCATTGTCACATGAAAAGAAGAACCTATCCTAACTCTTCTAGGCTTATATTCCTCTTGAAAGGGTTGCTAGCTAACACCTCCTATGATTTTAAATTCATGAGTTCAATCTTATAAATGCAAGATAGTTTGGCTATTGCCTTTAGGAAAGGAAAGTGGAGAACCTAAACTAACTCTATAACCCTAAGATCATGACAAGCATGTTATGCTTCTAGCTAATACAATATTTTTTAAATTTTTATATGTTTTGACTCATAATTTTATTTTAAGGTTTTTTGGTATGTAAATCATGACTACAAAAAGATATAGCTAGAAATGAATCATGGGCTAAATCAAAAGAGAAAGTAGACTTTTTCTAGAAAGGGTGATCATCCTCACAGATCAGATGCACCGTTATGTGTAATGAGAGAAGAGCCAAATTCAAGAATATGATAAGAAATATGCAATCATGGTTTATAATTCTAAAGGCTTCTAATTATTTTTAATATTTATTCTTAAAGCATTAATTGATGAGGTTATGAGTTATTTATTTATTTTTAGTTGATTTAATTTAATGGAGTAAAAATATTAATTTTACCCTAAGACCTTAATGCATCCAGGCTTTTCATCATATATTATATCAATCACAGAAAGAAATCTATGAAAAACATATAGTTCTATTGTACATCTCAAAATAAATCATAATAAAATTAATTAAATAAACAGACTAATGCTAACAAGTACTATTATACACTTCAAAAGAAAAGAAATAGTGGAAGCTGAGCTCTGCCCTTATACAACTCAGCTTAGAACTACAAGTTCAATCCATGGGGTCTTCATTAACTTCAAGATTGCCACCTTCTTCAAGGACCTCCTTAGGCTCTATAGGGGACTGGAAAACGAGTACAGTCTACACTTATTAATCCTAAACCTAATAGATCATAAGTTAATTCTAAGATTAAATTATATTTTAAATTTAAAAAATAAATCCTAACTTTACAAAATAGATGTTAGGAAATAGAAATAGCACACGAGCAGTTTAAATTACAAACATACCAGCTTAGCAAAAATTGTTACCAAGCCCACATATCCTATTTAGTTATACTTAGAAACTTAAGCAAAGCACATGCAAGTAAACAACATTTATAATTTATTTATTACAATAGTCCCTTTAAGCACATCCTTCGAAAGTAAATAATTTTTGTCTAGAAATACGTCCTAACATCTAAACTAATGAGCAAAAAATCCTAGCCATACGAACTAAAAAAATACACCACAAAATAAGAAAAAAATATCGCATCATAAAACATACCACCAACCTAAACTAAATCTACGATCAGTGACCTAGTAGTCAAATATGTGAAAAAAAAAGGGTTTATATGGTAAGACAATACTTGGCTTTTATAATTTTAATTTCATTTTTAGTTCAAGATTTGTATAATTTATAGCCAGGTGGTTTCAATTTAAGTGATTTAATTAATTTTCAATTTAATTTTTAATTTGGATTTATTTTATGTTAAAGTTGAATTCAAGTTTTCAAAAGTGAAAAGTAAAAAAATGAGTTTTGCTTGAGACTAAACCCATTCTATTCAACAACCTAATTTTAATAAAGTGAAATCTTCACCCACAAGTAAATAACCACCCTAAGGGTCTAATCTATAGCTCTATGCATTTTTCTCTTCCTCATTTAAGTAGCTTAATGAGATTGGGTTCAGTTTAATTAATGTTTATTTCATTTAATTAAAGTCCAAATTAAAATGATGTGATTGATTTTATTAATGTATGATTAGTTAAATATTCAATTTTAGGTTGATTGTTATGTTCAATTTAATTAAATTCATTTTAATTTTAATTAATGTTTAATTATTTATTTAAATCTTATTTAAAGATTTATTTTAATTTGCATTTGTCATTATTAAGTTCATTAAGTTGTATTAATTTATGTATTTTTTTATTGATTAAGTGAGTGAGTTTTAAAGTTATTTAAATTTAATAGTTTATGTTTGCATTTAAGTTTGATTAAATTTAGGTTTATTAATATATTTTAATTTAATTAGCTTGTTTTTTTATTAATATTTAATTTGATCTTTTTATTTAAGCTTTGCTTAAATGTTTCATAATTTATTAACTTTATTCACTTAAATTCATATTAATTTAGTTTAATGACTATTTGGAGTTGATGATAATTAAGTTTAATTATGATTACTTTAGTTTAATTGATTTAATTTAAATTTTATTTGATTTAGTTAAGGTTTAAATTCAATTTGCAACTTCAATTTCAATTGATTAAATTTGTTTCTTTTATTAATGACTTAATGACTGACCAATTTTTATTTAGTTTTAATTTGATTAAGTTCTATTTTTTCAATATTCAATTCATATTTAGCCCTTTCATTGAGTTTGATTTAAATATTTATTGAATTTATAAATTTTTATTATTTAGATGATTTATGTTGATTGGCTTGGTTTAAACATCATTTAAATTTCATGGTTTTAGATTTTTGTTGAGTTCATTTGATTTATATTATTCAATTTGTATATTAACCTTATTTACTCATCAACCTGAAGTGCATAATTTTTAGGATTTCTTAATTTTAGAGGGTTCAAGAATTTTTCCTAAGTTCTCTAATGTTATTAGAAGTGATTTGGGTATTTAATGACTTTTAGAGGGTTTGAGAGTTTTTCTTAAGCTCATTGGTGTTGATTAAAATGTTTTTGCACCATTTCTTCAACTCTCTTTAATTTTTAAATTTTAAATTAATTATTTTCATTAAATTAATATTTTTAAGTTAGAAATTTAATTTCTTTTTATATACTTAGCATTAACCATTGAAATTTGTATGTTAGGTGTATCTTGACTCAATTTTATATTATGAAAATTTCAAATTAATTGAATTAATATTTTAATTTTAATTAATATTTGATTATTTTTAATTAAACTCAAATCAATCTAAAATTACTTAATAAAAATTGAAAATTTTGGGTTTAGTAGATTCTTCTCACTAAGATGAATCTATAGAACCCTTATTTATTTATTTATTTATTTTGTTGAGTATCTTATTTTTATGAATTTTTGAAGTTTCTAACATTTTTCTGTATTTAATAATCCAAAAAATCCAGATTTTCATATTTAACCCAATCAGAGCTGACGCAATGTTGACTAGGCATGGCTTTATGCATGATAATGTGCTACTAAGCTACGCAAGTGCTTGCGTGGCTGGCAACGAGGACACAAGGTTAATCAAGACCATCCGATCAAAGATCAGATAGTTTAGAGCCATCTAATTGTTCCTAGAGGTATTTAAATCAAATAGTCCTTCTAAATCATTGTCTTCCATTCTAAATAAAAGGAATGGATGGCCATGATTTCATCACTATCCTCTCAATGGATAATTGAGAGTAATTAGCTCTTAGGGCTCGATCACTAGCGATCTAAGTGGTGATTCCATGTGGTTTCAATTGCAAAATGGTCATAAATCAATTTACAATCAGTCTATATGATTTGATTTCACCCATGCATAAATTTATTTAATAATGGGTGAAACCATAAAAGGAGGTGGCATGATTAAGGATGTACCTCACTGGAGCCAATGTACGATGGCGAAAACACTTTAAAAGCATTCCCCTAGAGACGAAGCTTTAGCGAAATTAGCTTGGGTTGCCTTCATTGAGGCCAAACTCTACTCCTCCTCCATCAATCTTATTTATTTTCGAGATCATTGGCTGCGAGGGACTCTATTTAATGTGAATTTGAGTTAATTTTTACACCAAGAATGTGTATGGATGATCAATTTTGGGGAGGAACATCTCTCCCCCTCTTCCATATATGGAGAACTCTTTGGTTACCAATAATGGCCAATTTCTAGTTTGTCGGTGATAAGGGCAATCATAGATCAACTCTTCTTATCTTTACCTCATGAGTGTATGGGTAGAGTTTTTGATGGGGAAAGGAATGCTCCTCCTTTCTTCTTCATGCTTGGCTAAGAGCTTTCAATGGAGGAGAGGATGGTTTTTTTATTTCTTAGCCTGCCAAGAAGATTGGAATCCTTAGATGGTTACTAAAAGAAGGTGCTCAATTAATTGGAGGTGTGCTCTTATCAATTAGATGAAGGAATGGAAGAGGTATGAAGAGAAATGAGAGCTATTGACCTTATGCATAAGCTTTTTGACTTTTTCTCCCATAGCACCTCCTCATCCTATGGCTCCACCTCACCTCCATTAGGATGGCCATCATTTATCCAAGTCAAGCTCAAAGTGAGCTATGGGTTTGAGCTTTGGCTCATTTGGATTGAGTTTTAAGTTTAGTTCACTTGGGTTTAACTTGATTTGGATTAATTTATTTCGTCTATTTGTTCAACTAGATTTAGATTTAGGTTTAAATTATTATTGATTGTTCATTATGATGATTTGTGGATCAATTGATTGAAATTTTATGTAACTTTAATGTGGTTTAGGTTAGGTTTAGGCTATTTGTTCCAAATGGGCCAAATCAACTTTTCAAGCTTAATTATATTGATTATTGTTGACCTTACAAATTGATCCAAATCAAGCACGATTGGCCCTCTTGATCCAAGTTGACCCAAATTGATCTAAATGACCAAAATGAGTCAAATAAAAATCTAAATCAAATTGATTGCAACCAATGGCTCAAGTTCATTCTAAATTGATTATTGAACTTGACCAAAGCCTCAATTGAGCCCAATTGACTAACTAGACTCAAATGACTTATTGAACCCAACTTGACCTAAAAGATCAAACCTATTTAAATCCCAATAAAATACAAATTAAACTCAACCAAAGCCTACAAAATATTCCAAATGATCAACCAAACCCAAACCAAGCCAATTTGCCCAATTGGGTCAAATTGATCAACTTAACCCATTTGACCCAAATGAACTCAAATGTGATAAAACCAAAACTATATCAAATTAAACCAATGAAACCAATACACTCCAAATGATCATATAAACTTGACCCAACCCTTAGTTTAACCCAATTTTATCAATTGGTCAACCTAACTCAATTTGACCGAATTTGACCCAAATGGGTTAAATTGAGTCAAACCTAACCAAATGAACTCCAAATCACATGAAATTTGGGCTATCCCACTTTTGACTCATTTCAAATCTACCCAATTCAAATCTAATACCAAATGACTAAGATACTTTTGGGCTAAGGGTGTCACATGAGACAAATCGTCCATGTAAGTGGTCATTTCCATTCCTTGGCCACTTGGCACTCTCCCATTGATCCACTTAACTTCCTAGGACACTACCCAACTTAACTCGAAGGTGGTTGGGTCAGCCATGACCCAAAGGGAGGTGAAATCACCTCACCTCCCCCATTGGAGCACTTGAAACACCAAGGACACCCACTACCCTCCTTGGAAGTCACCTCCACACCCTCACCTAACCATACCGAGCTAACTCATCCACTCAAGGACACCCACAACCCTCTGACATGGTTGGATGATCACAAGGAGCCAAAATCAGCCCGTTCGTCCGATCCATGGGAGGGGGGTAACACCCACTCATTTCTACTCAATTCCACACGCTTGCATTCCTCAGAGCCTTAGCTACCCAAGATGAGCTGCCAAAGATATTTTCCAAGCTCCCAAGCTCATCCCACAATCCCCATTCTCAATTTTCTTCAAGTCAAAAAAGGACACCACCTTACTCATTCTCATTTGCTCAAGGCTCAACCAAAGTGCAATTAACTTTGCACACACCTTCTTTAGAGCTAGTCGAGCAAGAATGAAACTTCCCCCAAGCTTCTTGACAACTACAGGACTAAGTTCGATCAACATCTACCACCTACGCTTCAGGTGTTGGCCTTCCGAGCAAACCACCTCAAATTGGAGGTAGTGCTAATCAGTAGAGCTTTGTCTCCACTAGACAAAGCTTCCTCAATCGGATTTGGCACCGGTCTTGAGCTCCGGTGAGGTATACCATTGAAATCGATTCTTATATGAAAATGAGTTAGAGATTTTTGAAGAAAACTTGCATCTCACATGATCTTGGCCATTGGATCCCTTCAAAGCTTCCTTGCAAAGGTGTGGGATCGATTTAAGATCAATTCGAGCTCGGGTGAGCTCAAATCGATCGAAGGAAGGTGTACGGTGTCCGTCTTCCATCGATCAATAAATGAGGGTCATTTATTCCACGTGATCAGAATCGATGGTCGTGATTAAATCCGTTAGAAATATCTGACTTTATCCTTTAGCACCGTGAGTTTAATCGTGGCCATCTGATCTTAGAACGACGGTGCACAAGAAAGTGTGTTCTGCTATAACCATGCAAGCGCTGACTAAGATAAGTTTAAATAACTAATCCTACAACGCCACGTGGAAAGCACACCGCATCAGTGCGCCACATGGCACCGACGGGATTAAGAGTTATTTAAGCTTAATTAATGAGTTTTAACGGCTGAAACTTTACAAAATCATAACTAATTACAGAAAATCATAAAAATATAAATAAATACTCATTTTAAAGGTACTTTAGAGAGAAATTTATTAAAAATATTCCTAATTAATTTTGAATAATAATTAGAGTTTAATTAAGGTTTAATTAAAAAATTAATTATCTTAATTACTCTTTAATTACTTAAGTAATTAATTCCAAATTTTGTGATTTAATTCAATGGGATAATCTCTGCCTCCCATAATTTTCTTGGGATTTGTTGCTTAATTAATTAGGAAAATTAACTAATTAAGCTTAATTACCCTCCTAAGTTAATTAATTATTAATTAATTGCATGAACGATAAAATGTCAATTAATTAAGCGGTTAATCATTATCCAATAGCGAATGGATTAATGGAATGGAATTGAGGCCTCCTCCCTAATATATTTCCTTAAGTTCATTTCATTAATCAAACTAATTAAGGCTTAATTAACTAATTAAATTGAAATCATAATCATATGAGAACTTAATTAAATAAGCCTTGGGCATATATTTAGGTGTTCAATAACATAAAGAGTTCTTAAGAAAATTATGATCAACCCACATGTGTGGGGGAGACCGTAAGAAAACTTAATTAAGTTCCATAATCTAATTAACCACTAATTATGAGCCAATTGCATTAAGACCTTTTCGTTCCTTAGGATCATTGCTAATTTTATTTTTAATGCATGTGCATATCATGTTGGCTCATACTTATTTGGGTAATTATGTTAAGGTGACATAGGAAAGGGTTAATTAATGAATTTAAGATATATTACAACTTCATTAACTCATAAAATCAACTTAATTACTTTTCACTAAACTAAATCAATAAACAACATGGGAATGGTTTAGGATCAGCAAACCTTTTCTCACAATCCTTAAATCAAATACAAATATGAAATTAAAAATGGTATTAAGAAAGCTTTTGTTTACTTTAAATGGTTTTATTTGAGATGATTGTTCTTAGGAATTAATTTATTTGAATGAAGTGTTTATGTACATTTATTCCTTTCAAATCATGTTAAATTTTGTATGTCATTTGATTCAATACATTCATGCTTTCAAATTTAAATAAATCAAATGGTCCTTCTTTATGTAAGCTTGCATGTGTCGGATTAGTTTATAATATGTGTGACTATTATCACTAATAAATTCAAATTACTTATCTAAAAAATTTATAAATTGATTACATTGATTAGAGTTATAGTAGTTACAAAAATAGATTTGCATATGCTTATAACTTAAGTATGTGAAGTAAAGCTTTATTTTATTTAATTCATATGTAGTTTTACATGTACTTGAATGTTAATAACTATATAGTCCGGACATCCCGAGAACACGAGGCTTTAGTTAGTCCCAAGGAGGTCATTTAATTACCTCACTTCCCTGGTTAACAATGACATGTACTTATTCGATTTTATTTACATGTGTTTATACATTAGAATTTGGATAAAACTTTGCTCCACATGTATAAATGTTTCAATCAAATAAAAACACAACATTTGCATGATTTTTCCTTTATTTATGTACACATCCATATGCATCTTAGAAAAGCAAGTGTTTAGTCTAAACATCCTGGGAATACGAGGCTTTAGCTAGTCCCAAGGAGGTCATTTGATTACCTCACTCCCTGGTTAACAATGGCATGTACTAGCATATGTCTCTTATACATGTGTGTGTAACCTTTTCTTTTATCAAGGATACATCCATTCATAATTGACTAAGTGATTGAATTAGTTGGTCATGTGATTTGGAGCTTTGTTTCTTATGTTCATATATATAAATTTATATATGTTTAAATGCAAATGGGTATATAGTTTAGACATCCCAAGAATACAAAGCTTTAGATAGCCCCAAGGAGGTCATTTGATTACCTCACTTCCCTAGTTAACAATGACACATACCTATTTAATCTCATCCCTATGTATCTTTGTATAAGAATTTTGATAGAGCTTTAAATCAATATGATTAAATAATTCAATCATATAAAAGATTATAAACTTTAAATACACATATATATACATTCATCATATAAGTGTGCTAAAACATATTGCATGTATAGGTATATTTAGGATTGAAATCATATGCATTTTCCATGTGATGAAAAGGAATGGATTAGCATATGTCATGTGATAGTAATTCAATTGGATTAGACTTAAGAAGTTTTTCATATTAAATAGGATTAGTTGAGGTAAATCTAAACTTAGTATTAATTAAAAATATTTAATAAGTCATTCATTAAAGAGAACTAAATTAAATTGGCATGCTTTAGAAAGTGGTTTAAGGTAGGGATAAAAGAGCGCACTCTTCTTTCTTCTCTTTACAACACTTAGTTACTAAATATAGATCAAATAAAACAAAAGAAAAAATAAATTAAAATTTATTAATTAATTAAACAACTTAAAGTGAAACCAACCCTTTATGTTAAATTGAGTCTTTCTACACTTAAAAAATTATAACTTTAATGTTTAGCAAAACATACCACACAAGTCTTAACACACACATTAGAATTAAGTCACTACTTCTAGTTCTATGTTAAGATGGTGCATGATGTGATGTATATTTTATTTTGTGATGTATTATTTTAAACTGGATGTTAAGGTGTATGTTTCATAGACTAGATGGTAGGCTGATATTAGCCTAATCATATTTTTTTAGGATATTGTGCTTAAGGGGTGCCTAAAATAAATATAAATGCTCTTTTTGCAGGTTGTTTAAACCCCTAAGCATAATCCAAGTTAGGATAAGTGGGCTTAGTTACCCATGTGCAGGGTACTAAGTCCTAATTATAAATATAACTGCTTGGGTTGTATGTATGTTTAGCTAACATTTATTTTTCATGTGTAGTCAGATTTGCTTTTTCTATTTTCAATATAATTTTGCATTAGAAATTAGGATTAATGCTATGGGGGATTAGGATAAGCATTGGCTAGTAAGCTTGTCTTGGGATGACATGTGACGCCTTGAAGACCACCAAATCAAAAAGTAAGGAGAAAAGAAATGAAGACATGAAGGCATGAAGAATAAAGAAATGAAGGGAAGAAGATGCCCATAGCATTTTATAAATTGTAATTATTATCTTGTAATTTGGGGATGTATAAGGGTAGAGCTCAGCTACCTATCTTTTCCTTTTTGGGTTGTATGGTGGTACCCGACCGCACCAGCCTTTTATTCTTTCACGATAGTTATAGAAATTGATTGATGTTGTGTTTAAATTGTGCATTTGAAATGGCATGTTTTTCTTAGTTTCTTAAATATTTGATGTTTTAATGTGTGGCCTAGATACAATTAGGCTCTTAGGTTAAAATAAATTTTCTACCCAAGTAATCATTCATAACTAAAATTTTCTATAACTTATAACCTCACCATGAAGCCTAAGCATTAAAAAGGATAATTAAAAGATTTAGCAACCCTTTAGTTGAATAGTTGAATGTTTCACAACATGCATATCATATTATTTCATTCTTAAAAATAGGGGATTTCCATCCCAGCACAATAGGGGAATGCTTGACCTATGAGGGCATCCCTTATGGTGGAAAGCACCCCTTATTACTGATTTAGCCAACAACCTACTTTCATCATGCATGTAGGCATAAAATTCTAAAATCCTTTGTCTAAATGAATTATCAAAATTTAAATAAAATTTGAAAAGATTTTACTCTAACTAAGTCATTACTCATACTACTCATGCTCTGGTCTCATAGGGAGTGGGTTTAAGGATTTTAGTCTCTTTATAAATAAATAATAGCCCAACTATCTTGCAATTTTATAAGACTGGACTACATGATTTTAAAAATCGTAGGAGGAGTTAGTTGGAGGCCACTCCAAGCAGTTATAAGTCCAGAAGTTAGGTGGTTTATTCTCTCTTGGGGAGGTAAACCTTATGCCCATTTTCACTTAGATTTAGATCATGCTTTAGCTCATGCTAAAGCTCTCTAGATTTAGGATCTGAGGTTACTATTTCTTTCAAGATATAAGCATAAATCCTCACCTCTTAGGCATTTTCTAAAACCTTATGTTAGGGGATTATAAGCCTTAAATGATTAATAAAATTCAACTCAAAATATATAAGTCTCTTCACTTTCAAAGTTATAAAGCCCAACTATAGGATAGATTGAAATGCTCACTAGGCCTCCCAGTATCATGTGCATTTCTGACTTATTCCATTTGGCTCCCAAAATAAGTCTTCTCCTTGAACTTTCCCACTTAATTTTTTAAATATAACTAATCATTTGATATTATGGCCTTGAAATCTTTAGAGATCTTAATTGTCTACTTTAATCGAGAGTATTCTTAGGGAATTTCATCCCCTAAGATGTAATTAACTATGGAGGCTTGCCTCCATAGGAAACTTTAGAACCCGGTTTAATATAAACCCTACTTTATTCATCCATGTAAAACAGGAAAAAAATCTCTGGTATATTTGAAAACCCATCATGCCTTAGGAGTCCTTCTTAAGTGATTAGGTCCATTGAAGGGTGATACTTCTATCTTTTGAGATAGTGCATTATACCTTAATATTGTACTTGATCACTTCAATAAGTACCCCTACGATCTGTGTGGTGTCCCCCTACATCCAAAAATAAACACCACAACTATACACCTTGTATATCTCACCATTTAATTTGATGATAACAAACTTTGTGTAATAAGAACTAATTATTTCTTTGAAGGATAAATTATTCACCCTATGATCTGTGTGGTGTCCCCCCATCCAAAAATAAATAACACAACTATACACCTTATGTATCTCACCATTTGATTTGATGATAATAAACCTTGTGTAATAAGAACTAATTATTTCTTTGCAGGATAAATTATTCACATTAATCATTATAAATGCAATTCTTAATTTAAATTTATTTTAATAATAAAAATATATTTTTGATGCTGCTAATCAAGTTAAATTCAAGTGTGTAGGAAAATTCTTCAACTCCAAGTTCTTCGGTCAATATCAAAATGCTAAAGCTATTAAACATGGATTAGGTGGAAATTTTTCTAGGAATAGCTATATTAAGGTAAATGAAATGCTCACTAAAATAAATATATTATTCTTTCATTTTAAACCAATCTATTTTAAATTATACACAAACATTATATTTCATATTTATAATTATTCTTTAAAATTATTTATTTTTGGATAATGTGAACTAAATGCATAAACCGTATTACATTTATTGTGCTCTCTTGCAAGTTAAATTAAGTTTGCATCTCATTAAACTATTTCCATGCTAAAATATATTCATTATTCATTTATTACATGCATGCAATCCAATTATCTTGAAAATATTCTTTATATTATTTTCTCTCTCCTATTATCCTA
Source organism: Cymbidium sinense (assembly GCA_021442155.1). Classification (NCBI taxonomy): domain Eukaryota; kingdom Viridiplantae; phylum Streptophyta; class Magnoliopsida; order Asparagales; family Orchidaceae; genus Cymbidium; species Cymbidium sinense. Next base: position 94,045,595 of record CM038219.1, read on the forward strand.
GTTTTCTCTTGCCTATCCTAGTTTTCATCCTAAACCTTTTTGGCCGAATTTTATCATAATTATTTGCTAAATAAATTATGTGAGAGTTATTCAGATTTTTTCCATAATTATCCCATATTTTTCTAAATTAAGAAATTCATCTATTTGAATTATTTTGAATTCAAATTAAATATTCTCTTAATTACATGTGCAAATTTGAACTTAGCTTTTTATGGAAGGCTGATCTTATGCTACTCTAATTGAACTAATTTGAATTTATTTGAATTTATTTGGATTAATTCAAATTCAATTAAAATAAGCCATGAAATTATCCTCTTTCCTTTTACATAATTTCTATTTTTGGAAACTTCCCATTGCCAACTAAACCCTTAATTGTATTCAAATTAATCTCATGATGAATATTAATTTGAATTCTCCTAATATTTGATTCATCATCATTTATTTTGAATTGAGTGCATTAAATTAAATTTAATCTATTTTAAGAAACAAGTTTAGCCGAATTTTTGAATATTCCTTGGTTTTTATTAAATAAAGCTTGTATGTTATCTCTTTCCTTCCTTCATTCAATCAAGATGAATTGATTGAATATTCCATAATATTGCATTAAATACTAATTAAATCCCATATTGGAAACTTTCTTTTGGCCGACCATATATCATGCTTAATTTAATTAATCAAAAGTTGAATTATTTTCTTTTTCACTTGGACAATTAATTGAGTCATGACTTGTTTGCTATTAATTTCAATTCTCTCTCTCTCTCTCTCTCTCTCTCTCTCTCTCGGCCGGCCCACATAAGTAATAACTTCCTAATTACATTAGAGATCAGGTCATATGATGAATTGATTCAATTTAAATCTCTTTCCAAATTATTTTTTTCTCTCCATAATACTTTGGCCAATTTTTTATCTTGCAAAAATAAATAGATTTGAATTGAATTTAATTTGCTTACCATGTTTATTTTGCCTCTTCCTTGCCATGGCTAAAATCCTTCTCATGTAATTTGAATTTTAAATTGATTTTTAAATTAAACCAACCTTTGATATTAAATTTCCTCCTATTTTCCATTGGTTGATTTTTATCTCATGCCAATTTTTTTTATTTTGATTGATTTATGTTTAAATTAATTTCAAATGAGTTTCTATCCTATTGTTCCTCCTCTTGGCCGACCCTCTTGACTCCTTGTCTTATAATAATGTCTCTTACTCTAGGTTAATCACTCTTGGATAAATCTCTCTTAGAAAAACCCTCTCTTGGCTGAATTCTTGCAAGAACTCTTGGAGATCTTTTCTTGATGAATCAAGTGTTAATTTCTTCATCCTTCTTCCACTTTCCAACCTACAAGTGATTGGCTTGAAGATTGCATAAAAGAAGTTGGTGAATTCATGGAAATTCCTCTTGGCTGAAAGCTATTAAGGTTCTTTTTAATTTATTTCATTGCTCCTCTTATGTGAGATCTTGATTTTTTTTTTCTTGGGTTAAGACTCTTTGGTATTTTGTCAAATTTATTTGTGCTTTGCACATCTATTCATACACTTTCTCAAGGCGGCTGAAAACTTTGTATGATTTTGATTAAAGTTTTGTGTTTGCTAACTCTTCTCTACTCTTTACTTTTACATATGCTAAAGTAATACTTATGTTATAAAAATTAGTTCATAAAGAACACTTGTAAGTTGCAAGTTTTCTTCTCTATTAAATAGTTTCATTCTTTGCACAAGTGATATTCCTTTTTGAAAAGAGTTTTCAAATTGATTTCCTGAGATTTAAGATTTCACAAAGTCTCTTTTGTAAAAGTAATTGATCTAGTTTTTAAATCTTTATTGTGCTACATTTCAAATCATTAAAATTAAATCAAGTTGATTTTTACATTTACATCCAAAAGTTTAAAGTTTCATTTGCATCATTTACATACTTCAAGTTTAATCATTGCTTACATATTTAAATATTAATCAAAGTGAGCTATCTTTCCTTCATTTAATTTTAATTTCTTTAATATTACTATAGTTGGGTTATGTGAGCAAAATTATTTTAAAATTGAGAGTTAAATACTTTCATATTCCTCTTTCTAATTTTTTTTGTTGAGTTGTACTTGCCCGTTAAGGAAAGTACGTGGTTGGGTTATACTTGCCCATTAAAAAAATACGGTGTTGGGTTATACTTGCCTGTTAATGAAAGTACAGTGTTGGGTTATACTTTCCCGTGAAGGAGAGTACAGGAGATTTGTTGTAATCTTAATTTTGATTTAGTGAATTCCTAGCCTAGGTGGCTAGGCGTGGACGTAGGCCAGTTTTAGGGTTTGGCCAAACCACATAAAAATTTTTGTGTTATCTTTATTTATTTTTTTTTGCACTTTACTTTTCTATAATATTGTTGATTATTATTTTATTTCTCTAAAGCTTTATCATTAAAGATCCACCCCTCCCCCCTCTTGGGTGCCATGGCCTCTTAATAAATTAATCATTTTGTATTTAGATTAAATTTTACTTATGCTTATGTGATCATTTTTTTATATTTATAATTGATTGATTTAAATTATTTTGAGTTTGATTTTGATTTTAATTCAAATTAACCTATTTTAACTTAAATGGGCTAAGTTGGGTTCATTTGAGTTAAATGACCAATTTGACCCAAATTAAAGTGTGTTTAACTCTAATTATGCTTGGTTAAGTATTTGAAATGATTTAGAGTAATTGATTTCAATTAGTTTGAAGTTGATTTTAGGTTTAATCCATATTGACCAAAATTATGCTTAAATTACTTAAATTAAACCCGATGAAAGGTTGAATTGTGTTCAAATATGATTTTAAAGTATTTTGGGATATTTAATTTGTATTAAATTCAGTTTAATTTTAATTTGGGCTTAACAGGGTACATTTGGGTTCACTTAAACTGAATGACCCAATTAATCCATTTAAGTCCTCATTAGATCCAAACTTACTTAGATTTATATTTGGATATGTTTATTTGGTGATTTTGAGCTTTTAAGATGGATATATTTCACAAAATTTTGGGGTAGTTGACTTTTAACTTGTTGAGGCCCGCATGGGTCAACTCTGGTCAAATGACCTGATTAGCTACTTTGAACCCCTTCTAAATTCAGTTTTGTATTTATTTATGTTTAAATATAGATTTTGTGTTTTTATTTTGATGCGTTCATACTTCACTTGATTTTTCTTAGACTTAAGTATTTTTGAGCTTAAATAGGTCAATTGGATTGACCATCCCAATTACTTCAACATAGCCTCAATTAAATTTAGATTTCAATTGAGATATGTTTAATTTTGATTTATGTTGAATTTTATTGAGTTTAGGTTTGATTAGACTCACTTAGTCCAACTATATTAGGTCAAGCTCTAGTGGGATTCACTAGGCTAACATAGGCCTTCACCCTGAGGTGTTTGATTTTGATTTTGATTTTCGTTTCAGTTTTGATTTAGATTTTATTCTACTTTGTTATTTTTATTATTTATCTTAATTTGGCCTATATACTTAGTCACTAGCTATAGTGTCCTAGGTGTCTAATTAGGAAGCTCCTAATCTAATATTAAGGTCCCTAATTACTAAGATTGGGATGGGTGTCAACCTCATCCAAAAATGAGATCAATGCTTGCTGATAACATAGTAGAACAATCTAAAATAATCAAGGAGGACATGCTAGTGAAAGTAGATAAATTCATCTTCCCCACTAACATTTTAATTTGTTTTTATGGATGAGGAAAGCTTAGATACCCGATCAATCTATGAAGGCCATTTTTTAGATACAAGGTAAGCTCGATAGATATTCAGAAGGGAGAATTGTAGTTTAGAATTGAGAATAAAAATCAAATATTTAGATTATATTAAGATCATAAAGAGGTGTTTGAAAAAGAGTTGCAATATCATGGCCACAAATAAAGCAAAGTAACGAGAAGAGGCCACTGAAGTAGAAAAAGATAGCTTAATAAAGTGAAGGGAGCATAGCATAAGAAGAAGAAGAAGCAATAAAAGTCATGCAAATCCTCCAAGAAGAAGAATCTATGAACTCTAACTCAATGCTTAAAAGTAAGATTCATAAGGATGGATGGCTTAATTATGTTGAAAGAGTGCTTGAGGAAGCAACCATAGAGAAAATTGTTGTAGAAAAATCTGGTGTCAAATAAAATATAAGAAGGGAAAAGTGATTTTTAATAATTGTAAGATGCCTGTCATAGAGAAGGTTTTGATTTTCTAGCCATCAAAATCTAGGAGGAAATTAGTGAGTTTCAACCTATGGGTGGCAACAAGGAGGCCTAAGTAGGTGAAACAAGGCATAAATATCCTAAAGCCCAAAATCTGACTAAACTCCACAAAAATTTTGATGTTCCTATAAAAAATAGGTTAGACTTTTAGTAGGGTTAACATAAAGGTTAGAGGCCTAATTGACTTTATCAGGAGTCTTTTTGAGACTAGAAAGATTGTTCAAAGAAGCAACCCCAAATATAATCTGAGTATTGATCCTTTTAACTAGAGGGTTAACATCATGAAGGGCTAAAATGCTATTAGATATACTAGAAGCCTTATCAATATCATATTTAAGAAAAGAACTGGAGCACGAGTTGATAGACTTTAGTGTTCTCTTGAGACTATTTAGCTTGTAATATAAACTAAACATAGGATCTTCTTGAGGGTGATGTGCCCAGATCTCTTTAAGGATAGAATCAAACTCTTAGAATTTTAGTCAAATTTTTTGAATTGAATTCTATAATTGGAGGGTCATCTAACTTCGGATAGTAGGAGAATGGTCTAAGCTGAGAGAAGGAAAATTAAGGTGGTGAGACGGTGAGACAAAGGAAAAGATTTCAAAGGGTATTTAACTAGCCTACAATTGTTAGGATTATCTGTTCTAAGATTATTCCAAGCCCAAATCATAGATCATCACCACGAGAGGGCAATCACTGAAGCTTTTTAGTTTATTAGGGGAGAAGGATATACACCACCAACATTTTCATTTTGGAATCTACAGTAATTGAAATCTCTTATAACAATTCATAGGCCTTCCTCCAATATAGACTTCCATAAATCCTCTGTATCAGAGTGAGAGGTAGCAGTATAAACAGTAGAAAGATGAATAAATGAGGAGTTTTCATACTTAATGATACCATGAATAACATGTTTTCCAATAACTTGAGAGAGGGGGAAAAAAAAATAGCTTTAGACTTGTTCCATTGGATCCATTTTCTGCCATACTAAGATAAGCTGATGTTGTGCATTCCCTTAGAAGGGAAAAGTTATTGAGAGAGTAAAAGAAGGGGTAAGAGAGGCCACACTAGCTGATTCTAGGTTCTAGGATACAAAAAACATCTAATTCATGAATGGAAGGCTATGAGAGTGAGAGACACGATCCAGTCTGTGGAATCCACAGACATTCCAAGCGGCTATATGTGGATGGATCATTAGGAAGTGGGAGGGTTGGTGGGTGGATTGGCTTTGGATTTTTTTTGATGGGGATATTACAGTGGAGGAGGCGGTTGACTATCACAGGAAGAAGAGGTGCCTCGAGGAGTAATAGCAGGAGCCTTGACAGAATGGTATAGGGCACGACTCTGACTCCTTCAGTAGACAGATTGATGATAAGATGGATCAGACATGAAGCAGAGTCATGAACAGAAGAATTACATCTAAAACAAGAGTTTAAGTTTCTAGTCATGGTGAATTTTAAGATTAGATCTTTCCCCAATATTGATAGTAACCCTCATCAGGACAGGAAGTCCCATTAGCGACCTGAACATAAGCCTTAGCGAAAGTGAGAGGGGATTTATTCACAGCGAGGGAAACAACTGCTAAGGGAACACCGATTTTTCTTGAGATTTTAGAAATCGCAGACAAATTTCAATTTCATAAAGGTGAGTTCATAATCTTGATCCATATTGGTATTGAGATGAACTCCTCCTTAACCAGTTTAAAATCGGGACTCCTTTTTTCACAAAATTCAAAGAAAATTCATGGCCAACCCAACCATACCATGTTGAAATCTTCCAGATTCAAAATTTTAGGAAAAAAGAAATCATAATTCAATAATACCAATTGGAGGTTACCGTTGAGCGTCCAAGCTTTTATAATAGCTTCAAGTAAAGCAACATAGAACAAACATTTTCTAATGAGATAGCCCACTAAGGGCAAATCCCATATCCTAGCACCATCCCCAACTTCTTTATTATAGAATAAAATAGCTTCATCAACACAATGCATGAAGTTATGGTTGAAATTGTTTGAGGCTGAAACTCGAGAGGTGGGTACATTTTTCCAGTTCATGCTGGTTGCGGAACCATGGACAACTATAGAAGAATGGGAAACTCCATCAAAGAGAGAACGTGAAGAGTTTAAGAGGGAAATGCTGCGAAATAAGCAGAAGAATCTAGAAATGTGAACAGGGGACGAGCGTCGAGGAGTGAGGATGAGCATTTGTATTCAGAAGACCACCAAGGAGAAAAATTGTGAAGAGAGGTAGCTTGGATTTTACTGAATGGGCTGTCAAGAGAGTTTGGTGGTGGAGGAGATTGCAATGTAGAAGAAAACCTTCGACCATAGCTAGAGGAGAAAGCTGAGAAAAGGCCATCAATGTAAGTAGAAAATCCTAGATGGATGCTCTCCTCAATCAGTAATCGTACACAGTCGAATTCTAATTAGCTAGTTTTGACTATTTGTTTAATGCTACTTTTATTTTTGTTAGAGATTGTTTTGTTACTGAAAAAGAAATATTATGTTAAAGTAATTTAATGTATTTAAAATATAGTATATTCAAAATATTTAAATAATTATTTGGATGAATGTAAAATAAATTCAAGAATTTATTTGTTGATGTCTACCACAGACAAAATACAAAATAGTGGTTAGTGGTCGGAGGCGGATGTTTAATAGGTCTGGTGAATAGCCGGCGGTGGAAAATGGCTAATGGTAATCGATGAGTATGAAGTAGTAATAGGGTGATGAAGTAATGGGTAACAAGAATGATATGGGACGCGTTGATGGAGGTGAATAGCTTATTTTATACTAAACAATATATTTAAAAATTAAATATATCGGATTTAAACTAAAGAGTGAAAGAAAACTACATTAAAATTTTATATGATATTCTAAATCCTTTTAACCAAATAACAAAATTCTCAAAACACTTGCATTTGAAATGCACATCATTCCTTTTTCAAGCAACTAAAATAACCCCTTAGTGTAAAAGAAGCTAGGCTAAATTGGTTCGTATGAAATAAAAGTGGAAGGCGTGCAAAACCAATATCATATGAAATGCATGGTGTTATTATATGGACCCCTCCTACCTAAGTTTCCTTAGACTCGTGGATTGTTCTCTCATATTTTATTTTGGGGGGTTAATACCATAAAAAAATGTACTGAATCGATCAGTTGGAAGCCTTGAGCACGTTGCGAGCATTTAGCACATGTGGAAGCAAACAGACTTTTAGCCACTCGACAGTGTCATTGTTGTCCTTCCTACTGCCCACACTAGTTTGCATCCCTCTCATATGTTTGCAAAAAATATATTATTATTTTGAAAAGAAATTAAGTACACAACATTAACTAAATATGTTTTAAATGTGAAAATGATGCCACATGATAAGCATCATTTGTACTTTGATATTTGTGCATTTAAGTTTATAAGTTATGCTTAAATTGTATTAAAACATGCTATTTGTACTTATTTTGATGTTGTAGCACAAAACTCTGAAAAAATAAGAAATGGAGAATTTCAAGGGCAGTGTATAAGTGTTGCACAAGCAACACCACAGTGCTACAATAACACTGAAATTGGCATAGAGACGAAGAGGACGCCTAGGCACTATATTACCACTGCTTAAGAAAATACAGAAGACAACTAGATCCCGCTACATGGTGCTATGATTACAAGAGGCAATTTTTGGCCTAAAATAGAAAGTCTAGTCAAGGCATTGTATAACCACAGGTGCTTAGAAATCTTCAAAATAAAGGTTCAGAGATAGTAAGTCCATCACTAAGGCGTTGAATTATCAGCACCACAATGTTATGAACATAGAAAATTTTCAACATTTGAAGCTCTAAAACAAAATACAAAGTGCTTAAGTTGTATTCGCAACACCACAGTGCCAAGGAGCTCCAGAATCAAGTAAAAGGCAAAAGAGACAGTGTTGTAGCACTATAAGGTCAGTGTGCAATGCTATACTCCGCACCCAGGCGGCACCCTAGCAACACCGCGATGCCTTGGCCTAATAATTTCAAATAGTTTTGGTGAGCAAATTGGGTAATTTTCTTAACAATTTTTGAGGATTTACAAGGGAGCAACTATAGGGGGCTTCATAGGAAATAAATAGAGAACTATTTCAAAAGAGAAAAAGTTTTTGGCAAATGGTGGAATCCTATTGTGTGTGTATGAGTGATATTTGTAGAGTGACACTCCAAGTATCTAGTGAGTGTAATCATGTGTTCATGTTGGAGTTGTGTGATAGAGTGTTGATCATGTTGGTAGGCAGGGAGAAGGAGATCCAAAATAAGGACATTGCTTTGCAATTTCCATTGGATAAAAATATGTTTAGCGTAAGATTAAAAATTAATTTAAGTTTAAATCTTGTAATAGATCTCTAAGCGAATGATACTTTACACTTTAATATATTATTTAAATGATACATGTACTTCCATACATCATTTGAATCAGTCAAGTTTTTAGTGTCATTGCAAGGGATCTAATACTAACTTATATTAGTCAATATTAGTCTAACTAAACTATTGTTAATTCAGCTACTTTATATTAGGTTTTTAGTGAACTGGTAATTACCTTTGTTGAGTAGTTGAAATTATTTGTTTTTATTTTTATTTTATTTTATTTTATTTTATTTTTTTTTTTGCTTTTGTAAAAAAAAAAAGTGATTTCGATCATTGCATGCTTAGTGATAAAACTGTAAAAATCTTGCCCTTGAATTTGTAAATTTAAAAATTTTGCAATAAACTTAGAAAAGAAAGGAGAAACCAACTTAGGAATTCAAAAATGGTTAATCAATTAGAAGAAGTAGAATACTCTAAACCTCTTAGAAATTATGCCACGCCTTTAATAGATGGAGTTCACCAAAGCATTTCTAGACTTACAACCCAAGCTAATAATTTTGAGTTGAAACCTCCAACAATTTAAATGGTGCAAAACTCACCATTTAGAGGATCACTTATAAAAGATCCTAATATGCATATTATAAATTTCTTAGCTATACAACCTTTAAGTACAATGGGGTGAGTGATGATGCAATTAGACTTAGGTTAATCTCTTTTTCACTTAAGGATAAAGCTAAGATGTGGTTGAATTCATTGTCGTAGGGATCCATCACTACATGAAATAAACCAACCCAAAAATTTCTAGCTAGATATTTTCCAGCATCTAAGACTACCGAGCTTAGGAATGATATAACTTCATTTGTATAAATAGATAATGAATCAATCCATGAGGCTTGAGAGATTTATAAAGATTTTTTAAGAAAATGTCCATGTCACTCTTTTCCTGATTGATTAATCATCAAATCTTTTTACAATGGCTTAATAGGATCCCTTAGAATAATTATAGATGCTTGTGGTGGGGATAGTCTCTTGTCCAAACTATTGGATGAAGCATAAGCGTTAATTGAAAAAATGGCTACAAAAAATTTTCAATGGCTGTCAAATAGACTTAACCCTAAGAAAGTGACAAGTGTACAAAATAATGACGCAATTACAATATTAACTTTCCAAATAGCAGCCCTATCTAAGAAATTAGACAATTTAGGAATGAGTCATTTGGAGATACTAGTGAGCATGTGTGTTAGAAGATCAAAATAATCAGGGAATGAAAATGCTTAACTACATAGTTAATAGACCTAATGATCCTTTCTCAATTTCATTTAACACAGGTTGGTGAAATCACCCAATTTTTTCATGGAAAAAAATTCTAATTATAACCAAAATTGAAATATAAAAAATTGGAATAATAGGAGTTATAGCACTAAGAACTCAAATGTTAGACTTATGATTCAAACTGGATATCCTCCTCAAAATCAACCTAAGGATAAAAAAAGACCACTTTTGGGGACTCAGTTATAAAGTCAAGCAGCCTATATTAGAAACTTAAAAATCTAATTAGGGCAATTAGCCAACAACATTGCAAACAGACTCTGGGGTAGTTTACCTAGTATCACATAAATTAATCCTAAGGAAAAGAATAAGAAATAGTAGAGCCATGAAATTGAGACATAGAAAGAAGTTAAGAGAGATAAGATTTGAAAAAATTAGAAAATGAGAAAGAAAATCTTGGGGATTTTGGAAGATAAAAAAAGAGGAAGAGATTAAATTGAAGAAAAAGGAAGTTGAGAGAGAAGCCTTTAGAAAATTGAGAGAGAGAGAGAGAGACTACTACCACATTTTCCCCAAAGATGACAAATAATTCTCTTAGTTCTTAGATATCTTTAGAAAACTGTCCATTAATATTCCTTTTGCTGAAGCCTATGAGCAAATGCCTTCTTATGCAAAATTCATGAAAGATATCTTATACAAAAGAATGAAATTAAGAGATGTGGACTGCATAAGTTCCATTGCTTATGTAATTAATTTTGATGATAACAAATATATGATTGAATGAAACTAATATTTTATTTTAAGTATTTCAGAAAGCTAACCAGACTTAGTGTGCTTAGAAAAATCAAAATCAACCTAGACTAGAGTAGTTTGAGAATCTTCCTTGGTTTTAAAATAAAAAGATAAATAATAGCTCAAGAATATAAGATTAATGGCTTAAATATTTCTATATCACTTTTTTTATATTTTTTCTTATTTTTTATATTTTAATTGCATCATTTTTTTTAATTATCCTTCGAATTATCTTTTTTAGATAATTTGATCACTTGCATAAGATTAAGCCTTATCCATTACATTTTAAAGTGAGTTAAATTTTTTTAACACTTCATTAAGTTATTTATATGCTTGGATTAATTATTTATTCGTTTATCTTAGCATGAGAATTAAATTATTCCTTCATTATCAAATTTATTATTTTCTCTATCTTATTCTTTATTTTCTCTCTCCTAGCAATAATTTTCTTTTATTTTTTATTTTGGCTAAGATTTTCATTGTTTTTCGCATGATGAATTCTATGAGAATTATTCAAATTCTTGTCATATAATTTTTCCATATTTGTTGAATTTTTAAATTCATAATTATTTGAATTTTAAAGTTGAGTAATTTTGAAATTTAAATTGTATTTGCCATGATATATTTTCAAATGTGTTTTAATAATTTTTAACATGTGTTGTCCAACCTTTAATGAATTTTAATTTATTATAATTAAATTTATTTGAATTAATTAAGGTTGATTCAAATACAAATTCAAATTCAATTGAATCTTAAATTAATTTTATTTGAATTAATTTAGGTTGATTCAAATTCAAATTCAATTGGATCTTAGAGGTCATTAGATTACTCTTTGCTTAAGTTTATTATAGAGATTTTAAACACTTTTAAATGGATGTGAAAAGTTTATTCTTGAATGAGTTTATTGACTGGGATATCTTTGTAGAGCAACTCGCATGTTGCAAGAACCTAGAATTTCCTAGTCATTCTTTTAAATTTAAGAAAGCTTTATATGATTTAAAACAGGCTTATTGTACTTGGTATGATAGGTTGAGTAGTTTTTTTTATTGATTATAGGTTTAGAAAGGGTGGAGTAGATATTATCATATTCCTCAAAAAAATAGGTGATAACTTGATTATTGTGTAAATATATGAGAATGATATTTCATTTGAAAGTACAAATAAATCTTTGTGTCTTGAGTTATCATCTTTGATGTTTAAAGAATTTGAAATGTGTATGATAGGGGAGCTTTTTTTTTCTTTGGTCTTCTAGTGAGATAATTTTTACACTTTTATTTGTCAAACTAAGTATACAAATGTTTGATTGAAAGGTTTGGCATGAAGAGATTCAAATCTAGTAAAACTCTTAAAAGCCCTACCACTGAATTAAACTTAGATGAATTAGGTAAATATGTTGACTAGAAGCTTTATAGGAGTATGATAGGTTCACTTATATACCTTACTACTAGTATGACTAATATTTTGTTTATTGTTTATTTGTGTGCTCTTTTTCAGGCTTCACCTAAGGAATCCCATTTAATTACAGTAAATCATATATTTTATTATCTAATAGACACTTCTAGGTTAGGTATCCTAAAAATTTTTTATCATATGATTTGGTTATTCATTCTAATGTTCACTTTAGAGGTTGCAAAATAGATAAAAAAAGCACATCAGGCACATGTCAATTTTTAAAACCATCTCTTGTATGTTGATCCTTTAAGAAATAGAATTTTGTTTCTCTTTCTACTACTGAAGTTATGTATATAGTTGTTGGAAGTCATGTTGCTCAGGTTTTTTGGTTAAAGCAATAATTAAAAGACTTTGGCATTAGGCTAGAACACATTTCTGTTAGATGTAATAACATCAGTAATATTTGTTTAACATAAAATCCTAATCATCATTATACTCAAGAACTAAACATATTGAGATTAAACACCACTTTATTAGATATCATGTTTGTAAAGTTTAATGTTGAACTTGTTAGTACTGATTTCTAAATTGCTGGTACTTTTACAAAACCTATTTTTTAGCATATTTTACATGTTTATTTCTTTTCAATGCTATGAAAAGAAGGAGACATATATATATATATATATATATATATATATATATATATATATATAAATATGCATAGATTTAGGGGAGGGGCTTTTTATTTTTCTTCTTTTGTTATTACTACATGTTTTTAGTCACCTACTTGATTTTACATTGTTATATGTTTCATTTCATTTTGTTGGCAACTTATCTAACTTTACTTGTTCAATTTTCCATATTACTTCAATACATCTTTGCTTAAAAGTAGATGAAAAGTTACTTTGCACCTTCATCATTAAACACTACCAACATAAATTTGTCATCATAAAAAAGAGAGACATTATTGACTCCATGAGTCTCATTACTTATGCAATAAATTTTAACAATAACAAACATATGATTGGATAGAACTAATATTTCATTTAAAGTATTTCAAGAAGCTAGCCAGACATAGTGTGGTTAGTCAAATTTGAAAAGTCAAGAATAGTCTAGACTATGTCAATTTGAGAATCTTCCTAAATTTTGTTATAATAAGACAAATAAGAATTCAAATATATAAAAGTAATGGCTTAAATAGTTCATATCATTTGTTTAAATTTGTACCTATTTTTCTATATTTTAATTATATCACTTTTTCTAGTTATTGTAAAATTTATCATTTTTGGATAATTTAATTACTTACATGAGATTATGTCTTATCCATTATTTTTTAAAGTGAGTTAAATTTATTTTATACTTAATTAAGTTATTTCCATTCTTGGATTAATTATTTATCCATTAATTTTGTCATGAGAATTAAACTATTTTTTCATTATCAAAATTATCTTTTTTTTCTCTCTTATTCTTTATTTTTCTCTCTTCTAGCAATAATCTTCTTTTATTATTTTTTATTTTGGCAGAATTTCTCATTGATTTTGGCATGATGAATTTTATGAAATTTATTTAAACCCTTGTCAAATTATTTTTTTTCTTATTATTGAATAAATTCATAATTGTTTGAAATTTGAAATTTAGTCATTTTTGAAATTTGAATTGTATTTTACCATGGTATATTTCCAATGCGTTTTTATTATTTTTGGCATGTGTTGGCCAACCCATATTGCATTTTAATATATTATAATTGAATTTATTTGAATTAATTTAAGTTTATTCAAATTCAAATTCAATTGGATCTTAAATTAATTGTATTTTCTATTTTTTTTTTTTTTTTTCATTTAAGGAAATGGGTAGTGCGGGCCATTTTTTTAAACATATTGATATATTTAAATTATATAAAAAATTAAAAAAATTTCTTAGTTAATTTTCCTTAATTTATATTAATTAATTTCATTGATTGGATATTGATTCCATTATGAAAACTCTTATGGCTGAAATTTTTTCTAATTTATTTTAATGGATTTTATTCATCTATCTTGCCTTATTGAGTTCAATCAATTTAGTTAGTTAATCTCTCATATTATTTGAATAGATCATGATAATGAATTCCTTTAGAATTTTATTTGGCCATCCAATGACTTTGAAAATTTAAATTCAATTTATTTTGAATAAATTCACATCCTTTTCTTAATTGATTATTCCCTTTAATGGATTTAACTCATTTAAGTTATTTGAAGTATCTCTTTCCCTCTCTTAGCCTTGGCCAATAATACCTTCTTTAATTTAAATTAAATTCAAGTTATTGTCATGTGATTGATTATTTGAAATCAAAAATCTTACCTAAATTGATTTTCCTTCCTAATTTATTTTGCTTGATCGCATTCCATATGAATTTATTTGTCATAAGATTGCTTAATTAATTTAAATTATCTCTCTCTCTCTCTCTCTCTCTCTCTCTCTCTCTCTCTCTCTCTCTCTCTCTCTCTCTCTCCCTCCTCCCTCTTCTCTTCTCTTTGCTCACTTGCTTGGTCGACTTTACTCTTTCAATTTTGATTTTTTTTTCATGTTATTAATTGTTCAAAATCAAACTCTTTCCATATAAGTTTCCCTCTTATTTATTCCCTCCTCATTTAAACCCTTCTTCAAGAGTTTGTCTATTTGTTATTTTAGTTTTGTATGTTTGGTTAGATTCATCCTATAATGTGGTAAGTTAGATATTTGATGTTGCATATCTCTTAAAGGTACTAGCTCATTAATTAAGACATCAGGGATCAAATCAGAAACAGTCATACACCCTTACTGAGGTTCAGTCATAAGGTTGGCTCTAGTGATAGCATAAGTTAATTTCATAGCATTATCTCCATCTAATACTAGTTTACATCCATTTTTCTTACATAAGATATACATTAAGATTCCTTCTTCTTCGGTCTTCTTCTTCCCTAGAAATAATCATACACCTTATAATTGACATTAAATTATCTATACTGGGATCCACTTCTTCATATGATAGTAATGTATCATCATATTTCTCTTTAATGTCCTTCTCTTTTCCTAAATCTTCCAATTTGTCTAGGAACATAATTTTAGCTCTACATTGATTTTGCATATGACCCTTCAAATGACATTTAAAGCAAACTATCTCTCATATTTTTAGAAGTAAATTCAGTAAGGGTTGTATTCAATGTAAGAGGATTAGGTCTAACAATAGACCTATGATGTTGGGATGTGGTTGAATATTTAAAAGATATTTGAGATTTCATTTCAGATGTGGATGGAGCTTTCTTATATTTTTCTAGGAGCAAAGCATAATGAAAGACGTCTTTTAAAGTCTGTGGATCTTGAAGCTCTACCTCATTTTTATTATATCCTCTTAGACCAATGATAAATTTGTTAGCTAATTGTCACTCTTATTCTGTGCAGTGAGTTATAGCTATTAAAGCTTTAAATGTACTCATATATTTCAATATTATCATATTTTCTTGTTTAAGAGTTGTCAAATATAAATGGAGCATTTTATCATGATTTGTAAGCCAATATTTAACCTATAAAATTTTCATCATTTCTACCCATTTCATGAGATTTCTATCAAATCTCTCTTCTTTAGTTAAAATATTATTCTAATCGATTTTTGCATGACCTACTAATTTCATTTCAGTAAACGTAGTTTATTGATAATCATCTATATAATACTAATCAAAAAATTCATCCATTTGGGTTAATCAATCTAGAAAATTATTAGGGTCATGAATACTATCATAAGTTAGCTTATATTTTAAGTTATTTTGTTGGCTCGTGTATTTGTTCATGGATTCTAAGATGTTCATACATATAATTGTTCCTTATGTTTGGTCATCTACTAAGATGATTATCTTCTCTAGGAATATCAAGGTTTTCCTCTCCTATGATTTTTGGGTCATCTTGATGTAGAATAGTCAATGGGATTTAAACCCTAGTATTTAAAGTTTGAATTGGGTGGCCAAGTTTATAAAAGGTCTTCTATCCTAGTAGGTTTCTACTAGGTCATTTTACATAGTATTTTCATTTACTTTTCTAGTTAAATCCTCAAATTGATCCATTATAACACATTTTGGTAGTATAATTAATGTAAATAGAATGTAAATATGTCACTCTCAAATGAAATTTTAAAAGTTTTATATGAACCAAATTTAACACAATGAGATGCAAAATTTTTAAAATGATAAGCCTTCAATTAACACAAACTAACTTTCAGATACTACAAAATATTAAGTAAACACACAAAGAAATAAACATAAGGTCTTAAGGATATGAGTTCAATTTTTATGTAAGGTTTGTATACTAGGTTTAGCTATTTTAGTAAAATCTCCCTAACTCAAGTTTTCACTCAAGTATTATGGCTTATAGCTAGGTTAAGTAGGAAAATTCTAAGCTTTATGAGTGGGGACAACTAGTTAATAGTAAAATAAATGCCTATAGAATTACCTACCACATGAGTTTAGCATAAGTTTGTTTAGCAAAACTACTAAATTTTGTAAAAAAAAAATTACACAAAATCTAAATAGATAATTAACCTTGCTTTAGATTTAATATAGATTTTTATGAGCACTTTCTCCAAGTCTCCAAACCTTGGGCTCTAATTCCAAAAATTGATGGAGCAGTCATGGAGAGCACATCATACTGGATGAAGGAAGAAAGTGCACTCCTGATCTTTCACTCACCTAAGTGGAAGACATGAGAAAAGTCTTACTCACCCAAGTAGAATGGCAATGAGATCATTGAATTAATCCCTCAAATGGTCAACCACCAAGCACCAACCAAATAGTCTTCACTCAAGTTCTTCACACAAAAATAGTCTAATTTTTCTTTATTACATAAAAAAAATATTTATATAATTTTCAACAATCCAAGGGAAGTGTCCATTCTATAAAATCATTGAAAAACTAAAAAAAATGGAACCCATCATTTCATAGCACCATAGGCCAGCTCCTAGGCAATGGCTTCTTTGTCCACAGACTAATACATACCATAATATAGCATCGTAGCACCAGTTGGGTTGCATTTAGGCACTATAAAGTTGATGTACATCTAGAACTTAAACACTTAATGATTTCAACCACGGCTTACAGACAACACGTGTATATATGACACTTAAATTGCGATAAACATATTTATGTAGCTATTTTGATGTTATATTAGGAAAACTTTTGAAGAAAAAAGAGAAATGGAGAATTTCAAGGGCAACGCCTAAGCGCTGCACAAGCAGTGCCATGGTGCTACAATAACATTGAAATTGGCATAGAGACAAAGAAGATGGCACTTTAGCATTGTATTACCAAAGTCATGGTGCCACAACAAGACTTAACAAAACACTAAAGACAAAGAGCTAGCACCTAAGAGTTATATTTGTGGCAATGTGTCACTACTACAGGAGCAATTTTTGGCATAAAATAAAAACTCTAATATTAATGTACTACACAATCAGCACTGTGGCACTACAAATCTTCAAAATAAAAGTTCAGAGATAGTAAGTCCAACATTAAGACATTGAATTCTCAGCGCTATAGCACCAAAGACTTAGAAAATTTTTAACAATTAAAGCTCTAAGACACCATACAAAGCGCATAAGTGATGTATTCATAGGGTCACAGCACCAAGGAACTCCAAAATCAAGTAAAAAATAGAAGATCTGACTACAATGCTATAATGTCGACATCACAGATACTCATTCAAAGGGCCACTCACATAGCGCCATGGCACCATGGCCTTATAGTACAGTTTTAGACAGCTTTGGAGAGTAGTTTGGGCACTTTTTTGAATGGTTTTTGATGATTTATGAGGGAGAAATTATAAGTGGGGCCTTGTACACTATAAATAGAAAACTATTTTCAAAGAGAAAAGTTTTTAGCAAGTGGTAGAGTCCTAGTGTGGGTGTATGAGTGATATTTGGAGAGTGACACTCCAAGTATGTAGTGAGTGTAATCATGTGTTCTTATTGAGGCTATGTGATAGAGATTATGTTAGCAGGCAGGGAGAAGGAGATCCAAAATAAAAAGAATTCTTTACAATTCCACTAGGAGGAATAAGATCTAGAATGAATAAAGAATTAGGGGTTGTTTGGTTAGACACATTTTGAGTGTAAAGTAAATCAAATGCAAGGATTTTAACTTTTGGAGTGTTTGGTATAGTGCAAAGTAAAACTTCAAAGTATTTATAGAGTATTTGAAATACATCAGAAAGGTGATTTTATAGTGTATTTAGAATTCATCCAAATTGGGTGAATTCTAATACACCGATCGATGTAAAGTGAAGCGACCACGACATCCATGCACCACCACCACATAGCAAACGCCCTTTCAACTACCCACCATCGCCACCATCGACCACCAATCATTTGTCACTACCATAGCCAACCACCCCATCCACCTACAAGCCCTAACCCTGTTGGATGCCCTCCTGCTGGCCATTGGATGCCCACCTCTGCTACTGCCAGCAGCCCACCGTTGCCATTAAATAGTCGCATATTGCTGTCGGTGATAACCCCTACTGTCAACCGCCACCACTGCCATCCTTAACCCCAAAAAATACTTTATATTACATTCATTTTACCAAACAAGAAAAAACAAATCCATGTATTTGCAATGTTTCCAACTAAAAATAAATGTAATCAAATACATTCACACTGCACTCCTTTTTTAGGCAACAAAACAGCTCCTTAGAAGAATTTCTAATTACTCAATTTATTCTTTCTTCTCTTTTCTTCTAAATTTCTATTGTCCATATGTTGTATTTGAAGATGTTCTTCTTTTCTCCTAATTTGAGTCATTAAAATTATGAAGTGTTCTTAGTCTTTTGTAATTATGCATTGATTATCTTGTACCAAGTGATGATGTTGATTTTTACATAAAAATTGTTTGAGTTTTAAAAGAAGTACTTTGTTTTTCCTTTTCCTGTACTTAATTTACATGCAATTTGGCTAGCTGTAAAGTTAAAATAAGAAGTGATTTAGAGATCTCAGAAGAATCTTAATGGAACATTAGGAAAGGTAATTAGATTCACTAAGTATACATGGGCATATGATATTTATGATCTATAATCTTAAAAGAAAAGTATGTATAACATAATCACAAAAAAAATTATTTTGGCAATTGGACTATAGCTAATTAAAAGTACTAATTTGGTTATGTTGATCTATGCATAGATGATATAATAGTAATTTTTTTTGATTGGCTACGACTAGTATGAACAATCTAACATTTACTTAATGCAAGGTATCAACAAAGATTTACTTAAATTCAAGAGTATGATTTTCAAATCAAGGTCAACACTCAATTTTCTGTAAAAATTTTAAGACTTTGAAAATTAGCTCTTTTTAAATTATGCTTTTTTTAAATCATTGGATAAAAAATAGTTTAGTATAAGATTAATAATTAGCTTAAGTTTAAATATTGTGATAGATATCTAAGAGAATGATACTTACTCTTTAATTTACTACTTGAATGGTTCGTGCACTTCCATACACCATTTTAATTGGTTAACACATATATCTAAGGATTTTGTAATTAGTTTATTTTTTATTTTTATTTAAAATAAATAAAGTTAAATTTTAAATACATAAAATAATGTTTAAATAGTTTAATTATTTCAAACACTAACTTTGAGCAATATGACTTTGCATACCACACCAACTAACCCACACCCAATGTTGGTAAACTCTATGACAATCATCATCACCCATCACTACCCCTATGCTTCCTACTCCACTACTACATCCTTAATATTGTCACTACCCCATCATTTTTTTCACATATTATTATTGTCTCATCTTGTTGTTGCCACATCCACACTCATGGTGTTGGCCCATCACACATCTAGTTTCTCCACCTTGGGTTGGCACCACTCCTATAACCTTTGAGCTTGACTTAGGCAATATTTAATAATGTTATTATTTTATCAAATATATTTATATTTTATAGTAAAATTTTAGATAAAAAAATAAAGAATGTGAACCTCATAAGCTATTAAATTTCACTATGATCCTCTACTTCCATAAAAAAATCATAATGACACAACTCTTCTTCAGGATAATCCCAAAGATCTTTTTTCCCTTTATTATAGATAATTTTCTAGCCTGATATGACATCATTCTAAAATCATAATTAGACAGCTATACCTCTTTGGCTTATAATTCATTTCAATTGTAGAATCTTCTCATAAGGAAGCCAAAATGTAAACAAGTTGTCAATGGTGAATAGGTGACTTGGAGGAAATTTTGAAGACAATATGAAAAAAAAAAGTATGTAGATAACTACTCAACATATTGAAATGTAATCAAGTGGCGTATATTTGTGATAGAGTTGAAATACCCCAAAATTTTTTTAAGCATATAGCCTACTCTTAAATAATCTCATTCTATTATTTCATACTAATTTATGTTATTAACTTGTCACACCCCAGATGACCCTTTTATGCTAGGGTCAATCTGAACTGTAACAGAATAGGATGACTCGATTGGACACAGATTCCACCAACACATTCCAACCCTACTCTAAAGCGAGCAAGTGAAAGGTGTATCTAATCAAATCATCACTAAACTATTTGCAATTCATATACTACTTAACTTAATTCATATCACAATTACTGGAAGCATGAAATTTTTAAGTTTGTAAATAAATACAGTGCATCTAAAGACATTCAGTTGATTTCCCAGGTTGTTGATAAGCTAGCATCTATGGAACAATCTGCAACTGGGCACAGATCTGAGTATGGTTCAGACGTGGATCAATATTTGAGGATCTTTCAAACGTTCAAACCACCAGCATTCAAGGGAGCCAGTGATCCTATAGTGGCGGAAGATTGGCTGCTTAAAATTGGAAAAATTCTGGATGGAATGATTTGCCCGAAACGAAGAGTAATGCTACTTTTTGTATTAGAAGGGGAGGCAGAAAGGTGGTGGCAGGCTCAACACAGGGAAAGATTTGAAATGATATCCATTACTCAGATCAAATGGGATGAATTTGTCAAAGTATTCAAAGATTGGTTTATTCCTCCATCAGCCAGACTGGCTTTACAAGACAAATTTTTCAATCTAACTCAAGGCTCAAAAACTATAATGCAATATGAAGCCGAGTTCACTTCTCTTTCTAGATATGCTCCACATTATATCAGTACACAGGAAGAGAAATGTCATAGATTTCTGCGAGGCCTCAGAGATCAATTAAGATTGGCACTAGCACCCTTTGATATCAGTGAGTTCTCAGTGTTAGTTGAAAGGGCTAGAAGAATTGAAAATGAGTTGAATTTTCCAAGCATGGGATTTACGGCAAATCAAAGCTTGAAGGCCAGTTACTAGCAAGAAATTTAAGTTTGATGATAGACAGAAACAAATTCAATTGGAGAAACATATTTGTGATAAGTGTGGGAAGCGACATTTTGGTCAATGTATGGCTGGATCAGGGAGATGCTACAGATGTGGTCAGATTGGACATCGTGCACTAGACTGCCCAATGGAAAAGAAGAAGGACATAAAATCATACAATTATCGAGGGCAACAAAGAAAATTTTGGAAGCCAGAAGCCGTAACACACAATTTTTGGGAAACCTTCAATTCAAGAAAAAGGAAAAACTTCAGAACGTAAAACCAACCCTCCAATAAAAGCAAGAGTTTTTGCTATCACTCCGCAAGAAGCGAAGAATCAAATGAAGTGGTGTCAGGTATGCTTAAAATTGCAGATCATTTGGGTTCAGTTCTGTTTGATTCCGGTGCTTCGCATTCGTTCATTGCTGATTCCTTTTTCGCCAGTTTACCAGTTGATGATATTTATTTCACACTTGTATTGAATGTGGTAATGCCTTCTGGTGATAGTTTGAATACAAATAGAAAATGTGTTGTTGACATTAACATTCAAGATAAACACTTTCCTACAGAACTAATTATCTTACCAATTAGACATTTTGATGTTATACTAGGTATAGATTGGTTGATCAAATATTTTGCAACAATTGAATGCTGGAAGAGGAGAGTGAAATTTTGCATGCCTGGTGAAAAATCATTTTATTTTTCTTGTGATAAGAATATCGTGTCTTCTTTGATTAGTGCAGTGAAGTTGAGTAAATATTTAAGAAGCGGTGAAATTGTATTTCTAGCCAAATTAGATGTGTTAAATAAGGAGGTGGTTGAACTGAAAAACATTCCAGTTGTTTCGGAATTTCCTGATGTGTTTCCGGAGGAATTACCAGGGTTGCCACCAACACGAGAAGTAGAGTTTGGGATTGATGTACAACCTGGTACAACTTCTATACATAAATCTCCCACGGGGATGGAAAAAATTGCGGGGAATTGAAGTGCCAATTGCGAGGTGTGAGACAAAGGATTTATTGACCCGAACTCACCGTGGAGTGCACCGGTATTTGTTAAGAAAAGGATGGGTCTATGCGATTGTGTGTTGATTACGAGTTAAATAAAGTGACATCAAGAACAAGTATCCACTACCAAGGATTGATGATTTATTTGATCAATTAGAGCCAGTATTTTCGAAATTGATTTGAGATCCGGATATCATCGAGTTAGAGTTAAAGATCGATATTTTTAAAAGCGACTTTTGGAACCAGGTATGGACACTATGAATTTCTTGTTATGCCATTTCATTTAACTAATGCTCCTGCAGTCTTTATGGACTTAATGAATCGTGTTTTCAAGCCCTTGGTGGACCAGTTTGTTATCATCTTTATTGATGATATTTTGATTTATTCTAAAACTGATGAAGAACATGCAAATCATTTGAGGATTGTTTTAGAATTGTTAAGACAAAATCAATTATATGCCAAATTTTCAAAATGTCGTCGCATTTCTAGGTCACATTATCAGTGGCGAAGGAGTTTTCGTTGATCCTCAAAAAGTAAAAGCAATTTTAGAATGGTCCGCACCAAAGAATGTTTCAAGTTCCGTTTTAGGCTTAGCGTTATTACAGGAAGTTTGTCAAGAGATTTTCTCATATTGCAATGCCTCTATCTAATTTATTAAGAAAGGATATCAAATTCCAATGGACAAGCGAATGAAGCGAGTTTTCAAGAATTGAAAAAATTTGACCCAGCTTTAGCTATTCCATCGAGGGTGAGGATTCCAAATATTTAGTGATGCATCTTTAAAAGGTTTGGGTTGTGTTTTAATGCAGAACAGAAGAGTAATTGCTTATGCTTCGAGACAATTAAAGTCTCACGAAAGAAATTATCCCGTGCATGATCTAGAGGAAGGCTGCCGGCTGAAAGAAAAAGGGATAGGGAAAGAAAATTAGCAACTTACAAAATTACCCTAAGTTTCCCGTCGGCGAGGAGCAATCCTAGCCGATCGGTTCACGGAGCCAGCCGATCGGTTCAGGATTTCAACCGGCGGCTGATTTCCCAACGTCAGTTCCGGGACTTACATGTCTGGCGTTTCCAGCGGCACGAAGGCACTTATGGGCTTCCGCGGCGGGTCAGCGAAGGTTCTGGGCTCAAATCGATGGGCTGAGCACTTCCTTGTCGGCCGATCGAGAGGAAGGGACGGCTCGTCGTTCTATATCAGAGCGGCCGTCGGCGGCCGAGAAAGCGAAATCCGTCGATCTGGCCGAGGAATGGGAAAGGAGGCGACTGATCAGTGAAATGAAATAAGGCTATATGGAAATGAAATTACCTTGATCGATCCGATACCAGCGTCAGTCGCTAATAGTTGCTTAGCACAGATGCGATGTATGCTACTGACGACGAGTTAATTAGCTTAAACAAAATTAATTAGGAATTAAATTAATAGATATTACATAACTAAAGTGTTTTAAAGAAGCAATGTATGTTAAAAACTCTGTTGAGTGAGATCTTATAATAAATGAAGAGATGTACACCATAAAAATAATGACACTAGGATATTAACATTGCTATTTAAAGATATAAGTGCATTATAAAACATATAAAATTTCAGAATAAAAAGAGCATTATAAAACTTAAGTTGCTACATTAGTTGTATGGCCTCTATAGAAAAATAAATAAAAATAAAAATACAAAAAGAGAGTGGAATAGAGAAGGAACCCTCCCTACAAGTGATTGAGGAAGAGGAACTCTCTAACTTGGCTTTGAGCTCCTTGGGGTGTCATGCCATAAGAGTGGAAGGCATTCTTAGATAAGCTAGGATTATAAGCCAATGGCTGTGATGAGATAAATAATAAATCTTAAAATAGCAACTATAACCCCATGACAAAGTTACCAAATTTTGTAAAAGATTTTTTTCGTTCATCATAAAATAATTTTGGATCAAAAATTTTTTGGCAAAAATTGATCACAATATCTATCATAAATTCATATTGTGAAACATTTTTGTATTGATTGCTATGAAAATAATTCATCACAAAACAATTGTAATATTATAATGGAGACTCCTTGTGAGTTTAGAGTTTTATTTAATTACTAATATCTTTAATATAAACATTAAAGATGATGTTAATATCATTGTTTATTATATTTAAGAATATTTTCCTTACAACTGAGATTTTTTAGCTTTAAGTGTAAGATTAAGTACTTCCTCCCAAAGAATTTTGGTACAAAATGCCAATAAATGCAAAATACACAAATTTTCTACCATGTTTATGCTTCCAGATACCAATGATTGTAAGTTATCGCCAGCTGATCATTGTAATCTGAAAGAAAAGAAAAAATATATAATAAAGCCAGCCAAATCAGTAGCACCATGGGCAGCACGACTGAGATGAAGGCTAAACTCTGCAAGTCAACGAGTATTTTTCTACATCTTTTAATTTGTTTTATAAACAAAAAATATATATTAAAACGTATATTCCGTTCATTCCAAACGAAATATATCGCACTTACATGCCATCCATCAAGTAAAGCCACAAGCCTCAATAAAAAAATTAACAAAAGAAAAGAGCCCATACTCTTCAACCTCAATGTTCTTCCTTCTTAAGTCCCTTTACATACGTCTGTAACAGACAGAATGAGAAAAGTAACTGAGATGGGACAAAAGGAGGATGATTGTGAAGCAAACATAATTTTCAGCAAAGTGAAGCAGTGTTTGCATGCAATTTGTCTTACCCTCCTCTCCCTTCTCCTCCCTCTCTCTTACCTCCTCCTTGCCAGGCTCAACTCTCCTCCTTCATCCTTCACATTCAACACCATTATTCTCTACATTCTAGTTTCATTAGTTTCCTTATCTTCCTTATTCTCCTCATTCACAGGCCACACCCTTCCCGTCAAACTTCCGAACTGCACTGCCTGGGCCTTCCTCTGCCTCTTCCAAGCCTGCATCACATTCGAAATTGAAGCTACGACAAGAGCTGGATTCCAGTCGCTCGAAAACACAAGTGGCGCAGCACATGAGACATGGTTGAAGAGAACCCTTCTTTTCATCGGAATCTATGAGCAGATGATGCTTTGGGAAAAAACGCTTGTGAAGCCGATTGTGGATGACGCAATCTATGATGAAGAGAGAAAGGAGCGAAGCGTAGAGAGGTTTATAATGGGGTTATCCTTGAGCGGATTATGGCTGTGGCTGTTGCAAAGAGAGATAGAGCCTCTTGTTTTGGCTTCAGGAAGAGGAGGATTGAGGAATGGAGTGGGCTGGAGCCACTTCATCCTTTGGTTGGTCACCGTTGCTACTTTATTGACAGGTTTTGTGAGAGCTGCAGAGTTTCTTGTCTGGCAATTAAGTATCCTACCACAGTTTATGCATTGCAGGGTAGAGCAAGAAGGTGATGGCCATGCACCAGGGACAATGAAGTATAAAGAGATAGATTGATTAATGCCACCCTATCTATTCTTTCTGTTAGGAGATTCAAACATCAGAAACGAAGCAAAAGACAAATTTTCGTTTCAGTAATGATGACCTTCACATATTTTCTCACATTTTTTCAGTATTTGTCTATTTGAGTATAGACTCCAAGTGAAAAAGCGCCGGGAAACAAATTCTTCACTGCTAAAACAAAAAGTTAACCGAAGAAATAGATTCAATAAAATTCTGCCTTGGCTTGCCATGTAGTGACCTAAAAATTCAAAATGATCCTTAGGTATTCCAATGGATGTTTGGAATATTTCTTAACTAGGAGAACCGTGATGGTATTTGAGAGTTTAGGGTTGCCCAGAAGGGGTATTCAATTTATTGCTTTGAAGTGGGGCTATATTATGGTTTAATCTCTCATATTGCATTAATTTCAAAAAAAAAAAAAAAAAACTATTGGGTGAGTTACCAAAGGATAAATCAAAAACCATAGCTTCCTCTCTAACTTCAAAATCCTTCCTCTTGATTCTTATAGAGAGGGAATAAGATCTAGTCAACTATATCATTTATTTTGAGTCAATTACTTCTCTTCCAAACATTAATGTTGTGCTTAAATGTTGACCTATTTTTCACAACTAATTTACCATTAAAAAGGATCTAATAATGATTTTGTAACTTCCACATAAAATATCTCTTTATATGCCAACTTCGAATGATAATTTGTTGCTCAATTTACTAGTATCTAAAAATCATTAAAGAACTCATAGCATTCTGAACATGAGATAAGTTGAGTGAATTACTCGAAAACTTCGTAGTTGATTTTGGACCACAAAGTTCTCTAGAAGCCAAAGACTTGGAGGTAGAAAAGATTATGTTCCACTAAAATAGGGACTCCGAGAAGATCCTTTTAGATACACACTAAAACTTAGATGCTAAGAATGTTAAATGCATTAAACTTGCAAACAATCACATAAATATAGAAAAAATAATCGTGTATCTATAACCACATGACTTATTTCATAGAGAAATTATGATGAAATCTTTATGCAAATAAAATTAATTGTAAAACTATTTGGACACGTAAGCCAAGAAGCTGCATTATTGTCACCAGCAACACTAGCAACAATCATCACAATATTTTTTTTATATATAGGAAAGATTATGATCTAACAAATTGATGGCAAACATTATCAGTTTTATAAGTCATCTCGATAATATAATCAAAAAAATATTTTTTATGGGGTAATTAAAGAAATTCATTCTTGTTGACTCATGATGCCATCTTGAGCCCATCCTAACTCAAGCAATTCATATAACAAAAATCTTACTATCTATTCTTAATGGAATAGGGAGTAAAAAGATTAATGAAATATATCTCAGGTTGATTACATAAATAGTGTTGCATGTCACATAACTTCTTCATGATCTTCTATGAGGCGATTATGATTACTTTCATGGACAACCACTGGCTATTAAAAATTAATTATTGTACTGATATGATAGTTGATCATTAGTATTATGCATACCAGCCTTTAGATCCAACAACTATTGGCATCATAGTCACATTTACCCAAAATGTATTAGCCTCTATTTATAGATTGATCATAAGAGTTGGCAATGAACAATGCTCACAATTTTAAATATTATTCTTCCTTTAGCATCTTTAGCCACCGACATTAAAGGAATTTGGGATAGAGTTTAGAAGAGTAAATTTCTTACTATACTAAATAACTAAAAATACCATTGGCAAGGAGTTAGCTTTAGAGGATCCATTGTGGCTAGAACTGAAGGTACCGATTATGGCAATAGTAGATCTAGTAGAAAGTTGGAATAGAAAAGCATTTAGAACTAGATAAAAATTTATCTAATGAGGTAAGAGAAATTAAATAGAAGAGGGTGCTTATTTTATTTCCCATTTTTCTTGCTAGATATAAACCCAAATACATTACTTCTATTTGTAAAAGTGGCTCTTGTACAAGATTATTGCAACACATTTTAATCTAATGGTAATAATTAGTTATCTAAAATTCTATTATATCTTCTATTACAAAATTCATTAATTACAATTCTAGATTTTTGTGAGGATCACTCTAGAATGTTATTCTATACTTTTTTTTAAAGAATTTTTCAAGAATATCTTTAGATTTTTCAAAAAATTATTTCAAGATCATGAGCTCAGCTAAAATCTAAACACTCATTGGGCTTAAAAATCAAGTTTAGTTTTTAAAGCACCCTCTTAAACTTGATTTTGCTAATCCATGCAAATTTTGTATCATCATGAAATATTCATGCTTGAGTGGCTTGATGAAAATATCAACAACATAGTATCAAGATTTTATATGCTCCACTTTTACCTCTTTCATAACATCTGTCAATGTGCGTGTTTCAACCATTAAAATTTGAATTCTTGACTACTATTATAGCAAATTTATTATTAATATGAATTTTAGTAGCATCTTCTAGTAATAAACTTAAACTTATTAACAAATTTTCAAGCTAAACTGCATGACAAACATATGATATTATAGCCACATACACTGCTTCACAAGTTAAATGGTGACAAAAAATTGTTTCTTTAATATCTAAATGAAAATAATATCTTCCATGAAGAATAAAGCTTGTGATACCTTTATATCATCCATGTATTCGGCCCAATCATTATCACTATATCTTATAAGCTTGAAATTATTAGATGATGAATAGAGTAAATTAAAGTTAATCGTAACTTCGATATAGCATAAGATTTTCTTGGTAATATCCAAACATAAAGCCTATGATACATAAATCTTTTTCTTGCATGAATTTTTTAGTTCAACCCATAAAGAGCCTTCCTTAGCCTTAGAACCTTGCTTTCTCATTTTCTTGGCTTTGTAATTAAATAGCTATTAAATAATTTGTAGACAACTGAAAAAGACTTTCTTGTAGACAAGATCCACGACGATGATATTTGCAAAACTAAGCAATAAGATCATTTCACTATTACCTAATAAATTAAGCCAACTAGAATCAAAACCAAAATCAAATTTGAATTAAGTGCTCACTCATTAAAAATTTTAATTTATAATATAATATATATATTAAACTAAATCAAGTTTAAAATAATTACTTTCTTAAAAAAATATATCATTATCATTTATTTATTTTATTGGTTTTGTTAATTTATGTATATACACTACATTTAACTAACCATTAAAAAAATTTAAATTAATTAAAAAAAATTAAATTAGTCATAAGACTTTTGATTAGTTATGATATAATGACAATAAAATTAAAACTAAATAGTTAATCATTAAAATAAAGTGAATCATTAAATTTATTTATCATTAGAGCTAAAATAGTTATCTTGGGTTATTAAAATGTTAAGCATTAATCTAAATTTTATTTTATAATATTTAAATTTCATTAAATTTAAATTAAAATTAAGATACTTTCATTTATAATCAGTAGTTATTTGAGTTTTAGAGCAAATCTATTATTATTTGTACAGGTGTTTGAAGACCTCGCTGCACCTAACCTAGCAGAGCGAATATTAAAGATTTGGTCATAGTACTTCAAACACCGACCATCACGCTTAAGCTGGCGTGGCGATAGGCCTTTAACACTCATAAGTAATCCCCTGCACGGGTACAATGCCGAAATACTACCCAAATTTTGTCATATTTTGGACTAAAAATTATGACATAAATAAAATTTTAAAGCAACAAAAATAACTTAAAATAAAGCAAAACAGAGCCACTTAAACTACACTTGAATATAATAAGTTGAATGAAAATACAAAATAAATAAAAATGTCAACACTAAACATAAGAAATGAGAATTTACAATGAACTTGTAAAGAATAAAAAGCTTGCTTTGAACACAAGCAAATCTCTCACCGTTTCCTCAAAACTTTCAAAGCCCACCTAAACTCTCATAATAACTAAGAACTCAAATGATATGAAATAAAGTACCTAGCCCTTTATAAAGATTGAAAAGAATTAATGTCTCCCATTCAATAAAAAGAATTCAAAACGTCATCAGATCTGCAATATTTTCATACATGCAAACAAAAGTCGATATTGATTTAAACTCTGCACTCATTTTAGAGTGACGAATTCTTTAGATCAAGTGATTTAAAATATGACAAATGGCTTAAAATAAATATTTAAAGTATTATGAGGTGGTTACACGCAAAATTTTGTTATATTATAGCGCATATAAACGTTTTAAAAAATCAAATTTTGCACAAATGGAGCAACTTTCAGTCCAATCTAGATGCACTAAACTACATGAGAGAATCCAAAAGCACTAAAAATGTGTGCAAAGTATTGAGTATGAGAATTTTGTACACATTTTAAGTGCTCTCTTCAATCCAAAATTAAATGATTTCATTCCTTCCAATTTGATAATTTTATAAATTAAAAGAAATCAATTAAGTTATAAATGCATGCATGTGCCCGAATATAGAAATTCAAGGTACAATCTGCACAGGCTGAATTTGGAGACTAAATTAAAATATAAAATCAACGTTCTAATTTAAACATAGAATTTTCTAAATTACTAAAAATCTGCAGATGTCCTACATAATACTGGATGTTTAAATTTAGCCGAGAGTATTGCGGGTTAAAATTTGAGCTAATTTAAAACTTTTGTATCAAGAAATTGTATAAATACTTCGAAAGATAAATAATCATTTATAGGGTTAAGAACTGACTATTGTCATTTATGTAAGACTTTTAATTATCATAACGAAATCTAAATTCTTAACATAAAAAAAATTATTTGCAAAATTATAGAGAATAACTATAAACTCTAACTTATAAATGTGATCCTCTATATTGTGGAGTAGAGTCGAGGGTTTGTCATAAAATATATTTTTATTTAATAATCATTTTAAGAACACTTATGTTCTCCAAAATTTAAAGAACTAATTTGCTGCTACTATATGCTAAGCAATTAACAATCTAATGACTAACCTTAATCGAAAGTTCTCTCATCAATTGGAAAGATGTAATTAACTAAGGTGTTTGTGCTTACCAAAAAGTTGGAGCCAGATCAAAAGCCCTCATAAAATGAGGGTGAAATCTCCGAGTAGTATTTTATTTTTCTACATATCAAAATCATCTATCTTTTAAAAATTTCACCTCACAAATCTAACACTCTCTTTCATTAAGAGGTCGGACGCAAATTTTTAGAGCCTGCAAATTTTTGACGACTCGCTAGGGATAAATGAATATTCAAATGAATGATAAACTAAAATGATTAATGAAAAAAGATCTAATTTAATAAATAATTATACAGTTTAGTTTTATTGTACTGTTATTTTGTTCTATAGTATCTCTGTATTTTAAAAGTGTATGATATAATGTTAATTGTTGATTGTTAATCCGTATTTTTCATTTGTGTATAATGGATTTACAAAACACTCCTTTCACTTTCAGCTTAGGCGTGATGCAAACATTCGTTTGGCTAACGCCGTCATCAACACAGAAAATGTCAGAGCTACCATTCAATTTGGTAGCATGAATTTCCTAATCATCGTAGTCATCGCAGCAACAACAACTAAAACACCTGCTAGTGGTATATATATTTGAGGGCATCTTGAAGGCCTCAATTTGAAACTCTATATGTCATGCTCACCACTGCCTAGCGCCCAACCCCGCCAAGGAAATCTCTTGAAAAAGGACTTCAATGTTCGAGGTAGCCTAAAGCCCCTATGATGAAAAAGACGTGATTAGGAAACGTATCTTTGGTGCCCCACAATGCAATTATTCTATCACCAAACCCTTCGCCGACATGATTAAGCTTCTTTTCTTGAGAAAAATTAACTATAAGATAAAGAAGAAAAATATTGAATTGAGAGCTTAGCAAATATTATCTCATATGATTGAACAAGACGGCCGAAAGTGAGCATTCTATGCACATCAACTTTAACATCTAGTATGCACACCCAACCATCTACCTCGATAAAATCCATCAAAAGTGGATACCAAAAGAAAGAAATTGTTAATAATGCTTATAATGGTCGACACCTAAAGAATCCTCCAAAGGGTCCATTTATCGTTTCACCTAAGAGAGTTGATTTAGTCCTCTGAGTGAAGAAATGTTTATTCCACACATTGAAACACAAATTTGGTAGAGGTGTAGATCAGAGATTCATGTATAAGAAGATGAAGATGACAAAAAAGATACTATGGAAGTAGAAGTTGTCTATATAGTGAGACATATAAATGAGTTTTCTACTCAACACCATCAGTTACATGAATTCAATGAACCTGAATTTGATGCCTATAAAAGAGAATCATCATGAAATCAAGTGAATGATGAATCTTCAGGCTTCTCTGAGGAAGAGCAAGAAGATGGTAAAAATGAAAAAGAAGTTATAAGAGTTGAAATTGTTTATGTGATTGAACCATGCAATGATCAACCTAATACATGTTTTTACACTAAGCATCACCGCTCAACTCCAACAACTGTCCCAACAAATGTACAAGTAGAAGGATAGTCAAGCTCTTCATTTGAAAATGAGCAAGGCAGAGAATAATAAAGGAAGAAGAGGAAAAAGAAGAATCTGTATTCGTTGACATTGTTGCACTAGTTAGAGAGCAAAAGCAAATACGACGTCAAATGGAAGCCAAGGACAAAAACATTTTATAGCTTAGTGCCAAAATGAATGAGATGATGGTGCAAATAAATATCATGATGGATATGATATAGAAAAATATTGTAAAAAATATAGCACATGTTCTACCCACTAATCAATAAGTAGTCAACAATATTACTACCAACCTGTCACTCTGACACCTCAAGCTCCTACTGCACAAGCTGCACCTGAAGGGAAGAGTAAAGTTAACCAACCAGCTTATCAATCATCTCCAAACAAGTGATTAGTGACTACTTGAAGTAGTATTGTTAACTACTTATTGATGAGCTTGTTGGTTAACTTCACGACTCTGAACAAGTGAAATGGTAGTAATATTATTGACTACTTATTGATTAGTGGGCAAAATAAGTGTTACATTTTCTATAATATTTTTCTACATCATCTATCATGATATTCATTTGCATCATTTCATTTATCTTGGTGTTATCCCCATCTTTAATTTCATTTGACATTAAATTTGTTTTGCTCTAACTAGTGCAATCACATCACAATATAAGTTATTCTTCTTTCTTTGGTTATTCCTCTTGCTTCTTTCTTCAAATGAAAAACTTGATTGTCCTCCTTATACATTTGTATTGATAGTTGTTGGCGCTAAGTAGGAATGTTGATTGTGAAAACATATATTAGACTAATCATTATCTAGTTCAACAACATAAATAGTTTCAACTCTCATAACTTTTTTCAATTTCATTTCTTCTTACTCTTCCTCAAAGAAACTTGAAGATTCACCATCCACTTATTTTTGTGAAGATTCTCCTTCATAGACAACAAATTCATATTCGCTAAATTCATGTCATTAATGGTGTTATGTAGAAAACTCATCTACATGCCTAACCATATAGACAACTTCTTCTTTCATAGTATTTTCTTTGTCAACTTTATCTTCTTGTACATGAATCTCTAATCAAAGCCTCTACTGAATTTCTGATTTAGCATGCTGAATAAACATTTCTTCAATTGAGGGACTGTGGTTGAAATCTACTCTCTCTAGAGGTGGTGAAACTGATCGATGACATGATCCTTTAGAGAATTCTACAGGATATCAATTGTCATAAGCTTTATCAATAGATTCCTTTCTTTTAGGTATCCACTTTTGAAAGATTTTATTTGAAGTGGATCTCAAGATGTACACACTAGATGTCAGACCTTTTCCTCTTTCTAATATAATTTTTTCATGAGGCTTCAGCCTCCAGATCTGCGTGCCCTTCCATCGGGACATTTTAGTTGTGAATTCTTGGACATGCAGTCCAAGTGTCACACTCCGGTGCTCAACATGCGGAATTTGCTTGGCTTTGTGAATAGTCATCATAAGATATGGCAGCCTCCTTGGTGAAGCTTTAACATTTTCAATCACCATTAGTCTTTAAAATTTTCTCTTCAGTAAGCCTATCTCTTTCGTTACTTTGAGAACTTTGTGCACCCTAGAAAATAGGATTTCAGGATGCTTCCTTAGGGCTTGGCATTGTTGAGCCCAAAAAGATTACTTCACCCCACCAGTAGAGCTATATTCCTCTTTACAAATTTCACATTGTCAAAGTTGATGTGGGTAGGAATATTCACTTTCCATCGTGTCGGTTGGCCTGTCGTATGATCAAGTAACATTTGTTTAGCTCTCAATTCAGTATTTCTTCTTTTTATTTATCTTTTAAGTAATTTTTCTCTAAATAAAGATGCTTCGAAATCATGTCTCCCGGGAGTGAAGGGTTCAGCTGGAAAAATAATTACATTGTGGTGCATTGGAGATACTATTGGCCAAATAACAATCATTTTTCATCACAAGGGCTCCAGGTTGTCCCAATCTATCAAACACTTGAGTCCTCATTCGAGAGACTTCCTTGGCGGTCGGTTGCTATCTGAATAAGATCGTTGGAGTTTCAAAGAAATTGAGACCTTTCAACATGGCCTCAAATAGATACACCATGAGTAGGTGTTTCAATAGTTGCATTTGATAATGAAATCCACACTACCAAATTGAATGATAGCTATAATATTTTCTATGTTGATGATGGTATTGGCCAAATGGATGTTTTTGCGCCCAAAATGAATAATAAAAGAAGTATTCTAAATCTATTATACACAAATGAAAGAAGGGAGTTAGTAATCGATAATTAATATTTCACTCTACACTTTCAAAATACGTAAGTACTATAAAACAAAATAACGATGTAATATAATATATTATATATAATTATTCATTAAATTAGAGTCTTTTCATTAATTTTAATTTATTATTCATTTGAATATTCATTTATTTTTTATTTTTATTAAATATTTTGTTGCTACTATGAGCATGTATATGACTAGCTAAAGATAGAAAGAGAACCTATCAACATCAGAGTTGTTAGAAATCTGTGTGCACTGAAAATTCGAGCTCAGCCTTTGAACAAAAAAAAGTATTAAGTTTGTGTAGAATAAAATTTTTGAATTGCAAATGATTTTGGTATGTAAATAAATAAGACATTACTTAGAGATTTCTCCCTCATTTTATAAAGACTTTAGATATCGTTCCAAATTTTCCATAGTTGCAAGCACCTATAATTAATTATCTCTCCCAATAAGTGAGAGAGAATATTTTATTAAAGCTAATCATTAGGTCGCTAATTGCTTAGTATATAATACAACAATTTGATTTTAAAATTTATGATTGATATTCATCATTTTTAACTTAAAACATATGGTTGGGGAGATGATGAAGTGCCCAATCAAGTTCAAATGGTTCCATCATCCCGGGCTGTCATGACCCCTCCACTTAATCAAAAGAGGTAGTCAACCCAACCTGAGTGAAGAATCTTTGTCAGCAGCCATGGGTTGTATTATCCATAAAGATCTTATAAACTTGGTTTGACATGTATTTAAGGGAGTAATTTTAAGTCCATCATAACTGATAAAGGGCTTTATGCCCTATTAGATATACCCTATGATTCACAACTCAAAGGATAGAAAATCATTGGAGAACATACGAGCAATAACTATAATCATAATATAATAAAGCCTACTAGCCAAACCATGCAATCAAATGACAATGTTGTCCTTAATATAACACTGGCTCTTTGTGAGCTTTGGTTTTCTTAAATTGCCACTCTCAACAAATAATTACGAAAAATAGAATAAATTTTGGTTGTTTAGATTTAATTTTAAGTTTTGAGATGATTGATTTTCATTTAGATAGTTTTTATTTTTTTATTTTAAAATTTTGTAGAATATTTATAATTAATCAAGATTTGATTCTCAAATGATTTGATATTAAAGATTTGAAATTTTTGATAACAATAAACTCCTTTAGTTGAAATCTACAATCAACATGACAATCATCAGAATATTTAATTGATTAAATTGAATTAGTTTTAAATATTTAAATCATGTCAACTCTATTTAATTACTAAAAGAAGATCATGTCTATTAATTGTATATAATTAATAAAATATAAAATCTTATTATGCTATAGATCTATCAACTCTACTCATGCAAGTAGAGGATCAGAAATGTAAATAAAAACATGTGATCATATTTTATGATTTTGAAATTGATTGTTTTTTGAATCTTGAAGAACGTAGATGTTCTTAAAATGATTGTTAAATAGAAATCTATTTTTTTGACAAATCTTGTCGACTCTACCTAGTATATAGAAGATCAAGTTTACAAGTTATGATTTCTAGTTATTCTCTATAATTTAATAAATTATATTTTTTATGTTAAGCATTAAGCTCTCTCATTATGACGATCAAAAGTCTTACATAAATGACAATAATCAGCTTTTAATCTTAAAAATGATTACTTATATTTTAAAGTATTTATTGAATTTTTAATGTGGGAACTTTAAATCAAATCAAATTTTAACCCGTGCATTATCTTAGATAGTGAAGTTAAATATTCAGTATTGTGTTAGGGCCCATATGAGTATTTTTTTGTAATTTAGAAAATTTTATGTTGAAATTGGAAGATTAATTTTGCATCTTAATTTACTCCCCAAATTTAGCTTGCACAACCTTTTCAAAAATTGAGATTGTACTCTGAATCCTTATATTCGAATACATACAGGTATTTATAACTTAAATGATTTCACTAATTGATAAAATTATCAAATATAAATATTATAATTTAGAATGAAATTAGTTTGCTTTAGATTGAAGAGAGCTCTTGAAATGCACGCAACAATTTGTACACATTTTTAGCGTTTCTGAATTCTCGCACGTATTTCAGTGCATTTAAATTTAACCAAAGGTCGCTCCACTTTTGCAAAATTTGATCATTTAAGACGTTTACACGTGCCATAATGAATAAAATTTGGCATATAATAATCTCGTAATGCATGTAAATATTTATTTAAGTCATTTGCACACATTTTAAATCACCTGATCTAGCAAATTCATCACTCTAAAATGAGTAAAGTTTAAATTAATATCGCATTCTATATATATATATATATATATATATATATATATATATATATATATATATATATATATATATACGAAATATTACAGATATGATGACGTTGAACAGAAATAGGGTCAAATCAAGTGAGGGTATAACATATTTTTCACATATCATATCCGCCAAATATTTTGAATTATTTTTTAAATGCATGTCCCATATTGACCTTTTCAATCTTTAAAAATCAATATGTTAGGGGCATCATTTCATATTATTTGAGTTTTTGAGCTATTATTAGAGTTTAGAGGGGGGCTTTGAATGTTTTGAGGTAAACAGGGAGATTTACTTGCATTCAAAGTAAGCCTTTTATTTTTATAAATTTTCTATAAGTTCTCATTTCTTATGTTTAATGTTAGTATTTTTATTTATTTTGTATTTTTATTCAACTTATTATATTTAGGTTTAGCTTAAGTGACTTGATTTTGCTTTATTTAAATCAATTTGAATACATTAAAATTTTTGTTTAAGTCCTAAATTTTAGTCTAAAATTTGATAGAGTTTCGACAGCATCCCGACGCCTACTTCGATGTCCTAAAAACTTACCTACCATACACGCTTAGGCATGATGGTTTGTGTTTAAAGGAACTACAATCAAGTCTTCAATACTCGTTACACCAATTTAGGCGTAGTAAAATCTTTAAACACATGCACAAATGATAACAAATTTCCTCGCGCTATCAAACCTAGGCACACACAAGTAGTTAATTTTGAGTTTTAGATAGCTATACCCTCGCAAGTGATCGATGATCAATGACGGCTACAATTTCAATGCTACGATAATTTGTAAATGAATTATTTTTTCTTCTGTTTTTACTGTTCTTTCAGGAGAAAGGATGAGGGGTAGAGAGAAACTTCTTTATTACTCTAGAGGGAGAAAAAAAAAAGGTAAAATGTGTCTATAATGATTGCTTGATAGAGAAAAAGATGTGTAAAATGTGTAATATTGTCTACACAAGCACATAAATTGTACATACACAAAAATCTTTATAATTATCCAAAACTACAAATCAAAAATCTTGTCTAACCACTACCTTTCTCCTTGTTCTTACCTGAAAGTCAATGTGTAATATTATAAGCTAGAAGCTCAGTGAGACAAGTAGTGTTAAAATTAATCTAATACATGATGGAAAAATAACGTGCATGTAAAGTGGAACTTTGCATAAAAGTAATAGTATGTAGAAGTATGTTTGCTTGTGTAAGAATTAAATAGTAGTAAATATATAC
Source organism: Cymbidium sinense (assembly GCA_021442155.1). Classification (NCBI taxonomy): domain Eukaryota; kingdom Viridiplantae; phylum Streptophyta; class Magnoliopsida; order Asparagales; family Orchidaceae; genus Cymbidium; species Cymbidium sinense. The sequence goes on from CM038219.1 coordinate 94,083,626, forward strand.
TAATAAGTATAGGAGCTGAATGGTAATATGTAAGGCTATGATATGTAAACACAAACTAAAATAACTATATATATAGACAATTGATTTCATGAAGTTTTGTTTAATTCTAAATCAACCTGTCTCATTAGAAATGTCATTTATATGTATATAAGTTTGACTCCTATAAAACATGACGGTCGTCTCCCAGCCCGTCAGCCAAAACTATTGATAAGGCAGGTCATCCCCACATCACATATCAACATCTCCCCTGAATCAATTGGTCTAATCTAACTTGAATAGCAAGAGTCAAGAACTTTAGGTTTCACTGTCAAAGACTCATCTCATTAGAACTATTGTCTACCCGCATAGATTAATAAAGTAATCCACCTATAATAATTTTTGACATTTTCCTGCTCATCATATGCATTACTTTTCATTTGATAATTAGCAATACTTGCACTGATTCATTTATCAATATGCACAACAATATGATATGTCATCAAGGAATCTAATTTGATTATAATCATAGTAAATCATGCATATCTCCTTCAGGATAAAGCCTTAGGTAGGCATGAATTTTATTGTAATTAAGGAGTCTTAGTGTGTTTAGTAACAGTAGCCTGGCAAAGACAAGTTTTTAAATACGGTCTATATGCACAACGCTATGATATGTCATCAAGGAATCTAATTTGATTATAATCATAGTAAATCATGCATATCTCCTTCAAGATAAAGCCTTAGGTAGGTATGAATTTTATTGTAATTAAGGAGTCTTAGTGTGTTAGGTAAGAGCAAAGATAGGTTTTTAAATATGGTCTCGATAACTTTAGCTATATGACTATGTTATCACTCTTCATTTCTTGTCATTGGCATTTTTCCATCCATACGGAGATTATAAGTCCTACATACTTCTAACCCTTTTCCTTTAAAATCTTTTTGTCTAAGATATTCATTTGTTTTCCTTCCATAGTCCAAGGTCATCAGATCAACTTTAAATGACATAATTCGTAGTTGCTGACAGAGTGCCTCACAGTTGGGCTGGGTTGACCACCTTATCATGCTAAATGACTCGAGCTTTACATCTTAAGATGATAGATCCAAGAGATCGGGACTAAAGCTATTTCTACTTTTCTCATGATCTCTTCTCCCATCCATTTGCCCATGAGCCCATCATACTCCTTGTTAAGTCATTGGTGGCTTAATGATTGGTGTCATGTAGACACTTTGTGTATTAAATCGTTATATTACTTGGTTACATTTGAGAACTAATACTTAGTATACAGATTGTCCTATTATGGCAATAACTGTTACACCATAAAACTCTCCTTGGAAAACCCAAAAAATAAAATTAGAATAATACGGTGCTTCACTTATCAAGAGTTTCTCATAGAGGTGTCTGTGAATGTAATTAACTAACTCACAGTCCTTCATTTTCTTCCATTAATTTGATGATATACCTATGAACAAATATTTATCATAAGTTCAAATGAAAAGTGAAAACCTTACTTAGATCCCCTTTTCATCTCTTTATGTAAGATTTTCATCAGTAGAATATATCATCTTGTTAATATAATTTACAGCCCCAACAGTGGTGATCATAATAGTGGATAAAATGCAATTTTGTCCGGCTCAATCTTTAAATCTAAAAATAAAAAAGAAAAAATGAAAAGGTTATTTGTGACTTTTTCCAGGAGAATTGCATAGATGTCAACAAAATCATTCAAATTTACAAACCAAACACCCTACCAAAATAATGAGCCTTTGCAGAAGGAATTGGAAAATCAGAAGAAACCCTCTTACCTTGTTGCTCTACTTCAGGCACTTTGGTTGTCTGCTGATCAGAAACAGAGCAGTTGTAGAAGCCTTGATTAAGTACTTTTCTACAAATGAAAGAGTAACGGAGTATGACCTCATTGATTATTTTTTGTCCTGTTGCATTGCCACATTTCAGGAGCAGTTTCACGTGACTTGATAGTAAGCTTGCAACTTTTTTTTCCTTGGGTGCTAAGTTTAGGTTGACACAAATGCGATCAAGACTAATCTTGCACTTAGAGTAAGCAAATGGAACTAACCAGACACATCACTGTATCCTGACAGCATTTTTATCAAAGGCAATAATGTGATGTGTTACTTGCATTATTGACAATAAGCTGAATAAGAAGTATATGCTTCTCGTTATCATTCTAATTATCATCCACAATATAACATATTTGAATTGAATATGCATTTATGTACAAAGCTTTAGATGTCAGTTTTTTTCATGGTAAAAAATTTGTCTTCTGTCTTCTGATTCAAGCAATGTGCGAGCTCGCATACACACAAGTTGAGCTAATTAAATATGATTTTAACTTCAATAAAAAAAATACTTCCACAAATGTCATCATCATCATTAACCCTAACCTAACTAGTTGGGTTTGGCTTCATAGTAACATTCAAAAAAGCCACCACCTTGCTCTTGGTGAGGCGAAGCGGCGTTGGGTATCACCCGGTCGCGTCGATTCTCCTCAGGCGGGGCAATACCTTCTGGTGAAAAGAAAGGGAGAGTCGGCACGGTGCTCGGGTTAGGCTCTGGATTAGTCATGCAAGTCATGTCATGAAAGTGGGTATCGGGGTGGACCCATCAAAAAAAAAAAAAAAAAAAGTCAAATCGTACTACTGCTATGAGTATAATCCACTAACACTTTGTTGGAGGGCAGCCATGACATAGAATTTCATTAAATGGCAAACCTTGGACAACATGATTTCCATGGAAGATATTCATGCCAACAAGTGGTGCCGTAGATAATGCAACTACGGATTTATCGCCAAACAATCACCATAAAGAAAGTGGAATAGCTTTAATTTAAACTAATTTAATTTTAATACAGATGAACTGTTGAATACTTTTTTGTGCATATATAATCATTTTGGTCAGTTTAATCAAATCAACATGTAAATTTGAATTAGATTTAGTAAATTGGCAATCTAAAAATCAACTTGGCACATACCAGGGATGAAGTGGTCCAAAACCATAAGTCTCCTAATGTTAATCTCATTAAGTTACCCAATACTCTACCAATCTCTAGAGTTTAGTATTCTGAATCATCATGTAAAATTGAATTGGATTTAGTAAATCGCCAATCTAGAAATCAACTTGGTATATACCAAGGATGAAGTGGTTCAAAAGCACAAGTCTTCTAATGTTAATCTCATTAAGTTACTCAATACTCAAACCAATCTTTAGAGTTTAGTAGTATACAAGTCACCAACTCACCGCTAACTTTCCCACTATTATTAATTACCCAACCAAGAGTATTATTTGTAAATCCAAATAACTTGCCAGGATAATTCATCTCACATAACACATTGAGAGAACTCATCATCAATTTGAAACTAACTAGAACTCCTCCCTCTCTCTCTCTCTCTCTCTCTCTCTCTCTCTCTCTCTCTCTCTCTCTCTCTCTCTCTCTCTCTATGGCACAAACAAGCTCTTACATTTTGAATTCTTCAAATAATCATTTCAAATTTAAATCACATATCTGGAAGCGTGTAATATCAATTTTGAACATAAATCCAAAGTAACTAATAAATCAAATTATATATACCCCAAACAATCCTTACAGTCTCTCAAAATTATACACCAAAATTGTACAAGTCAAAAGGTTTATCTATGCACTACCGTCCTCCTTATTCTTGCCTGAAAATCAACGTATAATACTATAAGCTAAAGACCCAGTGAAATAAATAATGCAAAAATAAATCCAATACATGATAGAAGAAATAATGTGCAATATAAAGTTGAACTTACAAGAGAGTAACAGAAAGTAAAGACATGCTTGCATGTGTAAAAACTAAATAGTAATAAGGGTATGCTTATACGTATAGAAACTGAATAGTAATCTGTAAAGATATAAAGTGTAAATAGTAAATAGCTAAAATAAATATACATGTAGGCAAATGATTTTATGAAAGTTTGTTCGGCTTTAAATCAAATTGTCTTATTCGCAATAACATTTATATTTATATAGGTTTAACTCCTATAAAACATAAAGGTAGTCACTCGGCCCGTCAGTCAAAACTGTTGATAAGGCTGGCTGTATCCACACTTGATACCAACTATACCCTGACACCATTTGGTCTAATCCAACTACATGCTAAGAGTTGGGAATTATAAATTTCTCTTCCAAAGGCTCATCTAACTGTTGACTATCTACGTAGGTTCATAAAATAATTCACCTATAATATTTTCAGCATTGCTCTGCTTATCATATGCATTACTTTCATTTGACAATTAGTCGTGTCTATACTTAAACATTTTCAATATACACAATAGTGTAATATGATATCAAGGCATTTGACTAGATTACATTCATAGTAAATCCAGAAAATAAAATTGTAAGTCGTATTAATAATTATTTGTATCTGAATATAATATGACAGAAATGTCTATAAACAATAACAATCTTCTTCTTAATTGTTCTTCGAGGACTCCATCAATATCACTAAATCACACTTGATTTTAACTTTGCAATTGGCCAGATCAGAAGTAAATAAAGCAAAGAGAAAAGCAAAACAACATATTCATTAAAAGCACCAATATTTTTCTTATATTAAACCACAACATATAGTCTAATACAATACAAAAATCCAAAAAGTTTGCATAAATTCAGAGCACTTTATAGATTATGTAATACCCCAAAATGAATACACAGAAAAATTTTCCAATTTTAAAAACACACCCAAATGTTTCACATTCTCTAAAATTATCATATATATATATATATATATATATATATATATATATATATATATATATATATATATATATATATATATTTCAAAATTCTGGTTTGTATTCTGAATATAATTTTATGTATATAGAAGTATAAACAACATATTTTCAGATATAAGATAAAAGGCAGATTTTATTACCATAATAGGAAATTACTCATGTAATAATCACTACTTTAAATTCTCTCATTAAGTTAGATAATTGTAGCATCTAATTAATTCCACCAAACTCCACATGCAACAATTGATGGAGTGAGGAAGAAATGTGTAAGGCTGTGATTTGTATGTTTATTAGGAAATTAAATTAAACCATATTTATATTAATTCCATAGAATCCCTTCAGTATTCCCTCAGGTATTCTATCAACCTTTACATCGCTCTAGTGGGCTGTCTCCGCAAGTCACACGAGAGATGGGAAGTGGAATAAGAGTTCTGAGAAGAGAATTATATAATATGTTGTAAGGAATATATTGTCAAGTATGAGAGTTGAATATATTCAATAAGATTGTATCATGTAAATGGTGTATAATAGAGGTAATTGTAGGTATAACTGAATATTCAAAATATAAGAGCTTGCTTGTGATGATTTGGTGAGATTCAGATTTCACTTGTCCCAAATTGACATATGTTGGGATGTCGATAGAATCATGTTTATTAAATCACATTCGTTATACCATAACCCGTATAAAGTCGTTTGAGGTGTGATAGACTAATACTTCATAGTAGAGAAGAAGAAAATCTCATTAAACATAGTAAAATAAGACATAAGATAACCAGATAAGAAAGAAAAAAACACACTGAATAAAGTCTTCTAAGTCCACCCATTGCGATCCTCTACTGCTTCCTCATGAAAATATCCAGCATCTCCTTTGAAAATCCTCGATTGTGATATCATTCTCCACCACTTAAGAAAAATACTCTTCCACATCACTCTCACTCTCACAACACTTGGAGTGTCACTCTCCAAGTACTCACACACACACTCACTCCCCCTCTTATCAAAATTCTGAAAAAAGTAAAAAAAATCTTTTTCTCTTAAAAATATCATCTATATATAGCCTAAAATAGCCATGATCAGTTACACCTACGCTCCTGCTAAAACTGCCTCAAACCATCACGAATCTATTCTGCCGGGTCATAGCGATGTGGCACTGTAGCGTTGGAAGTGGCGTTGCAGCACTGCTACCACTAAACTAGCCCTACGGTGCTGTGCTTGCTTCATAGGCATTGAACTTGATGTAAAATTGTCCCAAAATAAGTCTGATTCACCACCTCAGTCTGATATTAAGCCTAAGCATTGGGCCTAAATTTCATATTTTTTATTTCTTTTATTAAAAATTTTCCTATTACAACACAAAATATACTTAAAATAAACACATTTTAACACATAAAAATATGATAAAGGTATTATAATTACATAAAATTTTCACAAATTTAACACTTATCAAGTGATTCAGCATATAATGGCTCCAATCACAAACTATTTGAAATCAAATTAACTCATTTAAACAACTAATTAGTTAAGGAGTTTTGACACTATCAAGATGGCTTTTAGCACCAATATTAGCAAAATATTTAGTTGTTTAAAGCAAAAATAGACCGTCTATGAACAAGAATAATATATGATGATTCAAGCATTAAAATAATGAGAGCATTATTTGTTGCAACGAGACTTCATCTTATACATTGATCACCAAGCATTACAACTCTCAAATTTATATAAACCTAAAATTGAATCTATGATCATTGTGGTATAATTCTACAAAATTTAACTTATATATAAAGACACAAAAATGGTAACCATTTTTGAGTTGATCTAAGTAATTTTGCATGTCGATTTTAGTGCTCAAAATATTTTTAGTTGCTAGAATTAAACTCCAGCACTCATGTTATATCAACTTTTAGTCAACTTAAGGGTTTTGAATGTCTGCTTGAGTGGACAAAATATTTTTATTTGCTGAGACAAAGTTCTAACACTGATATTTTATTTATTTCAAGCCATTTTAAGTGGTCTTACATAAAGATTTCAACTTATTAAGTAATTTCATTTTATTGAAATTGAATTCCAGTACTCCTTGCCTATTTTTATGTGGTCTTCCATACTAATGCAAGTAAAAAAAAATTAATTTCATCTACCTTAGTCCGGGAACTTATTCTTTCTCATGGGGTGGTCATCTCAAATGTTTTGTATGTCAATTTGAAGAGGGAAAAGCTCAAATTTATAGAAATAAAATTGTTGCGTGCTAGAAATCGTGATGCGGTAGAGTAAGAGTTTATGTCTTAGCCTATGTCGAAACACAGATATTTAAAGAAGCGGTAGAGCTTGAGGAATTTTTTACGTGGAAAACCCGAAAGAGGAAAAAAACCACGGCCGATAAAATGTTCCACTATGGATATGTTGCAAAGTACAAATTCTTCCCAATGTGGGATTACAAGATGGTGTATGAGGTAGGAACAATAACTTGATGATTAGGTTGTAACGATTTGATGATGGAGATGCGGGGTAACCGATCGGGGTAATTTACAGTGCGGGTGGTCGATGGTGGCTCTTTTCTTCCTCTTGGTTTCTTCTTCTTTTCTTTGTTTTCCTCTTCTTCTTCACTTTTTCTTCTCCCCTTTCATGTGAGGGATAGAGTTCTATTTATAGATGGAGGAGGAGGCGTTCGTAATTTATGCAAAGTCCGTGCCACTCTTGACGGACTTAGAATGGTTCCTTGATCATTTGATGTATTTTGAGCATTTGGATGCCCAAATGAAGTCAATTATGAGATCTTAGGCTCGTTAGATCCATTTCGTCGAGCCTTCGATTTATTTCTATATTTAAGAGCTATTTTGGGATGTAATTGATATCCCAAAGATTCCAAGGATATTTCAAGTGCTTAATCTCGGCCTTGACTCAATCATCGCTTTTGATATTAAGATTGGGACTTTGATTAGCGGTATTTTGAGCACCATATCGGTTGCTATTTTTGGATGAGATTGTCTTAATCATCCAAAATATATCGTCAACCATGACCAATATATTTCAAATATTCATATAAATCCAAGATTACGATTATGGAAGCAAATCGTTCTTTGGCATGAGATTAGAGGTTATGAATTTATTTGGATGCTCACGGAAGTTTTCGAGCATTTTTTTGGGTCCGTAAACATGGCTTCTCCACAGACGCCGTAGGCGTCTGGAGACGCTCATGCTGAGCCAGCATGGGGACCTGTCGAACCGCGCAGTCTTGAGCAGCAGCCGCATGGTCGGCATGAGCAATGGCCGTGGTCGTCCATGGCCGCTATGTCGCCTGATGCAACCAGCTGCGGAAGCTCATCGTCGTAGCGAAGTCGGGTCGTCACGGCCAGTCGGATCCCATGACGTTCGGTCATGTATGACAGTTCGTCCGACAGTTGGTCGATGTCCAATCCATCACGGTTAGTCCTTGACAGTTCGGTTCTGATGATTCGGGTCAGCATAGCGGATGAGCGGGATGTCAGTGAGCGTCTTGTAGCGCATTAGCAAGCAGCTGTCTACAGCGCTGCCCCGCGCCAGCCATGAAGCGCGCCATGGTCGTCTGTAGCCTTGTGCCAGCGCCAGACTGGCCGAGTTTTAAGAATTTAATCGTTTTTTGAGGGTTTTACCCTTTTACCCTTGTGAGGGGCTATAAATACCCAGGTGAGGGAGAAAGGCACCTTTCCCTCTCCCTTTCTTCTTGAGTGAAAGTCCTTTGGTGGCGAGGGGAGAGAAAGGCACACCTTCCCTCTCCTTTCTTGAAAGAAAGTCCTTTGGTGGCGATCAGAGGCGATCAAGACCTACCTGGCCATACGACAAGGCTCCAGCTTTCTCCCGAAGGTGTAAACTAACCTTGACCGACCGGGTTGAATCAAGACCTGCTCATAACGACAGGCTCCGAAAGGGGTGTAAACTAACCTCTGACCGACCGGATTGAGGCATCAAGACCCGTCATACGGCAGTGCTCCAGCTTTCTCCAAAACTAACCTAGTCGACCGACCGGATTGAGGCGATCAAGACCAGAATATACCAAGGTTCCGCCCGAATAAACCGACCGATTGAGGCGACCAAGACCATAGCACGGCAGGCTCCGCCCCAAAGGGTGTAAACTAACCCCGACCGACGATTGAGGCGATCAAGACCAGAATAGTCTAAACCAACCTAGTCTGACCGGGATTGAGGCGATCAAGACCCGTACAGGCTCCGCCTCCCCAAAGGTGTAAACTAACCTAGTCGGACCGACCGGGGTTGAGGCATCAAGACCCGTGGGTGCTTCATGCATGATTCCATGGTCATTGTCAAGATGGAGAAACAATAATCGAGCCACTTGCATGAGTCGAAAGTTTAGAGGTAGTTCTCATACTCCTATTGGGAGGAATAGTGTCTCCCCTTCCTTTTTTTTTTTTTTTTTTTTTTTCATGCATAGCACGCCTTTTGTTGATGAGACGAGACCTAAAAAGTCCATGAGCTGAGTCAAAAAGAGGGATGTCCAAGCAAGGTGAGTGAGTGCCTTTACAAAACTCTTGATTTTGATGTTTCTCCTTCCTCTTATTCATAATATATTGCAGAGATGGCCTAAGAGGCCTAATATTATGATAGATGATCGCCCCTTATTACATCGCCTTAATAGTGTTTCAAAAAATTTCATTTTCCCAATGATTTAGTGCGCTAAGAGGTCCGATCGATCGCTCCCCACCGTGATACTTTACCGCTTCGAGATGATTTTACGTGCGGATTATGATTTCCTAGCTCGAGATTGAGATCTTCAAGACATGTGGTGTGCTCTATCACGCTTTCATTTCTGGGTCATCGCCGCTATCGCCTTTTTCAGAGAGCGTTATTTTGAATATTCAATACTTATGCTAATGTGTAGATTTACATGTGATGCTGGGGCTGCTTTATCGAGCCATAAAAAATTGGATAGTTCTTGGCACGATCCCTCCAAGAATTGGTCTAGTGGATTCTTTTGTGAAGAATGAGTGGGGCCTCCTGAGAGATGGGGAAGGTTGAATGACCTCTGCATCCGCTTTCAATCGAGACTAGATTCAAACCCTTAATATTCTCGATGTAGAGAGCTATGCATGAGTTGCATTATATTGGAAAATATACAATAGAAGATAGATGTTCAAGGTTGATTTTCCATCCGTGCAGAAGATCTCATGCTCTTCCATTGAAGAGGTCGAGCAAAGGTGTTGAGAAGTCCCTCATGTTCATAAGGTTCTTTCCGTGAGTCCCGCAGATCACGGTGGTAGCAATGTTCCATCTTTACGTAAAATGAGACTCGTGGGCTGGCGCCGATATTTACTGAGATAATGTTCCCTCGCATCCGAGAGTTTACTGCTTTGACTCATGATGGGGAGTTCGCTACTCTAAGCCACAAATTCTCAAGAGATATTAAATCACATATGTCGACGCCAACGCGATGAATTGGTGCTTATTTTTCCTTCTATTCTTCTTCTTCCTTCTTTATGTAATATTGGTACCGAATTTTTTTTTTTTTTTTTTTTTTTTAGGTAACCATTAGAATGATGGCTCATTTGGGTGTTGCCTTAGATGATGGAATACCGAATTTGTAAAGATAAAATATCTCGCGAAGCAGTATGAGCGGCTGAATGCTAAAGTTAAAGAGGTGGACCTTGAGGATCACTGAAGTGTAGAACCGAAATGGAATATGTCGAATTTCTTTTTCTCTCAAGTGTCGAGTAACGCCGCGGATGATGATTGAGGCGAGAGACTCGCCTGAGAGAAGAAAATCGTGACACTTGTATCGATAAGAAAGTATTACAAGATCGCTTTCAAAAGGAGCATAGAATGTCAAGCGAGGCAAGTGAGATCTCCTTGAAGGCGAGAAGACTTCAAGAATTCTCGGCTTATCGTGGCCTTATCAAGACTTCGCTCAGAAGCTCGTAATCATATCTTTGATATTGAAGTGAAGGACTTGGAACATAGTGTTTAGAGGAGGGCTTCATTCGAGGGTTCCCGAAAGGAACTGTGGTACATCGCAAGACCGAGCTAAGATAGAGGGTATATCCCCGCCAAGCATCCAAGATCCTTCGCATTCTAAGATGAAGGAGTGGTAAGTGGCTGTGAGCTTCTCCTGAGAATGAGGATGTTGATATTATGTAGTATCGCTTGTCATTTGTTCTATGCAATATCATTAACGTATCGTGAACTTAATTTCTTCTTATATCATCATATTGATGTCGCCAATAATATCTGATATATCCTCTTCTTTTCTCGTTTTGCACTTATCTTGTTCTTGCCCATTCGGGTAATTGGTCAATATTATTTGACATTGCTAATATGGATGAATTGGATCCACCGAGGATTTTCGACCTCCAAGGTTGTTCTCGTCGAGTGTTACCACGACGTTAACCCGATGGAAGAGATCGTGAGAAGTCCACCAAGGACTTTTGACCTTCCTAGTTATTTGTCGAATTTTTCGCTTAATGACATTAACCTCAGAGAAGATCGCGGGAAGTCCACTGGACTTTTGACCTTTCCTAGGTTGTTTGTCGAATTTTTTGCTTAATGACATTAACCTCAGACGGAAGAGGTCGATCAAGTCCCCTGGGATTGATCATATCGCGACAGATATAACATGAGTTGTGTATTTCTCAAGTGGGAGGAAAAGTACCAATCTTGTTAGAACGAGCTTGCAAATTCACTAGTTCAATGATATAATCATATGAGGTATAAACTTCAAGAGAAAATGACAACAATACCTGCAACAATAACAGTGACAAGAACAACAAGTCTTGACCCCACCGTGTGTTATACAAGGGTGAAATGACAAACGAGATAAAAGTCACAATAATCGTGTGAGTTACCGATAATATTTCCAAGATTCTTAGTATTCCAAGTTCGAGGTAGAGTTTTTCCTTCTTGGTCCTTGAGTTTGAACGCTCGGCTTGACCATCTATAACCACATACCGCCATCCCGTGAGAGGTGAGAGTTTATTGTTGAGGGCCTTTTCTGCCGCCTCAAGACTGCAGACCAAGTCACCGACATATGGGCGAGGTTTTACTCTTCGCTGAAGTGGCGAGCCACCCGCTGTGATGAAGCACCAAGTGGGGCCATATCACGAAGTTTCGTGGAGTAGATCGAGTTTTTCTTCATTACTATCATGATCAAAAAATTGGACTCTGACTTGGAACCCCGATATCCACGGTATGATAGCGCCGTACTAAAACACAAATTATATGGCTTTCACCGGGGTGCGGATAGCGGTAAGCCCAAAGAACATTCGAAGTTCATCACCCATTGCCCCCGCCTCTCAAGACGCTGCTTTTAGTCCTTTGAGTATAGTCCATTGGTAACTTCGTTTGCCCATTGGTTTGAGGATATGCTACATATGCTAGCTTGAATGTGAAGATCTTTGCAAAAGGACGAAAGACTTTTCCAAGAATTGAGTTCCGTCGTGGATGATCTTTGCAAGGCCGAATCGACATATTATATTTTTCCGACAAATTGTTTAGCATTTGCCTCGTGATTTTGGCGAGTGGTTCGCCTCTACCCATTTGGTGAAGTAGTCGACGGCTAGAATGATGAACTTTCGTTGGCGATTGGGAAAGGTCCCATGATATCAATCCCCCACTGAGCAAAGGGCCACGGGCTTTGAATGGATGAGAGTTCTGTATGCGGTATGTGAGGGAGGTTCGAATGCAATTGACAACTTGCACATTTTTTTGTGAACTCCAAGGCGTCTTGTTTCATTGTAGGCCAATAAAACCCTTGTCTCATGATTTTAAAGGCCAATGCTCTTCCTCCAAGGTGTTCTCCACATATTCCTAAGTGGACCTCTTTAACGCTGTAATCCTCCTCAAGGAGAAAGGCATTTGAGATACTGGACAGAAAGCTCTTTGTATAATTCTCCTCCAATAACAAAGTTTGAAGCTTGTCTTCTGAGACTAGATGGAAGTTGGATCTTCGTGAAGGGTTCCTCCTCAGAAAAGATAGGATCGGGTTTATCCATGAATATTCTTTTCCTCATCAATAGTTTGAATTTCCCATGACCCTTGGATGCTAGGATAATGTATTTCTTCAACATGCTTTCTTAAATAGATCTCCGGGTAAGTAGCAAGCTTAAGAGCCACCAGTATTCTTCTCTAGTATGTGGATGATTTGATATGTTTTGAAATGAGTAAGAAGGGATTTTACCAAGTGAAGATATTGTGCAGCTTGAGGATTGTGAGTATTAAAATCTCCTCCAACTTGGGAGGCTGGTCGAGTCAAGATGAATTACTAAGTTTTGAGCTTCGCACAATCAAGTCTCAATCCGATGAGAGCTTCATATTCACCATATTATTAGTGCGTGGAATTTTAAGTCCATACTCGTATCACTGGGGAAATAAGTAAGATTCCCGACCACACCAAGATTCCCAAGCTCCATCACATAGAGGGTCCACTGGGAGACGGAAAGCAAGTAGCAGATAGCCTCTAGAGTTGGTTGGTATTCCACTATAAAGTCCTAAGTACTTGAGACTTTATCATAGAGGTAGAAAATTTATATCAAATTCTCCTCTACGACCATTTGATTAATCTTCCGTGATGCTTCGGTTTCGTAGGATGGCTCTTAATGGTAAATCGCAAACGCCGATGGTGTGAGCTTGAAAGTATGGACGCAATTTTCGTGTCAAAAAACCAATGAGCCATCCCGCAAAGTGGATAACGACTTTCTATATCGAGAGAATTTTACCGACATAATAAATTGGTTGTGTCCCATCTTCCTCTCGACTAAACCGAAGCTTATTATGGGAAGAAACCGCAAGATACAAGTATAACGCTTTCTCCTTGGATAGGTTTGGATAGTAGGGGTGGAGATGCTAGATACTCCTTTAGTTGTTCAAAAGCACACCGGCATTCTCCCATTGAAAATTATTATTTTAGCTCCTTCAATATTTTAAAGAACGGTAAGTATTTATCTCCGTGAGAAGCGGATAATGCAAAGAATTCGACCATTCGACGTTGGACTTCTTTGATATTCTTTGAGGGATCATATCCGGAGAGCTTTGATTTTCTCGTGGTTGGCCTCTATCCCACCGGTGAGTTACCATAAATCCAAGAAATTTTCCACGTAACCCCAAAAGCACATTTAGTCGGATTAAGTCGATGTTATATGGCGTCGAAGAAGATCAAAACATGTTTCCAAATCTGAAATATGTTGTGACTTTTCTAAGCTTTTTACTAACATGTCATCCACGTACACCTCCATTGTGTGGCCTAGCTGTCTTTAAAAAACCTTATTCATAAGGCGTGATAGTAGCACCAAAGATTTTTCAACCAATGGCATGACTTGGCAAGCAATATAAACCTTTATATGTTTGAAATGCCGTAGCCTCTTCATCTGCCGGTTCATCTTTATTTGATTGTAACTAATAAGCATCCAAAACGAGCATTTGATGTCCCGGACGTAGCATCCACCATCGATCGAGAAGAGGAAAACTATCCTTTGGGCAGCCTTATTAAGATCGTAATCAATACACATTCTCCATGCTCCACTTGTTTTCTTAACCATGACAACATTTGCCCATGTTGGATAATGTACTTCAATGAATCCCGCTTCCATGAGCTTGTTGACTTCTTGTCAATAGCCAAGATAAAGTAAACTTCGCTTTTGGATGATTGGTTTGAACGTTGGATTAATCAGGAGTGCGTGATTACATTGGGGTCAACCCCCGGGATGTCTCGGACCCCAAGCAAATACGTCTTGATTTCTGCGCAAGAAATCTGTATATTCTTCCTTTTGTTCTTCTGAGAGTAAGGATCCCACTCGCACTGTTCGTAATGGTTGGTCATCTGATAATGCTATTGAGAGTAAATCTTCTAGTGAGAAGCTTTTGAGGTACTTCATCTCGAAAATTAAAGTCTTCATCAAGGTGATGGAAGGGCGGTTGAGCTTGTCGAGGTAACATGATTGTCGGTTTCCACAAACCACCCCAACTCCACCTGGGTAGGAATTTTATCTTCGATGAGGCTCAAGTGATAGCACCAAAAAAATTGATTGGAGGGGCCTCCAAGATTGCATTATATGCAATCGACTTGACCACCATGAATTGAATTAAGTGAGTCACTTGTCGGAAATTCTCAGGGGCAGAAGGGTAATTGTCCCTTCGCCTGCATCGGTGATTATCAAACCCATATAATGGTCCAAAGTGGTTGGAGCTTTTCCCAGCCGCACCCATATTAAGAAATGTTGAGTAAAATAAGACATACGTAACTCCCATTGTCGATCAAAATTCTTTAACATTATAACAAGGATCACCGATCCTCGCATTGACGTGGATCTTGATGAGGAACATGGACCCCTTCTAAGTCCCAGAAAGTGATGGAATGATCAATAATGAGACTTCTTTAACTCCGCTTTGAGGCGAACGAATTTGGTTAGTAGTATCGGCCCTCCCGCGATCGCTTCAATTTCTCCAATTATTTGATGACTATTTGGTTGTTTTGTGATGATTGGCCCGGTTGCCTTCAAACGAGGTGTGTTTGTTTGAGGTAGTCGACTCTTCACAAATCAGATATCCTTGTTGAATGAGTCTCTCGATTTCTTCTTTGAGTTGTATGCATGCTTCAAGTATGCCCACCACATGAAAGTAATATTGCTCGATTTCAATTTGGTTTCAATGGATGCGCCACTTGATGCTTTCTTCATTGCAAAATCATCGTGATGTTAACCAGATGTGTTCGGTGTATGTTTTTCCGGTCGAGGTTCATGTCGTTGATATGAGGGACGGAGGGAGATCACGACACCTTGTCGCTTCTTTTGATGGGGTCATTCGACTTCCTGGGTGCTTTTGCGCTTCATGATTGTTCAAATTGTTTGCATGGGCATTAATAGCTTCATCAGAGATTTGTGCTTCAGCGATGAACTAAATCAAGATAATGAAATGACCGTGGTCCCGCATTAATGAATAGAAAGGCCCTGGACGGAGTCCTCCGAGGAAAACTCCTCTTAATAATTCGGGGTCTACTCCAGGTATTTGGCGAGCCTCTAAGGAGAACCTCTGGAAGTATTCTTTGAGTGATTCACCCTCATTCTGTCGGATACCGGAAAGATGGGAGGAATCTTTAATGATTCTCCATGCAATAAACCTGCTCCACAAAGATCTTAGCGAAGTTCGTTAAAGGTACCTGGATGGATCCCCTAAGAGAGTAGAACCAAGAGCTTGCCCTTGAGGGTAATAGGAAAAACTTGACAAAGCGGTGAGCTCGGATATGCATATGATAATGGTCGATATGTTCATGTGGGTCGCTTGCCCCATCATAGAATCAATGCTCTAAGCTTGAAACCTGGAATGGGATGTTGAAGAATGGCTCAAAGGTGAGGACACATAACCGCTGGGTGAAGATAATTTCTGCCTTGAAGATGAAATTCATCTCGCATTAAGCATCGTACTTCATCGAATGTCATGACGTGGTAGGATTAACAGGATGCATGTGTGAAGCTACAACAATCGGATTAGTAATCGTTGAGCCGCTGATGAGAGTAGAACAGCGTCTGGAGATCGATTATGGTTTCCTTGCGAGGAACTCTAACGTCGGAAGATTAGCATTTTGACCTCCTCCCGCAACGACCGATCTTGGGGTTCATTTGTCGGTTGGCCGTTGTAGTCCTTGCAAAAGCGGATCATCTTATTTTGGGACTCCTCCATTCGACGCACCATCCTCCAAAGAGATTCCTGCCCGCCTTCGCCAGCGTCATGCCTATCGAGGGATTGAGGCAAAACTTGACGTTCGGTTGAGAGCGGGAGTTGGAGGAGGTCTGCTGTGGCGAGGCGCCTATTAGCCATGACGGATATTCACTGGCATGATTGAAGGGTTTTTCTTCCCACGCCAAACTGCGTGCAGAAATCGTGATGCGGTAGAGTAAGAGTTTATGTCTTAGCCTTGTCGATAATCGAGCACACACGATATTTAAAGAGCAGTAGAGCTGAATTTTACGTGGAAAACCTAAAAGAG
Organism: Cymbidium sinense; assembly: GCA_021442155.1. NCBI lineage: Eukaryota > Viridiplantae > Streptophyta > Magnoliopsida > Asparagales > Orchidaceae > Cymbidium > Cymbidium sinense. The sequence continues at coordinate 94,100,335 of CM038219.1, forward strand.
GAAAACCACCTGGCCCCGTAAAAATGTTCCACTATGGATATGTTGCAAAGTACAAATTCTTCCCAATGTGGGATTACAAGATGGTGTATGAGGTAGGAACAATAACTATGTAACAATGATTAGGTTGTACGATGATGGAGATGCGGGTAACTATGCGGGTAATTGGTGCGGGTGGTCGATGGCCTTTTTCTTCCCTTGGTTTCTTTTCTTCTTGTTTTGTTTCAGCCTCCTCTTCTTCTTCACTTTTTCTTCTCCCCTTCATGTGAGGGATAGAGTTCTATTTATAGATGGGAGGAGGGCGTAATTTATGCAAAGTCCGCGCTCCTCTTGATCTGAATGGCTTAGAATGGTTCCTTGTATTTTGAGCACCATATCAAAATATTGAAGTAATGCATCATGTACATTGCATTGGATTATGTGATAATTTGCAAGGTAAACTAAAATTTTTACAATTGTTTGCTTCATAATTGTCATAAATTTTGTTAGATTGAGTGAAACATGGCATTATATTATGACACCTTGCACCATGATTTTCACTATATAATACTTTACCTTGCACGTTGCCATGAAGAAAATTGGTCCATGTCTTGATTATGGTTTAACAAATATTATATTCTTGTTGGGTCTTAAGTAAGACCACTCATGCATTAAGTCACATTCAATTAAATTATGCTTTCTAGTGCTTTAGATCATTCTCATGATGGTCACACACTCCACTATGACATATTTTTGCTTTCCCACCTGTATATAAATCTAGTTGGGTCGAGCTTTTTGAGCTTTGGGTCACGTAATATAATGAGAACGACTCTTATTGGTGTGATACATGCATGACCATTTGAATCAGGGTCAATGACCAATATTGTTAAACAACATAATCTAAGTTATTAATCTTCAATTGAATGAACCAAGTTGATCTTTGATGCACAACCATGGGACCTATTGAGTCTTACCACTATCTATTAGTGAGCCATCATGTATGCTCATGTCTTGTCATTTACGTGAGCAGTAACCACAACCCACAACCATTTAATTAGTATTGTAATTTTTCATAAAAATATTAATAATATTAAAACAATTATAGCTTCAAAACCTTTTATTGAGGTAACCTTAAAATAGTCTAAGATGAGCAAGACCTATAAGTTTTAAAATATTATAAAAATACCTCCTCTCATCACCTTATTGATCTTATAAATCATAAAATTCTCTAAATTAAGATCTCTCATTTAGACTTAATGAGTAGTCTACCTTATCTATGTTTGCCTCAATTCACTTTAAGCAAACTACTTCCTTGCCTTAAGTCAATCCAATGACCCTAGGATAATTCTAATTTGAGTAGGTGTTCACACTTGGCTAATGGATTACCCCAAGCTAGCTTATATGATTTTAAGTAACTCAATGACTTCCCTACTTATCTTTAATTTAAATGTTCATAAGATTGCTAGTAATTCTAAGTCCAAAATTTTTTCCCTTAGATATCTGGAGTGGACTAGTGACTTCCTCTTAGATTGGTCTAATGATCTTAAGCAATCTTGTAGATGTCTTACCCCAACATATGTTAAACATATTAGTGGTTTTTTTTATATGACATTTAGGGTTGTAAATGATTGAGTCAGCGAATATTAATCAAGCTCAATCATTTATATTTTATCTACTTCAAGTATAAAAATTTTGTTTTCAAACTTAATTATTAATTTTCTTATCAAGTTTAAGTTAAAATCTAGCTTTAATCAAGCCTAACTAATTATGTGTTTAATGCTAGAGTTTAACAAAAATTAAAATAATTTATTAAGTGCTATTTAAATTATCTACTGAAGTTTAAATTATATAAAAATGATACAATGGCATGAAATAAGTCATCAAATAGAAAAATTAAGCTATTATTAATTATAATTTTAATGTATGTTTTGAACTGCTTGTTAAAAAATAAACATGCATATTCATGAACATTAATAAACAAGCAAGTCAATATTCAAACTTGTTCAATCATACGACAAGCTTTTAGAATTTCCTAGATAACTTAAAGACCTTAGAGATCCTTTAAGTTTTAATTTTTTTTTTTTTTGCTGGAATTATTGATATCTATGTAAAATAAATTACTGTGTTAAAATTTAATTCATAATAAGTGTATTTGTAGTTATATTAATTAATAATTATATTCTAACCTTTGATTCTTGCTTGAATTAAATTATTTTTGATGAAATAATTTAATTTGAAGGAATATAATTTTGGTGATAAAATTCATAGTACTTGTATTGCATTATTAAAATTGATCATTATTATACCCAAATAAATTTTTGTAATTGCTGAAATTTAATTTTGAACATTATAAAAATTTGAATATATATTTGAAAAAAAAAATTATATTGATTGATCATTTGCATAAAGACATACATATTGTAAGATTCATTTTAAAAAAGTTAGATTGTCTTTTTTTATAAAAGTTGGTGAGCTACTTATTTGTTAAAATTCTTGCAAATCTTTGTAATTGTAAGATGATCAAATTGTATCTATGATCACCACATTGTGTGGGTAATTGTTATAAGTTTATATTTATTGTTGTCAAAATTATAAAGAGTTTGTATTTCTTTATTGGTTCAAAATTTGTTGTTGGAATTGTACTCTCCCCATTGTAGGATAGTACACTATTATACTAGCCCTTTTGTAAGAGAAAACAGTGTTGTATTTTTTTTTTTTTTTTTTGAACAGTAGAATTCAAACTAGGGTGGCTAGGAGACCATTTTAGAGTTTGATCAAATCATGTAAAACTTGATTGTCGGTTATCTCTTTTTACTTTCCTGCATTTTTGTGATTACTCTATTGTATTTAAACTAATTTTTCTATCAAATTAAAGATTAAGTTTTAACTAATAATATTATTAAAATAACTAATTCACTCATCCTCTTAGGTGTCATAATCACTCCATAATTTATAATTTTTTTATCCCTTTATAAGTGATTTCACTAGATGAAATATTTTTCTGCATTTAAATTTCAGAATTTTTAAGCTTAGGTTTCTTATACACAACTAAGGTAAGTACCATCATGACAATATCATGTGTTTAGTCTAATCATCTCCTACATAAAGTTATGAAGTATGAGTCTTCCTATCTATTAGCTTAAGACTAGATTTGTGTCATCTTATGCTTATAAGTCTGTGAGGTCCCCATAGATGATACCACTCATGATTATTAAAAAGAATCATTTCAACTAAATTTGATACATTTCTCTTTTTTTAATTAAGTAGACTAGGAGCTAAGTTTATCCAAAATGATGAAAACCATGACATATTTATCAAGGCCATATTCTTACCCCTTAAATCACCCAGTTAGTCCTTTTATCATTTGGTTAAGCCTTTCTCTTTTTTATGTTAGTTCTCTTATCTTTTAAGTTAATTTTTTCCTTTTCTCATAAATAAGCTTTCTTATCTCCTTAGGTTAATCATATTCCAATCCCTTAGGTTAGTTTTCTTATTGCTAGGAGTAGTTCCCCTCACCTCTAAAGAAGAACTCCTTTCCATTATGTTTACCTCATAAGTTCATGAAGTTTTCTTAAAATATGTAACAAATGTTTAATAATAAAGATCTTTATGATCGAGTTAGGTAGAGTACTTTCTTATTGCCCAAAATGGAGTCATAAGATCTTGTCTGAGGCCATTCTCCTAAACTCTTAGATTAGGTTGTTTATCTTTTCACCCTATTTCTCAAAATTTCTTCATAATTATGAGAACTCTTCTTTCCCATTAGCATTAGCGATCATAATAATATTGAATTTAATGTTGCATTTCATGATGTAAGTTCAACTTCTTTCCTTGACCTTTAGGTGGTCTAATTATTTTTTATTGACTCTGCATGATTCGAATAACCTATAAAGCCTTCGGATTTTTTATAATTATCCATCCCACCTCTTTATCTTTCTTTGTATTTAGCACAAGAAAATTCTTTAATCAAAAGTACTCATCCTAAGATGTATTTAACCTAAAGAGCTTACTCATTTGGGAAACCATGATCTCCTTCAATTATAAAAAACTAAACTTTGAATCTTTGATTCTTTCAAAGGAAGATCTTTATTATGTTAATCTACCTTCATTGATTATTGTCAATCTATAGAGCGCATTTTCTTATGACTGGTTCTTCATTACTATTGGAGCAGAATTTCAATTTGAGAGTTCACAAGAGGCACGTTTGATCAGCATTGGAAAAATGAAGCACATTTTTAAGCTCTACACTTCCACTCATATACAGCCTCTTAATTAATTTGTTTTCATTATATTAATAGGAAGAGAATCATTTAAAAGAGAGAATGATGTAATTTGGCTATAAACCATAGTGAAGGTTAGGAAAGATTTAGAGATAATTATGTTGACTGTTATCAATAGGATATTGCCTTTTCCTTCCACCTTCAAAAGCCCTCCCTTATTTCAACAAAAAATGAGAAAGTTGGAAATTTTGATATCAGGGATCTTCATAAAGTATTTCCTTAATTGATTGAAAATAGGAGGTCCATTTATTGAAAATAAATAGTTTTTAATTAACAAGGAGCCACAATTCCACACAAACTCAATAGCTCTCAAGAGAAAAAAAATTAAAGAAAAATAAATCTTTATCAAGAGTAAGTAGGTTACCCACTTTATGCTCTATAAGCATCAATTCCTTGTCTTTTTTGTATGCTTAGAGATTTTCTACAATGATTGATACCTCTTCTTTATAATTGGTAATAAAATATAGAGAAAAATATTTCTATTTTTATTATGTGAGTTGAGGAGATCTCTCTAGTTGGGGTTATTTCTTAAAGGTATGGAGTTGTGCCATGCACATGAGATTGCCCATCATAAAGGCTAGGGCTTGAAGTAAGAGTATAGATGAATGAGGTAAAGAGATGTGGAGAGAAGAAGAAAGGAATTTAAATATATGATATAAGTAGAAATATAAGAGAGGGAGAGGTCAAGTCAAGATGGATGATCTCCCTAGCAAACAAGGCCTTATGATTATGGGGTGTGAGGTTGGATTTGAGGCGATTAAATTAAGTCTGCAAATCTGAAAGGTGAAAACAATAGTGAGATGGAAGAATGAAACATAAGGCAAGGAAGCAAAAAATCCTAACAATGAACTTCAAAAATTTTATGGCCTTCTATGATTATTTATCTTTGTTGTTTATTATAAACAATTATTTTACTTATTTTTTGGATTTCTTTCTTTATTTGATGTTATTGCAAAATCTTATAGCCCATATCTTTTTGCTTTGATTATAGATGTTCTTACTAGACATTTGCAAGTGGATACACCTTCATGTATGCTTTTTGCTGATGAAATTCTTCTTGTTGATAAGACTAAAGAGGAAGCTCAAGAGAAGCGTAAATTATGAAGGTCAACCTTAGAGTCTAAAGGCCTTCGCTTGAGTAGATAAAAAATTGAATACATGAAGTGTACTTTTAGTAGTAGAAAATCTAGTGGTGGGGTTGTGACAATGGGAGATCAAGTTATTAAAATGAGTGAACATTTTAGATATCTTGAGTTTATTGTTCAAAGTGATGGTGAAATAGATGGGGATATTATTAATAAAATTCAAGTTGGATGGTTGAAGTGAAGGAATGTATCGGGCTTGTTTGTACCATTTAGACTTTAGGAAAAATTTTATAAAATGGTTGTGAGACTTATAATGTTTTATGGTGCATAATGTTGGCTAGTAAAAGAGAAGCATAATATTAAGTTAAGTGTTGCAGAGATGAGGATGCTCAAGTAGATGAGTTGCTTTACACTTAGAGACAATATACAAAATGAATATATACATGAAAAGGTTTGAGTAGCTCTCAATGGTAGATACGATTTGAGAGAGTTGACTTAGATGGTTTGTTCACATAAAAGATCGGTTGGAGTAGATGGATTAGATTCAACCATTGTTAAGAAAGTTAGAGGTAAGCCTAAAAAAAATTGGTTTTGACTTATAAAAATGACCTTATTTTATGAGAATTATATGACAATTTGACACTTAATACAACACAATGTAGAAGGATTCATTGTTCTCATCATCTGAAAGGCTGCAGGAGCCACCAATTCCTCTTCTCCTTGACACGCCACAAGTCCCACGCCTTCTTCAGCGAGCTCCATCCCACAGCTGCACTACAACATCTACGTCGAACCCATCACATCGCCATCTCAGTTCTTCGGGTGGACAACCTCTATCTTGTTGATTCTGTCCACCTGTCTGTAACCCCAGGTATCACACACCCGATCAGTCGCGACATTGCCCCAGACCAAAAACCCTAGGCTCGCAAAACTGCATCTCCTATCGCAGATCAACAACCCCATATTCTCGCGATCCGCGAACTCCTCAGCCGGTCTGCTAATCGCGAACACCGAACTCCCCATTTAACGCCTTAGATTGTGAACTCTTAACGCACGCTGTCTCTCTCATCGTTGCCTATATCACCAAACTTCGTTCCTCTTGGCAGCATTCAAAGAAGAAGACACATGAGGTTTGAATCGTTGTTCCAATGTGAACTGACTTGAATCAATTTTAAATGACTTAGAGTCTACGAAGAGAATAATTTTTAGGTCGTTCTATTTGGGTATAATTTGACGTGCCTTAACTATCTTAACTGGAAGCCATATAATAGAATGCCCATTTATACTCAGGCCTCATTTGACTGTGTTTGCACTGTATTACATTTTTTTAAAAAAAATGCCGTTAATGAATTATAAAATTTATTAGATTTTTTTTAGCACTTTTTTATAAAAATTTGATTTTTACTCCATTGAAACCAACATTTCTATATTATGTTTTAAGACAAATTCTTTAAAAAAAATTAAAAATAAGTTTTTAAAGAGAAAGCTCATCCAAACGAGTCCTTAGTTATTAAAAAGGTCAACTATTCGAATCATGGTCTAATCATATATTTAGGACTCAAATAATTATAATCATTTATAATGTTACTCATACTTTAATAGTCTATTTAAATATTATTTAATTATGAAATAAGCTAAAAGATAAATTATCAAAAAGATGAAAAATGAAGAACATCATAGGAAAAAATTTAAAAGATTTTGTGTAGGTATTAATTTAAAAATTTTTTTATAGCCATCATTGATTGAGTTTTTTGTAGTTCAAATAATTCTTGAATGGATAATTTATGCCAATGTGCTCACGAGATTATGAGTTATTTGTAGACCTCCACGAGACAATGGTGAAAATAATATTATTTTTGTTGGTTGAAGTGTATGACTTAATATCTATTGATGACATATTTAATTGATCAAGGAATGTTAGGTTAGGAATTACGATAGATAGAAGATAAAAAAAAGTGATATATAGTTTATTGGAGTAATTAAAAAGTTACTCTTGTAATTGGTAAATGATTGGTTTCTTTGACATAAACATTTATAAGGAAAATAAATTTAGCATAAATGTATTTTGGATATTGTAGACTTATTTTAGTAATGTATATATTATGTAAATTAGTTAAGTTGATTTTAGTATAACTTTTTAAGTTTATCTGATAAATAACTCTTTTTTTCGAATCATGGTTTTGTCATAGTTCAAATAAAATTATTCATAACTATTTATATGACCAAATCATAGATTTGTGGCAATATATTAATTTTTAAGGCATTGTCTAAGTAAGTTTTTAGTAAGAATAAATAAATTAATTTTTTTATATTTTTTATGCATATATAAAGAAAATAAGGTTATCTTATTTATTATAGTTAAAAAATACCATAAAATAAAATTTTAGAAATTAAATAAAATTGCTCTAATAAAGAAAGTAATATTTATGTTGGATATATATATATATATATATATATATATATATATATATATATATATATATATATATATATATATATATATATATATATATATTGCAAAAAGTACTTTTGGTTTGGGCAAAAGCTATATACACTATTAATTATGTGATCAGAAGAGAAAATAAATCATAAATATTGAATAAGACATGATATGACACATTTCTAAAAAAAAGTAATCTCATATTTATCATTTGGATATTTTAAATATAAATGATATATTACATTTCAAAAAATAACAAAAATTTTGTATAGTAAAGTTGATGTTGAACTTGTTCTTGGATATTAAGATATTAGTAGATTTGTAATATTTTAAATAAGACATCACAAAAGAATCAATACACGTTAATTTTTTTATTATGTTTTTAAGTTAACCAATTAGAAATGAGATTGAAGAAGATAATATAAAATTATTAAAAAAAATAATTTAGAAGATAATATAAAATCAATTTTCTTGGATTGATTTGTGGAACATGTCATTAAACCACAAATTAATTTATAATATAAACTACATGGGCTTTTAAGAATAAGTCAGATGACACAAAATGTATTTTGGATAAAAATAAGGTTGTTTTAGACACATAAGGGTATTTACATATAAAAATAATATATTTATCAAATCTTTTAAACTCATAGCAAGGCTAAGTTCATTAATTGCTCCTTAAGCTTGCTATAATGGGTTTAAATTGTTTCAAAATAATGTTAAAATGAACTCATTAATTTGTTCATTGAATTAGATGTCATTATAGATTGATCATTATGATTTAAATGCATTGAATTTATAGATCATGCTTATAAATTGAAGAATACTATATAAGAATCAATATAAGCCAATATAGCAAGGTATAAAAGAGTGAGTACTTTATTATTGATATAGGCTTTAAAAGGCAAAGCTTTGAAAGACTCTCTTGTATAAAGATTGAAGATATTGGATCATACTATCTTGAACAGTGAAAATTATCATAGCTTTTCTATATAATGTAAAAATCAATGGATAGTAGTAAAAAACACTTTAGAGATTTTTCATTTAACTACATATGGTGTCAATTTATTAGACTTTATTTTCCATGGGAAGAAAACCCCCATGATTAATTACTTCCAAAGTGCTATACTCAAAGGATACTCTTACTTAAGAACATTTGTTTCTATTTTTTTGAATTCGATTTGATAGGGTTTAATAGTTATCAAATTTATGAGAATAATTCAAGTGCGCAATCAATACATATTGAATCTATAATGAGGTATAATAGTAAAATAATTTGATGATATTGGCATGATAATATAGTAATATAGGATTAATAATCTACGAAGAATGAATTTCACATTGATAAAGAGGGAGTACTTGATGTCAACCCCTAAAAAAGACTAAAAAATTAGCTCAAAAAAGGGACTACTAAGTGACTATGCTTATATTCCCTTAAGCAAAAAAAGTGAAAATGCCTAAAATGGTAAGAAAGGACCTAAAGTTTAGAGGCACCCTCCTAAATGCTTTCTCAATGATAGGATATACCATATTGATGTAGGCCTTTTAATCCCCCTATATGGATTCAAAATCATGCAGTCGAGCCTCAATGAAAAAAAACAAACTAATAAAAAAAGTAAGTTGATCTTATGGTTTTCTACAAAGGTAAGATAGCTCACATGAATGTGAGTATCTACTTTGAAATATAAAATTTTAGATTTATATGCTAATGAGTGTGTATTAATTAGACTCTACTGATTGAATACAAATATTTATAAATTGGTTATGCATAACAAAATTTTACCTGATGTTTTTATTATAGTTATAAATGGATGAAAATATTCATTTTAAGATTTTTTTTTTCTTAGTAGAATATAAGGTCAAAGATCAAAAGTTTAGTAAAATAAATTGATATATTTTAACATTTAAATCATTTTCTAATGTCTAACTCCTATGTCTACAAAGAAAATAAAAGAGCATGCATAAATGTCATAAATGTTGAAAATCTCTAATTTATTACTAAAAACATGTTAAAAGGAACAACATGAGCATTGCAGAAATTGAATTGATTTAAACAAGCAATAAATCTCATCCACTCAATCTATTCTACTTTCTAAGGATTTATTTCTAAAATAATTTTTATATGTATTATATTATTATTAGCCTATTATATCTATGCCAATTTTTAAACATATTGTTATTTAAAACTATAAAATGTATTATAAATCCCAAAAGAATATTACATGTGTAGTAATAATATAAGCTTGGTTATAAGAAGAAACATTAAGAATTGTTAACATATTAATAGTAGAGGGTGAACAACCTAGCATAAAACACTTATGATAAATTGGATTAGAGAACTTGTGATGTTGGTAAGTGATGTCTCAAAATAATATTAGATGGTTTAGCCTAATCATTATTAGAAGAAGATTTATGACTCTTAAATAACTCATTAGAATAGTAAGCAATAGATTTTTTCCATTAACTCATTACAGCAAGAATGTTACTGTGTTATGGCTATGCTCTCATTAGATTATAGAGTAGGTATGTTATAACCATTAAGTTCTTAGAGTGAATAAGAAAATATACATGTTAAGTAAAGTTTTTTTCTTAACAACCTAAGTTAATTACTTGGATCAACCTCTAATTGTTTAGAAAAATTACTTTCAATAAGCTTAAGGCCGTCTAAAAGGTTGCCATGCTTCCCTATTACTTTTTAAGATGAGAAACAAAGAAATAAAGGTTATTATGTGAAGGCCTTTACAGTATTAAAAAGGATATCTAGAACACACACTCTAAAGGGAAAAAAGAAGGTGTTGTAAACAAAGTGATGTATTATGGTGCTTTGATTGTAATGTATTAATATTTTTTGCAGATCTTATTAGTTAAAATGACCAAGGACATTAGGAAGGAGGATGTCGATGACTCTTAGAGTTGATAATGCTAAAACTAAGAGAATTTAAGGACTTTTGACTAGCCTATTTCTTTCTTTTTTATTAAATTCTTATCATTACATTTTATCATTTTGGGGCCATTATACTTTTTAAGTGAGTCATTCGTGATTCAATAATTTTTATCACATGAACTTTCCATGTAGAGAGATGGCATTTTATTTAGTCAAAATAATTCACCTATTGTCTTGTGGATTATTTTATCACATAACATAGACCATTATATTATGATAATAATCCTTAATTTATAATCTTCTTTTGATAATTAACCCACATAAATCAAAATAAAGGTTTATTTTATTTATTGAGAGTTTTTTTAGAGGTGTTTATGGTGATTGAAATGGGATGATATCACATAGATCTTGAAAATTCTTATTTAGTGATTGAATATGACATCAAAGGATAATATGTTATTTTGAAAGATAGACATATTATTTTACGATATATTCAACCACTTAATAAGGACTCCTAAAAATGATGGGTTAGCATGTATCAGAGATTTTTTTTCTACCTTACATTATTAAAGTAAGATAAGGTTTATTTTACTTGGCTTGCAAGTTTCTTATAATGGCAAGCCCCCATAATTAATTACATCTTAGAAGATGTGAATCTTCTAAGAAAACTCTTGATCAATTTTTATAAATTTTAAATTCTGAATCAAGGATTGCTAAATTTTGAAAATTAATAAGGATAACTTAATTAAAAATAGCTTTTTTTGGATTCCAAAATTAGATAAGTAGGATGAGCATAGATATTGTGTAGCTAGTAAGTACTTCAACCTATTTATGGTTAAGATTTATATTTATTTTAAGCTGGCATATTATTAGAATGTTAGAGCTTATATCCTCACAACATAAGATGAATGCTTAAGAGGGGAGGCTTATACCCATAGCAAAGAAGAAACAGGTAGTCTTAGATCCTAAAACTAAAAGTGCTTCTACACATGCTAGAAGCTCGACCTAATTAAATGAGAAAAGATTGAAACATATTCGCTTACTCTTAGTAAGGAGTATGAACTTATCCTGACTATTTTAAACTTATTGTCTATCTATATGAGTTGCTAACTAAACATCTCCTTTGTTTTAAGTCTATGTGGCCGGTTTTATAAAATGCAAAATAGTTAAGTTATTATTATTAAGAAAAAAAATCTAAAAATCTAAACACGCTCCCTAAACTTTAAGATCATGATTGATATGAAAATGCTTCTAACTAATATAATAATTTCAGACTTTAAATATATTTAAACACTAAATTTATTTGACAAAGCTTGGGCAAGCAATTATGTCTACATGCATGTAATTGGAAAGTAGTTATAAGCTGAATCAAAATGGAAGGTAAAGTTCCCCAAGAAGGTGATTATCCTGGATAGATGTCCCTTAGTAGTAATCAATAAAGGACCCAATTTAAGGGGAATGGAGAATATACAACATGGTTTATTAATTCTAGGGGTTTCTATTTTCTTTTAATGTTTATGGCTAAGGCTTTGATTAGGTAAGATTATGAGTTACATTATTTTAGCTTGAGTAGATTAATTTTAATTAAATAAAAAGTATTTTTTTTTCAAGAGCCTAACGAGGAGTCCAAGTAGACAAACAACAAACATTAAATAGAAAAAAAACTTAGGAAAAAGTATGTCATTTATAATGTGCAATTTAAAGTAAATAAATATCAAAAAAACAAAAATAATATACTAAAAGGTTGATGCAATCGGGTTCCACTATAGACATTGAAAAAAGAAAAAAATGGGTAGCCAAGCTCTACTCTTATACAGCCTAACCTAGAATTAAGTAGACAAAAAAAGAGTGTCGATAGGGATCTTCTTATCTTTGTCTCCATGATGTGAATGTTTTCGGCTTCATAAGGCTTCCTAAGTCTATGTCTTCTAGTCATTGCTCATCCTAAACCTCATCCCTATCCTAATTCTAGCTGTAACTTACATTTTAAAATTTTAAAATAAATTTCTAACTAAAATTATAAATTAGGGATTAACTAAAACACACATACATACAAATAGTTACATTTCACATAATGGGCTTGGCATCACTAGGTACCAAGCTCATCCATCCTAATGGGTTATTCTTAGAGGCCTGAGTAAGTAGCACCTACAAGCAAGTTTGTTAGTTTTAATTTTATTATATTAGCTCTTTGGATTAAAAAAACCCCCTACACAAAATAACATTAGTCAAATAAGTAGTGCCCTAACATCTAGTCTACAAGTATACTTCAATAACATCCAATCTGAAATATTATATCACAAAATAAGAAAATCAATACACCAATCAAAGCACCGACATAGCCTATGTCTAGAATCAGTGACCTATCAACCTAATATGTGTACAAAAGTTGGTGTGGTGAGTTAGGCATTAATATTTAAATTATAGCCTAAGAATAAAGTTCAATTTATTATCATAGGGTGATTCTAATTTAAATAAATAATAACTTAAAGATATATTTTAAATTATAATTTATTTTAGGTTTGAGTTTACTATTTGAACGAGTGTGATGAATAATAGGCTACTATGGTGGTGGGCTTACTCCTTTCTACACCCTACTCCTAAAAGAGTCTAGACAAAACGAGTTTTATAAATTTTAAATAATTTAATTAATGACATTGAATTTTAACTAAGTTTTAAGTTAAGACTCATTTAAGTCTAAATAATTTTATGATATTGTGAAATATCTTAAAACTATGGAAATATCTTAGAGACCGCTTCATGAAATTTTGTTTGATTTCAAAGTATTAAGTTTAATATTATTTGTTTATTCAAATGAGAAATAAAAATATTTTGGATCAATTTGAATTTTCTTTAATTAATATATAATTAATTTATTGAAAGATCGTTTGAAAAATTTGTAATAATTAATATATAAGTTAAAACTCAATGAATAAAATTTTAAATTACAATAATTCAAAAAATAGAAATACATAAATGTGCAGTTCATGCAACAATTTATCATAAAAATAAAGTGTAGTAATTTTTTTTTTTAAATTGTGCAGTAAATCTTATCAATTTATATTTTATAATCATCATAAGAGTTACCATCTAGAATGCACCTTAAAGATACAACATTTAAAAAGAACAATTTCTAAACCCATCCAAAAGAAAGGCAACTATTTTTATTTCCATTTTCATTTATGTGTACGGATCCATTGCGTTCCCAACTAATATCATAAAAGGATAAACTACATCCTCAAAATATGCATATACATTCATATAAACATGTGTACCTCATTTATTTCCTTTACCTCAAATGTTTATATTAATTTATTTATATATTTGTGTTAAAATAATGCAAACTTTAAAAACTTTAAGATATTAAATCTCTGCATGTAATTTATGAGAGACATATGAGATTATATGCATGGATGTGATTGGTTTCTAAATATGAATACTTTGTAAATGAACATAAGTAATTATAAAAGATTGAAAAACTTTCTCAACTTAACTATAATTAGGTGTATTTGATTTTAAAAGAAGAAAGAGATCAATCTATATAATAAAGAAACATAATCACTCACATGATTAGTATTTAATAGTTATTTAATTTATTAATGTTATAACTTTCTTAATATTTAGAATTTAACTTAATACTTTAAATTCTTTCATTATCTAATATTCTTCTTCTATCCATCTCATTATGCAAAATTTTTATTGTCATCTATTTAAAATTCATGAAAAAGTAACTTTTAAATTATTTTGTGTTTGCATTTAATGTAATACAATTCAACCATTATAAATTGTACTATAATACTTTATTTTTATTTTTTAAGCTTAATTTCACTCAAACAATGAATATTGTATTTCATATATAGTTGGCATTTTTGTAAATTGAATGTGACCTATGCTATACACAAGAAATGAGTGAAATTATACTATTGATTAATAACAATTTAATCGCATTCTTACTACATCCAATTAATTATATAAATTCAGGTTAAGTGATCTTAGTGATTACATACAAAATTTTTACTTGAAGTTGCAATTTAAGTTAGGATTTTATGCTAGCCATAATATTCATAAATTTAGAAAGAAAAATAGCATCATTGGTTTTACCTATAAGCATGCAAAGATCAATTTCCTCGCTAATTTTAATCTTTCTTACAATAACCCTATAAATTGAAAAATTCTCTCAACATAAGATTATGGTTTAAAATTAATCTAATAATATTCATAAATGTAGAAAAATGAAGGTATCAAAATCTTACATAGGGGCAACAAAAGTTTAAATTCCTTGCTGATTTAACTTGCTTTACAAAATCAATAATTAAAACAATTATTTTTTTTAGAATAGGTTAGGGTTTTAGGCTTAACATAACACAAATAAAACATGGTTTTATTTCAGTCTATAAATGAAAAGTTTAAGAAAACCCTTACCTCTATATTTTTCTTTTGGGTTCGGCACTATGCTTGTGCTCATGTCCGTGTTCACTCCAACTCAAGTCCATGCACACCCAAATCAACTTCCTTTCTCTTCGTTGTTTGAATGCACATACTACTTATACAAAGTGCACGCACACAAGCCATCAAAACCCTCTTGCCTTATGTTGACCTCACTTTTAGTGAGGCTATCATCTATCCTCTTTAGACATAGGCATTTATCTTGGCTCTAGGACTTCCTAACTTAGTGTTAGGACACTTCTAGTGATTAAGAGGATACCCAAACCCAAAACTTGAAGACTCAACCGATCATAGGTTTTGATTTGACTAGTGGACCACACTTAGCCCAAACAAACCCCAACCCTTACACACTAAGCCAAATTGATTGCAAACTAATCTTAACCTCAAATATAAACTTGAACACAAACCAAACACACTTAACTTCAAATGAGGTAATTTACCCACTTAGTCTAAATTAGCCCATTTTACCATTTAGGCCGACATGAACTAAACCTTAATAGAATCCAAATTATTTTCAACTAATGGATCATATGAAACCAAAAAAATCAACCATATCAAAATCATACCCAATTGTGGTCCAATTTGACCAATCGGCTCATTCGATTAGACTTGACCAATCTGATCTTAGAAGGGTTAAACCCAAAAAAAATCCAAGCCATTTGAGATTGAGCTTACCCAAAATATTTAAAATCTTAATTGAATTTGATTAAAGCCTAGTTAAGACCTAATTTAGCAACTCGGGTCATTTAACCTAAGTTAGGCTAATTGGACCTTATGAAGTCAAAATCAAATTCAATGTAAACTAAATCGAGTATTTCAAAGCACTTCAAATTAATTTTTGAACATAATTAATGATCAACTGAACTCAATTTAATCAATTTGATCAACTCAGCCAACTGACCAAACTTAACCTAATTTGACCTACATGAACCTTGTGGTGCCAAAATCCAATCCAAGCCAAATTGAACCACACCAATCATTTTTACATGTTTCGAATTAACATTTGAACATGATCTAATAACTCATCGAGCTCAATTTGACCCGAACTAACGCAAATCAACCTATATAAGCTATATTGAGGTAAAATCAAAAGAAATTAAAATTAAATCAAATTAATCACTCAAAATTATTTAGGGCACTTAATTAAACTCAATCCAATCATCCTTTGGGCCCAATTTGGTCAATTTGGCCAATAGACCCAAGTGAACTCAAATTAACTTGATTAGGTCAATTTGGATTAAATCCAAAGTAAACCCAAATAAATTGTAATTAATAAAAATCAATCATCTTAAATAACACATTAAACATAATTAAAGAATAATCTAAAAGCAAATTTATCAAATTAAGCAATTGGTATAATATGAACCCAATTAGGTTAACCTAAGCTAATGCAAACATAAAGACATCACATGAAACCCAAACCAAGATGATGCACCATTAACCTCACCCAATCTCTACATGTATGAGTTGACACTTCAGCCTTAGAAAGAGGGAGGGAAGTCAAAAGTGGGGGGAGGAGAAAGGAAGCAAAGTGCAAAGCTTCAAAACACACAATCTCCTCACATCCCCTCACCATCTCCTCACATCGCTCCATTTGCTTGTCTTCGAGTGATTTCAATCACTAAACCACCTCACACCATGAATGTTAGCTGCTCACCATCAATGGCTACACCACAATATCAACTTCTTATGGTGATTTTCAGCCAAAATAAAGAGGGGGAGAAAAGACGCTCAAAACATCTTCTTCTTTTTTTAGTTTTTGCTAGAAACACTTTCTCCACCTCCCAAGAAGTAAAATCAACCCATCCCCTTGCTTTCTTATACACAAAACATTGAAACTTGGTGAATTCCAATGAAGAGGTGGTGACACTTGGTAGTTGGAGCAATTTGAAAGGAGGCAAGTGAACAAATTAATTTCAAAGCTTCATCTTAGCCCAAGGATTATTTCCAAATCAAAAAAATCCACTCAACATTAGCTTATGTTAGATAAATTTTAAATCTCACAGGTAAGCTATAGGTTTGATATTTTTGAAAATTATGATGTGATTTTAGGATTTTTTTCCTTAAATTTTTATTGCATTTTCATTTTGAACCTCCCTGATGCAAAAAAAGCGATTTTTGGAAAAGCTAGCAGAAAAATTGTGAACTTTGACAACTTTTGGGTGGACTTCTTCCACCCCTACCACCTTAGTCTACCTTTCATGAGAAAGACAAGCCTAAGGCCATCCATTTTGCTTGATTAGAATTGACAGTCTGATTAGATCCCTATTTTTATTTAGTATAGACATCTTTTGATCTGAACCATTCGATCTAAAAAATTGGATGGTCCATATCTAATTATTTTCTGCCCAATCCATGTCATCTCTACATGGCCTAATCACGTGTCAACACACAGAGAAATGTCATGTCAGCACTGACTAATTTAAGCAAATTTAATGCATCTACTCTCCCAATCAGGTCATCGGACGGCCGACGCTTTATGTGGACAAACCATCTAATGCAACTCTCTCTAATCTTATCTGCCACTGGAGCTACTCCAACTTTTTCCCAAGCATACTAATTTGACATTTTATCTTTAAGAGTAAAGCCACTCATCCACCTGAGCATCCTCATCTTTGCAATACTTAGTCTTATGCTTCTCTTTTATTGGCCAACATTCTGCACCATAAATCATTGTAGGTCTTACTACCATCATATAAAATTTTTCCTTAAGTTTAAGTGGTACTTTTCTATCACACAACAGACCAGATGCATTTCTCCACTTCAACCAACCAACTTGAATTCTACTAATAACATCTCCATCTATTTTACCATCATTTTGAACAATAGAGCCTATATATTTGAATCACTCACTCTTTTTAATGACTTGTTCACCTAATGTCACAACACTACTATTAAAACTTCTGCAACTAAAATTACACTCCATATATTCAATTTTAGATCTACTTAAATGAAAACCTTTAGACTCTAAGGTTGACCTCCATAATTCAAGTTCCTCTTGGACTCCCTCTTTAGTCTTATCAACAAGAAAAATGTCATCAGCAGAAAGCATACACCAAGGTACATCTTCTTTTAAATGCCTAGTAAGAACATCCATAACTAAAGCAAAAAAGATATGGGCTTAAAGCAGATCCTTGATATAATCTAACTAAACTAGGAAAATATTTTATCAATCCTCCTTGTGTTTGGACACAAGTAATAGGTCTAGTATTCATGTCCTTAATGACTTGAATATAATCAATATTAATTCCTTTCCTTTCTGGAACCCTCCAAAGAACATCTTTTGAAACTTTATCATAAGCTTCCTCTAAATCAACAAATATCATATGAAGATGCTCCTTAAACAAAAAATTAAAATACTAAATAAAAAATTATAAATAATCTCTTATGGATTCATCTTCTTAAGAGGAATCCAATGAATGTAAAATCATCAAATTTCGTTGGATTTTTTTAGCTTAATTTGAAAATTATCAAAAATGGTAATTCCATAATTAATATTAAAATGCTAATCCAATTGATTTGGAATTTTTAGGGAATAAACTTGAAGTTAATCCCCAACTGCCATAAAATTTTCAAGTTAAATGGGCTTCTAGTTTAGAAGTTATTTTTAAATTCATTGACTGATTTTTTAATAAATAAATAATTAAAAATTATAAAAAATATGGATTTTTACTAAAATACTTCAAAATAGTCCTACACATAACCAAGAACCTTGAAAAAATATTTAAGCATTCTAGATTATTTAAAATCTCACTAATCACTTAATTAGGGCTTCATATGGAATTAAAAATTTAATTAATTGATTTATTTGAACCAAAACATTGAAAATTCATAATAAATCAACCATTTAATAAAAAAAAACATAAGTGGCCACTCTATGGATGCATATTTCAGAGAGGGATTCAACAAAATTAAAATTCTTTAATTTTATTAAATATTTTAGTGTTAATTTAAAATTTATCAATAGCTACTTTGAACCCCTTCTAAATTCAATTTTGTATTTATTTATGTTTAAATATTGATTTTGTGTTTTTATTTTGATGCGTTCATACTTCACTTGATTTTTCTTAGACTTAAGTAATTTTGAGCTTAAATAGGTCAATTGGGTCGACCATCCCAATTACTTCAATATAGCCTCAATTAAATTTAGATTTCAATTGAGATATGTTTAATTTTGATTTATGTTAAATTTTATTGAGTTTAGGTTTGATTAGACTCACCTAGTCCAATTATATTAGGTCAAGCTCTAGTGGGATTCACTAGGCTAAAGTAGGCCTTCACCCTAAGGTTGTTTGATTTTGATTTTGATTTAGATTTTATTCTAATTTTTTATTTTAATTATTTATCCTAATTTGGGTTATATACTTAGTCACTAGCTATAGTGTCCTAGGTTTCTAATTAGGAAACTCCAAATCTAATATTAAGGTCCCTAATTACTAAGATTAGGATGGGTGTCAACCTCATCCAAAAATGAGATCAATGCTTGCTGATAACATAGTAAAACAATCTAAAATAATAGTCAAGGAGGACGAGCTAGTGAAAGTAGGTAAATTCATCTTCCCCACTAACATTTTAATTTGTTTTTATGGATGAGGAAAGCTTAGATACCCGATCAATCTATGATGGCCATTTTTTAGATACAAGGTAAGCTCGATAGATATTCAGAAGGGAGAATTGTAGTTTAGAATTGAGAATAAAAATCAAATATTTAGATTATATTAAGATCATAAAGAGGTGTTTGAAAAAGAGTTGCAATATCATGGCCACAAATAAAGCAAAGTAACGAGAAGAGGCCACTGAAGTAGAAAAAGATAGCTTAATAAAGTGAAGGGAGCATAGCATAAGAAGAAAAAGAAGCAACAAAGCCATGTAAATCCTCCAAGAAGAAGAATCTATGAACTCTAACTCAATGCTTAAAAGTAAGATTCATAAGGATGGATGGCTTAATTATGTTGAAAGAGTGCTTGAGGAAGCAACCATAGAGAAAATTGTTGTAGAAAAATCTGGTGTCAAATAAAATATAAGAAGGGAAAAGTGATTTTAATAATTTTAAGATGCCTACCATAGAGAAGGTTTTGATTTTCTAGCCATCAAAATCTAGGAGGAAATTAGTGAGTTTCAACCAATGGGTGGCAACAAGGAGGCCTAAGTAGATGAAACAAGGCATAAATATCCTAAAGCCCAAAATCTGACTAAACTCCACAAAAATTTTGATGTTCCTATAAAAAATAGGTTAGACTTTTAGTAGGGTTAACATAAAGGTTAGAGGCCTAATTGACTTTATCAGAGTCTTTTGAGACTAGAAAGATTGTTCAAAGAAGCAACCCCAAATATAATCTGAGTATTGATCCTTTTAACTAGAGGGTTAACATCATGAAGGGCTAAAATGCTATTAGATATACTAGAAGCCTTATCAATATCATATTTAAGAAAAGAACTGGAGCACGAATTGATAGACTTTAGTGTTCTCTTGAGACTATTTAGCTTGTAATATAAACTAAACATAGGATCTTCTTGAGGGTGATGTGCCCAGATCTCTTTAAGGATAGAATCAAACTCTTAGAATTTTAGTCAAAATTTTTGAATTGGATTCTATAATTGGAGGGTTATCTAACTTAGGATGGTAGGAGAATGGTCTAAGCTGAGAGAAGGAAAATTAAGGTGGTGAGACGGTGAGACAAAGGAAAAGATTTCAAAGGGTATTTAACTAGCCTACAATTGATAGGATTATCTGTTCTAACATTATTCCAAGTCCAAATCATAGATCACCACCACGAGAGGGCAATCACTGAAGCTTTTTAATTTATTAGGGGAGAAGGATATACACCACCAACATTTTCATTTTGGAATCTACAGTAATTGAAATCTCTTATAACAATTCATAGGCCTTCCTCCAATATAGACTTCCATAAATCCTCTATATCAGAGTGAGAGGTAGCAGTACAAACAGTAGAAAGATGAATAAATGAGGAGTTTTCATACTTAATGATACCATGAATAACCTGTTTTCCAATAACTTGAGAGAGGGAAAAAAAAAAACTAGCTTTAGACTTGTTCCATTGGATCCATTTTCTGCCATACTAAGATAAGCTGATGTTGTGCATTCCCTTAGAAGGGAAAAGTTATTGAGAGAGTAAAAGAAGGGGTAAGAGAGGCCACACTAGCTGATTCTAGGTTCTAGGATACAAAAAACATCTAATTCATGAATGGAAGGCTATGAGAGTGAGAGACACGATCCAGTCTGTGGAATCCACAGACATTCCAAGCGGCTATATGTGGATGGATCATTAGGAAGTGGGAGGGTTGGTGGGTGGATTGGCTTTGGATTTTTTTTGATGGGGATATTACAGTGGAGGAGGCGGTTGACTATCACAGGAAGAAGAGGTGCCTCGAGGAGTAATAGCAGGAGCCTTGACAGAATGGTATAGGGCACGACTCTGACTCCTTCAGTAGACAGATTGATGATAAGATGGATCAGACATGAAGCAGAGTCATGAACAGAAGAATTACATCTAAAACAAGAGTTTAAGTTTCTAGTCATGGTGAATTTTAAGAGTTTAGATCTTCCCCCCAATATTGATAGTAACCTCATCAGGACAGGAAGTCCCATTAGCGACCTGAACATAAGCCTTAGCGAAAGTGAGAGGGGATTTATTCACAGCGAGGGAAACAACTGCTAAGGGAACACCGATTTTTCTTGAGATTTTAGAAATCGCAGACAAATTTCAATTTCATAAAGGTGAGTTCATAATCTTGATCCATATTGGTATTGAGATGAACTCCTCCTTAACCAGTTTAAAATCGGGACTCCTTTTTTCACAAAATTCAAAGAAAATTCATGGCCAACCCAACCATACCATGTTGAAATCTTCCAGATTCAAAATTTTAGGAAAAAGAAATCATAATTCAATAATACCAATTGGAGGTTACCGTTGAGCGTCCAAGCTTTTCTAATAGCTTCAAGTAAAGCAACATAGAACAAACATTTTCTAATGAGATAGCCCACTAAGGGCAAATCCCATATCCTAGCACCATCCCCAACTTCTTTATTATAGAATAAAATAGCTTCATCAACACAATGCATGAAGTTATGGTTGAAATTGTTTGAGGCTGAAACTCGAGAGGTGGGTACATTTTTCCAGTTCATGCTGGTTGCGGAACCATGGACAACTATAGAAGAATGGGAAACTCCATCAAAGAGAGAACGTGAAGAGTTTAAGAGGGAAATGCTGCGAAATAAGCAGAAGAATCTAGAAATGTGAACAGGGGACGAGCGTCGAGGAGTGAGGATGAGCATTTGTATTCAGAAGACCACCAAGGAGAAAATTGTGAAGAGAGGTAGCTTGGATTTTACTGAATGGGCTGTCAAGAGAGTTTGGTGGTGGAGGAGATTGCAATGTAGAAGAAAACCTTCGACCATAGCTAGAGGAGAAAGCTGAGAAAAAGGCCATCAATGTAAGTAGAAAATCCTAGATGGATGCTCTCCTCAATCAGTAATCGACACCCCCTAATTGATTACACAGTCGAATTCTAATTAGCTAGTTTTGACTATTTGTTTAATGTTACTTTTATTTTTGTTAGAGATTGTTTTGTTACTGAAGAAGAAATATTATGTTAAAGTAATTTAATGTATTTAAAATATAGTATATTCAAAATATTTAAATAATTATTTGGATGAATGTAAAATAAATTCAAGAATTTATTTTTTTTATGTCTACCACAGACGAAATAACAGTGATCAGTGGTCGGAGGTGGATGTTTAATAGGTCTGGTGAATAGCCGGCGGTAGAAAATGGCCAATGGTGATGACCGACAGATGTGGTGAGTAGTAGTGGATGAAGGTGATGGTAAGTAATAGCTTCTTGACGGTCGATAAGAGCGGTGATACTACATTGATGGATGACTGAATATTTAAAAATTAAATATATCGGATTTAAACTAAAGAGTGAAAGAAAACTACATTAAAATTTTATATTATATTCTAAATCCTTTTAACCAAATAACAAAATTCTCAAAACACTTGCATTTGAAATGCACATCATTCCTTTTTCAAGCAACTAAAATAACCCCTTAGTGTAAAAGAAGCTAGGCTAAATTGGTTCGTATGAAATAAAAGTGGAAGGCGTGCAAAACCAATATCATATGAAATGCATGGTGTTATTATATGGACCCCTCCTGCCTAAGTTTCCTTCGACTCGTGGATTGTTCTCTCATATTTTATTTTGGGGGGTTAATACCATAAAAAAAAAAGTATTGAATCGATCAGTTGGAAGCCTTGAGCACGTTGCGAGCATTTAGCACATGTGGAATCAAACAAACTTCTAGCCACTCGACACTGTCATTGTTGTCCTTCCTACTGCCCACACTAGTCTGCATCCCTCTCATATGTTTGCAAAAAATATATTATTATTTTGAAAGGAAACTAAATATGTTTTAAATGTGAAAATGATGCCACATGATAAGCATCATTTGTACTTCGATATTTGTGCATTTAAGTTTATAAGTTATGCTTAAATTGTATTAAAACATGCTATTTGTACTTATTTTGATGTTGTAGCACAAAACTCTGAAAAAAAATAAGAAATGGAGAATTTCAAGGGCAGTGTATAAGTGTTGCACAAGCAACACCATAGTGCTACAATAATACTGAAATTGGCATAGAGACGAAGAGGACGCCTAGGCACTATATTACCAATGTTGTGGCACCATAACGGGACTTAAGAAAATACAAAAGACAAAAGAGCTAGATCCAAAGCGCTACATCGGTGGTGCTGTGGCAGTATTACAAGAGCAATTTTTGGCCTAAAATAGAAAGTCTAGCGTCAAGGCATTGTATAACCAGCATAGCGGTGCTAGAAATCTTCAAAATAAAGGTTCAGAGATAGTAAGTCCATCACTAGTTGAATTATCCGCACCACAGTGTTATGAACATAGAAAATTTTCAACATTTGAAGCTCTAAAACAAAATACAAAGTGCTTAAGTTGTATTCAGCACCACATTACCAAGGAGCTCAGAATCAAGTAAAAGGCAAAAGAGATAGTGTTGTAGCACTATAAGGTCAGAGTGCAATGCTATACTCAGCACTCAGGCGGCACCCTAGCAACGCCGCGATGCCATGGCCTAACAGTGCAATTTCAGATAGTTTTGGTGAGCAAATTGGGTGATTTTCTTAACAGTTTTTGAGGATTTACAAGGGAGCAACTATAGGGGGCTTCATAGGCTATAAATAGAGAACTATTTCAAAAGAGAAAAAGTTTTTGGCAAATGGTGGAGTCCTATTGTGTGTGTATAAGTGATATTTGTAGAGTGACACTCCAAGTATCTAGTGAGTGTAATCATGTGTTCATGTTGGAGTTGTGTGATAGAGTGTTGATCATGTTGGTAGGCACGGAGAAGGAGATCCAAAATAAGAAGATTGCTTTGCAATTTCCATTGGATTAAAATATGTTTAGTATAAGATTAAAAATTAATTTAAGTTTAAATCTTGTAATAGATCTCTAAGCGAATGATACTTCACGCTTTAATATATTACTTAAATGATACATGTACTTGCATACATCGTTTGAATTAGTCAAGTTTTTAGTGTCATTGCAATGGATCTAATACTAACTTATATTAGTCAATATTAGTCTAACTAAACTATTGTTAATTCAGCTACTTTATATTAGGTGTTTAGTGAACTGGTAATTACCTTTGTTGAGTAGTTGAAATTATTTGTTTTTATTTGTTTTTTTTTTTTTTGCTTTTGTAAAAAAAAGTGATTTCGATCATTGCATGCTTAGTGATAAAACTGTACAAATCTTGCCCTTGAATTTGTAAATTTAAAAATTTTGCAATAAACTTAGAAAAGAAAGGAGAAACCAACTTAGGAATTCAAAAATGGTTAATCAACCAGAAGAAGTAGAATACTCTAAACCTCTTAGAAATTATGCCACACCTTTAATAGATGGAGTTCACCAAAGCATTTCTAGACTTACAACCCAAGCTAATAATTTTGAAGTTGAAACCTCCAACAATTTAAATGGTGCAAAACTCACCATTTAGAGGTTCACTTATAAAAGATCCTAATATGCATATTATCAATTTCTTAGCTATACAACCTTTAAGTACAATGGGGTGAGTGATGATGCAATTAGACTTAGGTTAATCTCTTTTTCACTTAAGGATAAAGCTAAGATGTGGTTGAATTCATTGTCACAGGGATCCATCACTACATGAAATAAACCAAATCAAAAATTTCTGGCTAAAAATTTTCTAGCATCTAAGACTACCGAGCTTAGGAATGATATAACTTCATTTGTATAAATAGATAATGAATCAATCCATGAGGGTTGAGAGATTTATAAAGATTTTTTAAGAAAATGTCCATGTCACTCTTTTGCCCGATTGATTAATCATCAAATCTTTTACAATGGCTTAATAGGATCCCTTAGAATAATTATAGATGCTTGTGGTGGGGATAGTCTCTTGTCCAAACTATTGGATGAAGCATAAGCATTAATTGAAAAAATGGCTACAAAAAATTGTCAATGGCCATCAAATAGACTTAACCCTAATAAAGTGACAAGTGTGCAAAATAATGATGCAATTATAATATTAAATTCCCAAATAGTGGCCCTATCTAAGAAATTAGACAATTTAGGAATGAGTCATTTGGAGATACTAGTGAGCATGTGTGTTAGAAGATCAAAATAATCAGGGAATAAAAATGCTTAACAACATAGTTAATAGACCTAATGATCCTTTCTCAATTTCATTTAACACAGGTTGGTAAAATCACCCAATTTTTTCATGGAAAAAAATGCAAATTATAACCAAAATTGAAATATAAAAAATTGGAATAATAATAGTTATAGCACTAAGAACTCAAATGTTAGACTTATGATTCCAACTGGATATCCTCCTCAAAATCAACCTAAGGATAAAAAAGCCCACTTTTGGGGACTCAGTTATAAAGTCAAGTAGCCTATATTACAAACTTAAAAATCTAATTAGGGCAATTAGCCAACAACATTGCAAACAGACTCTGGGGTAGACCTAGTATCACAAAACTTAATCCTAAGGAAAAGAATAAGAAATAGTAGAGCCATGAAATTGAGACATAGAAAGAAGCTAAGAGAGATGAGATTTAAAAAAAATTAGAAAATGAGAAAGAAAATCTTGGGGATTTGGAAGATAAAAAAAGAGGAAGAGATTAAATTGAAGAAAAAGGAAGCTGAGAGAGAAGCCTTTAGAAAATTGAGAGAGAGAGAGAGAGAGAGAGAGAGAGAGAGAGAGAGAGAGAGAGAGACTACTACCACCTTTTCCCCAAAGATGACAAATAATTCTCTTAGTTCTTAAATATCTTTAGAAAATTGTCCATTAATATTCCTTTTGCTGAAGCCTAAGAGCAAATGCCTTCTTATGCAAAATTCATGAAAGATATCTTATACAAAAGAAAGAAATTAGAGATGTGGGACATAAGCATTGCTTATGTAATTAATTTTGATGATAACAAATATATGATTGAATGAAACTAATATTTTATTTTAAGTATTTCAGAAAGCTAACCAGACTTAGTGTGCTTAGTTAGATTTAGAAAATCAAAATCAACCTAGACTAGAGTAGTTTGAGAATCTTCCTTGGTTTTAAAATAAAAAGATAAATAATAGCTCAAGAATATTAAATTAATGGCTTTAATATTTCTATATCATTTTTTTATATTTTTTTTCTTATTTTTATATTTTAATTGCATCATTTTTTTAATTATTCTTGGAATTATCTTTTTTTAGATAATTTGATTACTTGCATAAGATTAAGCCTTATCCATTACTTTTTAAAGTGAGTTAAATTTTTTTAACACTTCATTAAGTTATTTATATGCTTGGATTAATTATTTACTCGTTTATCTTAGCATGAGAATTAAATTATTCCTTCATTATCAAATTTATTATTTTCTCTATCTTATTCTTTATTTTCTCTCTCCTAGCAATAATTTTCTTTTATTTTTTTTATTTTGGCTAAGATTTTCATTGTTTTTCGCGTGATGAATTCTATGAGAATTATTCAAATTCTTGTCATATAATTTTTCCATATTTTTTGACTTTTTAAATTCATAATTATTTGAATTTTAAAGTTGAGTAATTTTGAAATTTAAATTGTATTTTCCATGATATATTTTCAAATGAGTTTTAATAATTTTTAACATGTGTTGCCCAACCTTTAATGCATTTTAATTTATTATAATTAAATTTATTTGAATTAATTAAGGTTGATTCAAATACAAATTCAAATTCAATTGAATCTTAAATTAATTTTATTTGAATTAATTTAGGTTGATTCAAATTCGAATTCAATTGGATCTTAGAGGTCATTAGATTACTCTTTGCTTAAGCTTATTATAGAGATTTTAAACACTTTTAAATGGATGTGAAAAGTTTATTCATGAATGAGTTTATTGACTGGATATCTTTGAGAGCAACTCGCATGTTGCATGAACCTAGAATTTCCCAGTCATTCTTTAAATTTAAGAAAGCTTTATATGATTTAAAATAGGCTCATTGTGCTTGGTATGATAGTTTGAGTAGTTTTTTTTATTGATGATAGGTTTAGAAAAGGTGGAGTAGATATTATCATATTCCTCAAAAATATAGGTGATAACTTGATTATTGTGTAAATATATGAGAATGATATTTCATTTGAAAGTACAAATAAATCTTTGTGTCTTGAGTTATCATCTTTGATGTTTAAATAATTTGAAATGTGTATGATAGGAGAGCTTTATTATTATTTTTTTTCTTTGGTCTCCTAGTGAGATAATAAAAAATTGATACTTTTATTTATCAAACTAAGTATACAAATGTTTGATTGAAAGGTTTAACATGAAGAGATTCAAATCTAGTAAAACGCTTAAAAGCCCTGCCATTGAATTAGACTTAGATGATTAGGTAAATATGTTGACTAGAAGCTTTATAGGAGTATGATAGGTTCACTTATATACCTTACTGCTAGTATGACTAATATTTTATTTGTTGTTTATTTGTGTGCTCCTTTTCAGGCTTCTCCTAAGGAATCTCATTTAACTATAGTAAATTATATATTTTATTATCTAATAGACACTTCTAGGTTAGGTTTGAGGTATCCTAAAAATTTTTTATCATATGATTTGGTTATTCATTCTAATGTTGACTTTATAGGTTGCAAAATAGATAAAAAAAAGGATATCAGGCACATGTCAATTTTTAAAACCATCTCTTGTATCTTGATCCTCTAAGAAATAGAATTTTGTTTCTCTTTCTACTACTGAAGTTATGTATATAGTTGTTGGAAGTCATGTTGCTCAGGTTCTTTTGGTTAAAGCAATAATTAAAAGACTTTGGCATTAGGCTAGAACACATTTCTGTTAGATGTAATAACATTGGTAGTATTTGTTTAACATAAAATCCTAATCATCATTGTACTCAAGAACTAAACATATTGAGATTAAACACCACTTTATTAGATATCATGTTTTCAATATTATTTTTTAAAATAAATTTAAATATGCATAGATTTAGGGGAGGGGCTTTTTTATTTTTCTTCTTTTGTTACTACTACATGTTTTTATTCACCTACTTGATTTTACATTGTTATATGTTTCATTTCATTTTGTTGGCAACTTATTTAACTTTACTTGTTCAATTTTTCATATTACTTCAATACAACTTTGCTTAAAAGTAAATGAAAAGTTACTTTGCACCTTCATCATTAAACACTACCAACATAAATTTGTCATCACAAAAAAGAGAGACATTATTGACTCCATGAGTCTCATTACTTATGCAATTAATTTTAACAATAACAAACATATAATTGGATGGAACTAATATTTCATTTAAAGTATTTCAAGAAGCTAGCCAGACATAGTGTGGTTAGTCAAATTTGAAAAGTCAAGAATAGTCTAGACTATGTCAATTTGAGAATCTTCTTAAATTTTGTTATAATAAGAAAAATTAGAATTCAAATATATAAAAATAATGGCTTAAATAGTTTATATCATTTGTTTAAATTTGTACCTATTTTTCTATATTTTAATTATATCATTTTTTCTGTTATTCTAAAATTTATCATTTTTGGATAATTTAATTACTTACATGAGATTATGTCTTATCTATTATTTTTTAAAGTGAGTTAAAATTATTTTATACTTAATTAAGTTATTTCCATTCTTGGATTAATTATTTATCCATTAATTTTATCATGAGAATTAAACTATTTTTTCATTATCAAAATTATCTTTTTTTTCTCTCTCCTATTCTTTATTTTTCTCTCTTCTAGCAATAATCTTCTTTTATTTTTTATTTTTTTGGCTGAATTTCTCATTGATTTTGGCATGATAAATTTTATGAAATTTATTTAAACCCTTGTCAAAATATTTTTTTTCTTATTATTGAATAAATTCATAATTGTTTAAATTTTGAAATTTAGTAATTTTTGAAATTTGAACTGTATTTTACCATGATATATTTCCAATGTGTTTTATTATTTTTGGCATGTGTTGGCCAACCCATATTGCATTTTAATATATTATAATTGAATTTATTTGAATTAATTTAAGTTTATTCAAATTCAAATTCAATTAGATCTTAAATTAATTGTATTTTCTAATTTTTTTTGTTTTTCAATTAAGGAAATGGGTAGTGCGGGCCATTTTTTTAAACATATTGATATATTTAAATAGATCATGATAATGAATTCCTTTAGAATTTTATTTGGCCATCCAATGACTTTGAAAATTTAAATTAAATTTATTTTGGATAAATTCACATCATTTTCTTAATTGATTATTCCCTTTAATGGATTTAACTCATTTATGTTATTTGAAGTATCTTGTTTCCCTCTCTTAGCCTTGTCCAATAATACCTTCTTTAATTTAAATTAAATTCAAGTTATTGTCATGTGATTGATTATTTGAAATCAAAATCTTACCTAAATTGATTTTCCTTCCTAATTTATTTTGCTTGATCGAATTCCATATGGATTTATTTGTCATAAGATTGCTTAATTAATTTAAATTATCTCTCTCTCTCTCTCTCTCTCTCTCTCTCTCTCTCTCTCTCTCTCTCTCCCTCTCTCTTTCTCTCTCACTCGCTCGCTTTGTCAACTTTACTCTTTCAATTTTGAATTTTTTTTCATGTGATTAATTGTTCAAAATTAAACTCTTTCCATATAAGTTTCCCTCTTATTTATTCCCTCCTCATTTAAACCCTTCTTCAAGAGTTCGTCTACTTGTTATTTTAGTTTTGTATGTTTGGTTGGATTCATCCTATAATGTGGTATGTTAGATATTTGTGAACTAGGAATTAGATCTATTACATGTTGTATATCTCTTAAAGGTACTAGCTCAATAATTAAGACATCAGGGATCAAATTAGAAACAGTCATACACCCTTACTGAGGTTCAGTCGTAAGGTTGGCTCTAGTGATAGCATAAGTTAATTTCATAGCATTATCTCCATCTAATACTAGTTTACATCCATTTTTCTTACATAAGATATACATTAAGATTCCTTCTTCTTCGGTCTTCTTCTTCCCTAGAAATAGTCATACACCTTATATTTGACATTAAATTATCTATATTGGGATCCACTTCTTCATATGATAGTGATGTATCATCATATTTCTCTTTAATATCCTTCTCTTTTCCTAAATCTCCCAATTTGTCTAGGAACATAAGTTTAGCTCTACATTGATTTTGCATATGACCCTTCAAATGACATTTAAAGCAAACTATTTCTCTCATATTTTTAGAAGTAGATTCAGTAAGGGTTGTATTCAATGTAAGAGGATTAGGTCTAACAATAGACCTATGAGGTTGGGATGTGGTTGAATATTTAAAAGATATTTGAGCTTTCATTTCAAATGTGGATGGAGCTTTCTTATATTTTTCTAGGAGCAAAGCATAATGAAAGATGTCTTTTAAAGTCTCTGGATCACAAAGCTCTACCTCATTTTTATTATATCCTCTTAGACCAATGATAAATTTGTTAGCTAATTGTCACTCTTATTATGCAGTGAGTTATAGCTATTAAAGCTTTAAATGTACTCATATATTTCAATATTAGCATATTTTCTTGTTTAAGAGTTGTCTAATATAAATGGAGCATTCTATCATGATTTGTAAACCAATATTTAACCTATAAAATTTTCTTCATTTCTACCCATTTCATGAGATTTCTATCAAATCTCTCTTCTTTAGTTAAAATATTATTCTAATCGATTTTTGCATGACATACTAATTTCATTTCAGTAAACGTAGTTTATTGATAATCATCTATATAATACAATCAAAAAATTCATCCATTTGGGTTAATCAATCTAGAAAATTATTAGGGTCATGAACACTATCATAAGTTAGCTTCTATTTTAAGTTATTTTGTTGGCTCATGTATTTGTTCATGGATTCTAAGATGTTCATATATATATAATTGTTCCTTATGTTTGGTCATCTACTAAGATGATTATCTTCTCTAAGAATATCAAGGTTTTCTTCTCCTATAATTTCTGGGTCATCTTGATGTAGAATAGTCAATAGGATTTAAACCCTAGTATTTAAAGTTTGAATTGGGTGGCCAAGTTTATAAAAAGGTCTTCTATCCTAATAGGATTCTACTAGCTCATTTTACATAGTATTTTCATTTACTTTCTAGTTAAATCCTCAAATTGATCCATCATAACAGATTTTGGTAGTATAATTAATGTAAATAGAATGTAAATATGTCACTCTCAAATGAAATTTTAAAAGTGTTATATGAACCAAATTTAACACAATGAGATGCAAAATTTTTAAAATGATAAGCCTTCAATTAATGCAAACTAACTTTCAGATACTGCAAAATATTAAGTAAACACACAAAGAAATAAACATAAGGTCCTAAGGATATGAGTTCAATTTTAATGTAAGGTTTGTATACTAGGTTTAGCTATTTTAGTAAAATCTCTCTAACTCAAGTTTTCACTCAAGTATTATGGCTTATAGCTAGGTTAAGTAGGAAAATTCTAAGCTTTATAAGTGGGGACAACTAGTTAATAGTAAAATAAATGCCTATAGAATTACCTACCACATGAGTTTAGCATAAGTTTGTTTAGCGAAACTACTAAATTTTGTAAAAAAAAATTACACAAAACCCAAATAGATAATTAACCTTGCTTTAGATTTAATATAGATTTTTATGTGCACTTTCTCCAAGTCTCCAAACCTTGGGCTCTAATTCCAAAAATTAAAGGAGCAGTCATGGAGAGCACATCATACTGGATAAAGGAAGAAAGTGCACTCCTGATCTTTCACTCACCTAAGTGGAAGACATGAGAAAAGTCTTACTCACCCAAGTAGAATGGTAATGAGATGATTGAATTAATCCCTCAAATGGTCAACCACCAAGCGCCAACCAAATAGTCTTCACTCAAGTTCTTCACACAAAAATAGTCTAATTTTTCTTTATTACATAAAAAAATATTTATATAATTTTCAACAATCCAAGGGAAGTGTCCATTCTATAAAATCATTGAAAAACTAAAAAAAATGGAACCCATCATTTCATAGCACCATAGGCCGCTCCGTATATATGATACTTAAATTGTGATAAACATATTTCTGTAGCTATTTTGATGTTATATTAGGAAAATTTTGAAAAAAAAAAGAGAAATGGAGAATTTCAAGGGCAACGCCTAAGCGCTGCACAAGCAGTGCCATGGTGCTACAATAACATTAAAATTGGCATAGAGACAAAGAATATGGTACTTTGGCATTATATTGCCAAAGTCGTGGTACCACAACAGGACTTAACAAAACACTAAAGATAAAGAGCTAGAACCTAAGAGTTATATTTGTGGCAATGTGTCACTACTACAGGAGCAATTTTTGGACTAGAATAAAAACTCTAATATTAATGCACTACACAATCAGCATTGTGGCACTACAAATCTTCAAAATAAAAGTTCAGTGATAGTAAGTCCAACACTAAGACATTGAATCCTCAGCGTTATAGCACTAAAGACTTAGAAAATTTTTAACAATTAAAGTTCTAAGACACCATTCAAAGCGCATAAGTGATGTATTCATAG
Source organism: Cymbidium sinense (assembly GCA_021442155.1). Lineage (NCBI taxonomy): Eukaryota > Viridiplantae > Streptophyta > Magnoliopsida > Asparagales > Orchidaceae > Cymbidium > Cymbidium sinense. The sequence goes on from CM038219.1 coordinate 94,133,528, forward strand.
GGTCACAGCACCAAGGAACTCCAAAATCAAGTAAAAAATAGAAGATACAGTACTACAATGCTATAATGTCAGCATCACAGCGCTATACTCAGTGCCCAAAGGGCCACTTACATAGCGCCATGGCACAATGACCTTATAGTACAGTTTTAGACAGCTTTGGAGAGTAATTTGGGCAATTTTTTGAATGGTTTTTGATGATTTACGAGGGAGAAATTATAAGTGGGGCCTTGTACACTATAAATAAAAGACTATTTTCAAAGAGAAAATTTTTTAGCATGGTAGAGTCCTAGTGCGGGTGTATGAGTGATATTTGGAGAGTGACACTCCAAGTATGTAGTCAGTGTAATCATCTGTTCTTATTGAGGCTATGTGATAGAGTGTTGATTATGTTAGCAGGCAGGGAGAAGGAGATCCAAAATAAAAAGAATTCTTTGCAATTCCACTAGGAGGCATAAGATCTAGAATGAATAAAGAATTAGAGGTTGTTTGGTTAGACGCATTTTGAGTGTAAAGTTAATCAAATGCAAGGATTTTAACTTTTGGAGTGTTTGGTATGATGCAAAGTAAAACTTCAAAGTATTTATAGTGTATTTGAAATACATCAGAAAGGTGATTTTATGGTGTATTTAGAATTCACCCAAATTGGGTGAATTTCAATACACCGATCGATGTAAAGTGAGAACAGCCACCCTGACTGACATCCACCAATGCCGACCACCACGAACAGCTATTTTACTATCAACTACACCACCATCGCGCCACCACCATCACCACCGCATTTCACCATAGTGCAGCTAGCCCCCACCATCCCCACAGCCACCACGACCCCTTTGGATGCGCCTCTCTCGCTAGCGACCCGCCTTCTAAATCACATATTCTGTGACCCCCTGTCATACCACGCCACCCTTAACCCCAAAAAAAATTTTATATTACATTCATTCTACCAAACAAGAAAAAACAAATCCATGAATTTGCAATGTTTCCAACTAAAAATTAATGTAATCAAATACATTCACACTGCACTCTTTTTTCAGGCAACAAAACAACCCCTTAGAAGAATTTCTAATTACTCAATTTACTCTTTCTTCTCTTTTCTTCTAAATTTCTATTATCCATATGTTGTATTTGAAGATGTTCTTATTTTCTCCTAATTTGAGTCATTAAAATTATGAAGTGCTCTTAGTCTTTGATAATTATGCATTGATTATCCTGTACCAAGTGATGATGTGGGATTTTATATAAAAATTGTTTGAGTTTTAAAAGAAGTACTTTGTTTTTCCTTTCCCTGCACTTAATTTACATGCAATTTGACTAGCTGTAAAGTTAAAATAAGAAGTGATTTAGAGATCTCAGAAGAATCTTAATGGAACCTTAGGAAAGGTAATTAGATTCACTAAGTATACATGGGCATATGATATTTATGATCTATAATCTTAAAAGAAAAGTATGTATAACATAATCACAAAAAAAATTATTTTGGCAATTGGACTATAAATTAATTAAAATCGATTTGGTTATGTTGATCTATGCATAGATGATATAATAGTAAATATTTTGATTGGCTACGACTAGTATGAACAATCTAATATTTACTTAATGCAAGGTATCAACAAAGATTTACTTAAATTCAAGAGTATGATTTTCAAATCAAGGTCAACACTCAATTTTCAATAAACTTTTTAAGACTTTGAAAATTAGCTCTTTTTAAATTATGCTTTTTTAAATTGTTGGATAAGAAATAGTTTAGTATAAGATTAATAATTAGCTTAAGTTTAAATATTGCGATAGATATCTAAGAGAATGATACTTACTCTTTAATTTACTACTTGAATGGTACGTGCACTTCCATACACCATTTTAATTGGTTAACACATATATCTAAGGATTTTGTAATTAGTTTATTTTTTATTTTTATTTAAAATAAATAAAGTTAAATTTTAAATACATAAAATAATGTTTAAGTAGTTTAATTATTTCAAACACTAACTTTGAGCAATATGACGTTGCATACCACACCAACTAACCCACACCCAATGTTAGTAAACTCTATGACAATCATCATCACCCATCAATACCCCTATGCTTCCTACTCCACTACTACCACCTTAATATTGTCACTACCCCATCAACTATTTTTACACCCCATATTGTTGTTGTCTCATCTTGTTGTTGCCACATCCTAGCCCCACTCATGGTCGTTGGCCCATCACATCTGCTCTAGTTTCTCCACCTTGGAGTTGGCACCACTCCTATAACCTTTGAGCTTTACTTAGGCAATATTTAATAATGTTATTATTTTATCAAACATATTTATATTTTATAGTAAAACTTTAGATAAAAAAATAAAGAATGTGATCCCAAATGACCTCATATGCTATTAAATTTCACTATGATCCTCTACTTCCATAAAAAAATCATAATGACACAACTCTTCTTCAGGATAACCCCAAAGATCTTTTTTCCCTTTATTATAGATAATTTTCTAGCCTGATATGACATCATTCTAAAATCATAATTAGATAGGTATACCTCTTTGGCTTATAATTCATTTCAATAGTAGAATCTTCTCATAAGGAAGCCAAAATGTAAACAAGTTGTCAATGGTGAATAGGTGACTTGGAGGGAATTTTGAAGATAATATAAAAAAAAAGTATTTAGATAACTTCTCAACATATTGAAATGTAATCAAGTGACCTTTGCTTGTGATAGAGTTAAAAAGACCCCAAAATTTTTGTAAGCATATAGCCTACTTTAAATAATCTCATTCTATTATTTAATACTAATTTATCCTATTAACTAAAGTGTTTTTTAAGAAGCAATGTATGTTAAAAACTTTGTTGAGTGAGATCTTATAATAAATGAAGAGATGTACACCATAAAAATAATGACACTAGGATATTAACATTGCTATTTAAAGATATAAGTGCATTATAAAACAAATAAAATTTCAGAATAAAAAGAGCATTATAAAACCTAACCTTAAGTTGCTACAATGTATGGCCTCTACAGAAAAAATAAATAAAAATAAAAATACAAAAAGAGAGTGGGATAGAGATGGAAGGCATTCTTAGATAAGCAAGGATTATAAGCCAATGGCTGTGATGAGATAAATTTTCATTTGATTTTGCTCTTTCAATTTTGATTAAATAGTCATCAATGATTTAGAGGGATTTCTCTAAAACCATTAGCTGGAAAATGTAGCACTTTTCATATGACAATGCATTTGAAACATCCTTTAAGTAAGAGGTCAGAAGATAAGTAAGCAACTACAAAGAAATTGGAAGGGCTTGATTTAACTATGCCCTTAACACTTTAACTCAAGGAGCCCTTATGGGTCCACATGCTTGGTTGACCCCCCATGGTATGGGCTTAGTCTAAAGTATATGGGGTGCACTTAGTATAACTTTTAATGACCATATAATATCATTTGATTAAACAAATATATAAGATTATGATAACAATCAATAATAGTGTAAAATAAATATAAATGAAATTCATATAATATACATTTCTTGTTGATGTTTTGAAAATCACATAATTTTGTGCTTAATACTATCGATAAGCAGTCACAATATGTTAGCAAACCTTACTGGATATAAAACAAAATTCAATTTAATCTTTTATTAATCATAAATCTATTTAGTTTTACTCTTTTAATGGTTTTTTTTTAAATGTATGGGTGTATCAATGACTGTGTTTGTTGGATTGGATTATTATGACTTATGTGTTGGATGCATTAAATCCAATAAAGATTTAGTTGTTTACTTCATAGGTTTTCTTATTACTTTGCTCTATTTAGTGTAATCAATTTGAATTGAATCTGTGAAATAAAAAATCAATCGGCCAAATTTTGTCACAAAAATGATGGCTTCTTGATGTTGTTTGCCTTCCCTTTTTCATAAATTGCTTGTGAAATCAATGAAGTTGTGATTGTTTTACAATTCTATTTCAACTTTGTGATAGATGTGTCATTGCAAAGTTTTAGTTATAATGTTCCAACAAAGAAATTTATCATAAATAAATCTTAAAATAGCAACTATAACCCCATGACAAAGTTACCAAATTTTGTAAAAGATTTTTTTCGTTCATCATAAAATAATTTTGGATCAAAATTTTTTTGGCAAAAATTGATCACAATATCTATCATAAATTCATATTGTGAAACATTTTTGTATTGATTGCTATGAAAATAATTCATCACAAAACAATTGTAATATTATAGCGGAGACTCCTTGTGAGTTTAGAGTTTTATTTAATTACTAATATCTTTAATATAAACATTAAAGATGATGTTAATATCATTGTTTATTATATTTAAGAATACTTTCCTTACAAATGAGATATTTTTAGCTTTAAGTGTAAGATTAAGTACTTCCTCCCAAAGAATTTTGGTACAAAATGCCAATAAATGCAAAATACACAAATTTTCTATCATGTTTATGCTTCCAGATACCAATGATTGACTCACCGTCTCTTAGCTGGTTGGTGGGCGGTAGTGTCTTCAAGTTGAATCTCCGGGCCAACATAATAGTGGGGAAAGTAAGTCGATATATGGGTGATGAATGTGATCTTAGCCTGAGATTACATGATATCCTATAAGATGAGTAGGATATTGAGTAAATACTCATTCCAAAAAAAAAAAGATACCAATGATTGTAAGTTATCGCCAGCTGATCATTGTAATCTGAAAGAAAAGAAAAAATATATAATAAAGCCAGCCAAATCAGTAGCAGCATGGGCAGCACGACTGAGATGTAGGCTGAACTCCAGGTCAACGAGTATTTTTCTACATATTTTGATTTGTTTTATAAACAAAAAATATATATTAAAACGTATATTCCGTTCATTCCAAACGAAATATATCGCACTTACATGCCATCCATCAAGTAAAGCCACAAGCCTCGATAAAAAAATTAACAAAAGAAAAGAGCCCATACTCTTCAACCTCAATGTTCTTCCTTCTGCAGCCATCTCTTCCTTCTTTAAGTCCCTTTACATACGTCTGTAACAGACAGAATGAGAAAAGTAACTGAGATGGGACAAAAGGAGGTTGATTGTGAAGCAAACATAATTTTCAGCAAAGTGAAGCAGTGTTTGCATGCAATTTGTCTTACCCTCCTCTCTCTTCTCCTCCCTCTCTCTTACCTCCTCCTTGCCAGGCTCAACTCTCCTCCTTCATCCTTCACATTCAACACCATTATTCTCTACATTCTAGTTTCATTACTTTCCTTATCTTCCTTATTCTCCTCATTCACAGGCCACACCCTTCCCGTCAAACTTCCGAACTGCACTGCCTGGGCCTTCCTCTGCCTCTTCCAAGCCTGCATCACATTCGGAATTGAAGCTACGACAAGAGCTGGATTCCAGTCGCTCGAAAACACAAGTGGCGCAGCACATGAGACATGGTTGAAGAGAACCCTTCTTTTCATCGGTATCTATGAGCAGTTGGGAAAAAACGCTTGTGAAGCCGATTGTGGATGACGCAATCTATGATGAAGAGAGAAAGGAGCGAGGCGTAGAGAGGTTTATAATGGGGTTATCCTTGAGCGGATTATGGCTGTGGCTGTTGCAAAGAGAGATAGAGCCTCTTGTTTTGGCTTCAGGAAGAGGAGGATTGAGGAATGGAGTGGGCTGGAGCCACTTCATCCTTTGGTTGGTCACCGTTGCTACTTTATTGACAGGTTTTGTGAGAGCTGCAGAGTTTCTTGTCTGGCAATTAAGTATCCTACCACAGTTTATGCATTGCAGGGTAGAGCAAGAAGGTGATGGCCATGCACCAGGGGACAATGAAGTATAAAGAGATAGATTGATTAATGCCACCCTATCTATTCTTTCTGTTAGGAGATTCAAACATCAGAAACGAAGCAAAAGACAAATTTTCGTTTCAGTAATGATGACCTTCACATATTTTCTCACATTTTTTCAGTATTTGTCTATTTGAGTATAGACTCCAAGTGAAAAAGCGCCGGGAAACAAATTCTTCACTGCTAAAACAAAAAGTTAACCGAAGAAATAGATTCAATAAAATTCTGCCTTGGCTTGCCATGTAGTGACCTAAAATTCAAAATGATCCTTAGGTATTCAATGGATGTTTGGAATATTTCTTAACTAGGAGAACCGTGATGGTATTTGAGAGTTTAGGGTTGCCCAGAAGGGGTATTCAATTTATTGCTTTGAAGTGGGGCTATATTATGGTTTAATCTCTCATATTGCATTAATTTCAAAAAAAAAAAAAACTATTGGGTGAGTTACCAAAGGATAAATCAAAAAACCATAGCTTCCTCTCTAACTTCAAAATCCTTCCTCTTGATTCTTATAGAGAGGGAATAAGATCTAGTCAACTATATCATTTATTTTGAGTCAATTACTTCTCTTCCAAACATTAATGTTGTGCTTAAATGTTGACCTATTTTTCACAACTAATTTACCATTAAAAAGGATCTAATAATGATTTTGTAACTTCCACAAAAAATATCTCTTTATATGCCAACTTTGAATGATAATTTGTTGCTCAATTTGCTAGTATCTAAAAATCATTAAAGAACTCATAGCATTCTAAACATGAGATAAGTTGAGTGAATTACTCGAAAACTTCGTAGTTGATTTTGACCACAAAGTTCTAGAAGCCAAAGACTTGGAGGTAGAAAAGATTATGTTCCACTAAAATAGGGACTCCGAGAAGATCCTTTTAGATACACACTAAAACTTAGATGCTAAGAATGTTAAATGCATTAAACTTGCAAACAATCACATAAATATAGAAAAAAATAATCGTGTATCTATAACCACATGACTTATTTCATAGAGAAATTATGATGAAATCTTTATGCAAATAAAATTAATTGTAAAACTATTTGGACACGTAAGCCAAGAAGCTGCATTATTGTCACCAGCAACACTAGCAACAATCATCACAATATTTTTTTTTATATATAGGAAAGATTATGATCTAACAAATTGATGGCAAACATTATCGCTTTTATAAGTCATCTCGATAATATAATCAAAAAAATAATTTTTATGGGGTAATTAAAGAAATTCATTCTTGTTGACTCATGATGCCATCTTGAGCCCATCCTAACTCAAGCAATTCATATAACAAAAATCTTACTATCTATTCTTAATGGAATAGGGAGTAAAAAGATTAATGAAATATATCTCAGGTTGATTACATAAATAGTGTTGCATGTCACATAACTTCTTCATGATCTTCTATAAGGCGATTATGATTACTTTCATGGACAACCACTGGCTATTAAAAATTAATTATTGTACTGATATGATAGTTGATCATTAGTATTATGCATAACCTTTAGATCCAACAACTATTGGCATCATAGTCACATTTACCCAAAATGTATTAGCCTCTATTTATAGATTGATCATAAGAGTTGGCAATGAACAATGCTCACAATTTTAAATATTATTCTTCCTTTAGCATCTTTAGCCACCAGCATTAAAGGAATTTGGGATAGAGTTTAGAAGAGTAAATTTCTTACTATACTAAATAACTAAAAAATACCATTGGCAAGGAGTTAGCTTTAGTGGATCCATTGTGGCTAGAACTGAAGGTACCGATTATGGCAATAGTAGATCTAGTAGAAAGTTGGAATTGAAAAGCATTTAGAACTAGATAAAAATTTATCTAATGAGGTAAGAGAAATTAAATAGAAGAGGGTGCTTATTTTATTTCCCATTTTTCTTGCTAGATATAAACCCAAATACATTACTTCTATTTGTAAAAGTGGCTCTTGTACAAGATTATTGCAACACATTTTAATCTAATGGTAATAATTAGTTATCTAAAATTCTATTATATCTTCTATTACAAAATTCATTAATTACAATTCTAGATTTTTGTGAAGATCACTCTAGAATGTTATACTTTTTTTTAAAGAATTTTTCAAGAATATCTTTAGATTTTTCAAAAAATTATTTCAAGATCATGAGCTCAGCTAAAATCTAAACACTCATTGGGCTTAAAAATCAAGTTTAGTTTTTAAAGCACCCTCTTAAACTTGATTTTGCTAATCCATGCAAATTTTGTATCATCATGAAATATTCATGCTTGAGTGGCTTGATGAAAATATCAACAACATAGTATCAAGATTTTATATTCTCCACTTTTACCTCTTTCATAACATCTATCAATGTGCGTGTTTCAACCATTAAAATTTGAATTCTTGACTACTATTATAGCAAATTTATTATTAATATGAATTTTAGTAGCATCTTCTAGTAATAAACTTAAACTTATTAACAAATTTTCAAGCTAAATTGCATGACAAACAAATGATATTATAGCCACATACACTGCTTCACAAGTTAAATGGTGACAAAAATTGTTTCTTTAATATCTAAATGAAAATAATATCTTCAATGAAGAATAAAGCTTGTGATACCTTTATATCATCCATGTATTCAGCCCAATCATTATCACTATATCTTATAAGCTTGAAATTATTAGATGATGAATAGAGTAAATTAAAGTTAATCGTAACTTCGATATAGCATAAGATTTTCTTGGTAATATCCAAACATAAAGCCTATGATACATAAATCTTTTTCTTGCATGAATTTTTTTAGTTCAACCCATAAAGAGCCTTCCTTAGCCTTAGAACCTTGCTTTCTTTTTCTTGGCTTTGTAATTAAATAGCTATTAAATAATTTGTAGACAACTGAAAAAGACTTTCTTGTAGACAAGATCCACGACGATGATATTTGCAAAACTAAGCAATAAGATCATTTCACTATTACCTAATAAATTAAGCCAAGAATCAAAACCAAAATCAAATTTGAATTAAGTGCTCACTCAAAAAATTTTAATTTATAATATAATATATATATTAAACTAAATCAAGTTTAAAATAATTACTTTCTTAAAAAATATATCATTATCATTTATTTATTTTATTGGTTTTGTTAATTTATGTATATACACTACATTTAACTAACCATTAAAAAAAATTTAAATTAATTAAAAAGATTAAATTAGTCATAAGACTTTTGATTAGTTATGATATAATGACAATAAAATTAAAACTAAATAGTTAATCATTAAAATAAAGTGAATCATTAAATTTATTTATCATTAGAGCTAAAATAGTTATCTTGGGTTATTAAAATGTTAAGCATTAATCTAAATTTTATTTTATAATATTTAAATTTCATTAAATTTAAATTAAAATTAAGATACTTTCATTTATAATCAGTAGTTATTTGAGTTTTAGAGCAAATCTATTATTATTTGTTGGTGTTTGAAGACCTCACACCTAACCTAGAGACGAATATTAAAGATTTGGTAGTACTTCAAACACCAAATCATCGGCGTGATAGGCCTTTAACACTCATAAGTAATCCCCTGCACGGGTACAATGCCGAAATACTACCCAAATTTTGTCATATTTTGGACTAAAAATTATGACATAAATAAAATTTTAAAGCAACAAAAATAACTTAAAATAAAGTAAAAACAGAGCCACTTAAACTACACTTGAATATAATAAGTTGAATGAAAATACAAAATAAATAAAAATGTCAACACTAAACATAAGAAATGAGAATTTACAATGAACTTGTAAAGAATAAAAAGCTTGCTTTGAACACAAGTAAATCTCTCACCGTTTCCTCAAAACTTTCAAAGCCCACCTAAACTCTCATAATAACTAAGAACTCAAATGATATGAAATAAAGTACCTAGCCCTTTATAAAGATTGAAAAGAATTAATGTGGGGCTCCCATTCAATAAAAAAGAATTCAAAACGTCATCAGATCTGCAATATTTTCATACATGCAAACAAAAGTCGATATTGATTTAAACTCTGCACTCATTTTAGAGTGACGAATTCTTTAGATCAAGTGATTTAAAATATGACAAATGGCTTAAAATAAATATTTAAAGTATTATGAGGTGGTTACACGCAAAATTTTGTTATATTATAGCGCATATAAACGTTTTAAAAAATCAAATTTTGCACAAATGGAGCAACTTTCAGTCCAATCTAGATGCACTAAACTACATGAGAGAATCCAAAAGCACTAAAAATGTGTGCAAAGTATTGAGTATGAGAATTTTGTACACATTTTAAGTGCTCTCTTCAATCCAAAATTAAATGATTTCATTCCTTCCAATTTGATAATTTTATAAATTAAAAGAAATCAATTAAGTTATAAATGCATGCATGTGCCCGAATATAGAAATTCAAGGTACAATCTGCACAGGCTGAATTTGGAGACTAAATTAAAATATAAAATCAACGTTCTAATTTAAACATAGAATTTTCTAAATTACTAAAAAACGCTGCAGATGTCCTACATAATACTGGATGTTTAAATTTAGCGTCTGAGAGTATTGCGCGGGTTAAAATTTGAGCTAATTTAAAACTTTTGTATCAAGAAATTGTATAAATACTTCGAAAGATAAATAATCATTTATAGGGTTAAGAACTGACTATTGTCATTTATGTAAGACTTTTAATTATCATAACGAGAAATCTAAATTCTTAACATAAAAAAAATTATTTGCAAAATTATAGAGAATAACTATAAACTCTAACTTATAAATGTGATCCTCTATATTGTGGAGTAGAGTCGACAGGGTTTGTCATAAAAATATATTTTTATTTAATAATCATTTTAAGAACACTTATGTTCTCCAAAATTTAAAGAACTAATTTGCTGCTACTATATGCTAAGCAATTAACAATCTAATGACTAACCTTAATCGAAAGTTCTCTCTCATCAATTGGAAAGATGTAATTAACTAAGGTGTTTGTGCTTACCAAAAAGTTGGAGCCAGATCAAAAGCCCTCATAAAATGAGGGTGAAATCTCCGAGTAGTATTTTATTTTTCTACATATCAAAATCATCTATCTTTTAAAAATTTCACTCCTCACAAATCTAACACTCTCTTTCATTAAGAGGTCGGACGCAAATTTTTAGAGCCTGCAAATTTTTGACGACTCTGCTAGGGATAAATGAATATTCAAATGAATGATAAACTAAAATGATTAATGAAAAAAGATCTAATTTAATAAATAATTATACAGAGTTTAGTTTTATTGTACTGTTATTTTGTTCTATAGTATCTCTGTATTTTAAAAGTGTATGATATAATGTTAATTATTGATTGTTAATCCGTATTTTTCATTTGTGTATAATGGATTTACAAAACACTCCTTCACTTTCACTTTAGTGATGCAAACATTCGTTAACGCCATCAACACAGAAAATGTCAGAGCTACCATTCAATTTGGTAGCATGAATTTCCTAATCATCGTAGTCATCGCAGCAACAACAACTAAAACACCTGCTAGTGGTATATATATTTGAGGGCATGCTGAAAGGCCTCAATTTGCTGAAACTCTCACATGTCATGCTCACCAGCTCGTCTAGCAGCCAACCCCTGCCAAGGAAATCTCTTGAAAAAGGACTTCAATGTTCGATAGACTGGCCAGCCTAAAGCCCCTATGATGAAAAAGACTGTGATTAGGAAAACTGTATCTTTGGTGCCCCACAATGCAATTATTCTATCAGCCAAACCCTTCGTTCCAGGAAGACATGATTCGGAAGCTTCTTTTCTTGAGAAAAATTAACTATAAGATAAAGAAGAAAAAATATTGAATTGAGAGCTTAGCAAATATTATCTGAGCATATGATTGAACAACTGACGCTGCTGTCGAAAGTGAGCATTCCTATGCACATCAACTTTAACATCTAGTATGCACACCCAACGATCTACCTCAGATAAAATCCATCAAAAGTGGATACCAAAAAGAAAGAAATTGTTAATAATGCTTATAATGGTCGACACCTAAAGAATCCTCCAAAGGGTCCAGTTATCGATCAGTTTCACCTTCTCAGAAGAGAGTTGATTTCGATTGTAGTCCTCTGAGTGAAGAAATGTTTATTCCACACATTGAAACACAAATTTGGTAGAGGTGTAGATCAGAGATTCATGTATAAGAAGATGAAGATGACAAAAAAGATACTATGGAAGTAGAAGTTGTCTATATAGTGAGACATATAAATGAGTTTTCTACTCAACACCATCAGTTACATGAATTCAATGAACCTGAATTTGATGCCTATGAAAGAGAATCATCATGAAATCAAGTGAATGATGAATCTTCAGGCTTCTCTGAGGAAGAGCAAGAAGATGGTAAAAATGAAAAAGAAGTTATAAGAGTTGAAATTGTTTATGTGATTGAACCAGGCAATGATCAACCTAATACATGTTTTTACACTAAGCATCACCGCTCAACTCCAACAACTGTCCCAACAAATGTACAAGTAGAAGGATAGTCAAGCTCTTCATTTGAAAATGAGCAAGGCAGAGAATAATAAAGGAAGAAGAGGAAAAAGAAGAATCTGTATTCGTTGACATCATGTTAGAGAGCAAAAGCAAATCTGACGCCAAATGGAAGCCAAGGACAAAAACATTTTATAGCTTAGTGCCAAAATGAATGAGATGATGGTGCAAATAAATATCATGATGGATATGATATAGAAAAATATTGTAAAAAATATAGCACATGTTCTACCCAATCAATAAAGTAGTCAACAATATTACTACCAACTTTCACTAACACCTCAAGCTCCTGCACAAGTCGCACTGAAGGGAAGAGTAAAGTTAACCAACCAAACTTATCAATCATCTCCAAACAAGTGATTAGTGACTACTTGAAGTAGTATTGTTAACTACTTATTGATGAGCTTGTTGGTTAACTTCACGACTCTGAACAAGTGAAATGGTAGTAATATTATTGACTACTTATTGATTAGTGGGCAAAATAAGTGTTACATTTGCTATAATATTTTTCTACATCATATCTATCATGATATTCATTTGCGTGATCATTTCATTTATCTTGGTGTTATCCCCATCTTTAACTTTCATTTGACATTAAATTTGTTTTTGCTCTCTAACTAGTGCAATCACATCACCGAATATAAGTTATTCTTCTTTCTCTGCTTCTTTGGTTATTCGCCTCTTTGCTTTCTTCAAATGAAAAACTTGATTGTCCTCCTTATACATTTGTATTGACAGTTGTTGGCGCTAAGTAGGAATGCTGATTGTGAAAACATATATTAGACTAATCATTATCTAGTTCAACAACATAAATAGTTTCAACTCCCATAACTTTTTTCAATTTCATTTCTTCTTACTCTTCCTCAAAGAAACTTGAAGATTCACCATCCACTTATTTTTGTGAAGATTCTCCTTCATAGACAACAAATTCATATTTGCTAAATTCATGTCATTAATGGTGTTATGTAGAAAACTCATCTACATGCCTAACCATATAGACAACTTCTTCTTTCATAGTATTTTCTTTGTCAACTTTATCTTCTTGTACATGAATCTCTAATCAAAGCCTCTGAATTTCTGATTTAGCATGTCAATAAACATTTCTTCAATTGAGGGACTGTGAAATCTACTCTCTGAGGTGGTGAACTCATCGATGACATGATCCTTTAGAGAATTCTGGATATCAATTGTCATAAGCTTTATCATAGATTCCTTTCTTTTAGGTATCCACTTTTGAAAGATTTTATTTGAAGTGGATCTCAAGATGTACACACTAGATGTCGGACCTTTTCCTCTTCTAATATAATTTTTCATGAGGCTTCAGCCTCCGGGACCGTGCCCTTCCAGGACATTTTAGTTGTGAATTCTTGGACATGCCCAAGTGTCACACTGCTCAACATGCGAATTTGCTTGGCTTTGTGAATAGTCATCATAAGATATGGCGCCTCCTTGGTGAAGCTTTAACATTTTCAATCACCATTAGTCTTTAAAATTTTCTCTTGAAGCCTATCTCTTTCGTTACTTTGAGAACTTTGTGCACCCTAGAAAATAGATTTCGGATGCTTCCTTAGGGCTTGTTGAGCCCAAAAGATTACTTCACCCCACCAGTAGAGCTATATTCCTCTTTACAAATTTCACATTGTCAAAGTTGATGTGGGTAGGAATATTCACTTTCAACGATCGTGTCAGTTGTACAATCGTATGATCAAGTAACATTTGTTTAGCTCTCAATTCAGTATTTCTTCTTTTTATTTATCTTTTAAGTAATTTTTCTCTAAATAAAGAAGCTTAAATCATGTCTGAGTGAAGGGTTTGGAAAATAATTACATTGTGGTGCATTGGAGATACTATTGGCCAAATAACAATCATTTTTCATCACAAGGGCTCCAGGTTGTCCCAATCTATCAAACACTTGAGTCCTCATTCGAGAGACTTCCTTGGCAGGGGTCGGTTGCTATACGAGCTAATGCGTAAGACGCGATGGAGTTTCAGCAAATTGAGACCTTTCAACATGGCCTCAAATAGATACACCATGAGTAGGTGTTTCAATAGTTGCAGCTGTGATAACTGAGAAATCCACACTACCAAATTGAATGATAGCTATAATATTTTCTATGTTGATGATGGTATTGGCCAAATGGATGTTTGCACCACGCCCAAAATGAATAATAAAAGAAGTATTCTATAAATCTATTATACACAAATGAAAGAAGGGAGTTAGTAATCGATAATTAATATTTCACTCTACACTTTCAAAATACAGAAGTACTATAAAACAAAATAACAGTGTAATAAAAATATATTATATATAATTATTCATTAAATTAGAGTCTTTTTCATTAATTTTAATTTATTATTCATTTGAATATTCATTTATTTTTTATTTTTATTAAATATTTTGTTGCTACTATGAGCATGTATATGACTAGCTAAAGATAGAAAGAGAACCTATCAACATCAGAGTTGTTAGAAATCGTAATCAAAAATTCAAGCTCTTTGAACAAAAAAAAAAAGTATTAAGTTTGTGTAAATAAAATTTTTGAATTGCAAATGATTTTGGTATGTAAATAAATAAGACATTACTTAGAGATTTCTCCCTCATTTTATAAAGACTTTAGATATCGTTCCAAATTTTCCATAGTTGCAAGCACCTATAATTAATTATCTCTCCCCAATAAGTGAGAGAGAATATTTTATTAAAGCTAATCATTAGGTCGCTAATTGCTTAGTATATAATAGCAACAATTTGATTTTAAAATTTATGATTGATATTCATCATTTTTAACTTAAAACATATGGTTGGGGAGATGATGAAGTGCCCAATCAAGTTCAAATGGTTCCATCATCGTACCTCCACTTAATCAAAAGAGGTAGTCAACCCAACCTGAGTGAAGAATCTTTGTCAGCAGGCATGGGTTGTATTATCCATAAAGATCTTTTAAACTTGGTTTGACATTTATTTAAGGGAGTAATTTTAAGTCCATCATAACTGATAAATGGCTTTATGCCCTATTAGATATACCCTATGATTCACAACTCAAAGGATAGAAAATCATTGGAGAACATACGAGCAACAACTATAATCATAATATAGTAAAGCCTACTAGCCAAACCATGAAATCAAATGACAAGGTTGTCCTTAATATAACACTAGCTCTTTGTGAGCTTTGGTTTTCTTAAATTGCCACTCTCAACAAATAATTACGAAAAATAGAATAAATTTTTGTTTAGATTTAATTTTAAGTTTTGAGATGATTGATTTTCATTTAGATAGTTTTTATTTTTTTATTTTAAAATTTTGTAGAATATTTATAATTAATCAAGATTTGATTCTCAAATGATTTGATATTAAAGATTTGAAATTTTTGATAACAATAAACTCCTTTAGTTGAAATCTACAATCAACATGACAATCATCGAATATTTAATTGATTAAATTGAATTAGTTTTAAATATTTAAATCATGTCAACTCTATTTAATTACTAAAAGAAGATCATGTCTATTAATTGTATATAATTAATAAAATATAAAATCTTATTATGCTATAGATCCTATCAACTCTACTCATGCAAGTAGAGGATCAGAAATGTAAATAAAAACATGTGATCATATTTTATGATTTTGAAATTGATTGTTTTTTGAATCTTGAAGAACGTAGATGTTCTTAAAATGATTGTTAAATAGAAATCTATTTTTTGACAAATCTTGTCGACTCTACCTAGTATATAGAAGATCAAGTTTATAAGTTATGATTTCTAGTTATTCTCTATAATTTAATAAATTATATTTTTTATGTTAAGCATTAAGCTTTCTCATTATGACAATCAAAAGTCTTACATAAATGACAATAATCAGCTTATAATCTTGAAAATGATTACTTATATTTTAAAGTATTTATTGAATTTTCAATGTGGGAACTTTAAATCAAATCAAATTTTAACCCGCATTATCTTAGATAGTTAAATATTAAATATTCAGGCCCATATGAGTATTTTTTGTAATTTAGAAAATTTTATGTTGAAATTGGAAGATTAATTTTGCATCTTAATTTAGTCCCCAAATTTAGCTTGCACAACCTTTTCAAAATTGAGATTGTACTGAATCCTTATATTCAACACATATATTTATAACTTAAATGATTTCACTAATTGATAAAATTATCAAATATAAATATTATAATTTAGAATGAAATTAGTTTGTTTTAGATTGAAGAAGCTCTTGAAATGCACGCAACAATTTGTACACATTTTAGCGTTTCTGAATTCTCGCACGTATTTCAGCATTTAAATTTAGTGTTTTGTAATAACCAAAAATGATTTATGTATTTTCAAAATTTTTCTGTTTGAGCATAATAATAAATAATGATTATGATTTTAAAATATGATAAATTTGAGTGATATTTATTTAAAAAATTTAAAATCATTTTAATAAATCTTATTATATTAATCATTTAATTATTTTAAAAATGTATTATTATTGATATTTAATCATTCCATGTTAGCATCCATTAGCCATTATTTTTGCCATGTTATATTTTTCATATTTAAAATAGTTTTTACTTTCAATTAAGCCATTATTATTCATATAATACTTAATATTTCATATATTTATAATTTTTTTAATTTTATAACCAAATAAAATGTTTAGATTTAGAAATTCTCAATAAATAACTATATAGTAATCCTTTACACAATTTTTTTGCGATTTTTTATTCAATTTAATGCATAAATTTAAAAAGGTCGCTCAATTTTGCAAAATTTGATCATTTACACGTGCCATAATGAATAAAATTTGGCATATAATAATCTCGTAATGCATGTAAATATTTATTTAAGTCATTTGCACACATTTTAAATCACCTGATCTATCAAATTCATCACTCTAAAATGAGTAAAGTTTAAATTAATATCGCCTTATATATATATATATATATATATATATACGAAATATTACAGATCTGATGACGTTGAACAGAAATAGGGTCAAATCAAGTGAGGGTATAACATATTTTTCACATGTCATACCCCCCAAATATTTTGAATTATTTTTTAAATGAATGTCCCATATTGATTCTTTTCAATCTTTAAAATCAATATGTTAGGGACATCATTTCATATTATTTGAGTTTTTGAGCTATTATTAGAGTTTAGAGGGGGGCTTTGAATGTTTTGAGGTAAACAGAGGAGATTTACTTGCATTCAAAGTAAGCCTTTTATTTTTATAAATTTTCTATAAGTTCTCATTTCTTATGTTTAATGTTAGTATTTTTATTTATTTTGTATTTTTATTCAACTTATTGTATTTAGGTTTAGCTTAAGTGACTTGATTTTGCTTTATTTAAATCAATTTGAATACATTAAAACTTTGTTTAAGTCCTAAATTTTAGTCCAAAATTTGATAGAGTTTCGACAAGATCCCGCCACTAAAACTTACCTACCATACTTAGCATGATGGTTTGTGTTTAAAGGAACTACAATCAAGTCTTCAATACTTGTTACACCAACTTAGGCGTAGTAAAATCTTTAAACACATGCACAAATGATAGCAAATTTCCTCGCGCTATCAAACTCAGGCACATGCAAGTAGTTAATTTTGAGTTTTAGATAGCTATACCTCATAGTGATCGATGATCATGATGGCTAATTTCAATGCTACGATAATTTGTAAATGAATTTTTTTCTTTGTTTTTTTACTGTTCTTTCAGGAGAAAGGATGAGGGGTAGAGAGAAACTTCTTTATTATTCTAGAGGGAGAAAAAAAAGGTAAAATGTGTCTATTATGATTGCTTGATAGAGAAAAAGTCTTTATAATTACCCAAAATTGTACAAATCAAAAATCTTGTCTAACCACTACCTTTCTCCTTGTTCTTACCTGAAAGTCAATGTGTAATATTATAAGCTAGAAGCTCAGTGAGACAAGTAGTGTTAAAATTAATCAAATACATGATGGAAAAATAACGTGCATGTAAAGTGGAACTTTGCATAAAAGTAATAGTATGTAGAAGTATGTTTGCTTGTGTAAGAATTAAATAGTAGTAAATATATACTAATAAGTATAGGAGCTGAATAGTAATCTGTAAGGCTATGATATGTAAACACAAACTAAAATAACTATACATGTAGATAGTTGATTTCATGAAGTTTTGTTTAGTTCTAAATCAACACGTCTCATTAGAAATGTCATTTATACTTATATAAGTTTGACTCCTATAAAACATGATGGTCGTCTTCCAGCCCGTCAGCCAAAACTATTGATAAGGCAGGTCATCCCCACATCACATATCAACATCTCCCCTGAATCAATTGGTCTAATCTAATTTGAATAGCAAGAGTCAAGAACTTTAGGATTCACTATCAAACGCTCATCTCATTAGAACTATTGTCTACCCGCATAGATTAATAAAGTAATCCACCTATAATAATTTTTGACATTTTCCTGCTCATCATATGCATTATTTTTCATTAGCAATAATTGCACGATTCATTTATCAATATGCACAACAATATGATATGTCATCAAGGAATCTAATTTGATTATAATCATAGTAAATCATGCATATCTCCTTCAGGATAAAGCCTTAGGTAGGCATGAATTTTATTGTAATTAAGGAGTCTTAGTGTGTTTAGTAACAGTAGCCTGGCAAAGACAAATTTTTAAATATGGTCTATATGCACAACAATATGATATGTCATCAAGGAATCTAATTTGATTATAATCATAGTAAATCATGCATATCTCCTTCAAGATAAAGCCTAGGTAGGAATTTTATTGTAATTAAGGAGTCTTAGTAACAATGAGCAAAGATAGGTTTTAAATATGGTCTCGATAACTTTAGCTATATGACTATGTTATCACTCTTCATTTCTTGTCATTGGCATTTTTCCATCCATATGGAGATTATAAGTCCTACATACTTCTAACCCTTTTCCTTTAAAATCTTTTTGTCTAAGATATTCATTTGTTTTCCTTCCATAGTCCAAGGTCATCAGATCAACTTTAAATGACATAATTCATAGTTGCTGATAGAGTGCCTCACAGTTGGGTTGGGTTGACCACCTTACCATGCTAAATGACTCGAGCTTTGCATCTTAAGATGATAGATCCAAGAGATCAGGACTAAAGCTATTTATACTTTTCTCATGATCTCTTCTCCCATCCATTTGCCCATGAGCCCATCATACTCCTTGTTAAGTCATTGGTGGCTTAATGATCGGTGTCATGTAGACACTTTGTATATTAAATCATTATATTACTTGGTTACATTTGAGAACTAATACTTAGTATACAGATTGTCCTATTATGGCAATAACTGTTACACCATAAAACTCTCCTTGGAAAACCCAAAAAATAAAATTAGAATGATACGGTGCTTCACTTATCAAGAGTTTCTCATAGAGGTGTCTGTGAATGTAATTAACTACAGTAGATACGTCTCTTTTAAAAAAAATGGGTAACTCACAGTCCTTCATTTTCTTCCATTAATTTGATGATATACCTATGTAAATATTTATCATAAGTTCAAACCTCCCTTTTCATCTTTTATGTAAGATTTTCATCAGTAGAATATATCATCTTGTTAATATAATTTACAGCCCCAACAGTGGTGATCATAATAGTGGATAAAATGCAATTTTGACTGGCTCAATCTTTAAATCTAAAAATTAAATAGAAAAAATGAAAAGGTTATTTGTGATTTTTTTTCCAGGAGAATTGCATAGATGTCAACAAAATCATTCAAATTTACAAACCAAACACCCTACCAAAATAATGAGCCTTAGCAGAAGGAATTGGAAAATCAGAAGAAACCCTCTTACCTTGTTGCTCTACTTCAGGCACTTTGGTTGTCTGCTGATCAGAAACAGAGCAGTTGTAGAAGCCTTGATTAAGTACTTTTCTACAAATGAAAGAGTAACGGAGTATGACCTCATTGATTATTTTTTGTCCTGTTGCATTGCCACATTTCAGGAGCAGTTTCACGTGACTTGATAGTAAGCTTGCAACTTTTTTTCCTTGGGTGCTAAGTTTAGGTTGACACAAATGCGATCAAGACTAATCTTGCACTTTGATAAAAATGCTGTCAGGATACAGTGATGTGTTACTTGCATTATTGACAATAAGCTGAAAAAGAAGTATATGCTTCTCGTTATCATTCTAATTATCATCCACAATATAACATATTTGAATTGAATATGCATTTATGTACAAAGCTTTAGATGTCAGTTTTTTTCATGGTAAAAAATTTGTCTTCTGTCTTCTGATTCAAGCAATGTGCGAGCTCGCATACACACAAGTTGAGCTAATTAAATATGATTTTAACTTCAATAAAAAAAATATACTTCCACAAATGTCATCATCATCATTAACCCTAACCTAACTAGTTGGGTTTGGCTTCATAGTAACATTCAAAAAAAGCCAAATCACCCACCACCCTTAGCTCGGTGAGGCTCTATCACCCGTCCTCGATTCGATTCTCCCTCGCAGTAATACCCTTACGAAAAGAAATGCGCTCGGTTCAGCTCGCTGGATTACCATGCGCACATATCACAAAAGAATGAGGATAACACCTCGCCATAAAAAAAAAAAAAAAGTCAAATCGTACTGCCTATGCTCTGAGTACAATCCACTAACACTTTGTTGGAGGGCAGCCATGACATAGAATTTCATTAAATGGCAAACCTTGGACAACATGATTTCCATGGAAGATATTCATGCCAACAAGTGGTGCCGTAGATAATGCAACTACGGATTTATCGCCAAACAATCACCATAAAGAAAGTGGAATAGCTTTAATTTAAACTAATTTAATTTTAATACAGATGAACTGTTGAATACTTTTTTGTGCATATATAATCATTTTGGTCAGTTTAATCAAATCAACATGTAAATTTGAATTAGATTTAGTAAATTGTCAATCTAAAAATCAACTTGGCACATACCAAGGATGAAGTGGTCCAAAACCATAAGTCTCCTAATGTTAATCTCATTAAGTTACCCAATACTCTACCAATCTCTAGAGTTTAGTATTCTGAATCATCATGTAAAATTGAATTGGATTTAGTAAATCGCCAATCTAGAAATCAACTTGGTATATACCAAGGATGAAGTGGTTCAAAAGCACAAGTCTTCTAATGTTAATCTCATTAAGTTACTCAATACTCAAACCAATCTCTAGAGTTTAGTATTATACAAGTCACCAACTCACCGCTAACTTTCCCAATATTATTAATTACCCAACCAAGAGTATTATTTGTAAATCCAATTAACTTGCCAGGAGAATTCATCTCACATAACACATTGAGAGAACTCATCATCAATTTGAAACTAACTAGAACTCCTCCTCCTCTCCCTCTCTCTCTCTCTCTCTCTCTCTCTCTCTCTCTCTAGCACAAACAAGCTCTTACATTTTGAATTCTTCGAATAATCATTTCAAATTTAAATCACAAATATGGAAGCGTGTAATATCAATTTTGAACATAAGTCTAAAGTAACTAATAAAATCAAATTATATATACCCCAAAAAATCCTTACAGTCTCTCAAAATTATACACCAAAATTGTACAAGTCAAAAGGTTTATCTATGCACTACCCTCCTCCTTATTCTTGCCTGAAAATCAATGTATAATATTATAAGCTAAGGACCTAGTGAAATAAATAATACTAAAATAAATCCAATACATGACAGAAGAAATAACGTGCAATATAAAGTTGAACTTACAAGAGAGTAACAGAAAGTAAAGACATGCTTGCATGTGTAAAAACTAAATAGTAATAAGGGTATGCCTATACGTATAGGAACTGAATAGTAATCTGTAAAGATATAAAATGTAAATAGTAAATAGCTAAAATAAATATACATGTAGGCAAATGATTTTATGAAAGTTTGTTCGGCTTTAAATCAAATTGTCTTATTCGCAATAACATTTATATTTATATAGGTTTAACTCCTATAAAACATAAAGGTAGTCACCTCAATCAAACTGTTGAAGTCGTCAGATCACACTTGATACCAACTATACCCTGACACCATTTGGTCTAATCCAACTACATGCTAAGAGTTGGGAATTATAAATTATATATTCTGAATTCTTTACGAACATAACAAATCAAGGAAATCCATGCAAAGGGTTTGGTCAGTCATGTTGGCTGAGAAAGAACTATACAATAGCTCCGAGCATATTTTTTTGGCTGAAGTTACCAAATTTGTTGAAAGTTGTCTGAACTTGCAAGGAAACTCTATAAAACATTTGGTTACGCATTCCTTATGACTGACTCCATTTGAGAGGACCTTAGTCACGATTTTATTTTGGCTTTGCCATGCACCAAGCGAAGGACTGACTCTACTATGGTTATTCATGCCAATTTGAACTCAAAAAATAATCTTATTTGCTGTACTTAAATAATTACACCTATATTTTAACCATTTTTGAGTTGATCTATGTAATTTTGCATGTCGATTTTAGTGCTCAAAATATTTTTAGTTGCTAGAATTAAATTCCAGCACTCATGTTATATCAACTTTTAGTCAACTTAAGGGTTTTGAATGTCTACTTGAGTGGACAAAATATTTTTATTTGCTGAGACAAAGTTCTAACACTCATATTTTATTTATTTCAAGTCATTTTAAGTGGTCTTACATAAAGATTTCAACTTATTAAGTAATTTTATTTTATTGAAATTGAATTCCAGTACTCCTTGCCTATTTTTATGTGGTCTCCCATACTAATGCAAGTAAAAAAAAAATTTAATTTCATCTACCTTGGTCCGGGAACTTATTCTTTCTCATGGGGTCATCTCAAATGTTTTGTATGTCAATTTGAAGAGGGAAAAGCTCAAATTTATAGAAATAAAATATTGAAGTAATGCATCATGTACATTGCATTGGATTTCTATGTGATAATTTGCAAGGTAAACTCAGCAAAAATTTTACAATTGCTTGCTTCATAATTGTCATAAATTTTGTTAGATTGAGTGAAACATGGCATTATATTATGACACCTTGCACCATGATTTTCACTATATAATACTTTACCTTGCACGGTCCATGTCTTGATTATGGTTTAACAAATATTATATTCTTTTTGGGTCTTAAGTAAGACCACTCATGCATTAAGTCTCATTGGTTGCATTCCTAATTAAATTATGCTTTGTAGTGCTTTTGATCATTCTCATGATGGACACACACTCCACTATGATTTTTACTTTCCCACCTATGAAATAATATTAAAACAATTATAGCTTCAAAACCTTTTATTGAGGTAACCTTAAAATAGTCTAAGATTGGCCCTACCTTTTGAGCAAGACCTATAAGTTTTTAAAATATTATAAAAATACCTCCTCTCATCACCTTATTGATCTTATAAATCATAAAATTCTCTAAATTAAGATCTCTCATTTAGACTTAATGAGTAGTCTACCTATCTGTTTGTCAGTCACTTTAAGCAAACTATTGCCCGTCAATCTAATGACCTAGGATAATTCTAATTTGAGTAGGTGTTCATCTAATGGATTACCCCAAGCTATTTATATGATTTTAAGTAACTCAATGACTTCCCTACTTATCTTTAATTTAAATGTTCATAAGATTGCTAGTAATTCTAAATCCAAAATTTTTCCCCTTAGATATCTGGAGTGGACTAGTGACTTCCTCTTAGATTGGTCTAATGATCTTAAGCAATGTTGTAGATGTCTTACCCCAACATATGTTAAACATATTAGTGGTTTTTTTTATATGACATTTAGGGTTGTAAATGATTCGAGTCAAGCGGAATGGTACATTAATCAAGCTCATTCATTTATGTTTTATCTACTTCAAGTATAAAAATTTTGTTTTAAACTTAATTATTAATTTTCTTATCAAGTTTAAGTTAAAATCGAGCTTTAATCAAGCCTAACTAATTATGTGTTTAATGCTAGAGTTTAACAAAAATTAAAATAATTTATTAAGTGCTATTTAAACTATCTACTGAAGTTTAAATTATAGAAAAATGATACAATGGTATGAAATAAGTCATCAAATAGAAAAATTAAGCTATTATTAATTATAATTTTAATGTATGTTATTGAACTACTTCTTAAAAAATAAACATGCATATTCATGAACATTAATAAACAAGCAAGTCAATATTCAAACTTGTTCAATCATATGACAAGCTTTTAGAATTTTGTTCAAAGTTATTCATTTATGAAATAAATAAATATAAATGAGTTTATATAAAGAAGAACGAGTGTGTGTGTTCTCTTACATCTCTAATGATACTAAATGTTCTAGTGGAATGGTGACCACCCTCCAAATCTTTTCAGATTTTCCTAGATAACTAAATGTTCTAGTGAAAGCAATCCAAGCCTTGGGACCGGCCAATAATCCCATGCAATTAAATTTAATTTAATGAATAGCTTGTCATATTCTCATTTCTAGTCGTAGACCCTATTCTATTGTCTTAAAACTTTTCTAAACCTAACCCTAATATTGGCTTGGATAGCTATATCATTGCTTTGTCTTCAAAAACTAAGCCTTGGCTAGAAAAGAAAAAATGTATAGTTTTGTGAAGAATCTTGTGTGTTCTCTCTTGAAAAAATTCTCCACTGTTTTTCCAAATAATCTTCACAAGTTGTTGCATGCAAGGAAAAAAAATCTTCCAAAGAGTTGAGGTATTCTTATTTCAAACTTTTAATCCTTGAGTAAGATCAATTTCCTACAAGATTCCCCTTTGGAGTTTTGATTTGAATGATTAATGATCCTTCATGCACTTAATTATCAAGTGATCTCATCCTAGTTTAAAATATTTAATCATTTGATTTCTCTTAGATCAATTATTCTCTTTTAAGTTTCCTTAGAATCCTTAAGCATTTTATGAGTTAGTTTTGGTGATATAAAAAATGGACTTAAAGTAAATTGTTTGTTTTCTTCTTCTTTTTCCCCCTCTCTTGATAATTTTTTTTGCACACTTCATTAACATAAAATTTCATTAATTGTAATTTTTGTGTGTGAAAGGTTATATTTATTTCAATTAAATTTAAATATTAATTAAAGTAATTTTCAAAATAAAAACTTTAGCAAAATATTATTATTGTTTGATTAAATTTATTTTGTTCAAACTTTGTATTTTCCAAGTGTATATCTATTGATTATTGTTATCACCTAAATTGAAAACTCATCACATCATTTAACATATTTATATCATATTTGTGCAAGATTATGTTTGTTAGTTTAATTGAAAAATCCTTAATTTGTTAAAAAATTTATTTCTCTATAAAAATATTTTGTGTGATTAAATTTAAATTAATCTAAGTGTATTTGAAATTGTATTGATCAATTATAGCATTTTAGGACTTGATTTTTATTGAAATAAAACCATAATTTTGCGGAATTTTTTTTTATTTTTTTTATTTTTATTTTTTACTGGAATTATTGATATCTATGTAAAAT
The DNA here is from genome assembly GCA_021442155.1 of Cymbidium sinense. NCBI lineage: Eukaryota > Viridiplantae > Streptophyta > Magnoliopsida > Asparagales > Orchidaceae > Cymbidium > Cymbidium sinense. The sequence continues at coordinate 94,159,265 of CM038219.1, forward strand.
AAATTGTTGTGTTAAAATTTAATTCATAATAAGTGTATTTGAAGTTATATTAATTAATAATTATATTCTAACCTTTGATTCTTACTGAAATAATTTTATATTCTTGCTTGAATTAAATTATTTTTGATGAAATATTTTAATTTGAAGGAATATAATTTTGGTTGATAAAATTCATAGTACTTGTATTGCATTATTAAAATTGGTCATTACCATATCCAAATAAATTTTTGTAATTGCTGAAATTTAATTTTGAACATTATAAAAATTTGATTATATATTTGAAAAATATTTTTATATTGATTGATCATTTGCATAAAGACATACATATTGTAAGATTCATTTTAAAAAAGTTAGATTGTCTTTTTTTATAAAAGTTGGTGAGCTACTTATTTGTTAAAATTCTTGCAAATCTTTGTAATTGTAAGATGATCAAATTGTATCGTAAGATCACCACATTGTGTGGGTAATTGTTATAAGTTTATATTTTTTGTTGTCAAAATTATAAAAAGTTTGTATTTCTTTATTGGTTCAAATTTTGTTGTTGGAATTGTACTCTCCCCATTGTGGGATAGTACACTATTATACTAGCCCTTTTGTAAGAGAAAACAGTGTTGTATTTTATTATTTTTATTTTTTTTGAACAGTAGAATTCAAACTAGGGTGGCTAGGAGACCATTTTAGAGTTTGATCAAATCATGTAAAACTTGATTGTCGGTTATCTCTTTTTTACTTTCCTGCATTTGTGTGATTACTCTATTGTATTTAAACTAATTTTTTTATCAAATTAAAGCTTAAGTTTTAACTAATAATATTATTAAAATAACTAATTCACTCATCCTCTTAGGTGTCATAATCACTCCATAATTTATAATTTTTTTTATCCCTTTATAAGTGATTTCACAAGATGAAATATTTTTCTGCATTTAAATTTCAGAATTTTTAAGCTTAGGTTTCTTATACACAACTAAGGTAAGTACCATCATGACAATATCATGTGATTATTCTAATCATTTCCTACATAAAGTTATGAAGTATGAGTCTTCCTATCTATTAGCTTAAGACTAGATTTGTGTCATCTTATACTTATAAGTCTGTGAGGTCCCCTTAGATGATACCACTCATGGTTATTAAAAAGAATCATTTCAACTAAATTTGATAAATTTCTCTTTTTTTAATTAAGCAGACTAGGAGCTACGTTTATCCAAAATGATGAAAACCATGACATATTTATCAAGGCCATATTCTTACCCCTTAAATCATCTAGTTAGTCCTTTTATCATTTGGTTAAGCCTTCCTCTTTTTTATGTTAGTTCTCTTATCTTTTAAGTTAATTTTTTCCTTCTCTCATAAATAAGTTTTCTTATCTCCTTAGGTTAATCATATTCCAATCCCTTAGGTTAGTTTTCTTATTGCTAGGAGTAGTTCCCCTCACCTCTAAAGAAGAACTCCTTTCCATTATGTTTACCTCTTAAGTTCATGAAGTTTTCTTAAAATATGTAACAAATGTTTAATAATAAAGATCTTTATGATCGAGTTAGGTAGAGTACTTTCTTGCATAAATTGGACTAGGAAATTGATAGCCCAAAATGGAGTCATAAGATCTTGTCTGAGGCCATTCTCCTAAACTCTTAGATTAGGTTGTTTATCTTTTCACCCTATTTCTCAAAAATTTCTTCATAATTATGAGAACTCTTCTTTCCCATTAGCATTAGCGATCATAATAATATTGAATTTAATGTTGCATTTCATGATGTAAGTTCAACTTCTTTCCTTGACCTTTAGGTGCACTAATTATTTTTTATTGACTCTGCATGATTTTAATAACCTATAAAGCCTTCGGATTTTTTATAATTATCCATCCCACCTCTTTATCTTTCTTTGTATTTAGCACAAGAAAATTCTTTAATCAAAAGTATTTTGGGTCATCCTAAGATGTATTTAACCTAAAGAGCTTACTCATTTGGGAAACCATGACCTCCTTCAATTATAAAAAACTAAACTTTGAATCTTTGATTCTTTCAAAGGAAGATCTTTATTATGCTAATCTACCTTCATTGATTATTGTCAATCTATAGAGCGCATTTTCCTATGACTAGTTCTTCATTACTATTGGAGAAGAATTTCAACTTGAGAGTTCACAAGAGGCACATTTGATCAGCATTGGCAAAATGTAGCACATTTTTAAGCTCTACACTTCCACTCATATACAACCTCTTAATTAATTTGTTTTCATTATATTAATAGGAAGAGAATCATTTAAAAGAGAGAATGATGTAATTTGGCTATAAACCATAGTGAAGGTTAGGAAAGATTTAGAGATAATTATGTTGACTGTTATCAATAGGAGATTGCCTTTTCCTTCCACCTTCAAAAGCCCTCCCTTATTTCAACAAAAAATGAGAAAGTTGGAAATTTTGATATCGAGGATCTTCATAAAGTATTTCCTTAATTGATTGAAAATAGGAGATCCATTTATTCAAAATGAATAGTTTTCAATTAACAAGGAGCCACAATTCCAGACAAACTCAATAGCTCTCAAGAGAAAAAAATTTAAAGAAAAATAAATATTTATCAAGAGTATGTAGGTTACCCACTTTATGCTCTATAAGCATCAATTCCTTGTCTTTTTTGTATGCTTAGAGATGATCTACAATGATTGATACCTCTTCTTTATAATTGGTAATAAAATATAGAGAAAAATATTTCTATTTTTATTATGTGAGTTGAGGAGATCTCTCTAGTTGGGGTTATTTCTTAAAGGTATGGAGTTGTGCCATGCACATGAGATCGCCCATCATAAAGGCTAGAGCTTGAAGTAAGAATATAGATGAATGAGGTAAAGAGATGTGGAGAGAAGAAGAAAGGAATTTAAATATATGATATAAGTAGAAATATAAGAGAGGGGGAGGTCAAGTCAAGATGGATGATCTCCCTAGCAAACAAGGCCTTATGATTATGGGTGTGAGGTTGGATTTGAGGTTTGCAAGGCAGATTAATTAAGTCTGCAAATCTGAAAGGTGAAAACAATAGTGAGATGGAAGAATGCCATATTAGGATACATAAGGCAAGGAAGCATAGAAATCCTAACAATGAACTTCAAAAATTTTATGGCCTTCTATGATTATTGTTTATCTTTGTTGTTTATTATAAACAATTATTTTACTTATTTTTTGGATTTCTTTCTTTATTTGATGTTATTGCAAAATCTTATGGCCCATATCTTTTTGCTTTGATCATAGATGTTCATACTAGACATTTGCAAGTGGATACACCTTCATGTATGCTTTTTGCTGATGAAATTCTTCTTGTTGATAAGACTAAAGAGGAAGCTCAAGAGAAGCATAAATTATGAAGGTCAACCTTAGAGTCTAAAGGCCTTCGCTTGAGTAGATAAAAAATTGAAGACATGAAGTGTACTTTTAGTAGTAGAAAATCTAGTGGTGGGGTTGTGACAATGGGAGATCAAGTTATTAAAATGAGTGAACGTTTTAGATATCTTGAGTTTATTGTTCAAAGTGATGGTGAAATTGATGGGGATATTATTAATAAAATTCAAGTTAGATGGTTGAAGTGGAGGAATGTATTGGGCTTGTTTGTACCACTTAGACTTTAGGAAAAATTTTATTAAATGGTGGTGAGACTTATAATATTTTATGGTGCATAATGTTGGCTAGTAAAAGAGAAGCATAATATTAAGTTAAGTGTTGCAGAGATGAGGATGCTCAAGTAGATGAGTTGCTTTACACTTAGAGACAATATACGAAATGAATATATACGTGAAAAGGTTTGAGTAGCTCCAATGGTAGATACGATTTGAGAGAGTTGCCTTAGATGGTTTGTTCACATAAAAGATCGGTTGGAGTAGATGGATTAGATTCAACCATTGTTAAGAAAGTTAGAGGTAAGCCTAAATAAATTAGTTTTGACGTATAAAAATGGCCTTATTTTATGAGAATTATATGACAATTTGACACTTAATACAACATAATGTAGAAGGATTCATCGTTCTCATCATCTGAAAGGCTGCAAGAGCCACCAATTCCTCTTCTCCTTGACACGCCACAAGTCCCACGCCTTCTTCAGCGAGCTCCATCCCACAGCTGCACTACAACATCTACGTCGAACCCATCACGCCGCCATCTCGGTTCTTCGGGTGGACGACCTCTATCTCGTTGATTCTTCCACCTGTCTGTAACCCCAGGTATCACACACCCGATCAGTCGCGACATTGCCCCAGACCAAAAACTCTAGGCTCGCAAAACTGCATTTCCTATCGCAGATCAACAACCCCATATTCTCGCGATCCGCGAACTCCTCTGCTAATCGCGAACACCGAACTCCCCATTTAACTCCTTAGATTGTGAACTCTTAACGCACGCTGTCTCTCTCATCGTTGCCTATATCGCCAAACTTCGTTCCTCATGGCAGCATTGAAAGAAGAAGACATGATAGAATGCCCATTTATACTCAGGCCTCATTTGACTGTGTTTGCACTGTATTACATTTTTTTTTTAAAAATGCCGTTAATGAATTATAAAATTTATTAGATTTTTTTAGCACTTTTTTTATAAAAATTTGATTTTTACTCCATTTAAACCAACATTTTTATATTATGTTTTAAGACAAATTCTTTAAAAAAAATAAAAATAAATAAGTTTTTAAAGAGTGAAAGTTCATCCAAACGAATCCTTAGTTATTAAAAAGGCCAACTAGTCGAATCATGGTCTAATCAAATATTTAGCAGCACCACAAGTTAAAATGCCTAACAAAAATACATTAGGATTTTAAAATAGGACTCAAATAATTATAATCATTTATAATGTTACCCATACTATAATAGTCTATTTAAATAGTATTTAATTATGAAATAAGCTAAAAGATAAATTATCAAAAAGATGAAAAATGAAGAACATCATAGGAAAAAATTTTAAAGATTTTGTTTAGGTATTAATTTAAAAATTGAACCCTTCTAAAGTTTTTTACAGCCATCATTGATTAAGTTTTTTGTAGTTCAAATAATTCTTGAATGGATAATTTATGCCAATGTGTTCACGAGATTATGAGTTATTTGTAGACCTCCATGAGACTGTGGTGAAAATAATATTATTTTTATGATAATAAATATATCATTAGATACATTAATATTATATTTAAGTTACTTCATAAGTAGGGGTGTGCATTATTTGGTTTTAACCAAAAAAATCAAACCGAACCAAAGTTTTTGAGTTTGGTTTGGTTTTGAACTTAGTAATTTGGATTTGGATTTTAATTAATGAAAACTTTATTTTTTGGTTTTTGAATCGGTTTGTTAAATAAAATTTTGGATGGAATCAAATAAACCAAAGTAATTATATATAATACAGTATTATTAATTTATGTATAATAGGTTTATCTATTATACACTTATTTTTATTTATTTTTTGAATACTTAGTAAGTACTTTTTTGAAGGATTATTATCCAATTTTCTAAAATATTTTGGTCTCATAATATGATAATATGATTCCATCAACTTCTAAGTTCAAAACATCATTCAGGTAAGTAAAAATTAGTTTTAAATATTTTTTTAGCTCATGAAATAGTTAATTGCATTTTTTATTATATTTATATTATTTTGCTTATTGTTTATTCATTATACAATAAAAAATTATGCAAATAATTTTTAAATATAGCCGACTTCAATTTATCCAAAACCAAACCAAAATAATCGAACCAAATTATTATTCGGTTTGTTTGGTTTTGCATTTTATTTGGTCAGTTTAGTTCAATAGTTTTAGGAATCCAAAATCAATCAGTTTTAAAAATTTATCATCCAATACATCCAAATCAACAAACGCACACCCCTATTCATAAGTGAGATTTTTTGTGGATTGAAGTGTATGACTTAATATCTATTGATGGCATATTTAATTGATCAAGGAATGTTAGGTTAGGAATTAAGATAGATAGAAGATAAAAAAAAAGTGATATATAGTTTATTGGAGTAATTAAAAAGTTAGTCTTGTAATTGGTAAATGATTGGTTTCTTTGACATAAACATTTATAAGGAAAATAAATTTAACTTAAATGTATTTTAGAAATTGCAGACTTATTTTAGTAATGTATATATTATGTAAATTAGTTAAGTTAATTTTAGTATAACTTTTTAAGTTTATTTGATAAATAACTTTTTTTTTTCGAATCATGGTTTTGTCATAGTTAAAATAAAATTATTCATAATTATTTATATGACCAAATCATAGATTTGTGGCAATATATTAATTTTTAAAGCATTGTCTAAGTAAGTTTTTAGTAAGAATAAATTAGTTAAATTTTTTAAATTTTTTATGCATATATAAAGAAAATAAGGTTATCTTATTTATTATAGTTAAAAATACCATAAAATAAAATTTTAGAAATTAAATAAAATTGCTCTAATAAAGAAAGTAATATTTATGTTGGATATATATATATATATATATATATATATATATATATATATATATATATATATATATATATATATATATATATATATTGCAAAAAATTTTTTTGGTTTGGGCAAAAGCTATATACTATTAATTATATGATCAAAAGAGAAAATAAACTATAAATATTGAATAAGACATGATATGACACATTTCTAAAAAAAAGTAATCTCATATTTATCATTTGGATATTTTAAATATAAATGATATATTATGGTTCAAAAAATAACTAAAATTTTGTATAGTAAAGTTGATGTTGAACTTGTCCTTGGATATTAAGATATTAGTAGATTTGTAATATTTTAAATAAGACATCACAAAAGAATCAATACACGTTAATTTTTTTATTATGTTTTTAAGTTAACCAATTAGAAATGAGATTGAAGAAGATAATATAAAATTATTAAAAAAATAATTTAGAAGATAATATAAAATCAATTTTCTTGGATTGATTTGTGGAACATGTCATTAAACCACAAATTAATTTATAATATAAACTACATGGGCATTTAAGAATAAGTCAGATGACACAAAATGTATTTTGGATAAAAAATAAGGTTGTTTTAGACACATAAGGGTATTTACATATAAAAATAATATATTTATCAAATCTTTTAAACTCATAGCAAGACTAAGCTAAGTTCATTAATTGCTCCTTAAGCTTGCTATAAAGGGTTTAAATTGTTTCAAAATAATGTTAAAATGAACTCATTAATTTGTTCATTGAATTAGATGTCATTATAGATTGATCATTATGATTTAAATGCATTGAATTTATAGATCATGCTTATAAATTGAAGAATACTATATAAGAATCAATATAAGGCAATATAGCAAGGTATAAAAGAGTGAGTACTTTATTATTGATATAGGCTTTAAAAGGCGAAGCTTTGAAAGACTCTCTTGTATAAAGATTGAAGATATTGGATCATACTATCTTGAATAGTAAAAATTATCATAGCTTTTCTATATAATGAAAGAATCAATGGATAGTAGTAAAAAACTGTTTAGAGATTTTTCATTTAACTACATAAGGTGTCAATTTATTAAGACTTTATTTTCCATGGGAAGAAACCCCCATGATTAATTACTTCCAAAGTGCTATACTCAAAGGATACTCTTACTTAAGAACATTTGTTTCTATTTTTTTGAATTCGATTTGATAGGGTTTAATAGTTATCAAATTTATGAAGAATAGTTCAAGTACGCAATCAATACATATTGAATCTATAATGAGGTATAATAGTAAAATAATTTGATGATATTGGCATGATAATATAGTAATATAGGATTAATAATCTAGGAAGAATGAATTTCACATTGATAAAGAGGGAGTACTTGATGTCAACCCCTAAAAAAGACTAAAAAATTAGCTCAACAAAGAGACTACTAAGTGACTATGCTTATATTCCCTTAAGCAAAAAAAGTGAAAATGCCTAAAATTGTAAGAAAGGACCTAAAGTTTAGAGGCACCCTCCTAAATGCTTTCTCAATGATAGGATATACCATATTGATGTAGACCTTTTAATCCCCCTATATGGATTCAAAATCATGCAGTCGAGCCTCAATGAAAAAAAACAAACTAATAAAAAAAGTAAGTTGGATCTTATGGTTTTCTACAAATGTAAGATAGCTCACATGAATGTGAGTATCTACTTTGAAATATAAAAATTTTAAAAATTTTAGATTTATATGCTAGTGCAATATGAGTGTATTAATTAGACTCTACTAATTGAATACAAATATTTATAAATTGGTTATGCATAGCAAAATTTTACCTTATGTTTTTATTATAGTTATAAATGGATGAAAATATTCATTTTAAAATTTTTTTTCTTAGTAGAATATAAGGTCAAAGGCCAAAAGTTTAGTAAAATAAATTGATATATTTTAACATTTAAATCATTTTCTAATGTCTAACTCCTATGTCTACAAAGAAAATAAAAGAGCTTGCATAAATGTCATAAATGTTGAAAATCTCTAATTTATTACTAAAAACATGTTAAAAGGAACAACATGAGCATTGAAATTGAATTGATTTAAACAAGCAATAAATCTCATCCACTCAATCTATTCTACTTTCTAAGGATTTATTTCTAAAATAATTTTTATATGTATTATATTATTATTAGCCTATTATATCTATGCCAATTTTTAAACATATTGTTATTTAAAACTATAAAATGTATTATAAATCCCAAAAGAATATTACATGTGTAGTAATAATATAAGCTTGGAAACATTAATAATTGTTAACATATTAATAGTAGAGGGTGAACAACCTAGCATAAAACACTTATGGTAAGTTGGATTAGAGAACTTGTGATGTTTGTAAGTGATGTCTCAAAATAATATTGGATGGTTTAGCCTAATCATTATTAGAAGAAGATTTATGACTCTTAAATAACTCATTAGAATAATAAGCAATAGATTTTTCCATTAACTCATTAAGAATGAGAGTATGCTTCATGCTCTCATTAGATTATAGAGTAGTATGTTATAACCATTAAGTTCTTAGAGTGAATAAGAAAATATAAAGTTTTTTTCTTAACAACCTAAGTTAATTACTTGGATCAACCTCTAATTGTTTAGAAAAATTACTTTCAATAAGCTTAAGGCCGTCTAAAAGGTTGCCATGCTTCCCTATTACTTTTTAAGATGAGAAACAAAGAAATAAAGGTTATTATGTGAAGGCCTTTATAGTATTAAAAAGGATATCTAGAACACACACTCTAAAGGAAAAAAAGAAGGTGTTGTAAACAAAGTGATGTATTATGGTTCTTTGATTCTAATGTATTAATATTTTTTGCAGATCTTATTATCTAAAACGACCAAGGAAATTAGGAAGGAGGATGTCGATGACTCTTAGAGTTGATAATGCTAAAACTAAGAGAATTTAAGGACTTTTGACAAGCCTATTTCTTTCTTTTTTATTAAATTCTTATCATTACATTTTATCATTTTGGGACCATTATACTTTTTAAGTGAGTCATTCGTGATTCAATAATTTTATCACATGAACTTTCCATGTAGAGAGATGGCATTTTATTTAGTCAAAATAATTCACCTATTGTCTTGTGGATTATTTTATCATAACATAGACCATTCTATAATAATAAATTATAATTCTTTTGATAATTAACCCACATAAATCAAAATAAAGGTTTATTTTATTTATTGAGAGTTTTTTTAGAGGTGTCTATGGTGATTGAAATGGGATGATATCATAGATAGATTCTTGAAAATTGAATATGAACATCAAAGGTTATTTTGAAAGATAGACATATTATTTTATGATATATTCAACCACTTAATAAGGACTCTAAAATGATGGGTTAGCATGAGATTTTTTTCTACCTTACATTATTAAGATAAGGTTTATTTTACTTTTTGCAAGTTTCTTATAATGGCAAGCCCCCATAATTAATTACATCTTAGAAGATGTGAATCTTCTAAGAAAACTCTTGATTAATTTTTATAAATTTTAAATTTTGAATCAAGGATTGCTAAATTTTGAAAATTAATAAGGATAACTTAATTAAAAATAGCTTTTTTTGGATTCCAAAATTAGATAAGTAGGATGAGCATAGATATTGTGTAGCTAGTAAGTACTTCAACCTATTTTATGGTTAAGATTTATATTTATTTTAAGCTGGCATATTATTAGAATGTTAGAGCTTATATCCTCACAACATAAGATGAATGCTTAAGAGGGGAGGCTTATACCCATAGCAAAGAAGAAACGTAATCTTAGATCCTAAACTAAAAGTGCTTCTACACATGCTAGAAGCTCGACCTAATTAAATGAGAAAAGATTGAGACATATTCGCTTACTCTTAGTAAGGAGTATGAACTTATCATGACTATTTAAAACTTATTGTCTATCTATATGAGTTGCTAACTAAACATCTCCTTTGTTTTAATTCTATGTGGCCGGTTTTATAAAATGCAAAATAGTTAGGTTATTATTATTAAGAAAAAAAATCTAAAAATCTAAACACGCTCCCTAAACTTTAAGATCATGATTGATATAAAAATGCTTCTAACTAATATAATAATTTCAGACTTTAAATATATTTAAACACTAAATTTATTTGACAAAGCTTGGGCAAGCAATTATGTCTACATGCATGTAATTGGAAAGTAGTTATGAGCTGAATCATAATGGAAGGTCCCCAAGAAGGTGATTATCCTCATTGGATAGATGTCCCTTATTTGTAATCAATGAAGGACCCAATTTAAGGGGAATGGAGAATATACAACATGGTTTATTAATTCTAGGGGTTTCTATTTTCTTTTAATGTTTATGGCTAAGGCTTTGATTAGGTAAGTTATGAGTTACATTATTTTCGCTTGAGTAGATTAATTTTAATTAAATAAAAAGTATTTTTTTTCCAAGAGCCTAATGAGGAGTCCAAATAGACAAACAACAAACATTAAATAGAAAAAAACTTAGGAAAAAGTATGTCATTTATAATGTGCAATTTAAAGTAAATAAATATCAAAAAAACAAAAATAATATACTAAAAGGTTGATGCAATGGGTTCCACTATAGACATTGAAAAAAGAAAAAAATGGAAAGCTCTTACTCTTACTGACTAACCTAAGAATTAAGTAGAGAGTGATAGGGATCTTCTTATCTTTGTCTCCATGATGTGAATGTTTTGGCTTCATAAGGCTTCTAAGTCTATGTCTTCTAGTCATTGCTCATCCTAAACCTCATCGCTATCCCAATTCTAGCTGTAACTTACATTTTAAAATTTTAAAATAAATTTCTAACTAAAATTATAAATTAGGGATTAACTAAAACACACATACATACAAATAGTTACATTTCACATAATGGGCTTGGCATCACTAGGTACCAAGCTCATCCATCCTAATGGGTTATTCTTAGAGGCCTGAGTAAGTAGCACCTACAAGCAAGTTTGTTAGTTTTAATTTTATTATATTAGCTCTTTTGATAAACAACCCCCTACACAAAATAACATTAGTCAAATAAGTAGTGCCCTAACATCTAGTCTACAAGTATACTTCAATAACATCCAATCTGAAATATTATATCACAAAATAAGAAAATCAATACACCACATCAAAGCACCGACATAGCCTATGTCTAGAATCAGTGACCTATCAACCTAATATGTGTACAAAAGTTGGTGTGGTGAGTCAAAGCTAGGCATTAATATTTAAATTATAGCCTAAGAATAAAGTTCAATTTATTATCATTGGGTGATTCTAATTTAAATAAATAATAACTTAAAGATATATTTTAAATTATAATTTATTTTAGGTTTGAGTTTACTATTTGAATGACTGTGATGAATAATAGGCTACTATGGTGGTGGGCTTACTCCTTTCTACACCCTACTCCTAAAAGAGTCTAGACAAAATGAGTTTTATAAATTTTAAATAATTTAATTAATGACATTGAATTTTAACTAAGTTTTAAGTTAAGACTCATTTAAGTCTAAATAATTTTATGATATTGTGAAATATATCTTAAAACTATGGAAATATCTTAGAGACAGCTTCATGAAATTTTGTTTGATTTCAAAGTATTAAGTTTAATATTATTTGTTTATTCAATTGAGAAATAAAAATATTTTGGATCAATTTGAATCAATTTGAATTTTCTTTAATTAATATATAGCTATATAATCTAAATAATATTTATAATAAAATAAAACTCATAAAATTATGAAACATTATAAAAGTATTAGAAATGTTGTCCTAACACTCATTTAAAAATCTCATGCCATTTAGAGCTTAATTGATCTTTTATGATTTATTTAATTTAATTATATATTTAAACAATATAAAATATTTTAATATTCAAAATAGGTGGATTTTAATTTTCTTATCCTATCATTTGATATAAGTTTACAATTAAAATTTGTATTGACTGTTCTTATTTTATTTATTATAAAATTTCTAAGTCTAATGATAATTAATGAATTTTTAATATTAAAATAAATACATAAAGATTAATTTGAAATTAAGTTTAATTGACTTAATCAACTGTAAACCCCATGGGATTATATTCTAAGGTCAATGGGAGCTGAATAACATCACATAACGATTTGGGAAATTTTAGAATTATTTAATATGTAATAATTAATTAATGTAATTAATTATTTCTTATAAAAATAAATAATATTTAAATAATTTATTAAATATATAAAAATTCTTCCTCTAATTAAGGACATCAAGAAGGATAATTAGAATGACTTACAAGTTAATTTATATAATTTTTTTAATTTTAGATACCATTTAAATAATTATTTATAAATATAATTTTAAAATATATCATTTTACATAAAAATGTTTAGAAGATTCATCTAAGGGTTTTCACTAATCCTAAGGTTAATCAATAAATTATTTTAGCTTAGCTTAAGTCATTTATAAAATTTCTAATTTAATGAATTAATTAAGTAAACATATAATTAGGCCTAAGTAAGGTGTCTAGTGTAATTAAAAATGATCAAATATGTTTGACAATTTTTCTATTATTTTCTCTATTCATTAAGTGATTTAAGGCCCTAAGATGTAATATTAATGTTTTTGTAATTTTTAAATTAATTAATTATGTTATCTTTTGAATTAATCTTAATTATCTAATAAATCATAAAACATATGCCAAATTTTTTTGAGAAAAATAATAGATCTAAATGATCACATGCTAAGTTCACACTAGAAATTTCAAAGCACTTGGACTTATATTTTATGACTAATTACATTAATTAAGATTTCAATGATTAGCCAATTACTCCAAAAATACCTAACATCAATTGAGGCTTTTAATTTTATTGAATTCCTATCTATTAGCTAAGTATAAATAGTGATTATTTTTATTTTTGAGAGTTTTGAGTAATTAGTTACTATTTTTAAAAAAATTTATAAGTTTATTAATTATTACCGACTAATTAACCCTATATTTGGAGATTTTGAGTTTTGAGCATGGTGAGAGGGCCAAATTATTTTTATTAAGTACTTTCATGTTAAGTGAATGTGTTTAACCACTAGAATATAATTTTGATATTTTTTTTGTTTTTTTAAATTAGTTTTTAAGCTAATCTCATTATTAAAAATTCCAAAATACATAACTTTTGATTTACCCACCCATATCATGTGAAATTTTTATGGAAGGTAGAGAGTACCATTAAGAACATTCCCTAAAATTTCAAGTCATTTAAATGAATATTTAGGATTAATTTGAACATTAAGGTATTTAGTTAAACTCTAATTGCTCTTTGATTATTCAATAAAAATTGAGGCTTTTATTTTTCTTACGTGGCACTAACTTGGATTGCGCTTTACACATGGCAAGCCTTTATTCATCATAAATCGTAGTCTATTTGACGCCTATTTAAATGGCGATGGACATGATTTTGATATGGGTTGTTTGATTAAAGATCGAATTGTTTAGATCGAAGTCATGATTCTTAAGTGATTAATTAAATCATGATTACAGTGCGATGAGATCACGATCATCCGTCCTAATTAAATAAAATGGACAACATGTGATTTATGTTAAGTTTAGTTAGGTTTGAACATAGTTTAGCTCAATGTAATTCATTTAGGTAAATTTGGGTCAACTTGTCAATTTATAAAGTATTGGTGGAGTTGGTTTGATCTAATTTGGATTCAAATTGAATTTGGCTCAATGTGGTTCAAATGGATCTATTTGGGCCAAGTGAACTGATTGACCAAATTGGATCTCAATTTGGCATGGGTTGGGTTCAATTATATGTGCATGATAATTTTAATGCATGGAGTGGTTCTTAAAGCATAATCAAGAATTTAATGGATTATTCATGTCAAAAAAGATCCTTCATGTGATTTAATTGTCTAGTGTTAATTAAATTTTGTTTGCTACATTTGCAAAGATCTCTCCTTTTCATCATGATGCTACATAGCTTAGTTTTTTGTTCTAGAAATTTGCCAATATCACTGCACCTTAAAATATATTTATAGGTTTAAGCTGACGTTCAAATATATGTGGAAAATTAAATTTAAATAATATAAGTAAAATTACATAACAAAGCTTTAAAAAAATATTTAATTTAAAAATATCCAAGTATTTTTAATTGTAGAAGTCTATGTACTTAGATTATTTGAGAACAAGCTTTTTTTTAGCTAATTCCATTGAGTTATCTCAAAGAGATCCATGAGGGGTTCTCATGCTGAGACCAATATAGTAAGTTCTGATCTTTATGAGAGCACTTTGAATGAGGGAGTTATTTTAGATGAGTTGACGACTTCAATTACTATGTTCTTAAATAAGCAGGTCCAGTCTCTTGATGAATAAAACATTTTAGGTGACTTTAATATAATGCTTCTTTGAACAACTTAAAGCTTTTAGTAAATTAGTTCAAATACTCCATGACTTGTTGAATCCAGTTCATGATGATGATATCTCTTGATAAACTTGACTATGTCATATTTGATGTATAATTAAGAGTGTGCTTTTAGTTGGATGGGATGACTTCATTTATGAATTAGTTGATTTTAACTATTTTAACGATTCGAGTTTGTTCACGAGCTCGGTTCAAATGGATTATCGAGTTTGTTAACGAGCTTTAATCAATATGTCGAGCTTGTTAGCAATAAAATAAACTTTTCTTAAAAGCTTGTTGAGAAATATATATGAGCTGTATCAAATAAAACTTATTAAGCCTAAAAAAATAATAATTTGAACAATACTGTTCACAAACAAGCATTAATCGAGCCGTGATCGAGCCATAATCGAGCTCTTTAGCTCTTGAGCTTTAAATAATAATGTCATTAATATAAATGAATCAAACGGCTGTGCCTGCTCAAGCTTCATTTAAAAAATATTTAAGCGCTCGTTTGATTAGTTAATCAAACAATAGAACATCAGCCGAGCCATGAGTAGCTTGTTTAACGCTCAGTTCATTTGCAACCCTAGTCACTATATTTATGATTCTGTGGAGCACCATCTACAGTGAAGAAAACTTCCATTTTCCGTATCATCCAAGGTGAGAGTAAGAGCACATTCATTTACTGCTATGATGAAACTGCTGCATTGATTTATTGCTAAAACGTCATCGCTTTGCTCAGCTTTGGTAGTCTACCTCCCTTGACAAGAAAGAATGTATTTATTATTATTATTATTATTTTCCTTCTTCCAACTTCCAAGTTTTATTATAGTGTACTCATTTGTCAAATCTTTCGTCATCAAGTTTTTTATTTTATTTATATGATTAGTATGGACTCCACTGAATGTTCTTTTTATTTAGGATAGAATGAGCGCTTGAATTTTATATCTTAAAATTTTTCACTTTATTTTCAACTAATGTGTTATACATTCGTGGGTATCACTAAATTATGTGACCTCGAAGATATCATGTTTTATTTCTTCACTATTAAGATAAGTTTGATTTGCCACTTATTATGTTAGAAAAAAGAGTTAGAGTTATTAATGATTTATTTTTTATTTAGTTTTATTTCTTTTTTAATTTGAAAACATAATTAGTATCTTAAAAATATTATTTTTTTTATTGAATATCATAAAATAATTATGGCAGAATGATATGTGGCAACAGCGGCAATCAGACAATAGCTGATAATGATGATAATGATGGTGGTAATTGGGGGCTGGCAATCAGCCCTGATGATGATGAAGATCATAATTGTAGTGGCTCGCTAAGTTAATTTTTCAATAAGAAAAAAAATACTTAGAAAAGTTTAAGAAAGTTAAATTTAGAGAGAGAGAGAGAGAGAGAGAGAGAGAGAGAGAGAGAGAGAGGTATGTTGGGTTTAACTTCATATCAAATAATTGAAAAATTAAATATAACAATTTAAAATTAATAATTCAGTCTTTATCAAAAATTTAAAGGCCATTTTGGATTACTTTTATTTTTTTATTTTTATTTTTAAAATAAAATATATTTTATGATGATAAGTATTTCTAAAAAAACTTTAAAATGTATTTTTTTTACCCCACAAAAAATGTATTTTTCCAATTGCCATTTCATTATTTTTTTTTTCTACTATCAACATATCTTCCAATATATAGTAACAAAATGATGTTTAAATTATAAAAGGTCCAAACCAAATAGTAATAATCTTATTGGTAACTTAAGAGACCATTGATTTTTCATTAAACTATCAAGCTTCTAAACTTCTTATAAAACTATCATGAACCCAATTTTAGACCAAAAAAATATTTATGAAGTTTACATATTATTCTCAGTCTTTCCTATATTGTAATTTATATGGATGCTTTAGGTAAATTTCTTCCTCCAAGTCATCATGAAAAAACACAGCCTTTAGATCAAATTTTGACTGTCAGTCTTCTGTCATCACTTGTGTAAGTGCAATTTAGTTATGGTTAATCTTATCATAGGAGAAAATTTATGAGTAATCAACTCCATCTTTGACAGCTAAACTCTCTTTATAGCTCATGTCACACTCCAACCTATATAATTCATACCTTATAATACATTATAAAAATTATTGTGGAGCAAATGGAGGGAGATGATATTCATTTATAATTCTAAACATTTATCAACAAAAATGATCATTATCAAGCATGAATAAACCTCTCATAAGAATTTGCTTTGTATTTCAAATCTTCTCTTAAACATCATGTAAGAAAATTATTTAATGAATTCTAAGATAAGAGGTTGATATCCTACCTTTTGGTGAGTAAATTCTCAAGAAAATTACCATCACAAGCTTGTTAAATGGAGTCTTAGCCTTGCTATCTTTATTCTCCTTTCTTCTCTAGCACTTGCCAAATTTTATTTTCTTAGTGTTTTCTTAAAGAACAAGTTGTCAAATGTTAATTTCCATTATCAATTCTCTTATCATCTAAACTAGCCAATCATATTCACCTTTTAGTTTTCTCCATATTTCATGCCATAATTTCTTTTAATTAATCTTATATTAATTATAATATTAAGTAATTATATTGATATTAACTCATATAACTAATATATATTTTTAAATTTTTATTATTTATTTTAATCATAATTAAACTCACATAATCATACTTATAAATAAACCAAGTTTAGAAATTTGGATATATTGACCACTTTTCAATATTTTGATTGATTTTAACATTCTTATTTCTCACCCAAATCTTAAGCTCTTATATATTTTGGAAAGCTACCAAAAAATTTCACAATTCTTATGTTAATCAATTTATTTAATTGACACCTAAATCCTTCAAATTAATTTATTAAAAATTGAGAGTAAATTTTATGATTTTGAATCAAGATATTTTAAATAAAAATAATTCCACCATATCATGATTGTTAAAATGTAATGACAATTAAGTCATGATATTTTATCCGCATATTTATTTTATAATATATATTCTTATCAATTATGATATAATATTAATTAGTATTTTATGATTATTTAGAGCTATTTCACTTTTTTTCTTGATCATGTGCTTTTCTATTCCCATACATTTACTTATTTTGCAAGGTCCTCTTTTAATATGATAATTTTATCAAATCTTATTATTTTATAATAATGAATTCATATCATTATTTAAGACTAGCTAACACTTGACTGACTTGTCATTCTTTGTGTCTTCATAATAACTCTCTAATTCATCTTGACTAGCCAACAAAATCTAATGTAATTCATAAGAGTATCTTTGTGGTGTTTTGAAAATTATGTTAAACATCTTTATTTAGAAAACCAAAGTTCTTTGATCATCTTTAGGGGATTTTATTTTCTTACTCTACAATACTTGCATTTTCATCCTCAACATTTTAGTCATGAAACATATCATTTTTTTTAATAACTTATCGATATTTGTCAATCTAAAACTAATATCCAAAAATTGTATCACCATAGGCAATAAAGAAACACATGATAGATTTGCCTTTGAGTTTCTTTCTAATAATAAAATAAATATGAATATAAGAAATATAACAAAACTCTTTCAATTAAGATTAACTCTCTAATCCACCTCTAATATTCTAATTAAAATATAATGGTTTTGAGAGAATCCTTTTTATATACATGATACAATGCTAACAACTTCATCACTTTGGTAATCTTGCAAGGAATTTTATGCTCCAAACAGGCTAGTTCAAAGTTATATTCATCTCTAATCATTTTGTTGTTTTCTTAAAATGATCCACTTTATGTTAGTGTTATTATGAATATAATATCATTTGAAATCATTGTCAATATACTATCCTTCATCATATAGCAATATACCCTTGTCTTTTAAATCTATTTCATTCTTAACAATACTTTTCATCATCTTCTTAAAGGTATCAAACATATTATATTTATTCTTAAAAAATAAACTCATACCCTCTTATTTGATTTTCTTAATAAAGGTTACATAATAGTCAGACCACCTTGAAATGTATATGCAAAAACTCTAACTTCATAATTTTTTTTGGCTCTCTTCCTTCTTTGATAAAGTTTACCTATTTTGTTTTCTAAACGTATAGCCTTTTTTCAAGTTATGCGTAGTAGACTTTTGAGGTAGCCATCCTTTTGAATGAAGAACCATCATTCTTCGCTCATATGCTTGAACTTGTAGTGCCATAAATCACAATATGTAGTTGAATTAAAAACAATATTTGAAAGTGATGTTAAAAGTTAAAATTTTATTTCAACAAATATTCATAATAGCTCTCTTGTTGACTTTCAAACTGCCATTATAAGAAGTCATACTTTCCCTTCATCATCAATTAGGAAAATTAAAATAAAGTTGGATGTTAACTTTGGCATATGGCTCATCTTTTAAATCTTTCAAACTAACTCAGTAATCATTTTCATTTATACATTACCAACACCAGCAAC
This sequence comes from Cymbidium sinense, assembly GCA_021442155.1. Taxonomy (NCBI): domain Eukaryota; kingdom Viridiplantae; phylum Streptophyta; class Magnoliopsida; order Asparagales; family Orchidaceae; genus Cymbidium; species Cymbidium sinense. Next base: position 94,178,534 of record CM038219.1, read on the forward strand.
TAAAAAAAAGAAAGAATCATGTATCTTTTTTATGATTTTGCCTAAGCCAACTTTCATTAGTGCTAACCTCACATCAGAAAGATTGGAAGAATTGAAAGCACTACTCAATGAATATAAAGACTGCTTCGCATGGAACAATAGTAAAATGCTAGGTTTATCACTAGATGTAGTTGTTCATAAACTGGCTATTAAATATGATGTACAAACAATAAAGCAAGTATCAAGGCAATTGGGATTAGAAAGTGAAGAACAAGTAAATAGTCTCATCCTTATTCTATGCAATAAAATAAGAATTTACTATTGAAACTTCTTAAAAATATTTCTTTTGAGCTTTCTCAATAAAAATATTATCATGAACATCACTAGAATTGAGTTTTTTTCTTCATTATAGAATTTCTTATAAATTTCATAATATGCTCCAAACTATTAGTTATTTAAGGCAATAAAATTAATGCATTTATTACATCATCAAATTTAATTTTCATAGATGACATTATTGAACTTATTTTAGTGTTCCATCATCAAACTAACTTTAGTTATCATCAAATTAAATAAAATTCTCACTAGATGTACATGTTGTATCCTAGGGTCAGGATTCTCAAACATATAAGATAAAAAAATCATTAAACCCATAGTGTATTCATTGTCACTACACTTTGAGCCAAGTTATTTAACAATATCAAATGGATCACTCCCAACATCCATTTATTAAAGAGATTTCCCCTACTATCTTTCATAGTCTCAGGTGTAGTGCCCCAGTGCAATTGCATCTACTTATTATACAACTAATCTTTTATATGCATTCTTATCTTAATGTAAAATTCTTAAAACTTAGTGATTGTTAATGTTGATCCTTCGCTACTAGTCATCATTCTCAATGAGAGCCACTAGCTTCGGTTGTTGAAACATAAGTGAATTTTAAGACAATCATAAAGAGCAAAAAGAATAGAAAATAAAAGAGAAGATTAAGATGTCAAATGCATAAATAATTTTATGCATGTTCACCTCACAGATGGCTATGTCACATTACTTCTACTATATATTTTATTATAGTTTGATTTGGAATATTTAACCCAAATTCTATAGGCCTAAAATAAAATTGTTTCCCTCTACGCATGAAGAAAAAAATAAGACAACTAAAAATATAAATGATTTCAAAATGCCTAACAAATAAGTCCTCATGGTGTGCTTTCTTTATATGGAAAAAAAAATTGCCCCTACAACATTACAAACATTAGCATTTTTCAACATATTTGTTGCTTTTCATCTATATGTTTTTGGTCATTGTATTAATTTGTATGAATCCCTTACTTGAAATATAAATACTAGATGATTCCATTGCTTTAAATATGATTACATTACATATATGTGGATTCCTTGCTAACATTTGTTCCCCCTCCAAAAGAGTGGAATTTCAGGTAATTAATTGCCTATAGATCAAGTTGTTAGAGCCATGAGTTACATGTCCTATTTTTTATCTGTTCTTTTAGTTTGTAGTGTCAAAAGTAAAATTTTGTTGTAATGCTAAGGATTAAACTTAACATTATAAGTAATTGTGAGATTTTGATATACTTTTTTGTATGATTTTTTAGATTTGAGTTACATGTCCTAACATCTATTTGATTTTATCATTTCATTTGTCTGTAAACCTTACAATAAAACTCTAGTTTTCTTCTTTGTTGTTCAATATTAGATTGTTTCTTGTCTTTTCTTTGCTAATAATATGATAGTATTTTTAAATGAGAGTAAGGATTCATTTAGGTAGATTTTTAGCCGCTTTGCTTTTTTAGAAAGACATCATAGATGAATTTGGTTTCCAACTTTATGGTTACTTTTTAAAAAGTTTTGTGATAAAAAATTATGTTTGAGAATTAGAGCTATTAAAGTATATCAGAAAGCTATTATTTGAAAATTTTAAAAAGAAGATATTTATAACACTGACAACTTTTAAAAAAGTTGCTTTTTCTATATATATGCTTTATAACTATCTTCATAAAAAGCTATGTCTGTCCCAAATAGATCCTAAGACTATAATTAGGATTAAATACCTGCTTAATGGAGAAAGAAAATTTTTTATTTCTTTTTAATATTCATAAGTGCACATCAAACTTTCTTTTTTCAATTAAAAAATAAGAGAGTTAAATACAGAGAAACATTAACCTTTTAAAATCAACGTTTGTTTTTTCCCCCTTCTTTTAGCCTTCGGCAAGAAAATTTGCATCTTTTTGGAGTTTCGATTGTGTCCAGATTGTGGATGGTTAATTTTTTGGTTAGATGTTGATAGTTTCTATTGAGAATAGACAAAATTTAATTCAAGACAACGAAAAAAAATAGAAAGCAATGAAAAATGTCAGCAATTAGGAAAAAATTAACCATCCCCCTTCTTTTATAGTCCTAATTTCTTGAAAGTTAGATGCTGATAGTTTCTATTGAAATAGATCTTGAATTTTCTCCGCTGATGGCCATATGCTGATCCTTTGAGCTTGGGGTGTAGCTTTCGTTTAGTAGTTCTGTGGAAGTGTTTTATGGAGTTGCTTTCATTCCAGTAGCAAGGGTTTTGTTCCTCTTTCGAGCCTTGACTTTTGGTGCATTTGGTGCGCAACTTCTTGACTTTGTTTTTTTTTCCTCGTCCATTGGCTTTTTTTTCTACATTATTATAGGTAAGAATGGCTATTGCTTTTATCTTTTGGTTATTTATTCATATAATAAGGCTGCAAATGAACCGAGCCGAGCCTAGTATGTGCTTGTTTGAGTTCAAGATTGTTTACCATTATGGCTCGAGTTTGTTTGGAGCTTTTAGGATGGTGTTCAAGCTTGAGCTCATTAAAAAAAAAGAGCTCATATTGAGTTTGTTCACGAACTTGGCTCAAATTGAGATTATTGAGCCTGTTAACAAGCAGCTCATTTAATGAAATAAATGAGTTTTAATCAAATCTTAATCGTAATTATTCGTGAGCAGATTGTTGAGAAATATTCACAAGCTGCATCTATTAATGCTTATTAGGCCAAAAATAAAAATTTAAATAGTATAAACAATACTGTTCATGAACAGACTTTAATCAAGCCATAATCAAGTTGTTATCGAGCTCTTTTATGAGCTTGTTCACGAGCTTTGAACGATATTATTCATGAACATAAATGAATTAAACAATAAGTTGTTCAAGCTTGTTCATTTAATAATTGAGTATTTACATAAGTGTTCAAGCTCGTTCGATTAGTTAATCAAATGATCATGAACGAGCTTTAACCGAGCCGAGTCACGAGATGTTTGTCGAATGCTCGATTCATTTGCAGCCCTAATATCAACACTTGGGGAGCACACCATCATCGAATGTTTTGTTGCATGCCGAAGCACCAATGATTTCTCCATATGATTCCTTACTTTTAAGATCCATAAGCGATAATTGAGAGGATATGAGAAGATGAAGCCAAAAATAAACTCTTATGTATCTTTGTGAAGATCTGAACCAAAGAATTAATCCTTATTTTTAGAACTGTTTCCGTGTAGTTTGATCTTTTCTTTTAATACTCAGAATCAATTACAGGTCTGTTGGTACTCATCCAATTAATATTGTTTTCTCCCTATTGGTCTTGACTCCAATTCCATCCCTCCTTCTACGATCCTTTGCTTGTCTTATTGCCTGTTTGAATAGCTAGTCTTGGTTCTTTAGTCTCCTGGAATTCCTTATTTATGGATCGATACAACTCATTAACATATACTTTCAGTTCTTATCTGCGTTTTGTGCTCGAAATTGTTCATCAAGCATAATATAAAGAATTAATTGCAGTATCCAAGGTTACTGTCTAAATCCTTTTTGAACTAAAATTTTTAACACATAGGAGCTTGGAAACTTACTATTTTCTATGATCCTTCAGACAAATTCTTATTAATCCTGACGATTTATCGAGTTTGCAGAAGCACATGTTCACAATTATTTTGTTATATGTACCTCAGCAGCAGGCTGTTTTGAATGATGGCAAAGCTAAAGCCATAGAAAGAAGTTTCTTAAAGAAAGTCGAGATAATTAAATAATTATCTGAAACATATTGTGAAGATTGTTGTTTTCATTTCTTTTGTCTTTGCAACCAAATTTGCATTTTTTGGACTTTTGTTTGTCTTCAGTCTGTTGATGGTTGACTTATTGGTTAATGAATAATAGTTCAATCATTTAAATTATAGGTAAGATTTTGCTTTCTTTCACAGTATTTTAATAGTTTCAACGATAGAAATAGTTTTTGAAAAAAATCTTATAGCAGATATACTTTCTGCTGTAAAGGTAATAGATGTGTTATACATAGGGGCGGATCCAGAAACTTATTTTAGTAGGTGCACAATAAGATAAAAAATAATTCCACTTTTATATAAAGTTAAAATAAAGAATATAACAAAATAAAGAAATAAAATCTCATAATAATATATTTTTTTTTTAGCATTACATACATTTATAACTTCCTACGGCGTATTATCGAAATTGTTGTCAATCAATTCTTTGTCAACACTCTTAAATAAAAAATATTTGTATATCTTGTCGATTGTAAAGATTGTTGTTGAAAGATATTTTTGAATACTCTACCTCTAAGATTACCTAATATAAATTAAAAGTAAAGAAAATATTTTAGGATAAAAATTGACTAAGTAGTGCAAATTGACTAAACGATAAAAATTAGATATTATTGATTGTGAACAAATAATATCAATGATATTTATTTTAAAATAATTAATGAGGCTAATAATTAAAATTGTCTATTTGTGAATAAAATTTAATTAAAGTTAGATGCATAATAGTTGGATTTTTATGATAATATCAAAATAAATTATGAATATTTTTGTCGTAAAGATATTTAATATTATTTTGAATAAAATTATACTTTAAAAATAGATGATTATTTATCTTTGTTTATAAAAATTAATATTTGAAGAATGTATATAATATAAAATTTTTTGTATAATAGTTGACTATTTAACTTACATTTTATCAAGTATCTAAAAATTTATACTTCTATCTTAAATATATATATTCAATTTACAAAAAAAAGTATATAAAGAGACAAGAATATTAATATTTTTATAATTATTCTCATTTCTATTTAATTTATTTACATAAAGATAATATAATCATAAGTAAATTAATTAAATATAATTATCATAATATAATACACCAATTGATTATAAATCTATTTTTAATTATAAAATAATAAGCCTATATCATTTACATATAATTTCATTAAATTATAATTAATCTAAAATGATATATTAATTAATCATTATTTAAATAAAATTAAATTAAATTAAAAATAATTCAAAATAAAATTAATAAATCATAAAGGGAAGAGATTGAGGGAATTTGTTAATCCCTCGTTTGCTATTAAAGAAGGGAGGCGTCAGAGGCAATCCTTGTCATCCCTCCCACCCTCTTTCTCGTGCTTCACCTTCTCTAAATCCCGTAAACCGCCTACCAACATATGATTTAGCAAATCCGGATTTAACTTGTGAAAGCGGATTTAACGGGATTGCAAAAGCACCCGATTTAACTTGTCCGAAAATACTGTTTGGCTAAATTTAAGTTAAATTCAGCTTAAATCCTGCTCAAATCCAGCAGCCAAACAACACTTAACTTGCAAAAGTCGGAGGAGGGCAAAATACTATGAAGAAAAAAGAGGGTTACCTTCGTCGACGTGCGGCTTCGCGAGTCCAAGTCAATGCGGTGACGGAAAAGCACCAAGGGCTAACGAGGGCGACAGATTCACGAGATTTATTAGAGAACCAGAAATGCACCGAGGGTGAGAGGAAAGCCGAGGGTTTTGAATCGTACCGGGGCTAATGGGGGCACATGCCCCCAGCGCCCCCACCCTCTCTCCGCCCCTGGTTATACATCTTGCCAATTGGCATGAGCTTGTTGCTATTAGTATTTTACTAGCAGATAGTTTTGCTTGATGGAATGGCTTCATTGTTATTAAGTGTTACACATTTTTTATTCAAAGCCTTGAGTTAGGGATAGCTGAGGAGAGGCGAACTTCCCTCAGTTCAAATCAAGGTGCCACCCCCACCTCTCTCTCCTCATCCTTTTTTAATTTCTTTTTAGATATATCCTTGATGTAAGAAAATGTGTATTAACATGATAATATGATCCCCAAATAAAATATTTTATAAGAGGAGAAGAGAATAGGATCACATTAAGATCATTACATCTCATTTAATCTTGTGATAAATACTTATTTTAAAATGCATCATCAAATTTATAAAAAAATCAGGAGAATGTAGGCTACCAAATTTTCTAAAAGGATTATGCTCCTTTTGTTAATTATACTTAAGGACATCTCCAAAATGATGAAAAGACGCTTGATAATGGAAGCATATCTTTATTATGATTTTAATTTTGGGTTTAACAAGGAGAACTTGAAATTCAATTATTATTACTATAATAGAATATTCCATTCACTAAGTTTTAATCTACAAGGTATAGGATGAATTATCATAACCATGCGAGATGATAACCTAATATGTATAAATCTATACGATAATAATCATTAAATCATTAAATCATCAAAGACTCAACATGGAGTACGATGGGCTCCAAATAATAAGTAAATAAGGGAAAGAAGTTAAGTAAAAGATAGAAAAGCCATAGTCCATATTTCATGTATTTATAATCCTAGGCAATCAAGCACAAGATCATTTAGTTTAGGAATATAGTTGACCTAACCAACTCTAGAGTACTTTGCCAGCAACCATAAATTACATCTTTCAGAGTTGGCCTTAGAACCTCAAACAAAGGAAAGAAAAATGAGATTTTTCTAGATAGTTGATTTCTATGAAAATACTAGAAGATGTAAGACATACAATCTCTACATCTATAGAGAAATGTCTGTGGAAAGAAAGAAAATGAGATAGTGTACTTATAAATAACCAGAGATTCCTAACTTTGAACTCTCAATCTAATTTGAGTCAGGTTACCACTTCGTGGCATTCTAAGTTTCTTGAGTACAATTAAATCATGCCTATCTAAGACTTTATCCTAAGAAATATAACATACAATATAGGTTATCTGTCCTTAAGAAGACTTCTAATACATGCTTGATATGACCATGTTATAAATGTAGGCTAACACTTGGTAGTTTTGATTGTTTGCTAGCTTTATCTCATACTTCTTCAGGATATATAAGAGTGCAAAAAAAAATTAAAATATTTAGCTAGAAAGAGCTTAATTTCTGATTTCAAAATAATTTCTTATTTAATTTTAAAATTATTTATCATTTTATTAAATTTGATAGAAAAGTATTTTATTCTATGAGCATTACATAAAGTTGTTTATAGCCTAGACAATCACATTATAATAAAAAAGAAAAAAAATAAGTAAATAAAAATAAATATAAACAATCACTATCCCATGATGACTATAAAAATTAAGTAATTGGCTTAGTATAGTTGGATAATATGCTAGTACAAACCTAGACAAAAAAAAAAAAAGAGTAATCAAATTCTTCTTAATAAGCTTCAATCATTTAAGTAATAAAGTATAAGTATTAGCTTCACTTGAACCTTAGTCCTTTCTCTTGAGTTCAAAATGCACATCTATCCATCAAGTTGGATTAGTTTAATGTATCAAGTCAAGAAACTTAGCTTATACTTTATCATATTTATAAAATTTTAAAAATATCATAAAAATATTCCAAAGCTAAATATCACATGGTTGAAACATAATATCATATATAAAATAACAAATAACATTACATCATTTCTATATTGAAGCAAATCCCTTATAATGGTAAAATTAAAAGTAATGGTCATATGTCAAGAACTCATAAAAAATATTTGTATCCTAAGAACAATAAAATATCAAAGTAGTGTACATATCACAAGTAAGCGTAATAATCAATCTTAAATTCTAACTGCATTCAAAGTTGCCTCATAGTGAGCATCAAAGGATTCAAAAATCAAAATGACCTAACTACATCCTTCATAAATTAAATAGCTAAAATATTATAAATTATTAAAACACCTAAGTGAGTGCAAAAGTTAGTATATCATGGGATTGACTCATGTGATCCAAATGACCTACCAAGCTAAGTCATTTATAGGAGCTTAATCACCATAAGGTTTATGACTTTCTAGTGAATAAAGATATTTAAGTTTATCACAACACCACCTTTAATCAAATTTTTGCCTTATTGAGTAATGCTAGTTTAATAAAGCCATTCCATGATTTAGTCACAAAGTTATTGAATACCTTTGGCATTTAAGTCCATGATTTACTAGTATAAATAAGAAAACTTAACTAAAGGATTTGACTAAGTATATAAAACATGATAAAAGGTGTAATACCAAGTAATGAAATTAACTCAAAGAGTAGAGAAATATGCATGATTTTGCTGAGGCAATGAATTGAAATGGATCAAAAGATAATTAAAATCATAAAAGAAGGCTATGCAAGTTGGTCATAGGTTATGTGTTCCCGATTACGTTGACTCATTTGCTTAAGCAATCAACCTATGTGCATAGATTTTAGTGTTAATAGGTTCAATTGATGCAATTGAGAGATAAAGTAGAATTTAAATTAATCAAATTAGAAATTAATATGATACTGCAATAAATTACATGTTTCTAGCCTAATGTATAGATATAACCAAGGGGGTTTGGGGTGAATTGGTGAAAATATTTAAAATAATTAATTTGTATTTTATTTAAAAATACAAATATTAGGATTATCAAGTTTATTGAATTTTAAAAAATTTCAAATAATTTGATTATTTTTATAAAGTATATATATTTATACTTAATGTATTTTAAAACCTTGAAGCCATTTAGCTTAATTTAAAATTTAACTAATTAGAAAATAGGTTTTCTTATAATTAAAAATAATAAAATATATCCTAATAAATTAAGTTTTGTTGTAAACACCATTCCACATTTATAGGGAAGATCACATGATCGTGGACCCACTAAAGGTAAAATGATAGTTTTGTAAACATTGTATAATTTTTATTTATATAAATTATAATACTCTATATTAATGATTTTTTAAAAAATGGAGAAACTTTATAGAGGTGTTCCTTACCCATGAAACCTCTCATAATTTATCAAAATATTTTTGAAAATTATTAAGTAATTTGGTAAAAATTTACAATAATGTAAATCTCTATTTTTAGTTAATAAAATAATTCAAATAATTTAAACTTTATCATAAATTTTATAAAAGAATAAAAATATGTTTAAAACATTTCTAAATTTCTCAAATTTTTTATTTTTATTTTATTATTTTAAATTCTTTTAAATTAAAAAGATTATCTAGAAAAATAATAAGTTATGCATCAAGACTCAAATGGATTTGAATTTTTTATAAGAGCCTTAAAATAATGATATAAACCTTTTCATGGGCACTTTGGGATCATTTTTATTTTGTTATTATATGTTTTTCATTTTAAATAGTTTTGTTTATGTTTTAGTTAATAATAAAAAGTGTTTGGCGATGATAATTATTTTTAAAAATACTTAAAACATCTAACTGGTGTTTTGAGTGTTTCTAAAAAAATATAATTTGATTTTTAAAAATAAAAAATTTAATTAAAAAAACTATTGAATAAATATATTTTTGAAATAATATTAAAAATATATAAAATAAAATTGATTACAATATTCCATTAATGAATTTCAAAGTTTTTATTTCATTAAAGATTATAATTAATTTAAAAAATTAAATAATAATTTTTAAAAATAAAAATGAAAGATTTTTAAGTGAGTGATCTATATTTCAAATTTCTCATTCCTCAAAATACTTAACTTTGAAATTTAATAAAATTTTGATAATTAACTTAATCAAAGTAAAAAAATCCAAAGAAAATATTAGTAAAACCCTTTGGAGTATTCCTAAGAAATATTCCTTTGTTTTCTTCCTCCATCAAGAGGTAATTTTGAACCTAGAATTTGTGTTTGGTGCAGGTTAGCAGACCTGATTACCTACCCTACATGATTTTCCCCTCATTTCCTTATGAAATCATGTGATTTTAATTGGAACTTGTTAGTAAATCACAAGCTGCACATCAATAAGCATACTTTTGGGCACCATGATATTTATCATTAGAAAGATTAAGACCAACAAAGAAAGATTAAGACCAACAAAGAAAGATTAGGTTTTGAAAATCTCACCTTTGTGAGCTACTAAACTCATCTTTCTTGATTCAAGCACTTTCAATGGGATGAGATAAGTAGAATTGGTTTGAAATAGTTTGGATTAATGTGTTGACCAAAGCCTCCATATGTCACAGGCGGTTTGTGGTTAAGGTCATCCAAAAACTTTATGAGATTGGGAAATAGTTGGTTTTTCTTTTCTCATCTATAAGAAGATAATTCAACTCTTTATTTGTAATGAAAATTATTATAACTTTAAATGGTCACATAGTCATGACTTTTCATGGTGTAACCATAATTAAACTATGGTTAATTACTTTAGCTAGTTACTTGGAGATTTTAAAACAGTGGTAAGTATTTAGGAGCAAATCATAAAAATTTAGGTAGTGTGAAATGACTTAATCCCATAGGTTTTCTACTAACTTCCTAACTCACCATTTACTTTAATTTTATCCAAAGTACCTTCCCTATTCATCTAATTAAAAGGCTATGCACTAGCTAGTTTTATCATGGATAATCATTGGAAAAGAATTTTCCAATAAGACTAGGAGTTGATTGGGATAAATCCATAAATTTCCTCTTTTGACTCAATTGGGATGTTGACCTAAAAATTATTTATAATACTCATGGCTAGAATTACTTTCAAAGGTTTAAAGTGATTTAAATATTTGATGAGTCTATTTCTAACATAAGCATGAATGCCTCCATTTGGGCCAAAAAGTGGAAATATTTCCCAATTTGGTCAAATTGACCACCTTAAAGGAGTCAAATTAATGTGGGTTGAACTAAGTATTTGTTAATAATAAGAATTTGTTTAAATATTATGATTAGTTTGGTTCAATCAATCACAAAAAAGCATAATGTTTTTTAAAAAGAAAATTTTTAACTTTGGCCAATTCAGCTTAATTCATAAGGCAAATTTTCTTAGTGCTTGAACCATATATAAGATACTTTGAGGAGCTTATATGTCTAATTGTTTTAATTAATTCAATGATTCAAGCCAATTTGGTAAAATTGCCCTAATTAAATTAATTTGGGTCAAGTGAGTTTTTTATTAACAAAAAGAAGGAAGCTTTATTGATTACTCAGAGTGACAAGTAATCCGAAGAAAAAAAAATCAAAACTGAGCAAAAGGATAGTTACATGTGTATGCATCTAATGTAAGGTAAGTTATGGTCATCATCATAGTGTAATTAGTAAAGCTATTTGTTTGGAGTGACTGAAATGTTGAAGCATTCATTAAGAGCACTTTGGTTGACAAGGAAGTCAGTCGATTTGTTTGCTTCTCTATAGATATGGCTAGATTTGAATGTAACTTGATCCAAAAGTGTTTAGTCTTCGAGCAAGTTTTGATTAGATTTTAAGAGAGTTCTGTGATATCATGCTTATGCAAAAAATTCAAAAGGGAATAGGAATCAATTTCTAAATAAATGTGAGATAGATTTAAGGAATTAGCAATTGATAGTGTAATGGAGTAGGTTATATATTGATAATGGATGGTAGAGGAGACGGAGACCTGCATAAAGAAGTAAAGTAAGCACTTGCCATCCGAGCATTTGAAAACTCCCCCAATTCTTGAATGGTTTGTATTAGGGTTGAAGCTACCATCAATATTGATTTTGATGATGAATTAGGAGGCTTATACCATTTCATAGGTTTGCAAAAGATTTCTTTGGCTTGTGACTATAAGTTAAATTTAGCAAGGAGTTTACTGGCTCCTTTAAAATGTTTGTTGTTAATGCAGGGATAATGGAGGACTTTATATATGTAGCACTTGATCATGGTAATTTCTCCTTAGTTTTATGCTTATTGTTATCACGCTTATGATTATTTCTAATGATCCAAATGAGCCAGAACACTACTGATGGGGTGACAGCCCTGATGTTGGCCTTCAATTATGAACTGTAGGTGGGATTCTAAAACTTTAGTATGTCACTAATAGAATGTATGTCGCGATTTTTTGTAGTTGTATTGAAAAGGCTCTGAAGTCTTTGAGGGACATAGAGGACAATGAAGATATGTTGTATATTCTCCCCATCATTAAGATGAGGGACATAAAGGGTAGTCTTAAGTCTTTGAGCTTTAGGATATCATCAGTGAGAAAGAGATTATAAAGTAATCTTCAGGCAAAGAAGACATTGATGGCTTCAAAATATTATTCCAAATCAAATCACTTCACAGGACAACAAGATCTATTGTGTATAATCTTTAATAGATGGTTTTTGAAGTGGAGGCTTTTACATGTTTTCCTTTAGTAACAATTCTATCCTTGCAGCTGGTGTTGATTAGAATATCACCATTATTTTTGCAGATAGCTTTAGGTAAGACTTCAGGAAATATCTAAATGTTCCATGAGTCATTATGCTAGAATTTGGAGACAATTAACTCTTAATGCTTCACTTCAAAAGCTAAATCAATGAGTAAAGAGTCTCCAAACCAGTGAACACACCATAAATTAAATAAATAGAAAATTCTTTAAGTAAGGAATAACAGTAATATTGGCATCCCAAGATTTAGGTAGGCAATGTAGAATTTTGTTAGCTTTTTTAGCATTATTAAATTCTCTTCCTAAAACATGCAATGAAGTAATGATCTTGTTGAACGTGCATGCATGTTAGAAATAGACTCATGAGGTAACAAACAAAAAAGTTTGTAATCATTAAAGAGCATGTAGGTTTTTAATTGTTTAACCTCATTGGTCCCTTTATATGTAGCACATAAATTTTCTTAAATTTCCTTACTAGTTTTACAAGTGAAAACATGCATGTACTCTTTAGACTTTAAAGTAAGAAAAAGTTCAAATATTTTGAATTATATTGGACTAGTTCGCTCTCTTCTATCGACCATGAATTGAATGGTGTTTCAATTTATTTGCCATTGACAACATCGTGTGGAGGTGAATATCCAACTTCAATCATATTTCATATATGATATTTAATTGGCTAAATGAAAGTTGACATACGAATTTTTCATAAATTAAAAAGAAATATCATCAAAGAGAGGTGGTTATATAATAGAGTACCCTTATGTGGTGTTTTAATTTTCTAGATGTGTCATTGATAGATCAACTTATAGTTGTTAAACCATAAAGCAAGCAACCTGCTCTGATATCACTTGTAAGGATTGACGCACCTAAGAGGAGGGTGAATTTTTGTGCCTTTTTTAAAGAAAAAATTCTTTAAATAAAATTAAAATAAAATATTTAACATTCAGCGAAGAAGAGATTTAATAAGATAGAACTAGCAATTCAATCATAGAGAAAAGAATAATGAAAAAATAAAAGAAAAAAAAGGACACATGATTTACAGTGGTACAGTCCAACTAACATATGTCTACTCTCTAGATCTTCAAAATCTACTATCTCTTCTTTAGCATAATAAGCCAAGGCGAAGATGCTCCTCTCTTTAATGGGTAATGGAGAAACCATACACCCCCTCACCTTCTTTTTCAATGTGAGAAGGATGACACTCCCTCTAAAAAGGTACAAAGAAAACTTCAAACACAAAGGTTTCACAAGTTCTTAAAAGAACAAACTCTCGAGTTAAATCATATGACACAAAGGCATGCTGGATGAGAAATAAGAAACTAAAAGCAAAGAGCAACCTTACCGACAAAATCCTTAAGGGGAGAAGAAGAAAGAGAGATCTCTCCACTCTTCTCTTAAGTAAAGCACTCATTCCTATTTTTCATGTTCTGAATGTTTTTTTAGATCCCCAAAGGGGGTATTTCTTTGGAGGAAGCTGAATAAAAATAGAAAAAAAATATTTTTGAAAAAAAATCAGTCAAATCATATTGTATGATCCAACATCGTATTGTATAATCAATTCATTTTATTATGGTTAGGGTTCTAAACGATATGATTGTCCAAGCAACCGCCACTATTTGTATCATACGATCAAAGATTATACAATATGAATAGTATAAAATGAAAAATCTTCTCTTTGTTTGTTTATCTTGTACAAATAATTTAAGAAAAAAATTCTCAAAAAAATGAATCTCTCAAATTCAATATTAAAATCAATTAAATACTAAAATAAATCTTATTGTACGAATATCATCATACTATATGTATGTGCTTGGTTATTATTAATCATTCAAATTCCAAATATTTGATGGAAAAATATAATATAAATATCATGACCAATAACACAAAAATTTGAACTTAACTTGAGTCTCCTGGCATCACTCATTCCTCAATTGTAGTCTTCATAGGCTCTTACTTGAACAATCTTTGAAAATAAATTATTATGATTGCTTTGTCAACCAGTCTTTATTAAGTTTCTTAATTATAGTTTCTACATTTGGAATACACCATAGCTTGTACATACAACTGATCAGTGAAAGTAATTGTTCAACCAGGAATGTTTGTGATCATCAAATTAAACTGAACATCTTCTATGAAGGCTCTTGGGATTAACAAAATAAACCTATAAATCATCTTTCTAGAGTCATTTTAGTAATCACATCTTTAAATTTTAAAATTATTGAATTTAAAAACTAAAGAATTATTATCAAGTATTTCCAGACTTTCATTTGATATATTTAGAGTATGCCTAAAAGGACTTATTTTTTAACTTACTATGTGATGACTATATAATAAATTATTGGTATTGATACAAAGGAAAAAATATTATGCACCCCCAGGATTTCTATGAGGGCATTCCGTATGTTGAAATTATATTTAGGGGGTGAAGCACAATATTCTAGAAAAAAAATCATATATCTACTAGATTATAGATTTTTCTGGTCATCCTTAAAAAGAGATATTAAAAGAATAATAACCTAGTATTATATATGTACGAACACCAAAAGTAATAAGCAGAAAGAAAAAATTGTGCTTTATATGTTCCATTCATATCTTGGGAAGATATTTTTATTGATTTTGTAGTTGGGATTCCTAGAACTCTAAGAGGACATGAAAATATGTTTATTGTGGTAGACTACTTCTCTAAGATGACTAACTTCCTTCCTTGCCCAAAATTTATATAAGATTATTTTCAAAGAGATTGTTAGACTTCATGGATTCTTTTCCACAATTGTCTTTGATAGGGATGTAGAGTTCATATCATATTTTTGTAAAATATTATGAAAGTTAAAGGCACAAGTTTGAAATTGTCTTCAGCTTTTTCACCTTCAAATTGATGGATAATATAAGAAAGTGAATAATACATCAGAAAATCTTCAAGGAATTTGGTGGGTAGGAGTTCAAGAAATTGAGATCTTCATCTTCTTATATGAAAATGTTAAAACTAATAGCATCCCTTCACATGCCTTCAATTTTTTTCAATAGAATTTTTTTTCCAAGGCTTCTAAAACGCCATTTAAAATAGACTATGGCTATAATCCAAAAAAACTAATTGATTCTACTAGCATCCCTTCACATGCATTCTAAAAATCAGCATTTACATTTACAAAGAATTTTCCAAGCTTTTATGAAAATGTTAAATAATAATTAGAAATAATTAATGCAAAATATGTTGAAGCTAAAAACAATAATAAAATTTTTTAAGAATTAATTATGGTAGATCATGTATTAAGAAGAATTTTCCCTAAAATGTACCCTTCTTCCTAATTTAGAAAATTATAAACTAAGGCATGTGAGACATTTGTTAGAAAAACTTAGCACAAACGCATATGTTCTTGAATATCCAAAAGACTACTTTAGTACCCTAACTTTTAATATAAAAGATCTAATATCATTTAAGAGAGTTATAAAATCTTCAAATGCAAAAATACAAAATTACCATTTGCTGGTGCCAACCCAAGATTTTAGTTAAACTAGATCTAGTTTAGTTTCAAGTACGATTTGGTGGTCCTTAACTTCTCTAGAATTCTTGGAAAACTCTAAAATCATACTAGACACACTAATTTTTTTATTTAAGGTGTTCTACACTTTAAATCTAATTTCCAATAGTCCTAATCCACCAATCAGTTTGCCAGCCATAAAGGGTTTCATAGGACCAATCTGGGGAGAAAATTCAAAAATTTCTTAGACATTATAAAAATTTGCAAAATTTTTTAAATTATAACTAGACATCACTTCTTACAAATTTCATTTTATTTCACGTCTTTTGTAGTTTTGCAGAGAGAGAAATAAATTTTATAATTTCTACATCATGCTTGGGTTATGATCTCACTTGGGCTAGCCAACCACATTTTTAGTCTCTAACTTGAACTCCACTTCAAAACTAACCTATATAAATGCATCCTTGTTTTCTTGAGCATTTAATAAATATGATAATCATTAATTGGAACACCCTAGGTGATCTAACCATAATCCACATCACATATGCTCTACATACCTTTCTCTAGGGAGGGCACAAGGAGGCCTTTCCTTGAGTACGTTACTAGTGATAACCCTAGCTTGTTGAATTAAATAACTAAAACTATGGGAGTACCAGTTTCATCATAAAAAGCTTTTTGAGGTAAGGTGATTCTTGCCTCGGTGGATGACTCAATCATGATGTTCCTCGTTGTCATCTATAAAAGAAGATTCACTAATCAATTATAATAAAATATTAATACATGAAAGTTTCTTTTAAATTGGTTACACACAAAAAAAACACAAGTTTATCCATACATAGATTTTAGTGGAGTAATATAAAGTTACTCATAGATAAGTAACTAAAGCTATGACTATCAAGTTAGAACTCATAAGGCTGAAATATAAGGTATAGATTCAAATCAAAACTCAAACATATTTCTAAATATAAAAAGAGACTAGGCCCCACCACACATGACAATATATTTTAGTGTGAGAAAAAGTGTATTAACATGATAGTATGGTCTTTAAATAAAGCATTTTATAAGAATATATGAGAAGAGGATCTCAGGTACATGTTTTTCATCTAAACTCATGGTAAATATCCATTCGTTGACATATCATCATTAATAAAAGAAATCAAAAGAATGTGGGTTACCTGCCTCATAGTGGGAATAAGTTCCCTCTAATTAATTACACTTGGGAGCACCTCCGATAGAAATTATCGATAATTAGAAACATACCTTTATTTATTTTATTTTATTGAGTTTAATAAGAAGGCCTCATAATTCAATAATTACTATCATAATAGTGTGCCATATATACTGGTGTTAATTATCATGGTAAAGAGTGAATCACAAAAATAAAGTGAGATGACAGCCTGATATATAGAAAGCCTATGTGATAATAATCACTGAACCATCAAAGACAAAGTAAATAGTATAATGGGCTTAATGAGGCAAATGAGTAAGAAAAAAAATATTAATGAATAAATAAAAAAAATTATTCTAGATTTTATGGATCTATTATCCCAAGTTGTCAAGCCCAATGTCATTTATCTTTGGATGGTAGTCAACCCAACCTAATCATGAGTTACTCTATCAACAACCATGAATTACGTAATCTAGAGTTAGCCTCATAACTTCAAACTAAGAAAATAAAACTAAAGATTTCATAGACAGATGATTTCTAAGAAAAGGTTAGAAAAGATATAGGACTTGTAATCTCTATATGGGTAAAGAAATACTTATATAAGGAAGAAAAATGAGATAGTTTAATTATATGCATCCAAAGCTACTTGACTTTGGACTTACAATCCTATATGGGTCAAGTTGCCACTTTCTACCATACTAAGCTCCAAAAGCATAATTAAAACCATGCCTACTTAAGACTCTACCATAGAAAATATGACATGTAATGAATGTTATCTATATTTAAGTGAAGACCTCTTATACATGATAGACTTAGCCATGTCAGAAATATGCACAAGTGGTTGAGGGTTTTGATCACTAGTTAGCTCTATCTTATACCTCCTCCATAAGATATAAGAGACAAAAAGTAATTTAAAATATTTGTTAAAGAAATCCTTAATTTAAAAAAAAAATTAGCTGATTTAAGGTTATTTATCATTATTATTAAAGTTGATAGCAATCATTTTATTTTATGAGATAAGCTTGAAATCATATATAGCTCAGATAAATAAATTATAATAAGAAAATGAAAATAATAAGTAGTCAAATAAAATAAACATATACAATAACCGTGTTGTGATGGATATTGAAGAATAAGTAATAGGTTGGTGCAGCTGGGCAATCTACTCATATATACCTAGAATAAAAAAAATTAAAGTTATATAGTTAAGTTTTACTTATCAAACTCAGACAAGTTTAAATAATGAAGTGTAAATTTAGTTTCCCTCTAGTCTTGATCTTTTCTCCTAATTCCAATTATCACCTATTCATCGAGTTTGAGAACGATTTACAATAGGTTGGGAAACTTAGCTTATACTTTATTTTTATGCATATGGTTTTGAAAAGAAATGTAGTAAAAAAATATCTTATAGCTAAATGGAACCATCAAAGCATATTGAAATCTTCATAGAATAGAAACATAATATCATAAATTAAGATTATAACAGCATGTATATGTTAATGTAGAGCTCTTAGAAAAGTCAAAGATAAAAGCTATGGCCATACATGGACGACCTAAAAGAAAATATATTTAACCTAATACAACAAAAAAAATCAAAGCGAGGCAACACATCACAAAGAAAATTTAAAAATTAATATTGATTTCTAATTGCATTCTAGCTATCTCTTCCTAGCATCATAGGGTTTGTGCATCAAAATGATATAACTACATCCTCCCAATGCTAATCAGCTAAAGGGTTATGAACTTTCACAACAACTAAGTGTGTATAAAAGTTGGTGTATCCTAAGGTTAGCTCATATGATATTGATTAAGTCATTTTTAGAAGCTCAATCATCTAAAGGCTTATCACTTTATTTTCAATCAAAGTGATATACTATAGGTTAATTAAGTTTATTAATTAATTATATGATATTTAAATATATTTAAAAAATATTATATTAGATGAATAATCGCCTAATGATAATAATCAATTAATCATAATCAATGTCAAGTCTTAATTCAAATAGGGGTACTCTAACTAAATGCTAGCATCACTTTGTATGCTTGCAAATACATTAATATGATGAAAATAGTTGAGTCCATTAATTATTAGGTAAAGGATTCAAGTGTTTAAATAGGTCACAAACACTTGATGATATATTTGTTATGGACAAATAGAAAAATATCCCAAATATTGAAAGTGCAAGTTAGTAATGAATAGAAATCACCTATTCATAAAAAGATGGAATCAAGCATAAGCTATACTATGAATCCAATGGTATGCAACATGATTTTAACAAACTAATAAGATTTAGTCAAGAAAAAAAGTTGAACAAATGTAGTGTTGATCAAACTCATATTGAACTTGATATAACAGACGACCAATATCATGAAAAAGGACTTAGCATTGTCACAGGAATTTGACTATATTATAAATGAAAAATCATTTTATAAGTGTGATTATCCCTTGAGATTTGCTTAGTATAGCATGATTGAGAGGATGATGGTAATATTGGCCAAAAGAAATAAACCAACAACAACAATAACAACAACAACAAGCCTTAATCCCACTAAGTGGGGTTGGCTACATGAATTCTTCGTCTCCATTGTGTCCTATTATGTGTCAAATTCTCATTTAATTCAAGTATACTAAGGTCATTTTTTATACATCTTAACAAAGTCTTTTTAGGTCTACCTCTACCTTTCTTAACATAAGGCAAATCTAATACATCTACTCTCCTAACCGGGTCATCGGACGGCCGACGCTTTATGTGGCCAAACCATCTAAGGTGACTCTCTCTAATCTTATCTGCCACTGGAGCTGCTCCAACTTTTTCCCGAACATACTCATTTTGCATTTTATACTTAAGAGTAAAGCCACTCATCCACCTAAGCATCCTCATCTCTGTAACACTTAACTTAGTCTTATGCTTCTCTTTTATTGGCCAACATTCTCGCACCATAAGTGGTGGTCTTACCACCATCTTATAAATTTTTTCCTTAAGTTTAAGTGAAACTTTTCTATCACACACTAGGCCAGATGCATTCCTCCACTTCAACCATCCAACTTGAATTCTACTAATAACATCTCCATCTATTTCACCATCATTTTGAACAATATAACCTAAATATCTAAATCGCTCACTCTTATTAATGACTTGTTCACCTAATGTCACAACACTACCACTAGAACTTCTACAACTAAAATTACACTCCATATATTCAGTTTTAGATCTACTTAAATGAAAACCTTTAGACTCTAAAGTTGACCTCCATACTTCAGGTTTCTCTTGGACTCCTCTCTAGTCTTATCAACAAGAAGAATGTCATCAGCAAAAAGCATACACCAAGGTACATCTTCATGTAAATGCCTAGTAAGAACATCCATAACTAAAGTATAAAAAGATAAGGGTTTAAAGCTGATCCTTGATGTAATCCAACTAAAATAGGAAAATATTTTGTCAATCCTCCTTGTGTTGGGACACAAGCAACAGCTCTAGTATACATATCCTTAATGACTTGAATATAACTAATATTAACTCCTTTCTATTTTAGAACTCTCCAAAGAACATCTCTTGAAACTTTACCATAAGCTTTCTCTAAATCAATAAATATCATATGTAGATCCTCCTTACTTTCTCTATGCTTCTCCATCAAACCTCTTAAAAAATGTATAGCATCCATAGTAGATCTACCTGACATGAAACCAAACTTATTGTGAGAAACTTTTATATCACATCATAACCTATGCTCAATTACTCTCTCCCATAATTTTAATGTATGACACATTAACTTAATTCCTCTATAATTTGCACACTCTTATGCATCACCTTTATTCTTAAATATAGGAACCAACAAACTCTTTCTTGACTCATCTGGCATCTTTTTAGTCTTTAAAATAACATTAAAAAGATTTATAAGCCAACAAATTCCTTGATGTCCTAAACATTTCCACGCTTCTATTGGAATATTATCAGGTCCTACTATTTTTTCACATTTCATTTTCTTTAAAGCTTCTCTGACTTCATATTTACTAATATGACGATAAAAATAAAATTCTCTATTTTTTTTAGGGTATTAAGGTTGCTAAAACCAATTGTACTTTCAGATCCTTCATTGAAAAGTTTATCAAAATACCTCATCCACCTATTTTCAATATTCTTTTCTAAGAAAATCAATTTATTATGTTCATCCTTAATACACCTCACTTGAACTGTCTTTACGTCTCATATCTCTTTAGTTGGCTAACTTATACATACATCTTTCACCTTCTTTGGTATTTAATATATTATATAAATCACTAAAAACTAAATTTTTTTGCATAATATACTGCTTTCTTAGAATCTCTACAGACCACTTCATATATTTCCCAATTCTCCGAGTTTTTACATATAAACCAAGTTTTATAACAATGCTAATTATTTTTTCTATCTGACTCCACCACACTAACTATTCTTATTAAAAGAAGCTTTTCTCTTTGATTCTCCAAGCACATCTTAGAACTGCTTAATTTCACTTACTTTTCCCACATAACATTTTCCTTATGAACATCCCAAATTCTAATCTCTTATAGCTTGCTCTTAAAAATATTTTTATTTGTGTTCTTTAAGTGTCCTCATCTAATCTTCGGAAAAAAATTTGATTTATTTTTGGCTTAATTTTTAAAATAGGCCTATTTATAATACTAATTATGTGATTAAGCACGTTAAAAAAAATTTAAAATAAAATAGTCGCCTAATCAGAGACTAGGTAGTTGAGTCACCATGAACTTGCACAAAATAATTAAAAAAAAATAACGTCTCTCTCTCTCTCTCTCTGCGTCTTAAAATCCAAAGCCTCTCTCTCTCTCTCTCTCTCTCTGCGTGCCTTAAAATCACGAAAAAAAATAAGTGAAAGTTAATTAGTTATTTATTTATTTTAAAATATTTATTTATTTAAAATATATAATTAGTTAAATAAATAAATAAATAAAATTTAAATTATATAAATATTTAGTTATTTAATATATTTATAAAATATTTATTTATTATATATATTTATTCCTTTCTTTATTTGTTTATTAAAAATTAATTATTTATTTAGTATACACTTATATAAATAAATAAATATATATATATATATATATATATATATATATATATATATATAATTAAAATATTTTTATATTTTTGTTATTATTATTATTATAGACTTATATAAATAAATAAATATATATATATATATATATAATTAAATAACTTTAAAATATTTATATAATTTGAATAAATAAATAACTAAATATTTTATTTATATAATTTAAATATATAAATAACTATATATATAATTACTTTATTTACATAGTTTATAAAATATTTATATAATTTATTTCTTTGTTTATTTATTTATTAAAATTATTTATTTATATATTTGGTTTTAAATTATATATTAACAAAAATAATAAAATTATATATTTTAAGTAATTATATTAATTAATATAGAAATTATTAAATAAATTTCTAAATTTATATATATATAATTAAAAATATTTTAAATTATATATTTAATTATATATATATAAATAAATAAATAAATAACTAAATATATAAATATATAAATAACTAAATATTTATATAATTTAAATTTTTTTAATTTATTTAACCAACACAAATTATATAAATATTTTAAAGTTATTTAATTATATATATATATATATATATATATATATATATATATATATATAAGTCTATAATAATAATAACAAAAAATATAAAAATATTTTAATTATATATATTTATTTATTTATTTATTTATATAAGTGTATACTAAATAAATAAATAATTTTTAATAAACAAATAAAAAAAGAAATAAATATATATAATAAATAAATATTTTATAAATATATTAAATAACTAAATATTTATATAATTTAAATTTTATTTATTTATTTATTTAACTAATTATATATTTTAAATAAATAAATATTTTAAAATAAATAAATAACTAATTAATTTTACGACTTATTTTTTTTTTCATAATTTTAAGGCACGCGGATGGAGAGAGAGAGAGAGAGAGAGAGAGAGAGAGAGACGTTCCTATTTTTTTTTTAAATTATTTTGTAAGTCGCTGGTGTGACGATGTCGGCCAAATGCTCATAAAAGCACTAGCCTTTTTTAATTTTTTTTTAGCGTACCTAATCACATAATTAGTATTATAAATAGACTTATTTTAAAAATTAAACCTTTATTTTTCCTCTTACAACCTTTCATCTTAAAATCTAAAACTAACAATCGATGTTGGTACTTAAATTTTCACAATGATCTTTACAATCTAAATGATCTATTTTTATCAAAATAATCATCTGTTTTCTTAGATCCATTTTATAAGTAATAATATGTTCATTTCTTTTCTTAAATAAAGATAGAACTATAAAAATTATAAATAAGAAAATCTAATATACCCCACCTTCTTCATCACCAAATTCATAATCATCTGAATACTTTTAAAATCTTCTATCACTCTACCAACATGTCATTTAAATCTCCTCCAATAATACTTTCTTAAATAAAGTATTGTAACTATAAAATTATAAAAAAAATTAATATTTACCTTTCATACATAAATTATAATCATCATAATACTTTTAAAATCTATATAATCTAACATGTTTATTTAAATCTCATAAACTTTTTTTAAGATATTTTGTATTAATCCTCTAATTTATTCCAAAATTTTATTTTTAGCTACTAAACCCACTAGTATATAAACACTTATAATATTTATCTATAATAATAATTCTTTTATAATTACACATCTATTAATATTTATAACTTATCCTTAAACTTTATTCATAATCACACCTAATTATTTACTAACTTCTACCAATCCAAATTTAAAATTAAACTATCAATATTCTAACCCATTTATTTTTAACACATACATTATCTTTTATAAACCATAATAATATTTATTATTCATACATTACCTGCAAAATACCTATATTAAAGATTTAAATCCTAATTCTAGAATAATTTTGCTTTATGGACTTGATTAAATATTGAGAACTCAATACATAAATAATTCTAAAATTAAACATGCATTAATAATCAGATTTGTCATTAATCAATTATGTTCAAATTAAAAATGATTCCTAGAAGGTTCAAATGTGTCCAGATATTAGTGTGAGAGGAATTAATTAATATAATCAATTCCATAAGAGAGTGAGATTGAAATTAAACAAAATTAGGTTCAGAACTAATGTGATAGTGCAATAAATTTATATTCCTTGTCTAATGCAAGAATGCAATCAAGAAAATATAGACATACATGATGTTCTAATATTTTTTTCTCTTTATAAAACCTTATAAAACATATGAATCTAATATATATATATATATATATATATATATATATATATATATATATATATATATATATATATATATGTAGTTATATAAATAAAAAAATAATCTTTTTATTAAAAATAATAATATATATCAAACAAATTCCAGTAAAACAAATTATGTTGTTAATACTAAGTTACACTTCCGGCTATCATCATATATGGCTATGGACCCAACTAGTGGCAAAATAGTAATTTACCAACATATTTTATTTTAATTTTAGGTGAAATACATTTTGGTTTCATAAAATTATGCAAAAGTCCTGGAAAGTGTATTGAGTCACAAACAACTCAAAATAAATTTTCTAGAATTTTTTGGACATTATTAAAAAATTTTTAAAATTTTAAATTAGCCAAAATTTCCCCTTTAAATAAGTTTAATAGGCTTAAACAAATTAGAAAATAATAAAAACTTTTATAATGACTTGTGATTATGACAAAAATTCTTTAAAATTTTAAAATAATATTAAATAATTAAATTAAAATTAAAATATTTGTACTCTTTATTTTAAATATGTTTAACAAATTAAAATAAATCAAAAATTATAAAAAATTATATAATAACATAAATCTATATAAAAATATTCTCTAAAATTCTCAAAATATTTAGAATTATGATTTAATTATTAGAAATTTTGAATAGCTAAGAATTATATTCAAAAGATCATAACTCAAAAACTATAAATCAAAATATCTTTACTTTTTATAGATTGTTCATGATACTAATTAAGATCTCCATAAAATATGAGATTTTCCATATTTCATTTGATAGTTCAAATGATTTAAATAGAGGAATAAGCATTTTTTTTAAAGCTATAAAACAAATGATATTTTAGGGTATGGCATTTTTCCTAGTTCCACATGCCAAATAATATTTATGGTAAAAATTCATATTAATTAAATTACTAGATTATCCAAAGAAAAATTTTATAAAAAAATCTCAAAAAAGTACCCACAGTTGGACCTATGTGTGGTCTAGCTCACTCTTAATTGGTGGATTCTATTTAAAATAGATCTGATAGTCAAGGCATTATTTTCAATCTCTCACTAAGCCATGTAAAGAAATAGATTATACTCAGATTGATGTAACTTGAGCCTAACCTATTGAAAATTCTCTTTCTACAAGTTTTCCTGAGTAAAACCCTTCACTAGGAAGTCTTAGAGAGGTGAGGGTGATTGAATGCATGGTTTAGTGAACCATGTTGTAGCCTAAATGGCAGAGAAGACATAAGCCATGAGTAAACATGGAGAATTTGATGGCATTACCTTAATAATAGATGAACTGAGGATTTCTTTATTTGAGAAGTTTTTCTAACTAAGTTCCTTGCAAACTGTCTCTAAAATTGGTCTTGCATGCACTAAATAGCTAGCTTAAATAAACTTTAAGCTCTTTCAAGCTTAGTCTAATCGGTGATTTGATCTAGAGGATTTGGGTGGTAGGGAATGTTTTGAGATGCTTCTTTATGCTCCTAGAAGGTTTCAGCTCTGCATCCCATAGAAAGGCTTCTTCTAATTATTTTCAATTCAGTCATGCTTATTCACAATCAATAATGGTTAAAGTTAGGTTTTGTTGGGGTTTATTGCTAGGTGGTGTTATGTGGAGCTTGGCAGGTAGTTTTGGAATAGGCTTTAAGGCTTATGAAAGGAAAAGAATAATTATTTGAGATTGGTTCATTCATTAACTCTCATTTAATGAAATTTATACCATATTCTCCTAGCTAAATCCCAAAGTGATTTGAGGAGAGCTGTTCATCGTTATGGATAATAATTTATTTTAAATTTTTAAATTTTTTTGATTATTTTGACCATATAAGGTTTAATTCCTTCATTTGACTTATACAGTTCACATTGGCCTAATGAGTCGATTTGACCCATTTAGAAGGGTCAAATTCATTTGGGTTGAGCTAATAAAATGTTCCTAAGACCTATTTTTGAAGTGCTTCACCCATTTGATGGGCTTAATTCCATCATTAACATGGGTGTTCCCATTTGGGCCAAAAAATGGAGTATGTTGGCTCATTTGGTCAAATTGACCACCATAGAGGGTGTAATCATTGTGAATCAAACTAAGCTTTTATCAATGACATCCTTAGCTACAACTACTCTTAAGGATTTAATTGGATATCATGATTAGTTTGGTTCAATCAACAACCAAATATGAGTATGAGTGCAAACACATTATTTGGCCAATTAAGCTTCATCCATATAGCAATTGGGCCAAACGATACTTGGATTATGTTTAGGACATTTAGAGAAGTCCACATGTTAAATTAGCCCACTCAATTTAAATGTCAAAATCAATTTAGGCTTATTACCTAATTGGGTTTATTTTGGTGAATTAGGATGAATTAAGTTAACTTACATTCAATTGACCTAATTGATAAGCCTAATTTTTTTTATAAGAATATTTTTATCATATGGACACATTCATTAGCCAATTTGAGATGGTCAAAATGAGATCCAAAAAATTTGACTTCAATCTAATCCTAAAGTTGACATAAGTTCTACTAGGTTTGACTTGGACTTTCCAAGTCTTTGGTCAACCTTATACATGCTCATGGGTTCTAGTAGTTATCTAATTCATAATCATGTTAGAAATATCCTAGGGTTGGATATCTAGGGCAATTGGCCAATGGGTTAATCGTGGTAGCCACATTGTTAAGGACAAAATGGGTACCTTTGACTCAACCATAAATCAAATTTCTCAGATTAATCTTAAAGATGGCCGAGCCAATCATCAAAATCAAATGATAAGATGCATAATTAATTGAATCAATGAGAAAAAAAAATATTATTTAAGCTGAACACTTACATTCATTCATGAATGATTAAACTTAAATAGTTAAAGAGGTCAACCCATGGCTTGAGTTAAACATATGATTTAGGAAAGATTTGCAAGTGACTCTCCAATATAGGTTCCTCTCAATGGCTTACTAAAGCTAACATAATGGGTTAGGTTGGGTTAAAGCTTTTAGTGTTGGAGGAGGATATAAAGTTAGACTTTTTTTATATGACAATCAAAACAATATATATATATATATATATATATATATATAACTTAGTATTTCATGGAATAAAAAATAAATAAATAAATAAATAAATAACAAAGAGAACTCCATCTCACAAATTGTCTTAAAATAGCAGCAGCGTATAAAATCCGGCACTTAAAAATTATCCCGCTACATTTGAACTAATTCGTTCACCGCAAATAAATAAATAATAAATAAATAAATAAATAAAATAATAAAATAATAAATCAAACATGGCGGGCTTTAGTCAACCACAAATATCGTTATAAAATTTCAATTCATTAACTCAAAAAAAAAAACTAATTTCATTCAATTACAATAAATTTAATTTCATTTCATTTTGATTGTAAAATTATAAGATAAATAAAATTAATTGTTAATTATTATATAATTTTATTATTTTATTAAATTTAATTAAGTTTTATACTGTAATAAAAATTTTAAATCGCAGCTGCCTGCTATAGGCCTGGTCTTAGTTTTTTTTAAATTAATCGTATTAATCAAAATATATTTATAAGAAGAAATTTTAAAATAAATATAATTTTAAATATAATTAATAATTTAAGTATCTTAAAAATAAAATTTAAATATAGATATAGTCCGCTTATCTTATAATTTACCTACATAGAAATTAATTAAATGAAATGATATATAACTATTATTTTAAATTATTTTATATCACACATAACTTATATAAATGTATTTAACATACTAATATAAGTGATAGATAAATCCCCGTTAAACTGACAATAATATCTATATTTAAATTTTATTTTTAAAATACTTAAATTATTAATTATATTTTAAACCATACTTATTTTTAAAAAAATTCTATTTATAATAGTAATGTTCTAAAAATTTCGACTTCCTCCTCTCACGGCGAAATGCTTCCCTCATCTCTCCTCGCAGTCGTAGTCCTCGTCCTCTCCACCGCCTGTACCTTCGCCGACTCCGATAACTCCTCCCCTGCCATTTTCCTCTCCGTTTGCGGTAAAAACCAAACCCAAAACGCCGAAGATTTCGACATCAACTTCGTCGACGCCATGGAAAAATATACCAAAACATTACAACGTCCGGTTTCGCCACTTCCTCCTCGGGTTCCACCCTTACTGTCTTTGGTCTCGGCCAGTGCTTCTCCTACCTATCCCACGTAAACTGCCAACTCTGCTACTCCCAGAGTAGAGTCAAGCTTCCCCACTGCCTCCCCTCCACCTCCGGCCGCATCTATCTCGACGGCTGCTTCCTAGAGTATTCTGATCGAAACGTCTCCGAAGACTCTGTAGACGCCGCGGACGCTTATTCTTGTAGCAACACTACCGTAGACAAGAAGATTGGACAGGTTTTTGCAAACTTGACGGCGGATCTGATGGAAAATTTGACGGTGGCGGCGGGCGGGAAGCTGGATTATTACCAGGTGGGAAGCGTGCAGGTGACGTCGGAGGTGACGGCATATGGGATGGCGCAGTGTTGGAGATCACTGAATGCGACGGGATGCAGGGAGTGTTTGGAGAAGGGGAGGGAAAGTATTGTCGGAAAGTGCTTGCCGGCTGATGATGGCAAAGCCATGAATGCTGGTTGCTTTCTCAGGTACTCCACGGAGCCGTTCTATTTGAGTGGGAATACTAGCGGCGGAGGGGATTCTTCTGGTACCCTGCTTATTGTCTTGTCTCTTTTCTTGAAAATGGAAATTTAAATGAATTTTACTTCACTTGATGGGTGTTTCGTTTCATAGTAATTTATGTAAGAAATTTAAGCAAAGGTAGATTCTTTCTTGAAAAATATTAATAAAAACTTATTGAATAATTACCTGAATTGTATGCCCCCTCCAAACAAGAACTAAATTTCTGCAAAATCAAATAAATTGGGGTAAAAAAATTTCAATTCGAACCCTTTTACCATTTGCATAGTCATTTTCTTTCTCAAAAACTTGAATTTTCTTTTATATGTTGCAGACAAACTTAAAGTAATCATCGCTGTAACCACCGTTCTGGCGGCGCTATTGGTGGTTGGAATAGTTTTCTGGTGGTGGAAGAGGAGATCGGCCTCTGGTTATGGTAATGGAAATTTGACAAGAAGCTAGCAATTTTCTGCATTTGTTACTATTTCAATGAGGGGACTTGATAAAGTTTTGTTGTGGATTGTGTTACTGATGCAGATGATGCAGGTGAGAATCATAAAATCATTAGATCCATCACACAATCTCATCTAAGTTTCAAATATGATGATTTGATGAAGGCAACCGACAATTTTACTCAGAACAACAAGCTTGGTCAAGGGGGGTATGGCGCTGTTTATAAGGTATAATAGAATTTTTTTTAAATTTTACCAGTTCCATCATTGATATTCATTATATCAATGATCAAATTTGAAAGCATACATTCCATGCCTACTATTTTCTTACAAGCACATGGAGTGAAATGTGAGCATTTGATTTTCTACTTGCAGGGGATTCTGCCGGATGGAAGAGAAATAGCTGTGAAGAGGCTTTTCTTTAATACAAGAAGCTGGGTTGACCAATTCTTCAATGAAGTCACTCTGATCAGCCAAGTGCAGCACAAAAACCTTGTAAAGCTTCTGGGTTGCAGTGTCGAAGGACCTGAAAGCCTTCTTGTCTATGAGTTTCTTAGCAACACTAGCCTTGATCACTACTTATTTGGTAACCAGAAACTCGAATTCAGAGACATAAAATGCACAATAATGGAGATTCTAACGGCTTTCTTTTTACTCTTTATGTTTCCAGATGCGTTCAAGAAGGCTGAATTAAGTTGGGAAAGAAGATTCGATATTATTGTCGGCACAGCAGAGGGCTTGTCTTATCTCCACAATGCCTCAGTAGTTAGGATCATACATAGAGATATCAAAGCCAGCAATGTATTATTGGACGATAAGTTTAGGGCCAAGATATCTGATTTTGGGTTGGCGAGGTACTTTGCAGAGGATCAGAGCCATCTCAGCACTGGCCTAGCAGGAACTTTGTAAGCCCTCTCCCTCCAGCTCACTTTTTATCATCCAGGCTCATATGTTTTCTTAATTAAACATTGGTAACAACAAAAATAACTGTTAATCTAAGGCTCCGTTTGGCTAAGCTTTTTGGATTCCTGAAAAGCTCGTTTAAAAGTGCTCCCTGAAAAGCTATTTGTCTTAGCTTTTGAAAGGCTAAAACGGAGTTCAGAGATGGAGCTAAAACTCAGTTTCAAAAAGCGCACTATTCAAACGGGTATCAAAATTAAAAATTCAAGCTCTCAAAAGCAAAACGCACTAAAAAAGCTCTCAAAAGCAAAACGCACTAAAAAAGCTCTCCCAAACAAAGCCTAAGATGTCTCCTTACATTCAGGTTCATGTGCCTTTCAGGCAAGAATTAAACACAACACTCATATTGTATCTTTTGTTGATGCTAGAATTAGCTGCCTCCTCTCATGTGGTTTTTGGAACAACTGGCATTCTATTTTCATTGGTTGAAGAAGGAAAAAAGTTATTACCTTTAAACTCCCTGGGGAGCATAGCTGGTACTCATCACCATATTTCTAATACAAAGTGATTAATGCTTGCAGTGGCTACATGGCTCCTGAATACATAGTTCATGGGCAGCTCACCGAGAAAGCTGACATCTATAGCTATGGAGTTCTTGTTCTCGAAATTGTCACTGGTCGTAAGAATCAAAACTCGATATCGACATCAGCAGAAGGTTGTTCTCTGATGCAACAGGTACAACTTTTATCCAAAATCTCTAATGAAACAGGTGGAATTTTTATTCAATCTCTTTTGGAGTTCTAAAAAAGGCCTCAATTTGTCGTAGATATGGAAGAATTACAACTCTAGTACACTAATCAGGCTACTGGATCGTGACCTTGAAGGCAAGTGCCCGCAGGAAGAAGCTCTCAGGGTATTCAAAGTAGGTCTTCTGTGCGTGCAAGCGTCTCCTTCGCTGAGGCCACCAATGTGGAAAGTAGTTGAGATGCTGACAACGAAGTCAAACGACCTGCCAGCCCCCACTCAGCCTCCATTCCTCAACAGTCATGGTGCACAGAGTGGATTCTCAGGGACGTCTCATTCTCAGTCAAGCTCCATAAATTTCACAGATTTAGGTGATCAGACATCAGTGAATCAAATTTCAGTAAGCATGTTTCAAGGGAGGTGAAACATTAAGGTCATCAACTCCAGGACTCAGTTTATTGTGAATGTAGCAATGCAGCACCCCAAGCAAGTTATTGAATGATTCTTTGATTTGTTTGAGTTCTATTTTTTTTTTTTTTTTTTTCATTTTTACAAAAGCATTTATGAATGCTCACACAAAATGTCTTACAGATATGAATGTCATCTACTCAACTTTTTTGTATATATTCAAAAGGAATTTGTTCTCTTCTGATTTATGAAATGGTCTAAGAAATACAACGGTAAACTTTTTCAATGAAAAGGATGACTTTGTTAAATAAGTGCACGTATGGGCATTGATATTTTTTAAAGTCTCAACAGATAGCTGATGGAGACCTGCACTCCAATCCAAAAGTGGTTCATGGCAGAAAGATTCAAACCCCAAAGGCACATAACAATATTACCTTGTCATATTTTGTGATAATATCAAAGCAAAGTAAGCTGTCATCGGAGAATATTGCAACCATAGCTTCCATTTGGTCCCCAAGATCCTTCAAATTCCAGCACACAGAGATCTAGGAAGGTTGAAGCCAGTTAGTATTCGAACTTATATTTTTCGTTTTTTAGTTCTTTTTTATGTTTCTCTCACAAATATGATGTAGACATTCTGATTAACTTGGCTGCATTTATTTTACCTGTTAAAGTTTAGGGTGCATTCGTTATTGAAAACCAAATTTCTCTTAAAAACTTGATTAAAAAAAGAGAATGATCATTACACATGGCCTATTACAAATGTGGTGGTCAAAAGTAAGGGGCTGTTTGGGATATCTTTTGTTTTTTTATTTTTATTTTTTATTTTTTTTATGTTTTATTTTAAAGTATATTTGGTTGTAATTATTTGTTTTAAAAATACTAAAAATATGTAAAAATTGTTTTGAGTGTTTTGAAAAAAAATAATGTTATTTGATTTTAAAAATTAAAAATACATCAAAAAAAAAATTTTTTTTAAAATAATATAAGAACAAAAAATAAAAAAATACAAAATAATATTGATCCCAAATAGTCTCTAAGTTATTTTTGTGATTCAAAACATAACTAATAATCAAATAATAATGAATGTAAAGGCTACAAGAAGCACGATTTTCAAAGTATGATCATAGACTTGTCCAATGATATTAAACAAGTCTATTCTAACTCAAAAATCAAGTCAGAATGATCAAAATGATCCAACTTTTGATGAATCATTTGACTCTAAAATTGATCAATTTCTACCTAATAATTAGAAAGAAAAAGTTAAATTTAAAAAATTACTTAAATTTATATAAATGCCTATTAAATATAAGAAGAGAGGTTAGTAAAATTTCTTCTAATTTTGGTTATTAATATTCCAACCTAGTGGTAGTGCTCCACTAGATATTTTTACTAGCATTTTTATAACTATATTTACAAAAAAAATAATCAAAATATTTTATTCTAAAATTTTGATTTATATTTAAAATATTCAATAGTGAAATGTCTTGATTTAGATATTGTATATTGAATAGGAGAAAATATCATTATGCATCCTTGTTAAGTCAATTAAGTCATTAAAATAATTTTAATATTTATTTTTCATTCAATTCAATCTCTGGTTCAACCCTGATTGATCATTAAACCTTAAATCTCTCCTTTTTGTTCAATGATCAATCTGATTCTCAAAATTTTGAATAAAAAATAATATTTTTATACTACTTAAAAGGAGTTTTTATCACAAATAGAATAGCTAAATGTCACCACCAATTACCCTTTCATTTTGCTACTACCTCTTGCTCTTATTCTAGGAAAAGTCCTTTTATGTGGGTTAATGGTTTATCCATAGAAACCAAGCTTGATTTCTTTTCATCTCCTTTTATGCTAAATTTTGAGCAAATGTGAGAATTGAAATAACTTCGAAAAATAATCTTTTGTGAGAATGTGCATTTTATGCTTTAATTTTAAATTATATAATTTTCAAATTTCTTCTCGAAGTTTTGAAACTTAGAATTTTGAATTCAATTATTTATATATGGTCTATGAAATTAGTAGATTTAAATAAAATAGTGGCATGTGAAATGAGTGAATAACATAAAATAGTGAGTTAATTTAACGACTCTAATTAATTTTGTTACCGACTTTTTTCTCTAAATTTTGATTTTTTTTTATTTATTTAGAGATGATTACAATGCCCGTAAATAGCCTACTTTTTAGAATAAAAAATTATCTTTTGAAAACTTGAAAATATTTAAGTTATCTAACACTTTTTCATTTCACCTCCAACATTGAAAGGAACATATTTTACTTTTCTCCACACTTTTTAACATTATTTACAATCATCCACTAAGCCTCCAACATTTATTCCACTCATTACCATCTCCACTCTACTTATTACAACTTAGTGAAAATCTCCACATCTCAACTCTCGTTTAAATTCCACCAAATCCAATTATTTACTCTATATCATAAATAAACATCTTAAGCTTACCATATATTTTTCTCAGCTAAAATCTATTTTCTAAAATGATCTTCTAAATCAACATAAACTAGCCCAATTCATACTGATCTTAATTTTCTTACCACTATACCTCTCTAGAAACATTCTTAAACTTTAAGTTACAAATCTATATCCATTTCTATATATTAATCTCATGAAAAGGCCACTCGTCGCTACCACTAATAACAAAATAATGGAATCTTTAATTTCTTGTTATTTGGTTTGAGTGTTGGTCATTGAACCAAGATGATGTTAGGAAAGATGAACCAAAGCATATTTGTGCTATATATACTAGTAATTAAATTCATTTTAAAATATGAAAGCCTAGCCAACTATAATGTATTTCTACATGTTAATGGGTTAGTTCTCTATTTGTCATTTCAACATATTGATTTTGGCAGGTTATTATATTGTAATAAAGGTGTATATAAATATATATATAGGAGGCATTGTGATTGAGAGCCTTTGGAAAGAAAGTATGATGTTTAGAACAACAGCTTAAGGGAGAGAATTTGTACTTTGCTCTAGTCTTTCTTCCTGAAATAAAAGAGTGAAAACTTCTCTATGTTCATCTTGTTTTATTAGCATAAGATCATGTTTCTAGCTGCAATTTTATTTTTTTTTTGTTTTGATTTAGGGTTCATCTTTACACTAGTGAGAATGATTTAAATCTTTGGTGAATCAAAATGAAACTCTCTAGTACATCAAGGACTTTCGAATGTAATTACCAGTGAAGGTTTTGCAGCTATAATCGATTAAGTGAAAGTAAGAGAACTACAATTAAAGGCACATAGTGTCATTTTTTATCATTAAGAGATGAAGTACTCACAGAAGTAAAAAAAGAATAATTCGTCATTGAGGTTTGGGACAAACTTGAATTTATTTATTTGAAAAGGCCCTAGGCAAATAGATTGTTTTAAAGAAGCAATTGTGTACTCTTGAAAAATCAAAAGACCTAAGAAACATATGAATGAATTAAAAAAGATCATTCTTGATCTAAAGATCGTTGATGTGAGAATAGAAGAAGAGGATCAATGCATCATACTTCTCAGCTCATTACTAAAATCCTATGAGTATATTGTAGACACAATGTTGTAGGGTAAACAAACACTAAAAATGATGGAAGTGAAGTATATACTTATGTCTAAGGAATTTCAAAGAAAATTTGAAACAAGAGAAGAAAGGCATGGTGATAGCTTATCAATAAGAGGAAAAACATAACAAAGGACCAACAAGAATTAGAAAAGCTATCGCATTATATCCAATTGAAAAACAAGATTTCAAGAAAATATTTTAATTGTCATAAGGAAGGCGATTTCAAAAAGGATTATCGAGAGAAGAGTAAATGGCATGGAAATAAATCAAATGATGACAAAAGGCACAAAGTTCAAATGGGCACAAATCATTTGAAGTTCTAGTTCTTTTGATCAAAAATAGTAATGATGATTAGATCATTGATTTGGGCTGCTCTTTCCATATGACACCAAATGAACACAGATTTCAAGAACTTAAAAGGGGAGATGGGGGAGTTGTTTTAAGAGACAATAAGTCTTGTAAGATCTTGGTGAAGGCTCCATTACTATCAGAATGTTTGACAAACGCAAAAAATCATTGCGCATGATCAAGTATGTTCCTAAATTGAAACACAATTTAATTTATGTTGGTATGCTTGATGATGATGGTAGTATAGTTAAAATTGATAAATGACTAATTAATATTACTAATGGTATCATTAAGAAAAGAATTATTATTTGGACATATAATTGATAAACTCGAATTGTGTGAAAACTACATCTTCAAGAAGTTATAGGCTACGATTTAGTACTACAAAACATAACAGTAGAGGAATATTGAATTATATTCATAGCGATCTATGGGGAACATCCAAGGTTAAACCAAAAAGTAGAGCAAAAAATTTTCTGACCATTAGTTATGCTTATGCGAGTTCTATATGGATTCACTGCCTTAAATCAAAGGATCAAGCTTTTGATGTGTTTAAGGAATGGAAAATACATATTGAAAATCAAATGGGTAAGAGAATTACAAAGTTATGGATTGACAATGGTTTGAAAATTTGCTCACTTATGTTTCAAAAGTTTTGTATTGAAAGTAGTATAGCCAAACATCTAACAATGGTATATACTCTACAACAAAATGGATTTTCTGAGAAAATGAATAGAACATTGTTAGAAAGAGTGAGGAGAATGCTTCTTGTTTAGGTTTATCTAAGGATTTTTTGAGGAGAAACCATCAAGGTAGCTAGTTATTTGATAAATAGATGTCCATCTGTTGCAATAAGTTTTAAGATTCCAATGGAAAATGTAGAATAGGCATGCTCCAGCTTATAGTAACTTAAAAGGCTTTTGGTTGTATGACATGCTTATGTAAAAGTAAGATAAACTATGATCTACAACTTTGAAGTGTGTTTTATCCTGGTACCCAAATGGAGTGAAAGGTTACAGATTATGGTGTATTGAACCTAGCTTAAGAAAGTGTATGATCAGTAGAGATGTAATTTTTAATAAAAGTTTGTTTTCACTTGCAACAAAAAATTGTGAAGCAGGCAATAATATAGATATTGACTGTTAACATATTTCAACTGTAGGTGGAGCCTCCTGCCATTGCAAATGATCAACATCAAATTGCAGTGGATAAGAATAGACAAGAAAGTTTCATTCTAATCTTGAGGCTTGAAATTCTCAAAAACTTGAAGGTTATAATCTATCTAGAGATAGAGAAAGGAGAGAAAATAATCCATCAAAAATGTCGGGTTTTGTTAATGTTATTACTTATGCCTTAGCTATTATGAAAGAAGGAGACCATGAAGAGCCTTCTTCGTATAATGAGGCCATTTAAAGCAAGGAGGTTATCCATTGGATGCAAGCAATGAATGATGAAATAAATTCATTTTATAAAAAATGATACTCGAGAAATTATGAATCGGCCTAAAGATTAGAAAATTATAGGTTGTAATTAGATATATAAGAAGAATAAAGATTCCCACAATACATATAAACTCAAGTTTAAAGCAAAAGTAATAGCCAAAAGGTTTACTCAAAAGAAGGTTTAGACTACAATGAAATATTTTCACCCATAGCTAAGCATACATCTATAAAAGTTGTGCTTTCTATAGCAGCAAATTTGATCTAGAAATAGGTCAAATGATCGTTAAAACCACAATTTTTACATGGCAATTTAGAGGAGACTATATATATGCATCAACCAGAAGGTTATTTAGTGGGTGATCAAAGTTTGTCAATTGAAGAGGCCCATTTAAGGCTTAAAATAGTCTTCAAGACAATGGTATATTTAATTTGATAAATTAATCAAAAAAATTGATTTTGAATAATGTAAATTTGACAATTGTGTATATCTTAAGAAGACAAACAATTGCAATGGTTTCATATATTTGTTATTATATATTGACAATATCTTGATTGCAAGTAAATTGAAAATAGAGATTGATTTTTTTTTTAAAACTAACTATCTTTAGAGTTTATATGAAGGATTTTGGTGCTGCCAATAAAATTTTGGAAATGAAAATTAAGAGAAATAGATCTCAAGGAAAAATATTTCTTTCCCAAACAAATTACATGAAAAATATATTGGATAAATTTGGTATGCTAAATTGCAAAGTAGTTAAAACATTATTGGCAAATCAATTCAAAATAAAACTTGATGAAGCACCTAAAACTGAAAAGAAAAGGTCGAAGAACATTCTATATGCAAATGCTGCTAGGAGTTTAATGCATGGAATGATTTGTACTCGCCAAATCCGGCTTATTCTATCACTATTATCGGTCGATTTATGAAAAATCTAGGAAAGAGCCACTGAAATGCTTTGAAAT
Source organism: Cymbidium sinense (assembly GCA_021442155.1). Classification (NCBI taxonomy): domain Eukaryota; kingdom Viridiplantae; phylum Streptophyta; class Magnoliopsida; order Asparagales; family Orchidaceae; genus Cymbidium; species Cymbidium sinense. Next base: position 94,216,408 of record CM038219.1, read on the forward strand.
GGACATTAAGATACAACAAAATCACCTTAAATTTTGGGAATATTATTTGGAGGTGGAGATACAAATGCTCAAATTATTTCAGGTTTTGCAGATTCAGATTTTATGGGTTGCTTGGATGCTAGAAGATCTACTTTTGGATATGTCTTCACCATTTTCGAAAGCATTATCAGTTAGAATCCGCTCTTCAACGAACTATAGCATTGTCCATTATGAGGCTAAATTTATTGCATCAACTGATGCAATAAAAGGAGATTTATGGCTTCAAGGTTTCTTGAAGGAACTGGATTTTATTCAAAATAGCTTAATAGTATTTATAATAATTAGAGTGCTATAAATCTAATGAAAAACCTATTTTTTTATGAGAAATCAAGCACATCGATGTAAAACTGCATTTTATTAGAGATATAGTGCATCTAAAAGTTTGAAGAGTAAAACAATTGTATCAATAGAAAACCCAGCAAATATAATGACTAAATGCTTACCTTTTACTAAACTCAAATTTTGTTTAAATTCAGTTAATTGTTTTACTGAAGAACTATTATTAATTAAGGATCAAGATGAAGATTGTTAATGGCTTGGTCATGAATTAATATAGTTCTCAACAAGTTGTTATTTCAACCTATTGATTTTGGCAGGTTATTATATTGTAATAAAGGTGTATATAAATAGATATAGGAGGTCATTGTGATTGAGAGCAAGAGGCAAGAAAGTACTTTGTTTAGAGTAGAGGATTGAGGGAGAGAATTTGTACTTTGCATTAGTTTTTTCATCTTGAAATAAAAGATTGAAAATCTTTTCTCTACTCATCTTATTTCACTTGCATGAGATCATTTTTTTGGCTGCAACTTTGTTTTGTATTTTGATTGTTCTTCTTTACATGAATTTTTATTATCTTCAATAGAGTCAATTCAACATTACATGACATATTGCTTAACTATCATATGTGAGTTTAAACTCAAAGTCTCACATGCCTTGATAATCTCATCCTCAAATAAAAGCATCATCAACTATCATACACCAAGAACCTATTCAATCATGTCAATCCATCATAACAATTACGAACTCTTAAACACTGCTAAGCTATGGTGGAAGGGTGACCATAATCATAATGATTCACAAATTGCACTAATTAAGTTATCCTAGCCAAACCATCAACTTTTATATCACATATAAAGGAGAATAAAGATAGGCTACGTACACTAATGATCAAATTAATTTTCAATCCAAAAGCATTAACTTATAAATAAGAATCAATAAGTTTGCATTCCAACACTACCATTTTTTCAGCTAATCAATGTAATACCAAACGTAAAGCTTCATATTCTTAAGAAATTCACAATTGCAGAAATATAAATTTTATGATAGATTTCCATCAAAATTAGAAAGAGATAATTTGGGAAATTATTATGTTAGATAGACGACAAATGTAATATTTATTGAACTAAAGACAATAACAAGTAAACTTAATAATTTAAACATGAAGAACAATAGAAAATGCAGCCAAAAACATGTGAAAATTTAAATTGATGTCAAAGAGTAAGAAGAAAAAAAGGTAAAATCTAAGTAGCCTTATTTGAATTTATGCAGAAAGCTTCACGCATAATAATTTTAACACCTCATTCAAAACTAACATAACATAAGAAATCTGAGGGTTAATAAAGCCGACGATAATGTGGCAGATCAGTGAAAGAAATAATGAATCCAAAAGCAAACCTGGCTTATGTTTTGTGATCGTTGGGACGGTTGGTTCTCAGATTAGCCGAAACAAGGCTAAAAATCAGATTTTGCAAGTTCCAGACCTGAAATGTTGGAAGAAAACTCAATCTATATACATCAAAGTCCCGAAAGAATAACAGGCAAACTTCTAATGATCTCTACAGTGAAACAGAAGAAGAATAATTGCATATAGAATACCGTAAATGGCCTCCAAATGCAAGGAAAGATGTGCATGATGCTAATGCTTACATCCCGTTTTATAATGAGATACTGGAAACTGGAAAGTCACAAGGAAATTTGGACTAGGCATTAAATCGAACACGTTAGAGGTAAAAAGGAAGGTACTAACTATGATGCCGGCGGCGGGAGATGATCATAGAGCGGGCGAACAACGTCGAGAGATTTTTTGTTGAACAATGAATATTATGGCAACTTTCCTCGATTTAAGTGCTCTTTCTTAGCTCGCCGATCATTGCACCATCCACATTGTTTTTCTCCGTTTCTGAAGATATGTGAAACCGCAAGTTCTTTGTATTCTTTTTCTTTATTTTTTTAACTTTAACGGGATCATACTTATCGCTTACAGCTGATAGGAAGCTGCCAACGACTTCAGTTCCTTGCATTGGGTAAATACGAGGAATCGAGCAGTGCGTTTTGGAATTTATGGGACCCCTGCCTTGGTTTTTTCAAAGACGGTTCTTTTTGGTTGGGTGAAAGCCACCCCTGCCTAGGCTTTTTTTTTTTTTTTTTTTTTTGGAAAAGTTGAGGGCAATAGCCCAATACCATTCTAAAAAGTATTTTTTACAAATGATCAAGGATGAAAAAAAGAGCCAAGGCCTAAGGAGGAAGGAAAAACTATGGTAGTAGCACTTTACAAAAGTTTAAAGGAAAAAAGTGGACTCAGATCACAAAAATATACAAAATACTCCCAAAAGGATGAAGCCGACATTGCTAAGGACCATTCATCGGTTGCTGAATTGCCCTCCAGAAGAATTAGGACAGCCGTAAGCAAAATGAGGCTTGATAGAGCACATGCCATAGCAAAAGTAATTCTTGGTTTCAATCCAGCCATCCAAAATGAATGGTATAGCAGTCTATTGTAAGCACCAGCATTCCAAAGAAAGGCTTCCTTAATCATCATTGTCCACCAAAACCAAAACCAAGTCGAGCAAGAAAAAAACAGGAATAGCCAACAAAAGCCTTGAAAAGTTTCAGCTAGGAATTGCATAAGACTCCTTCGGTTCGAAGAAGCACCCCCATTAAACAAACAGAATGAATCAACATGGCCGAAGAAAAGAAAAAATAGAGTTTAAACTTCACGATTCCTCCATCTATGCAAGAATGAAGTGTCTCCTCGGACGTGGTCTTTAAACACCCATCTTCAACTTAAATGCCACGATAGTTTTAATATGATTGCCCAACCAAAGGACGATTTATCGACTTGATGGTGAAATCGAGAATTCCTTTCTCTCCATAAAGTATGATAGAACAACAAGAATAAGAAAACAAAGTCTAGCAGTAATCCTATTCTCCATGTTGCTAATTTCACTCAACAATTGAGGTAAAGTAGTAGGCATCAATAATACATTTCTAATAGGGAGAAGATTCCGCACTAGAGACATAGATATTGGACATTCAAAGAAGAGGTGGGAGTGAGATTCTGAGGTAAGTTTACAAAGATAGCAAATGTGAGTAATGCCCAGTCCTCTTGCCTGAAACTGATCTGATGTTTTAAGCCCATTTAAAAAAGCCAACCAGCAATATAAAGCATAATTGATAGCAAACCCCTTAAACCATATATGTTTAAACCAACTTACTTTAGGACAATGCTCAAACAATGATTGAATAATAATTTTCAAAGACGGTTCCTTTTGGTTGGGTGAAACCCGGCATGGCTGTTCAAATAAAAATCTTTTCTTTTAATATTGGTTGAATTGGTGCACATTTTCTACGATGCATGGAATAAATGCATCATTAAATGCTATTTGCGGAAGATATCACTTCCACATATCTAAAACATTCATCCTACAAAGCATAAATCTCAATGTAAATTTTGAGATCTTAAAACATCTTTATATTCAAATTAAAAGTTTTTGGAATCCTTTGGAATTATTCGAACACTATTTTCAAGATATTAATCATCTAAACAAATATTTTGAGGGGACTAGTGCAACCATATTAAGAATTTCTTAGGGGCTGTTTGGTTGCCTGCATTTGGAATGCAGTGTAAAATGAATACAGTGAATTCTGAATACTTTATTGTTGTTTGGTTGTGTGTAAAATAAATACATGGAAACTATTTTTTCTGTTTGGTTGGATGAATGTAAAGTAAATATTTGTATTACTTTATTATATGTAAATTAATTATAGAATTTATTCACTAATTAACGTATTCAATTAAAAATAAATATATATTAAAATATAAATAAATTATAAATAAAATTTTTTTCTTGACTAAAAAATAAATAAAATCAAATATAAATATAATGTATTTCGAATATTTAATCATTAGTAATTAATTTACAAATTTTCTAAGATATTAATTATTAGTGTTATAAATAAATAAAATTTTAATATTATCATTTTATATTAATATAATGACCCAAATATATATATAATTTCTTCTTCCGAGGCGCCTGCTCCGCTCGTTTGGCAGTCTCGAAAAAGCAAATTATATAAATCTCTTCTTCCCAGGCGCCTGCTCCGCTCCGTGATTTCGAAATACGCTCGTTTCGAGCGTATTTAGAAGTCACGCAAAATGGCTATTGTGGGATTTGAATTTACCTCAAAAAATTACACTGTATTTACTTTACTTCCATCCAAACAACAAAAAAGAGAAAAAACATGTAAACTAATTACAGTGCATTCCATTTACCGCAAACCAAACAGCTCCAAGTGCAAACGAACCACTTGAAAGTATTGTTAAGAATTTTAAGAGATCACTTGAAAAAATAAATAACCTCCGATAAAATAATGAATTAGCTTATTTATTATTCAACAATTTTTTTTATTTGTTAAATGTTTGATATTAACATTTATTATTTTCAAGTATTTGACATATATATTTTTGGATGATTGAGATAATGTCATCCAAAAATAAGGTATGATAGAAAACTAGTTCTAGAGTAAAGTTTACGCCTTGTTGTGAAATCCAGCACACACACAGGTATTTAAAGAATGAACAACAAAACTCAGAAGTTTTACGTGGAAAATTTAGAAAAGAGGGAAAAAAATCACGGGGCCTAGCCCAGTAAAAATCTTCCACTATGTATCTGTTTCAGAGTACAAAATCTTCCCAATAACAGGATTATAGAATTGTATATGAGAAAATAACAAAATGTCCGTCGTGGTAACAACCGTGCTGGTAGTGATGATGGTGAACAAATAAAAAGTGACTCACGATGAAGGTCGTCATGATGGAGACCAGATCGACGACGCGAGTGGCCACGGCAGCGGTGAGGTTAACGGTGGTGGCAGACGATTGGTTTGGAGGATCTTCAAACTTTTCTCTCTCTCTCTTGTTTAGGTGCGCCACACGCTGGGTCACGCTGCCCACGGCACACACTCTCATGGACAACACCTGACGGGCCGTTCAGGGGTTAAGACGGACGCTACAGACGGGCGCTGGTACACCGTGGACACAATTACCCATTTTTGACGATTTTTTTGATAGCAATTTTTTACCTTTTCCCCATAGGTCTATAAAACCCCAGGGCCAGGAGAAGACGCCTTCTCTTCTTCTTGAGAGAAGGTCGTTTGAGGCGATCAGTCATACAGGTTTTCCGAAGAGGCGTTGATCGCCTTGTTGGACCGACCAGTTGACGATCAAGGCCCGTAGTTCATACTGGCAGGTTTTCTCTCGAAGAGCGTTCCGCTTTGACCGACCGGGATTGGAGGCGATCAAGGCCCGTAGTTCATACGACGGGTCATGAGAGCCCGCACACCGACCAGATCCGCCGCAACCCGCCTCGCCATCGCGACCAGCCGAAGCTCGCCACGCCGACCTCGCCGTCTGTTCCACGACCGCCGAGCCGGGCGCGACCGACCGACCCACGCTAGTTCACCCACCCACGACCCGGCCCGTTCCGCTGTGCCTTCTTCCTTAGCCCGTCCAGCCTTCAAACCGACCCGAAACCGCTGCAAGCACCAGTAAATGTTCGGATGAGTCCATAACCCCGAAACTATGCGCCCACTGCACTGCATTACATGCTGCACACAAATTTTATTGAAGAATTTGTTATTTTCGAGTATTTGACATATATATTTTTGGATGATTGAGATAATGTCATACAAAAATAGGGGGCAACTAATATGTCACTTAAAATACTACTAGTCGAAGCACGAATCTTGATGCTAAAAGCAAGCTGATCTTAAGTTGAAACTGGTCGAGATCAAGCTCTTAAAATATCCTTGAAAACTTTGGGATATCAGTTAAATCCCTAAATAACTCTCAAATATGAAGTGTTTATAGTCAAATTGAGCGTCTCGACGAGCCAAATCCAACAAGCCCAAGATCTTACAATTTCGACTTCATTTGGGCTTTCAAATACTTAAAATACATCAAATGATCAAAGGAATCATTCTAAGCCGTCCGATGAAGTGGAGTGGTTCGGATTTTGCATGTATTTACAGAGATCTCCAATCTATAAATTGCCTCTTATTCCTCATATGAGGGAAGGCCAAGCAAGAGAGAGGAGAGAGCTCTAAAGCTTGAAAATCCTCCAGGCATAATTGTGCCACCACTTGACGGTCGCCGACCACCCCCGTTGGTTACCAATTGCCGCCACCGGCCGCCACCGTCAGCCGCCACCGCTGATCCTCACCGTCGTCAATCTCCGTCGGTCTCCATCATGACGACCTTCATCGCCGTCGCCCCACGTTCACCATCATCTACTACCACTAGAATTACAACTGACGACTATGGTTGTTGTTATCTGATTTTGGAATTCCCATTGTCAGTCCTTCTCATATACAATTATGTAATCCCGTCATCGAGAAAACTTGTACTCCAAAATAAATATATAGTGGAAGCTTTTTACTGGGCTAGGCCCTGTGGTTTTTTCCCTCTTTTTGAGGTTTTCCACGTAAAAATTTTTGGAGTTCTCTTGTTCACTCTTTAAATACCTGTGTGTGTGCTGGATTTCATAACAAAGCTAAGGCATAAACTTTCACTCTACCACAACTGGTTCTCTAGCATGCAACAAAGGGGGCAACTGATATGGCAATTAAAATAGCACTAGTCGAAGTACGAATCTTGATGTCAAAAGCAAGTTGATCCTAAATTGAAACTGGTCGAGATCAAGCACTTAAAATATCATTAGAAACTTTGGGATATCAGTTAAATCCCTAAATAGCAATTAAACATGGAGTGTTTGTAGTCAAATCAAGTGTCTCGACGAGCCGGATCTAACAAGCCTAAGATCTCATAATTCTGACTTCATTTGAGCATTCAAATACTTAAAATACATCAAATGATCAAAGGAATTACTTTGAGTCGTCTGATGGAGTGGAGTGGTTCAGGTTTTACATGTATTTACAGAAACGTCACTCCTCCAATATATAAATAGCCCATCATTCTTCACATGAAGGAGCCAGAACAAAAGAGAGAAGAGAGCTCTAAATCTTGAAAATCCTCCAAGCATAATCGTGCCACCACTCGACGGTGCCCACCACCCCCGTCGGCCGCCAACAACCACCGTCGGACGCCGCCATCAGCCGCCACCGCCGGTCATTACCGCCGGTCATCACCGCCGCCAATCACCACCGTCGCTGGTCACCGCCGCCGACCATCGTCGGCCATCTCTGTCGGTCACCACCATCGCCGCCAGTCATCTCGCTGATTCGCCAGCCGCCACGGCCGCCGACCACCGCTAACCTTTATCACGGCCACTAATTATCAATCTCGCTGTTGCCAACCATCGCTGGTTATCTCGCCACTGCCGTTTGCCACCGCTGCCGACCATCGTTGCATTGCGCTGACCCGCCATCACCACCGCTCGACTACTGTAATCACCACCACTAATTATCACCGGCCATCTCGGTCACCACCACCGACGACCATCATCGTCGATCGCTGACCCCCGTTGTTCACCATCATCTACTACCACTAGCAACTGTTACACTTTAACCATGACTATATAGGTGTTGTTGCCTGATTATGGGATTCCCATTGTCAACCCTTCTCATATACAATTCTGTAATCCCGTTATCGGGAAAATTTTGTACTCTAAAACAGATACATAGTGGAAAATTTTTCTGCTAGCCCGTGATTTTTCCCTCTTACGGGTTTTCACGTAAAATTAAAGTTTTATCATTAATTCTTCAAACATCTGTGTGTGTGCTGGACTTCGCAATAAAGCTAAGTCGTAAACTTTACTCTACTGCAATTAGTTTTCTAGCACGCAATAGTTTTTGATGATAGCTTATATACTATTTATTTAAAATTTGTTAAATATAATTTGTTTGATTACTTATTTTATAATAAATATTTTATATATCCATTTATTAGTTTATGATATTTTCTCAATTCTTATCTCAGATTTCTCCTTGTCATTCTATATTTTTGAGTTCTACAACTTGTAATCTCCTGAAATGTTTGAGGTCTCCTATTTGAGCGAGTGTGTGTCGAGGTCATGACACATATGAGCACACACCTGTAAAGGCCAAAACTTATTTTGTCTTCTCTTTCTTAGTTCTAGTGTAGTTAGCATGTCGGCAAGTGGTTTATCACCATGATATATTTAGCTCTAAAGGCCAAGAGGCTTGAAGAAGCTTGAGAATAGTAAGGGCTTCAAATCATAAGACTCTTGCCGCATTTATTTTGATTTCATGATAGCTTATATTAAGCTACAAGCTTTTCTCTCCCAAAAATTAATAGATTACTTATATCAAACATGTTGATCCTCAATTAGAATAAATAGTTAATGCTCTTTTCTTATTTCATTGAGCTCAATAATATTGTTATTTTATTAGTTTTAGTTGAAAATAGTTAGCTTTTAAGTACGTATATAATATTACAAATAAAATTAAAAGATAAATCACACATAATATAGTTCCCAAATCAATCCTCTTACTTTGAAATAACTAAAATATCATTAGGTCCATATGTGCAATATGATATTAAATATTTTCATGAATTTGGTATTTAATTTATATGTCACAATAATACATTAAGATAAATCTTGATTTTGAATAATGCTAAATATTAGGCATAATGGTGTGACCATTGGTTAAATCACTTAGAGTGACCAATTTGGTGGATGGGACTCTCCTAAGAAGCCTAGGAGAGTAAGGAAGGCTTTAGTATGGTTTAATTTGGAATGGTGTTCAAATGGTGCACATAACTAGGGCTGGCCAATCCTAAACAATCAATAGTCCCAATTCATAATTACCAACTGCAAATAATTTTAACTCCCTCTACGAAATTCTAAATCACTTGAAATAAAAATTAAAATGTAGATAATAATGTCTATTTTTTTATCTTCAATATTTCATTAAGTTTTATGAGGTTTAGGTATTTGTTCTATAATTTATTCCAAGACTAGTCAAAAGAAAATCTTTCTGACCAATAGGCTAAAAAAGAACTTAGTGATTGATAAAACTTGGGGAAACAATATGGACGAATACAAATTAATACTCGAATATGAAAAATATAAATGTCAACTACAAATTTGAAGAATTTCACAAGAATTTGTGAAGTTTAAGTACACCAGTCATCAACACGAACCAAACTTAGTCAATTTTGTCCTAATTTTGACCAACCATAACAAGACCCAATTTTAATCCATTTGGTGGAGGAATTATATGAAGAGTGATTTTCTTACATGCTAGTTGTGGAGTTTTTATTTAGGACACCAAGTAGATCTTGGGGTTTTTTAATTAAGTGATTAAACATGACATTAAGGGATAATATACCACCTCAAGAGATGAAAATAATATCTTATAATGGATTCAATCACTATATAAGAACTCCTAAGGCTGATGGGTCTACAAATACTAGAGATTCTTCTCCTGAACTATATGAATTAAGTAGAACATGATTTATTTTATATCAGGTTCTCAGTTCCTTATAGAGTCAAACCTTTATAATGAATTAGCTCTTAAGAGAGAAAAAATCTCTTTAGAAAACTCTCTATTAAAGGAATTAGCTATTTATCTCTATAGATTTTCAAGTTTGATTTTAAGACTAAATTTGAAAGTTAAGTGAGATATATCAAATGGAATAGTTCTTTTTGAATTTCAAGTGGGAAGAAGTAGGAATTGCTCTGATAATCGGAAGTCCAATAAGCACTTCAACCTATTATATGGTTAAGCTTTATAGTTTTAAAAGCAAAGTTTATTTTGTTGTAAGTCATCATTTTATTAGAATGTTAGGGCTTATATTCTAATAACACAATATCATAGAAAAGCCTAAGAGATGAGGATTTATTTTCATGACAAAAAAGAAATAAGATGCCTAAAATTATTTATCTAAAGGTGCTTTTGGTATTAGTTAGAAGCTCGACCTAATATAATAGAGAAAAATTAGGATATATTAGTTCCCACTTATTAGAGAGTACAAACTATCCTAATATTTCTGTACATATAGACCACTTGATAGGGTTACCAGCTCTTACGCTTTAAAATTATGAGTGTGGTTTTTATGAAATGCAAGATGGTTTAGGCAATTATTAATTAAGAAATAAACTAAGAACTTAGACTCACTACCTAGATCTAAGATTGTGAATAGTATGACATGCTTCTAATTAATACATTAATTTATAGATTTTATATATCCTTAGACACTAATGGATCTACTTTTGAGGCTTTGGGTGTGCAATCTTGCCAATAATGAGATGTAATTAAAAGAGGTTGTGGGCTAAATCAAAAGAGAAGGAAAACTTCCACGTGAAGGGTGGTCATCCTTAATAGTTGAATGCCCCATTTTGTACAATGGAAGAAGGGCTCAATTCAAAGATAAACAAAGAAATATGCAATAATAATTCACAAATTCTAAGAGCTTTGATTATTTTTACTGTTTATCCTAAGGGATTCATTATGTGAGATTATGAGTTAACTTTTTTTTATATTTGAGTTACTTAATTAAGTTAGATAAAAAAAAATTTAATTTTATTCTAAGAGCCTACTACATAAACCAGGCTTTCACATCAACACAAAATCATTGAAAGAAACTTATAAAAACACATTGTTCTAGTGCACGCTTAAAATAAATACACCAAATAAATTAAATTAATAAAGAGAAAGGCAAATGCGGTTGAGTTCCATTATACACTCTAGAAGAAAGGAAAAATGGGCAGTTAAGATCTGTCATATAGTATCCATTTTAAAACTAGAAGATTACTTTATGGGGTTCTTCATTCACATTCTTCTTTGGATCGTCTCCTTCTTCATGGATCTCCTTAGGTTTCACAAGAAACCACAACTTATGAAGTCCAGTCATATTAATTTTAAACCACATAAATTCTAATGTGATTATAGTATCAAATTATAGTTTAAATTTTAAATAAAATATAACTAAATTTATTAAATAGAGGTTAGTAAAGTGCACATTCACCTAAGTAGTTTATATTTCAAACATAAGAGTGTAACACAAATAGGTACCAAGCCACCTATCCTAATGGGCTATGCTTAATGACATAAGCAAATAACACATGCAAACAAATAAAGTTAACTTCAATTTTATTATAGCAGTCATTTTATTAAGCACAACTCGCCACAAAGAAACTAATATTAGTCTAACAAACAATGCACTAACATCCAATTTTTAAACAAATCCAGCCTAACATATTACACCATAAAAATTTAACACATCACAAATAGAACACTAGCCTAGACTAAATCTAGTTTTGGTGACCCAATAGTCAAGCATGTGAAAAGAGGTCATGAGGTCAGGTTGCACTAAGCTATTAAAGTTTAAATTTTAATTTTAGGTCAGAGTCGATTTAGTCTACCAATAGGTAATTATAGTTTAATTATTTAGATGATTTTGAAATAAATTTTGATTTAATTCTAATTAGGATTAGACTTAATGTTTTAATGTGAAAGGATGATAATGGACACTACTTAAGGTGGGATCCACTTCCCTTAACTTCCTAACCTTAATGGGATAAGCTTCTCACCAAAAGACTAAGAAGCTTCTCTTAAATTTAAATAGGATGATTTATAACTAACTTGATTAGGGTCTAATTAGCTATGTTTGAGATGATAAATTTAAATGATCAACTTAATTAAGATTTAATTAAGGATTAATTAAGCTTAAAATAATTAACTTGATTAGATGAGTAACTTAATTAAAATTTATTTAATGATTAATTAAGTTTGACATGATAAACTTAATCAAGTGATTAACCTAACTAAAGTTTAATTAATGATTAATTAGTTTACTTTATTAAGATTAAGCTAAAGATTAACTAAGTTTAACATGATTTGATTTTATAATTAATCACCTTTAATTAAATTTTAAATTGCTTGATGAACTTCATTTAAAGTTACTTTGTTTACGGAATAATTTTGAATTTGATTTATTGATTATATAATTCTCTCAAGTTATTTAAAAATTGAATTTTAAGTTTAAATTTTAACTACAAACCTTAAGATAATGAAAATTTCTCAAGAAAATTTTAGAGGTTAAATTTTAGATGAGTACCCTTAAGAATGTTCCTTAAAAATTTCACCATTATTAGACTTATATTCTATGATTAATTTCATTAATTAAAATTTTTTAATCACTTGATTAGTATTTAATCACTTCATAAAGCTTAAGGTTTTTATTTTTACAAGATTCCCCTTTGAATATTGAATCCTAAGAAGGTTCATGCACAATTTTTAGTTATGTGGTTGATTTGTTACAATTCATTGAAATTTCCTTAAATCTCCTTTAATAAAATCAGGTAATCTAAATTAATTAAGTTTTGGATTTAAGAATTTTGTGTTTTAATTAAGTTCAGTGAGTTTAATTATTTTTTTAAATGATCTATTAATATAGATGCTTTAGTTCAATTCATGTCATTTTATAATTTTTGTGACTTCAAAATTAATTATTTTATTTATTTATCTTGAAAGGACTAAAAATTAATAGCTTTTAATTTAATAAACCAAATGTCTTGCAAATATCATGGAAAGTAAGTATTAAGGAAATGATCATACATTGAAATTTTCAAGTTGATTAAGCATGTACTTTAAAAATAATTAAGGAATTTTGATTTTTCATAGAAGCCAAATTACACTTATAATATACAATAAAATTTAGGGATTCTAAGTTTATATGATTCCTCTCTAGATGTTGAATCCATAGAGGAACTATTTATAGTTTTTATCTTAGTAGTTAATTTTTTAATGAATTTTTAAAGTTCTAACCTAATTAAATCAATTAATTGAATTTTAATTTTTTATTAAACCCTAATTAATTAATTTTTAAATTTAGTTAGATTTAGTGGGTCTAAGAAATTTTATTAGGACCTCTAGTGTTAATAAAGATGTTTTGAATTATTTTGGTGTATTTTTATAAAAATTTTATAATATTATTTTAATTATTTATTTAAATAATGCCAAAATGTTTTAAAAAATATAATTTTTTATTCAAATATCTGATTAACATAAAATTTTATGGTAATTAAATCATTACATCAGATATCTACCCTAAAAATTTTAATTTAACTGGATTTGTATTTTAAGAATAATTAACTAATTATCATTTTCAAAAAAATAAATAATTTAGTAGATAAATTTTATGAGTTTTTATACCATTACATTCCATTTTCAAATTTAAATCCAGATAAGGGTCACTTGTAAATTTGGACTTAATGGTTGATTTTCTTATGAAAATTTGAAGTTTAACTTAATTAAGTTAATTAATTAGGGTTTGATTAATAGATTGGTGATTTTGTGATTTTGTGTGATCTAAAAGGCTTAATTAATTTTTCAAGGCTCTTTGTTGATTATTAAAATATTTTGAATCATTTTGATACTTTTTTGTAGTTTTTATAATTTAAATTAATTATTTCTTTAAAATGGCTTAAGATACTTCAAAAAGTAGTAACTTTTAATCGATTTGCCTATTTGACTTAAACTTTTTGTGGTAAGTGGAGAATAACACTGTGTTTGCTTCCTATAAATTTCAGCTTAATTAGATCAATATTTTAAGAGTAATTAAATAAATTTTAATTTCTAATTAAACTCAAATTACTCTCAAAATACATAACAAATTTTGGAGATTTTGGATTCATTTCATTTCTTTTTTTATTGAATTCTTCAAGAGATTACACATATATTTTTTAGCTTAGTATTTTATTTTTTATAGTTTTTAAAGTTTAAACTATTTAAAAAAAATTCAATTCCCAAAAACCACTATTTTCTACTTATCCCCATCAATGCAAACAGGGCACACCTTTATACATGTTGATGTACAATTAGGCCACATGATCACCTATGTGGCTAACGGTGGGTACATGCTTTAATCTAGGCCATCCGATCAGAAACCTAATTTATCTTAAGGGTTTAAATAAAAAATCTATTGGATTCCTAACTATCCATCCTAATCAAGCTTCCCCGACAATGATGAGAGGGGCAAACTCAACCATCCCTTACCTCAAATTTTGACGATCCACACTGAAATTTCAAGCTTTTTGCATCAAGAAGCTTAAAGATCATGAGAGCACTCAAATTCTACGATCTTCTCTGGGTATCTCACATTTTATCTCATTAAACACCAAGGCCTAGGTTTTGACTAAATATTTGAGAAATTTCCTCACTGAAGCTCATATTCAGTGGAGTTTTTCATGTCAAAAATGATCCTTGCTTAAAGATAAAGCTCTCACATGATTCATCTCTCTTTCTTCCTTTTGGATTATCCTAACCACTAAAAAATGCCACACTTCACCAAAGTCCAATCGATTTTGGAAGTTTATTAATGGAACAAGTGAGGGAGGGAAAGATTTTACTTTTGGATGATGGTTAAGGTGTTGAAAGTGTTCAAAATTAGGAGAGGAAGGCTATTTTTCATTCTTTAGGGTTGGCTGACCATTCCTCCATTAATGGAGGTTTGGGATGGCTGACCATGGAGGAAAATGAGGCTCTCCACTTACTAAATTAGGTGGGTACTTGATTGAAAGTGTTCCTAAGTCAGACAAGTGGATGCATGGGTGGAGATGTCATGGAGATTGCGCTTTTTTATTTTTCTTTGGATTTTTTTCTCTTTTTTATTTCCATCATTTGTTTACTTTGAATCCAACATGTTTTTATCTAGAACATTAGTCTAACCAAGGTGAAGTTGTTGATGTTTCAGTTGGCTTTGATTTGGGCTAATTGGGTTGAGCTTAACATGATTTAATTTAACCTAAATTGCTCAAGTTAAGTCAATGGATCCAATTAATCAATTTAGGTTTTGGTTGAGCTTTAATTGTGTTTAATGAGTTATTGAAAGTGTTTAATTGATTAGTTGTAATTATCCCAAGGTGACCTAATTGGATCAATTTAGGTTCACTTGGGTCTATTGGCCAAATAATTTAAATTGGAACTAAGGAAATGTTGGATTATGATCAATCATGTTTTTAAAGTGATTTATAGCAATCAATTTGATTTTATTTTAAGTCAAGAAGTTCAATTTATTTTGATTTTGATTATATTTGATTTAGGCTTAGTGGGGCCCACATTGGTTAATTTAAGTCTAATGGCTTAAATAGTCAAATTAAACCATAATTGGATTTACATTTGTGTATAATTAAGCATGAATAATAATGCTAATTCAATTTGGTTTTATTTTATTTGGTTTGATTTGATTTGAATTTTGGTTGAATAGGATCTAAATGGGCAAATTAGGTTAAGTGTTCAAATTAACTTGACTATAACTTGATTGAGGTTATAGTTTGGTTCAAATGTATTTCATTTTGAGTTTTTTTCTTCTTTTTATTATATTTAACACTATGTGAGTTTATCCAAACTATTTGAGCTATGTAAGGTCCCAGTGGGCCCATTTGCCTATTATAGTTTTAAAATTAAGATTTGGATTTTAGTTTAGTTTATATTTTGATTCTAAATTTAATTTTATTTTATTTTGAGTTCTATTTATGTTAGTTTCGACTATAGCTCTCACTTAACCACTAAGGAAGTGTATTAAGTGTCTAGTGGGAAGTTCTTAGCATAGGATTTTAATCCTAAACACTAAGAAAAGGATGGGTGTTAGCCTCACTCAAGAATTAGGTCAACAAATGGACACCCAATATGTGTGGTGGGCTATCTAACTACAACACACATATTCGTATTAACTAATCTAGCCAATCAAATTTAAAGGTATATGTAAGGATTTTGATTTGGTCTAAAGTCTTCGGAATTTGAGTTTAGATCTTGATCTGATTCAATTCAAAATTTTAGGATGTAGATTTAAGTTTGAATGGATCTTAATTTTGAAGAAATTATTCTTAAGATAATCTAAAAAATTTATCTTCCAAAGCTTATAAGTCCTCAAGAAGGGGAGATGTGCCATGAGGCTTCAAGATAACTACAAGTAAATAAGGATGCCATTAGAGGACTTAATTCTAACTAAGTGCAACAGTAAGAAAGGATTCTACCAGGGGACTTAATCCTAGCTTAACCATACTATAGTGGATTTCTTTTCCCATTGATTTTCAATGGTTGGTCTAGGAAGAATGCACAGTGACTCACATCCTTCTAAATGAAACTAGTTAAGGGGATAACCCTAATGATTAACCAATTTGAGGGGATGATCTATATGTGTCTAAATTAGGTAGACTATATCCTAAAGTTTTCCTTCCCAATAATTTTTAATGACTAACCTAAGAAGAATGCTCAAGGACTCACATCTTCTTAGATGGAACAAGGCAAAATGATAGCCTTAATGACTTACCAATCTTAGGGGAGGATATATATATGTCTATACTATGATAGATTATATCCTTAAGTTTTCTTTTCCATCAATTTTTAATGACTAACTTAGAAAGAACATGTAGTGACTCACAGCTTTCTAAGTGAAACTAGCCAAGAGAATGGTCCTAATGACTAACCAACATAAGGGAAGGATCTATAGTTGTTTATACTAAGATAAACTCAGTTCTAAAGTTTTCTTTTCATTTATTAGAAATGATGCCACTAGAAACTTTGTCCTAACTAGTTGTGGTAGTTAAAGAGGACGCCTGTAGGGGATTTAGTAACTACTTAGGTTTTAGACTACAGAAGGATCTCACTGAAAGATTAGTCCTAATCTAGTCATACTATAGGGATAGAATGCCACTAGGGACTTAGTCCTAACCTCATCATACAAAATATTTTCTATTATTTTTTTAGAAAGGATGTCACTGGAGGACTAGTCTTAACTAACGGTGGCAGTTGGAGAGGATGCCAGTAGAAGACTTAATCCTAACCCAATTGCATTGATTTTAAACTATAGAAGGATGTCATTGGAGACTTAGTCTTAATTTAGTTATACTAGAGAGATAGAATGTCATTGGGGGACTTAATCCTAACCTTATCATATTAAAGATTTTCTTTTATTTTTTTTCTTAAAAAGATGCCACTAGGGGACTTAGTCCTAACAAGCAGTTGTAGTTAGAGAGTATGTCACTAAGAAACTTAGTCCTAAACTATGTTGCTTTTAAATAAAAGAAGGATGACACCATGGGACTTAGTCCTAATCTAGTCGTTCTAAAGGGAAATAAAGCTACTAGGTAACTTAGCCCTAACCTCATCACATTAAATAGTTTCTTTTTTTATTTATAAAGGATGCCACTATGGACTCAATCTTACCTAGCAAAAGAGAATTACCATTAATGATTTGATGAGAAGTCTTGATTTTGATTAAATTTTGCAATAAGGAAAATAATTCTTTGATTTGTTTGAAAATTTTTTAAAAGAGAAGGAAGCCCTAGAGTAGTGTTTCATTCCCAGAATTTTAAATTCAATCATGGTCAAAGATCAATAAAAGTGTATCATGAAAAATAAAATTGTATTGCTCAAAACACGTTTCTAAATATAGTCAAGTAGAATATTTCTTTAAATAATGTTCATTAATTAGAAGCATATAATATTCACCATTATAATCAAAAAATTTGTAAGAACTGCCTTCATAAAAATTTTCTACAATAAAAGCCCCTTCTTAAGAAGGTTCAAACTTGCTCCCCACCTTATAGTGTGCTAAAATGGGCCTTCAAAGAACCAAGACCAAATTGCCTACTTAGAAGGTTCTAGGATGGACTAACTTCTTATGAGCTTTAATCATTTTTGATTGGTAAACTTAAGATCATGTTCAGGTTGCAAGCATTTCTCTTCAAGGCCCAAGCTCTTTTAATTAAAGTTGAACATTTTGGTTCATCATGATTTGATTATTGATGGTGATTTTCAAAGAGGGTAATTGTACATCTAGGAGAAGAATAGCTTCAACCCCATAAATTAAAGTAAAATATGTAGATTGAGTTGGTGTCCTATAAGTGGTCTGATATGGCCATAAGACTTCAATTAACCTCTATGTTTATTTTCATCAAGAATCATATTTGAAATTTGAATGAGTGTCTTATTGAGAGTTTTAGCCAATCCATTGGTTTTAAGGTAATAATGCTTGAATACCTCTAACCAATAATATATTTTTTCAACAAAATTATTTATTTTTGTTAATTAAAGTGTAGGACCATTATTATATATGATTTGATAAGGTACACCAAATCAATATACATCATGTTCTCTAAAGACATTAATACATGGTGTTCCTTCACTTCTCATAATGGGATTGTTTCAGTCCATTTTAAGAAGTAGTTAGTTGTAATCAATATGAAATGGTGACCTTTAGTAGATGGAGAATCAATAGGCCTTATGATGTATGTGCCCCCAACACTTAAAGGCAGGCCATACAGGTCAATAATATTATTCAAGTTTTTTTTTATTTTTCACTTTTATTTTAGGACTGGATTGATGGGAACCACACAACCTGACATGTATCTCAGTCATGATCTTTGAGCTTTTTCTTTATTTAAGTAACATAGTCACATCTGATCAAACAACCATTGATACAACACATTATTGATTAGAGCATATGATAATGATCAGTTCATTATTGGATTTGATAAATATTTGTTTGATGGGAGTCGACTCCAATCAACCTCTTTATGATCTTCAATGTGGGCAATTGTCCCTTCAATTTTAGTTATGTGAATGTAGTTTAAATTTATAGAAGATAGAACTAGATGATTCTAGACTTCTATAGGAATTGACTCTTCTTCTAGACAAGTAATCTCTTTTGTGAGCTTCGTCAAAGCATCTATTATAGAATTATTTCCATGTGGAACCCCATACAAAGTCATAATTAGGATCTACTCAAATAAATTCATAGCGTATTTATAATAATTATGAAGTTTTGGATTCAAAACTTTATAGATTCCTACTATTTGATTGATCACTGATTAAGAATCTCTAAAAAAAATTATATTTTCTTTATCCCAATTAGAATTCTCAATTCCAAACCAATTGTCAGAGCTTTGTACTCAACTTCATTATTCGTACAAAGCTCAAATATGTGGATGGAATATCACATTATTCTTTTATTTGGAGTTATAAAAACTAGGGCACTCCCGACTTTCACTAAGATAATAAGTTTATTTCTTTTTTATTTTTAAAGATATTGCACCATCAAAATAGAGCACCCAAGTAGTATTCTTATGTTCCTATAAACTCATGATATGTTCATTAAGAAGGCCATCATTTAAGGGAGAGCTTTCAAGAAGTGGATGTGCTACTAAAATATCAGCGATGGGCTAACACTTACATCACAAAATGGGATAATCATTATCTTAAACTATAGAAAAATTATAGGCCACCATGCTTATCAGATTGGTCATAAGAAACTATAGTGGGTTAATTTGTGAGATTAAATTTATTTTATTAGAAATCATATAATGTCTTAGCTTCTACACAACAAAAATCAAAGTGAGACAATACTTCTTAATGGGTGGATATTATATTTTCATTGGCATAAGTGTGTTGCTTAAATAGTATAAGACATTTTCTTTACTCTTCTCATTGACTTGAACTAAGATATTCCTCTAAAGTCATAATGTTTAAGATTAATGATTTTCTTGGGGTGAGGGAAGCTAGAATAAGCGAATTCATTGGATATTGTTTTAATTTTTTTAAAACTAATCTGCCATTTCTCATCCTAATGGAACTTTGTAATCTTTTTATTTAAGGTAGCAAAGGGTTGGCATCTTCTTAATAGGTTTAAAATAAACCTTCTAACATAGGCTGGCTTCCTTTGAAAAGACCTCAATTGAGTAAGACTTTTGACAGGTGGTATTTCAAGGATGGTTTTAATCTTTTTTGGATCAATTTCAATCCTTTTATATCTCACTATGAACTCTAAGAACTTTTTTTTATCGAACTCACCCCAAAGTGAATTTTTAGGAAATTCATCTTTTAATCATAGTGGCAAAGTTTTTCAAAAATAATTCTTAAATCATAATATATATATATATTGCTATTAACAACAAGATCATTAATGTAGCATTACACTTGATTGTGAATAAGATTATCAAAAATCTTGGTCATGTTCCTTTGGTAAGTTGCCCTAGAATTCTTAAGACAGAATGATATAATTATGTAATAAAAAATCCCTAGCATTCTTGAGTTGGTTATATCTAAATAAACCACCATGAAGGATAATATTTCAAGCAAATAAGCTATGTCTGCTATGAGTTCTGGTATGTGCAATAGGACTCATCGTTATGGTAAGCCTTGTTCAAGTCTATGAAATTGATACATATGCGGATTTGATCATTTTTCTTTTTATTGGTACAATGCTAGCCAACCAAGAAAGATATTATTTCTCTATTAAATATGGAATCAATTAACTTATTAACTTCAATAATAACTTAGCATTTGATGTATAAATGCATGCATCGAGGGGCTTACTTCATTGGAAGAGAATCAAGCTTAATCTCGAGTCTATGGACCATTACTTTTGGAGATAGACTAGGCATTTTGACATAGCTCTAGAAAAAATAATCCTTAAACTCCGAGAGTACTCTAATTAAGTCATTAGCATTTGATTCATTTGAAAGTTAACTTGTGAATGTAGGATGCGGATAAATTTTTGTTCGAAAATTTATTTCTCTTTACTCATCAATTGTTAAATTGATTAATTCTTCAAATTCTAAGGTTGCATCATGAATTTCAAGATTATCTTGGTACTCTAACATCTCTAAATAATACTCATCTATTGAGTTAAATTGATTCATGAAGAGAAGGTCAGGATTGTGATAGTTAGTTATGATTAAGCAATACTCATCATCCCATAATGGCCTTATAGTATAAAATCCTTTTAGTTTCTTGAATTTAATTTTTCATAGCTTCTCTTAGCATTAAGCCACACCTTTAGACCACATGAGAGGGATTAAACCAAACTTAATTGATTTTTTTTAACACACATGTGATACTAATTAAAAGGTAGTTCTATTATTTTATTGAATTTTTTATCTTCAAACTTTAAACCCTCTTCGTAGCTTAAATTAGAGGTACAAAATAAAACTTTTGAACTTTTCAACTTCCCCAATAAAGGTTAGGGGTCACTTTCGCTTCCAATCTTATTACCTTAAATTTGAGATAGAGGTGTTAGAGATTAAAGTGCCTATATATTTATTTAGCCTTTAATATTTAGATTCATTTTTTTTACTCTTAGACTCAGTCCTCATCACTTCAAACTCTAATAAAAATTCAAACTTTGGCCAAGCATTATTAATTTCATTTATTTTTGGAATCTTGTTGTGTCATCTGACTCTTCATCTGAATTAAATTCTAAATTTATGTGTATTATTATAAGTTTTTCAAAAAATTCTTCTCTTTTACTTTAATTCTTATCTCTCTCTTTATCTTATTTTTTATTCTTTTCTCATTCTTTTTTATGTTCCTGGCCAAGTTTTATATCTTTAGAAAAGACTATGCTTTTTAAGCAAATAGTAAGTGATGACCTCATAGATGACAATCTCATGAATAAAAAATGGTTGTACATCCCCTTTTATAACATGTTCCACTCTATTTCATGTATACTTGATACTGATGGAGGCTAGAATGGACTATTCTATGTTCATAGATTCAAGGCCTTCCCAAAGAGTGCTAAAATATGTCTCTAAATCTATGATATAAATTTTGGCTTCAATTTTATATTACCTATTTGTAATAACAATGTAATTGAGTGTAAGGCTCTTTCTCCTTTCTTGTGAAATCCATGCAAGATTATCTTATTAGAGCGAAGTCTACATGCATCCACACTCAAGTAAGCCAAAATTTTAATATCCATAATGTTGATCAATGCACCATGTTCAACAAGCACTTTGGAGAGTTTGAAGTTACCCATATTGACCATTATATAGAGAGGTCAGTTATGATCAACATTTCCTAATAGTAGATTTCATCGAAGAAGGAAACCATAAGAACCTCTTTGAAGTAAAGCTCCCCATCAGAGTAAATTGCTACTAACTAAGCAAGGAAAATTTCTAGGTCGTGAAATTCCTTGATCAATGACTCTCTCATTTCTTTGGAGAAAATAAAAGCATCATAAATGCTTAACTTTCTAGGTAACTTTCTAAGATGAGCTAATACATTATAGTCAATTAACTTTTAATTTTCATTTAGGTTTAAATTTTAATTATCAACCTTAGGTTAATGGAAATTGCTCAAGAAAATCATTAGAGGTAAATAATACTTTTAAGAATGTTTCTGAAAATTTTTACCATGAATAGGCTTATATTTTATGATTAATTTTATTAATTAAGATTTCATTAATCACTTAATTTATCTTTTATCACTTAATAAAGCTTACGGTTTTCATTTTTATAAGATTTCCCTTTGAATATTGAATCCAAAGAAGGTCATTCATAATTTTTAGTTAAGTATTTAATTTTTTATGATTAATTGAAATTTCTTTGAATATATTTTAATGAAATTAGCTAATTTAATTTAATTAAGGTTTGGATTTAAGAATTGTATGTTATAATTAAGTTGAGTGAGTTTAATTATTTTATTTAAGTGATTCTCTATTAGTATAGATGTTTTAGATCAATTAATGTCATTTTATAATTTTTGTGACTTTAAAATTAATTATGTTATTAATTTGACTTGAGAGAATTGAAAATTGATAACTTTTAATTCAATAACCTGACAACTTTCATGTGAAGTAAATTAATTTTAATTCAATAACTTATGATTCGATAACTTTTAATTCAATAACTTTGGTTGAGCTTTAATTATGTTAAAGAGTTATGTATAGTGTTTGAGATTGACTAATTGCAATTAGTTTGGATTAATTTTGACTTTGATCTCAGGTTACTAAATTGGGTCAATTTGTGTTCACTCGGGCCCATTGGCCAATTAAGTTAAATTAGACCTAAAAAAAAGTTTGATTTAAGTTCAATTATGTATTTAAATTGTTTTAGCGTGTTCGATTTGGTTTAAATTCAATTTGATTTTACTTTGACTCAATAGGTTTGGGTCTATTTGGGTTAAGTAGTCTAATTAGCCAAGTTAGACCTCAATTAGATTCAGATTTGGGTTAGGTTGAGTTAGTATAATGATTTTAAGCCTTTAGAGAAGTTTAAATTGACCTGATTTTGATTATATTTAATTTGGGCTTATTAGAGCCCACATGGATTAATTTAAATCAAGTGGCTTAATTGGTCAAATTGAATTCCAATTAAATTTATATTTGTGTTTAATTAAGCTTGAAAAATAAACATTATGCTTTTAGTTTGATTTGAATTTTGGTTGAATTGGATGTAAATAGACAAGTTAAGTACTCAAATTAACTTGATTAAGACTCAATTAAGTTTATATTTTAGTTCAGATGTGCTTCATTTTATTGGATTTATTAGTGTGTAAGCTTATCCAACCTATTTGAGCTATCTTAGGTTCTAGTGGAGCCCAATAACTTATTCTAGATTTAACACCAAGATTTTAATTTTAGTTTAATTTTTCTATTTTAATTCTAAATTCCATTTTATTTTATTTTGAGTTCTATTTATTTTAGTTTCTAGTTTGGTGCTCACTTAACCACTACGAAACTGTCTTAAGTGTCTAGGTGGAGAAGTCCCTAGCATAGGATTAGAATCCTAAACACTAAAAAATGGATGTGTTAGCCTCATTCAAGAATGTGGTTAGTACTAGGATTCACAAGCAACACAACACAAGAAAAACTCTATAGAATATAACCCCACATGAATTAAGACCTTCAATAGAGTAGCCTTTGTAAAAAGGATCACCAAATCTCTTTCTAGGTTGGCCGGCACCAAGCCCTAACACCATAGCAATACACTTCCAAAATTCTTTCCAAACTTTGCTAAAACTTTATTAATAGCAAGAGCAAGAGTTTAAAGTAATTTACACAAGTTCAATTTGACAATTAGATGGAGTGGGTGATTGGCCAACTCAAGAGCAACTACTCCCTCTCAAGCAAATTGTCGATCTCTAAAATTTAGTTAAATTATAATTAGTTAATTTTGTAATTTATTAGTTATAATTTTGTTTAAGCAATTAATATATTCACGTACTTAATATGACATTAAACATTACATTAGATATAACACAAATAATACGCCATATACTCAATATCAATAAGTGTCCAAATGTCTTCATGTCTTCAAGCATTAATTTCTTCCATTGACCTTTCTACTTCTTGTAATGGGACTTCAATACTTCGCTTCCAATTTTCTTGCTTAAAGTCTTATGACTGGACCTCCTTGTGCATGCAACAACACATATCTAATACATAATTTAATTATTTTAATAGTTCGTAACCTTTAGCTTTTAGCTTACAACTAGTAAATATAGATCCTAATGTTGACATTTTTTGGTGATCAATCCTTGAATGATACTATAGTGGATGTTACAACTGATATTATTACAAGGAAGTTATAAAAATTATTAATGATGATAATCATGAGAATATAAAATTATTAAATATTATTAAAATGGTAAAGTGTAATCATTATAAGCTAAATATGAATAAGAATAAGAATGGTGTAACAACTCAATATAAAAGAAATTTATGAATTTATCTGTTGACCTCACTTTTAGTAAGGTTGACCATCCTCCCCTTCGATCTAGGACTCATCTAGACACTAAGGCATTCTTAGGGCTAGAACGGTTCTAATTGTTAAGAGAACACTAATCCGAAGCCTACAAGACTTGTAGGATTTAACAATATGATTAAACCTTAGCCTAAGATGAATGGGACCCACCTACACTAAACCCAATCAAACTTCATACCAAACCAACTCCTCAAATCCAAACCAATTGATTATAGCCCAAACTCAAACCTAAAGCCAAATGACTCTAATCCTTAAGTTGACCCATTAAGATCCAACTTAGTTTAATGGGTGGGTTGACCCATTTGTTCCATCTTAACCTAAAGGGGGATAATTTAAAATTGGCCTAATCCAATTGAAATTTGAACTTACCCAAACTTATTTCAAGCCTAATTGAGCCTTGGTTGCAACCCAATTGGGCCTTAACCCAAGTTAGCCTATTTGAACCTTATAGGGATAAAATTCAATTCAATTTGATTTAAGCCAAATTAAATCAATCCAAGTCTTAGGATTATTCCAAACACCCAATTAAATATTTTAATTCACTCCAACCCATCTAATTTTACCAATTGGTCCAATTAACCCAACTTGATCCATTTGACCTGAGTCAAAATTTAATCTAGCTCAAATTGATTGCAATCAAAGACATCAATTAACTCCATGTTTATCATTGGTATCTCTCAACATCCAATTGATCTCAATTGAACCTAATCAAGCTGATCGGTTGACTTGACCTAATTTAGCCTATAAGACCAAATGGGGTCAAAATCTAATTCAACTTCAATTTGACCAAATTAATCCATTCAACCTCTTTCAAACTGATTGTTGGTCATCATGGATCATCCAATTGCAACCAATTGAGCCTAACAAAGCTAATTTGGTCAATTAACCCAAGTTGACTCACTTTGACCTAAATGACTAAACTAGGCCAAATCTCATTCTAATCTAAATTGATTATAACCAATATGTCTAATCAATCATAAATTGAGTACTGAATTCTACTCAGCCATCAATTAAAGTCAATTTGGTCAAATCAACTAAGTTGACCCAATTAGCCCAATTTGACCTAACGGATCAAATTGAATCAAAATTCATCCTAATCAAAATTAAATCAAGTTAGAGCCTTCAATCACATTCAAATGATCAATCAAACATAACTCAAATCCTCATCCAATCTAATTTGGCCAACTTGACCAAATTGATCAACTTAGTCCATTTAACCCATTTTGGAAAGTTTAGACAAATAAACTCATTTTGGAAAGCTTAGACAAAGAAGAATTAGGAAAAAAAAATAAAATCTCAAAAATTTACCCAATGAACAATGAGTAATTAGAGTTTGAAGTTTTACTTAATTACATCAATTAAGCCCTGATTACTTGGCAATTTAGCTTGTAATTTGTTATGATCAATCCTTGGGATGACCTCTACCTCTCATAAATTTATCAAGTTAATTTGTCTAGAGATTTAGAAAATCTAATTTTTTTAAACCCTTATTAGTCATTTTATTCATTTAATGATTATTCAAAACTATGAAAATTATGAAATTAATCATGGAAGGTTAGGTAATCATTAGAATAGTAAGGGTGATCAAAGAAATTAATTAAAATCTCTAGTTCTAATTATTTCTTAAAATGACCTTAATAAGCTATTAATTAATTAATTAAATTAATAATTAATTCAACAAATCCATAATAATTAACATAAATTACATAAGATTTTGATTAAACCCTCTTTATGCTTAGCAAGCAAAGAGCTTCTTAATGAAATCAAAATCTCTAATTGGTTTGGGGTATTTTTAGATTACTTAATAATTGTGGGTTCTTCCTATCAATTTAATTAACCCTTAATTACAAGCCTTATTGATTATAAATTTTAGGGCATATTTATTTTATATTCATGAACTTTTAGTAAATTTGTTATAATTTTTAGGCTTATATTCAAGGGTTAATTGAATTTATAGATCTCTTTGGGCCTAATTTGATTAAGAGCCTAATTAACCTTAATTAAGTCATAAAAATCACCCAAGATAACTTCAAACCACTTAATGAAATGAGATGGGTATGGGTTGAATCTTAATTATTGTATCTCCTCCTTAGGATTAAATAATGCAAACCATAATATTAAATCTTAATTAGTTTGATTTAACTTAAGGAGTGTGTATTTAGTATGAATGTCCTTAGATCTTAATGCAGACAAATAAATCAATTGGTAATGTGGAATTACTTTGCTTCAATCATTTATAAATTTTCATCCCATTTGCCTCATACATTTATGTTTTAAAGAAAAATTGAAATATAGCATTTAATTGCATGATCGTGGACTAAATAGTGTGGCTATTATCACTAATAAATCTCAAATTATTTTCTTAAATAATTATGATATAGTTACAAATTATATATTTATTAAATCAATTATGTCAAAACCCAAATCTAATTTATATGTATATGAGATTTATAGTAAGTGGTATATTAAGGTTAAATTTCTATCTTTTATAATTAGAATGATTTAAAACTTTTCTTAATTTCATCTTTATACCTATATCTGTATGTGTGCATATGAATCAACAAATATGTAGTATGGACATCCCAGAGTGCAAGAATTTAAGTAATCCCAAGGGGGTCTCTGATTACCTTACTTTCGTGGTTCAACAATGGCATGTACTTGTAAAGATTTGATATATATATATATATATATATATATATATATATATATATATATATATATATATATATATATATATATATATATATATATATATATATATATATATATATATATATATATACATACAGCATGCATGCATGTGTGTGTGTCTCTGTGTGTAAGGCATTATTAGGTTAAGTTCTCTTCTATAAAAAATCCAGGCATCATATAGTAAAATGATATGTGTATAGATCTATTCATGCATTGAGTGTGTATTAATTAAAATGAGAGATATATATTTATTAAATTAAAGCAAGAATAAAAATAAATGAGAAATAATAATAAGTATTAATGGGTGCTGAAATAAAACTAAGAAGATATTGACCTAATTATAATTTGGTTTTATTAATTCTAAAATGCCTTTCATATTTAAATAAAAATTTCTAAAGTCAAATCCAAACATAGGTCTTAATTAAATTCATGAATCCTTCATTAAGAAAGCCAAGAGTCATGAAGTTCACCTTTTAGAATTAACTTAAGGATAGGGATCAAGGAAAGTTCACCCTTCCTACTTCTCTTTATAATCTTAAATCTCAAAGATGAACAAAAAAATAATAGTAAAATCTGAATTTAATACTTATTTCAAATCATTAACAATATAAAGTGTAACCACCCTTAATAATGGATTTAAATTTCCAACTTTAGAAAATCCATAACTTTAAGAGTTAATCAAGGCATACCACACTAAACCTAGCACACACATTAGAATACTAAGTCACTAATCCTAGTATTAAGTTAGCTCGATGTGTTGTTGTAGATTGATATTTTATTTTGTGATGTAATATTTTAGATTGTATGTTAGGATTGTTTGTGCATAGGATAGATGTTAAGGTGATATTAGACTAATAATATTTTCTACAGGGGTTTGTACTTAAGAGCCACTGTAATAATAATAAAAAATTTAATGCCTCTTCCTTGTAAGTGCTACTTAAGTCCCTAAGTATAATCCATTAGGATAGGTGGGCTTCATTACCCAAAGAAGGGCACTAAGTCTCAATGTACATTAAACTAACATATATTTTGCAAGTGTAGTTAGATTTAATTTTCATAAAAATTATAATTTCTACAATAAGGTTAGGATTAGAGCTATGGGGTTTATGATGAGCAGTGACTAGAATACATAAACCTATAAGGCCCCTATGATGCCTGTAGTACTCAAATCTATGAAGAAAAGTGAAGAATTGAAGACCCCCCATAGCTTTATTTTTATTTATAATTTAATTATAATTTAGGCTGTATAAGGGTAGAACTAGGCTACTCATCTCTTTTTTTTGGGGTGTATGATAGTACCATGCCGCACCGATCATTTATTCTTTACTTGATTAACATTTGATTGTTGTATTTACATTGATTTCTTAATAGAAATAACATATTTTTATAGGTTTCTTAAAATGTCATTGCTTGATGTGTGGCCTGGATGCAGTAGGCTCTTTAAGAAAAATTAATTTTTCTATCTCAACTAACAACTTCAATTAAATTTTAAACAACTTATAATCTCTTTTTAAATCCTAAGATTTTAATCAAGAAATAAAAGATTTAACAACTCCTTAGTTGTATGGTTGTATGTTATAAAATCATGTATCATATTATTTCACTCTTGTAAATGAGGGACATGCTTGACCTGTGAGAGGAATTCTTTGTAATTGAGAACACCCCTTCTCTCTAATTTAGCCCATAACTAATCTTCATCATGCATTTAGGCAAAAATTCTTCCAAGCCTCAGTCTAAAATGATGTGTCAAAGTGGAATAAAAATATGTAAATATTATTATATTAGTCTCTAAGTCATAATTTACACACCAATCATGATCTAGTCTCCTATGGAGTTAGTTTAGGACTCTAAATTCTTTTCTAATAAACAACAATCTAACTATCTTGCACTTATAAAGACTAGCCTACATGATTTTAAATCGTAGGAGATGTTAGCTAGCAGTCACTCCATGTAATTGTATGTCAAGAAGAGTCAAGATTAGTTCACTCTCTTTAGTGGAAGTGGACCAATATATCCCACCTTCCTCAAGTAGATTTATGTCGAGCTCTTAACTTATGCTAGAGCACTTTAATATAGATTTAGAGGATGCTTGTTTCTCTTTTGCTATGAGTGCAAGTCCTCACTTCTTAGACATTTCCACAATCTTGTGTTGTTGGAATCTAAGCCTTAACATTTTAATAAAAATTTTAACTCAAAAATTAGTTTAATTTTATTTCATTTAAAAATATAAAGCCTCACTATAGGGAAGGTTGAAGCACTCACTAGGCCTTCTAGTATATTATGTGCTTTCTACTTACTCTCCTTTAGAATTCATGAAGAACTCTTCCCACTTGAGTCTTCCTAATTACTTTCAAAAACTTACCAATTATTTGATTATCAAACATTGAAATCTTTGGAGATATTAATTGACTACTTTAATCGAAAGTGTTCTTAGGAAATTCCTATTTGCTAGAATGTTAATTGACTACTTTATTAGGTGATTGAGTCCATTGTAAGGTGAAATTTCTATCTTTTGAGATAATACATCGTTCTTTAGATGTCGTACTCGATCATCTCAATAAGTACCATCTAAGATCTATGTGGTGTCCTTATGACTCTAAATAAAAACACCACATTATCTATGAAAGTTAAGAAAAAAAGCTATGTTTTATTATGAAATAATCAAAAACAACATTTGATTATAGTATTAGAATGAATATAAGAAAGTATGTCTATGCTAGAGTTAGTGAGATTACATGTCATATGATCAACGTTCATGGGTTACCTTCCATTTTTATAGAGTATAAAATATTGAACATGTTGATAAAAGCATTTAGTCCATATTATAAGAGAATTTTATGTGATGGCTAAATAAAATTATATGATAGCTATGAGAATAAGAATAAGAATATGAAAAGATTCTTAAGTTCAATTAGAATAGTTAACATAACAACAAATTTATAGAAATCAAGATAAAAAACTTAATGTTGTTGGGCAAGAGTGACTTATTATGATATGAAGTTAACTATAATGATATGATATGATGTTAATCACACTAAAAAGTTTTAAATCCTTACAAAAGAGTTCTGATAAATGCGCAATACTATTGAGCATAATCACAATAACAAGAATATAATGAAGTTGAAAAAATTTTAGCTAATGTTATATTAACCATACTAAAGATTTAATTCTAATAAGTGCAAAGGAGGAGTTGAAAAAGCTATGAACAATCTAGTATGTGGCAAACTTAAAGTTACCAATAGTGAATTAGTGATAAGTTGAAATTGACCTCTATAAACAATCCATTATTTCAGAGATTTCATTTCTTATAAGTCTATCTCTCAGAGATTTAAGCTAGTATTATGTCACTCAGAAGGAAAAGTGTTCAAAACTTTGAGTCTATTTGGGGATGTTGTAGCTTTTTGAAAAATTATTGTAGGTTTTATAAATATTTTCCTTTTTCAAAAATTCAAAGAGTAATTTTCTGACAGCTACCACACTTTAACAGCTTTGGTTCTCAAAAACTGCTTTTTACTATAAAAGTTTTTGAAAAGCAACTAAAAAGTTGATAGCCAAATGCAATTATGGTTGCTTTCTAACCACTTTCTGAAAAGAAAAGTAGGTAGAAAGCTATCCCAAATGCACCCAAAGAGAACAGAGAAACTTAGAAAAAATAATTTTATTCTCTAACCAAGTGCTTAGCATTACAAGAGTTTCTTTATTTACAAGAATAAGAAGATGATTTTAAAAGTACTCAAATCTAAAACCTACCACCATCATGACCACACCTACCAATATTATTGAACCTAACACCATTATTGAACCTAACTTAACATTATCATACCATAATAGAATTCATACATAATACAATATAAACATGAATAAAGACAATGTGAATAGATGGTAATAATTGGCAAATATCATCAACATACATATAGTACTATTTGTAGACAAAATAATGTTATCGAAGACTTTTACATAGTATAATGTTAAATCTGGCACATTAAATACTAGGGAAAGTCTAACATCCATTGGAATATTTATTTCATAAGCAGTATCATTTTTCCTTTTTTTGCAACTTTATAAAGATCAAATCTCTTGAGAGTTAATTTCTTAAGAGTTCTAGCTAGAAATCTCTTAAGCTTAACTTTAACAAGAACCAATTTTTCTTCATTAAATTTTACATATAGTCTATGTGCATTAATATTAGCTTTATTTTTATTATAACTCAAAGTAAGTTTTTATAGAATTTTTCTATATAAATTTGCATGCTTTGTGCAATTGAACATGCTAATGCACTAGACCCATATAATGTAAGCAAATTAATGTGATCAATTGGTTTCATTACTTTATAACTAGCTACAACATGAAAATGGCTCATACCAGCTGACCTATTAATTAAACTATTATAAGAAAACACTGTAGTGGGAAGAACTAGCTTCCAATTAGTAGTGTAATCAGTCATTAGTCACCTAAGTAAATTTCTTATACTTCTATTAACAATTTCAATTTTTCCATCTATCTCAGGGTGATAAGCTATAAAAAATAAAGTAGTTTTTCCGAAAGTAGCTTATAGACCTTACATCATGATCAGATGCAATCATCATAGGTAGTTTATATAAATAAACTATCACATGAAAGAAAATAAATGCTCTATGTGATGCATATGATGTTTTATAACATAAAATGAGGTGTTGCATTTTAGGAAAATGATAAACAAATGCTGGAATAGAGTCAAAACATTATACAGTGTGAGATAATCATAAGATAAAGTCCTTACTTAGATTTCCCATAGTTTGTGGAAATTGTTAGTGGTGTATAGGATAGATTTTTATTTTCCACTATTTACTACTTGGCCAGTGCAGCATTAAGCAACAATACGAGCAATATCATTCTTAAAGTTAGGCCAAAAGAACATATCTTCCCATCATGGTTATTTGTCTTATCATAACCAAAATGATCAGAATGCCTCCTACATTTATTTCCTCAATAAGAAAATTTCAAAGTGAAAATTTTGGGATACATAGTTGTATGCCATGAGAAAGATAGTCATCTTATATTTGATAGTTAGAATTGATAATTGAAGTATTAGAATTTAAATATTCAAAAATTTGTTAAACATCCTTCTAAATAGAATAATCATCTTTAACATTTTCAAATTTAATAACCTTCATACTTATAGTATTTAACAAGGTACATATTCTACTTAAGGTGTATGATACTTTACTCTCAGTACCAGACTTATGTTTAAGAATAAACTTACACTCTTAGAGAAATTGGATGAAAACTAAGTTTCTTTAGAGTTTGAGATGCTTGAGCACTACATGATCAAAATAGAAGATAATGTTGCTAATAACATTAAGTTTGGACAACAACATAAAATTCATGATCATACGTGAAATATTGTTGATGCGCTTAACCTTCTTGTTTAAAAATGCTTTTGATGCCAACTCTAGAAGCATCATATGACACCTTAAACAAATTATTAAAATTTGATAATTTTAATACTAATAGGCTTGTTCAAAGTTATTTAATTTTATAAAAGGCATCAACAACTGTCTTCGTCCAATAAATTTTTTCTTCTTTAAGATATTGAGTGATTGGGGCCATAATAGTGCTAAATCAATGAATAAACCTTCAATAAAAGGCAGCTAACTCATGAAAACTATGAACATTATAAATTGTGGTTGGGGTTGACTACTATTTATGGGAAAATTTTATGACACCACATAGAGTTTATGAATTTCTTATTCGGATGATCAAATGTGTCATTAAGGAATAAACATATTATCTCATAAGATAAACATATTTTTCTATAATGGATTCAATCATTTAATAAAAGACTCCTAAGGCTAATGGGTCTTTCATGTACCAGAGAATTTTCTCCTGAACTATGTGGGAAGGTAGAGCAGGGTTTTTTTTTAACTAGGTTCATGGTTTCATATAAGGGCAATCCCCTATAGTTAATTACATCTCACGATGAAGGGTCTCTTCCTAAGAATACTCTCAATTAAGGAAATAAGTCATTATTTTTAAGGAATTTCTAAGTTTGTTTTCAAAGGAATGATCTTTGAAATTTCAATTAAGATTGATCTAAAGTGGAAAGATTTATTTTTGGAAGCCAAACATGATGAAATAGGAAATGCCTATTAACACTAGGATGCGCAGTATGCACTTCAGCTATCTTATCATTAGGCATTGAATTTTGGAATTTAATTTAGATTTTAAATTGACATATTTTTTTAGAAATCTAAGGCTTAGATTCTAGTAGTATAAGATTGCAAAAATGTCTAGGGTTGGAGACTTACTCTAAGGAGAATGCTTCGTAACCTAAGTCTATAAGTGCTTCTAAGAGAAGTTAGATGCTCGGCCAAATCTCATTTTAGAAATTATCAGTCATTCCTCTCACTTAAGGAACAAACATATCCCTAACTTTTATGAACTTGCAACCCACCTGGAGGGGCTGCTAGCTAACACCACTTACTCGCATTTTAAATTCATGGCCCCAAGTATTATGTATGCAAGATGGCTAGGCTATTGTCTTTTAGGAAAAGAATCTAAGAATCCTAGACTCACTCCCTAATCCTTAAGATCATGTAGGATATGAAATACACTAACTAATACACTTTTCTTATATTTTATATGTTTATACTAGATATTCATTTTAGGCCATGGGTATGAATTTATGCCTACATGGTATGTAATTAGAATAAAGTCATAGGCCAAATTAATAATGGAAAGCAGATTTTCCCAAGAAGGTGGTCATCCTCATAAGTAAGATGTCCCTTTTGTGCAATGGCTTAAGTGTCCAATTCAAGAGTTGAGAGTAATATGATTACATGATTCTTGAGAGCTAATTATTTATAATTAATTTTAAGTTATTTGCGATGGCTTTAATTTATGTAAGGTTTTGAATTTTATTATTTTTATGTTTGAGTTGATTAAATTTAATTGGGCGGAAAATTTAATTTTTCCTATGAGCCTACGTCCAGGTATTCATCACAGAAAGTACAACACAGAAAGAAACCTAGAAAGCAGATTGATTCTATTGCACACCCAAAATAAATCAAACCAATTTAATTAAGATAATAGGCCAATCAACTAAGTATCGTTGCCTAGAAGAAAGAGCGAATGGACAGCCGAGCTCTGCCCTTATACTGCCCGGCCTAGAATTACAAGTTTAGGTTTATATGTCTTCTTTTCAGGATCTTCTTCTTCTTCAGAGACCTCCATTGGGATTCACAAGGGACTTCTGCACTATCTCCTACTAATCTTAGACCCCATAGATCCTAACTTCATTCTAAATTTACAATTTAAATTTAAAAATAAATCATAAGTCCTGCTAAACAAATTTCATGAAAAATACAAATAGCACACAATAGTTATATTTCATAAATATACATGCTTAGCATTAGTTACTTGCCAAGCCCACCTGTCCTATTGGGTTATGCTAAGAGACTATTCAGCACCTGCAAATAAACATCAATTTTATATTTATGATAGTTGACCCTTTTAGCATAACCCATGTAGAAGAAAATGTTAATTCTAAAAATAACATCCTACCATCTAGACTAATGACAATCAATCATAGCCATCCAGTCTAAAACAGTACAGTATAAAATAACAAAAATAATCCACATCATAGCATCACAAAATATTACAAAAAATTATAGAATGACCTAACCTAAATCTAGGATCTACAACCTATTATTCTAGTGTGTGAAGAAAAGGGGTTTGTGTGGTAAGACATTTCAATTTCAATTTTGGATTTGAGTATTTGTTTATTTACCTTTAGATGGTTTCAATTCAAATAATTTAATGATTTATTGAATTTTGTTTCCATTTTAAATTCATTTTATTATGTTAAAGTGAAATTTAAATTTTCAAGAATGAAGAGTAAAATAAGTTTCACTTTTGGGTGAAATCCATTGTATTCAACATCATAAATCCTAATAGGATGATATCTTTATTCTAAGGTAAAGATTAATCCTAAAGATCCAACTAAAATCCTAAGTATTTTAACTAATCCTTTCTTTAAATTTAGATGATTTGAATTATTTTAGTTTATACCATTTTGTTTTAAATTTATTTATTCTTCTTCACTTAGTGCTTTGTGTTTTTATTTCTTTAAGGTATGTTTCTTTATTAATAATATTGTTATTATGATTCAATTTGAATTAATTTTCTCTTGAAGTTTAATTCATTTATGATTTAGTTTGGTTTTCTCTTTAAGTTTAATTCATTCATAATTATGATTTTAATTTAATTTAATTTTGTTGGCTTAATATTATGTTGTTGACATTTTATATTTTATCATTTATTTTATATTCAATATTTTATTAATTTGATTCATTATTCCTTTATTTTATATGTTTGCTTTATTGATTATGATGATTTATATCTTTCCAATTTTAAATTCTTTTAATTAGATTTACTTTACTTGTACATTAAATTTGTCTTATTTTTAGATTGATTGGGTTTTAATGTTTACATTGTTTGAATTCATTTTTAGTTTAATATTAATTTTTGTTAAACTCTTTTCATTTATTATGTTAATATTTATATTTAATTTTATGTTTATGTAATTATAAATTTCAATCATTTTTATATGGTTACTGTATTATGAGATTTAGGTTGAATTATTTATCCTTAACTTATTATTTCTTCTATTAGCTTAAGTTAGTACATGATGATTCTATTACCATTTATGTATTATGAATTCAACTAAAAGAGTCTGATTATTTCCAATTACCTTTTTCTACCCAACTTAAATATATTACCAATTATGTTCATTGAATTCATATATGTTTAATTTGAATTAATATAAGTCATATTAACCTAATACATATAGGTTAATCTTTGATTCAATTCTTACTTTGAATTGATTGTATGCTGGAAATTCATTAATTTATTTACTTGTGAATACATTAGTATTAAAGTTTAGTTAAGCTTCATTTCATTATTATTTTCATTAAACCCTTGGCTTATAATTAATCAAATCTTTGACTTAGGGTACTAGAAAATTTTATATTTAAGCATTATAATCTTGATAGGAGTGTTTTACATTGATTTCTAAATTTTTTACTATTTATTATAATTTTTTGATTTATTATTTATTTAAATTGAGCTAGAGACTTGAAATTTTGATAATTCCCAATTCAAAAGTCAATTGGGTTTAAAATTTTTATGGCAAATGGGGTTCCTTGCCAATTTGATTTCCCTAAATTTTTACTTTAATCAGATGTGTAATTAAGGTTTAAGTATTTCATTAAAACTTAAATTAAGCATAATTTAGTGTGAATCATTTAGATGTTTTATATTTCCTTGATTCTCCTCTGGAATATTCATCCAAAGAAGGTTTATTCATAATTTTTGAATTCTAGTTGATTTATTAGGATTTATTTAAATTCACACTCATTAATTAAATTAATTGATTCAATTAATGGCCAAATTGAATGATTTTGAAATTCATTAAGTTTTAGTAGATTTCAATGACTTATTTATATTCATTAGAATGTGTTATGATGTTTTAAGTTGATTTGATCATTTTCAATAAATTATTCCATTTCATATTAATTTATTCAATGAAAATTAGGGTTTAGGGTTTGAAATTTCAAATATTAATATTTATTAGTCAATAAATTATAACAAAATTCACTTAATGTGCATCTTAACATCAATTTCAACTTCGCAAAGTTTCATTTCATTTTGATCAATAGTTTGGGATTAATTTAGGTTTGAAATTTTTCTTTCAAACCCAAATTAAGGGTAAAATACCCTACATAATTTAGGGATTTTAATTTTAATGGATCCTTCTCATTAAGCGGAATCTATAGAGCTTGAATTTATAATTTTTACATTTATATTTAATTTTTTTATAAATTTTCACACATTTGCCTTGATTTTTTAATTTACAAAACTCGAATTTTGAGTTTAAGTGTGTCGAATCACATGGATCCGACATGACACCACTTTCCACACGGTGCAATGTCATTGGGCCATGCAGGATCTATGTGGATCTTTTGTCAAAATGGCAATGCACATGGGTTAATTCCGGGACATTCGATCGAAGATTGGATGGTCGTGATTCAACCCACGGTTCTCCTTAAGGGTTTTAATCAAATATCCGGCTTGATCTTGGCCATCCGTTCCTTATAAAAGGAATGAACGACAGAGATTTTGTCTCCTATGATGACGGTGGAAGTCGAGAGTCATTTGTCATTTATGCGTGATTTTTGGCCATCCGACCATCGAAATCACACGATTTTGATGCTAAATCCATCAATGGATGAAATCCTAATGATCTAAATGGTTTGATCTCACTTGAGATCAAACTTTCTTCAAAAAGTTCCAAAATTAAAAGCTTGGAGAGGTCATTAAACCTTGATTCTGATGATCTCCAACTGTGGAATCGACTCTCATAGCTTCAAAATGATGTAGGAAGCACGTGTGCAAAAGGAATTAAATTGCCTCATTGTGGATCACCTTTTTGACCAAGCTCGGCTTGAGTTCCATCAACCTTGGTCATCTTCGGCCTCCCGGTGGTAATGGAATCAGGGAAATAATTAGTTCATCTTTGTGCAAGGTGGGGAAGGTAATGGGATGATCAATTTTGCTTGAGAATGGCTCTTGTTTTACCATTGAAGCTGAGAGCTATATTCTCGATTTTTCCTTCTCTTGTGCGGCAATGGATGATCAAAGCTTTTTGGAAGCTAGCTCTATGGCTCACTAACTATCTAACATCTATCCCAAGCTAGAGAGGTGGAGTAGAGAATGAGAAATAGGATTATGCAAATTGGATTTGGCTTCATGTGCCTTTGACTTACTATAGCATATTCATTGGCTTTGGCTCTATTTGGATTTGATTAAATGGCTTAATGTTGGTTGGAAATCAATACTAATTCAATTTGGGAAGGGTTTGATTGCAACCCAAGGGATTAGTTGGAGATTAGGTTTAAAATCCCTTCAGGATTATGCCATTTAATTAGCTTGATTTGAATTGCTTTGTTTAATAGATTAGCCTTAATTCAATGATTGGGTTATGTTCATTCAATCATTAATAAACTTTCTAGCCAAGGTTTTAAGGATTTTAAAGTTCATGGATTACTTACTTTGTGTCTTAACCCATTATGATTCATATCAGTTTGGGTTGAACTTAATTGAGTCAAATAGTTTATTTGGCTAAATTATAATGTATTTAATTTTCAATTAGGAATATCCAAGAAATTTGGGATGCATTAGATCAAACAATTTCATTTATTTAAAGTTTAAAATTCAATTTGGCCCATGTTGTTCTTATGGGTTAAATTTGGGTTAAGTGTGAATCCATTTAGGTCAAGTGTCCATTTTTAATTCAATTAAGTTATGTTCACACTCCAACTATGTTTAATCACATATGTGAGATGATTTAGAGTAATAAATTTCATTTAATTTTGATTTTATTTCAAGTTGAACCCATTTGACCCAAACTAGGCTTAATGGGTTAAGTTTGGGTTCATTTGGGTCAAACCACTAAATTGACCAAATTAGACCCAATGATGGGTTGGTTATATTCAATAATCATTTTAAAATGATTTTGGACAATTGATTTAGGTTTGAACCCAATAAGACTCATTTAGGCTTATTTAGGTCAAATGACCTAATTGGCTTAATTAAGGCCACATTGGACTTATATTCTTTTAAATTTATTTTTAAATATGTTCATATCATCATCCAAACCATTTGGAATGATTTTATTTGGTCAAATTTTAGTGAGTTGACCTTTGACTTGGTGGGATCTACATAAGTAAAACTCATTCAAAAGGGTTTACCTAATTTTTACCTTCGGTTTGGATTTGGATTTATTTAATTTCATGACACGATTTCATGCTTTTAATTTCATTTTATTTGGGTTTGTTTGGATTTAATTTTAATTTTCTTAGTTTTATTTGGTTTTAGCTTAATTAAGGTAATTAGTTTTAGTTCCCTAATTAAACATTAATTTAAGCTTAATTAATTTCAAATTTTTAATGGTGTATGTTTATGTAGGAGATTTGGGTTGAATCTAACTAGATATATTAAGTTAGATCATTCCAAAGAGGGTCACTGTAGTGTCCTAGGTGCTTAGTTAGGAGATTCTTAATCTAAGGTTAGGTATCCTAATTAATAAGTTTGGAAGAAATGGTAGCCTCATCCAAAAATGAGGTCAACAAATAGACCCCCAATATGTGTAGTGTACTATCTAGAATACACTGCATATATTGGTGTTGACCGAACTAGTCAGCACTACAAGCATAAGATTGAAGAAGTTTTGTCTTTGGTTTTGAGTTTAAGTTTATATTTTAATTTGATTGTGGTAGATAGGCATAAATATGACTAAAATTAATTCATTCTTAGATATTCAAGTTCACTAAATTCTAAGAAAAATAAAGATGTCATTAAGAAGAAATCTAAAGAAAGATCTAATCCTAACATAGTTTTGGTATCCAAAGAAGGTGTCTTCAAGGGACTTTCCCTTAACTATTTGAGATTTGAATCCTATAGGTTTTCAATGTCTAAACTAAGAAGAAAGCCCAAGGAATTATCTCTTTTTACATAAACTAGCTAAAGGGATAGTTTTAATGACTAACTAACCTAAGGAAAGGATCTATAGGTATATATTAAAAATTTCTTCTTTTAGACAAGTTGCCTACTATGGGATTTAATCTCATCTAGTTAACTATCAAAAAGAAGCCTTCAATGGCTTTATGTCTTTTTGAATTGTTACAATGAAGAAGAGGGCTCTTATTGACTTATTCCTAAACCTTAGGATTTTAGCTTTTTAGGAAAGGGGTATTCATGACTTGTTCCTAACCTAGGTAGCCTATAAGGATGGGGTCTTCAATGACTTGTTCCACTCTTACATTTCTTTCATTTGAAACTACAATAGGGGTCATAATGACTTAAATCCTAATTTAGTGAAATTCAACTAGAAGGAAGGGGCTTTCAATAGCTAAATTCTAACCTGAATAGCTTAAATGAGGGAAAGGCTTCTTAGAGACTTATTCTTATTTCTCAAATTTTTGACTAATAAAGTAGAGGCCTTAATGACTTTATCCTAATCTAGGTAGTCTATATGATAGAGAAAATGATCTTATTGACTTTATCCTAACTTTATCAATTGACAGTATGCCTTCTAGGGGGCTTACACCTATGTGATTAGCTATTAAGATGGGGCCTTCAATGACTTAATCTAAATTAAATAGCTAAGAAAGAGAAAATTGGTCTTAATGGCTTGTTTCAATCCTTAATATTTTTGGCTAATAGAAGAGGGGTCTTCATGACTTAATCTTAATCTAAATTTCCAATATGATAGGAAAAGTATCTTCAATGATTTTATTTTAACCTATGGATAATAGGAATGGTGCCATAAAAGGCATGCTCCAAACTTATGTATGAAAGATGAGGAGGGTGCCATAGAAGGCTTGATCCCAACTCAAAATAAGAGTAGTAAAGGTGCTTTGAAAAGGTTTGTTCCTCTCCTAGGAAAATTATATTTTATGTTTCCACATAAGGTAAATATCATTTCAAGTCATTGCATATAATTTAAGAAAGATAACACTTAAATTTGAACAAAGTTACAAAAGAAATAAAAAGAAATATAAATTTTATTGGTCGTCATTTTTTTGAAATAGATTACAAGTTACATATAGTATTTCTTTAGGTAACATCCATTGATAGGTGGCATTATATGTTCACCATTACAATTAATAAGTTGGTAAGAACCTCCTTCATAGACTTTTTCAATTATGAATTGTCCTTCCCAAGCTGGCTAAAACTTGTTGTCGATCTTGTGCGAGCTAAAATTGGTCGTTTAAGAACCAAAATCATGTCTCCTACTTGGAAAGTTCTAAGACATACCAATTTATCATGTGCATGAACCATATGTGACTGGTATAGTTCAAGGACTTGCTGAGCTTTCAAGTATCTTTCTTCAAGGCTTTCAAGTTCTCCAATCAAAATTTATGATTTTGATATGTTGTAATGTTATTGTTGATTGTTATTCTTAATGAAGGCATTTGCACTTCTAATGGAAGAATTGCTTCATTCCATAAACCAAAGCATAATGTGTAGATTGAGTTGGTGTCTTGTATGTGATCTGTTAGGCTCATAAAGCTTCAACCAACTTTTCATGCCATTGGCATTTGTTTTCATCAAGTATTTTTTTTTCAAAATTCTTAATATAGTTGTATTGAATGCTTTGGCCAATCCATTTTCCCTGAGTTAATAGATGGTTGAATATCTCTAATCTATTTTATGTCTAGCCACACAATAAATTAATTTTATGGACTTTAATGACAGATCATTTTTGGATATGACTCGATGAGGAACACCAAATCGATATATAACATTTTCCTGATAGAATTTTAACACATGACATGCCTTTACTTCTTTCAGTGGTACCACTTCAGCCAATTTAGAAAAGTAATCTATTGCAGCTAATATAAAATGATGCCCTTTTGACGAAGGAGGATCAATAGGCCCTATGATGATAGTACCCTAACTCTTAAAGGGCTAAGAGGCAATCATAGGGTGTAGTACATTAGGAGACTGATGTAAGACTACACCATGTATCTGGCATTGATGACAATGACATGCAATTTCCATGCAGTCATTTAACATCAATGGCTATAATATTCAAGCCTTTTGATTTTTATTTTCATTTTCATTTTGGGTCTGGATTGGTGAGCACCACACAATCCAGAGTGTACCTCAATCACAATCTTATGGGCTTCTTATTTATCTAAACATCGTAGCTGCATTTGATCGAATGACCTATGGTATAATACATCATTAATTAATGCATAAGACTAGGCACATTTTTTTATTTAATTTGCCAATGACTTGCCTTGAGGAAGCCTCCCTTACTGAGGAAGTCAATGAATGGCTATCTCTAGTCACATTCTTCTTAACCTTCGATAAGAGTGGCTATCCTTTGCATTTCTACTTTTCTATTCATGTAATCTAAATGTATAGAAGATAACACTTGTTGATTTTGAACTTCTCTAGAAATATATTCTTTTTCTGAGCATATGATTTCTTCGACAAGCTTAGCCAAAGCATATATTATAGAATTATCTCTATGAGATATTATATACAAAGTTACATATGAATTTTTTTCAAGTAGTTTCATTGTGTATTGATAATAACTAAAGAGTTTTGGATGTAAAATCTTATAAATTCCACTCACTTGGTTTATAACCAGTTGAGAATCTCCGAAGATCTTTATATTTTGATATCCATAAGGATTGCTAGCTCTAATCCAGTGATAAGAGTCTCATATTTAGCTT
Organism: Cymbidium sinense; assembly: GCA_021442155.1. NCBI lineage: Eukaryota > Viridiplantae > Streptophyta > Magnoliopsida > Asparagales > Orchidaceae > Cymbidium > Cymbidium sinense. Next base: position 94,259,177 of record CM038219.1, read on the forward strand.
CATTATTTGTGCAAAGCTCTACTAGATGATAAGAATATGGCATCATTCTATTATCTGAGGTTATAAAAATTAACCTAATCCCTGCCTTCCATGGGATAGATGAATTTAATTCTTTATTTTTCTTGGATGATGCTGCACCATGAAAATACAACTTTTGAATGGAATTAGGTTCACCTTCTAATGTCATTATCTCCTAATCTAGAAGATCATCATTTAAATGGGAACTCTTGGGTATGGGATGTGCTGCTAAGAATTCAGCTATGACTTTTCCTTTTATAGCACGAAGAGGAATGTAAGTGATCTTAAATTATAATAGAATCATCTACCAATGTGCTAGATGTCCACACAATGTCGAGCAAGTTATAAGATATTGCAATGGATTCACTCTTGAGATTAAATTAACTCTATGAGTAAGCATATAATGTCTTAGTTTCTGAGACGTGAAGACTAAGGCCAAATAATGCTTCTCAATAGGAAGATAATTCATTTTCGCTGGGACGAGTCTACAGCTTAGATAGTAAAGGGCATTTTCTTTTCTTTCTTCATTTACTTGGGCTAATAAATCCCTACGTGATTCATCCAAAGTTGCAGTGTATAAAATAAATGACTTTCATGGAATTGGAGCAACCAAAATAAGAGGGTACATCAAGTATTATTTTATGCTTTCAAATGCATTTTTGCTTTTTTCATCCCAAATGAATTTGGAATCTTTCTTTATTGATGTCGCAAATGGTTGACAACTTTCTGATAAGTTCAATATGAACCTCATTAAATATGTAAGCCTTCCTTGGAATGATCTTAATTGTGTAAGACTGCTAGGTGGCAGCATTTTTATAATGGATTTTGTTTTTCTTAATTGATTTCTATCCCACGGTGTCGCACTACAAACCCTAAGAATTTTCCCGAGGTTACTCCAACAGCACACTTCAACGGGTTCATTTTCAGGTTATAATGGTGCAACTATTCAAAAATGGTCCATAAATCATATAAATGATATTCTTTTATTTTGCTTTTGATAACTAGATCATCAATATAGCATTCGACTTAATTATGAATCAAGTCATCGAAGATTCTAGTCATTGCTCTATGGTATGTAGCCTCAACATTTTTGTGACCGAATGGCATGACTGTGTAACAGAATATCTCTATAGGAGTTCTGAACGTCGTATGCTTTTCATCCTCTAGAGATATCTTAATCTAGTTATACCCAGATAATCCCTCCATGAATGAAAAGATCTCATATTAAGAGGCTATATCTACCATAAGTTCTGGCATTGACAACAAAAACTCAACTTTGGGTCAAGCCTTATTTAAGTCTCTAAAACCAACATAAATGCATATTTGACTATTATTTTTCTTTACGGTGACTATGATGGCTAGCCAATTAGGGTATTGTTCAACTTGCATAAAGCTAGCTTCAATCAGTTTCTTCACTTCAGTAATTACTTACTGTTCAATCTCTAGGCGCATTCGCCTTGAAGCTTGCTTCACTGGCATTCCAAGGGAGTAAGTCTAGTCTTTACGCTCATCATGCAAACACCCATACACTAAACCTCTGGTGTACCTAGGATATTTGAGATGAGGCAGCCCATGGCTGCTAATCAGACTCCCTGGACATCACAATGAGACCTCTGATATTGGTAGTCTAGAATAATATAGTCCAGGGATGACAGAACTATAGGATCTTGATCGAGACTATTCTCCTATTCCCCTTAGGCAGTCATCTATACCATACCACATACACCACTAAACACAAATTCATATCAGGAAGATATGTTTATTTCTAACCTTAATCGAGAGTGCTCTCTTACTATGGCAAGAGGGGTAATTAACTACCATGGCTTGCATTCATAGGAAGTAGAACCCCAGATCTAAATAAACCCTAATGTAATGTTAAGGGAAATCTAGTTGAATATATATCAATTTACCTCATAAAGAACATACTCTTACCTTGGTGGAGCGCATCCTCAAAGGTATTTTTTTCTAAGTGATCGGATTTCTGGTGACTCCAGTGAGGATTACTTCTCTCTCCATCTCTAGTTGAAAAAAATTAAAATATATGGTGTCATCATAGACTAAAATATTGGGTTATAATCTTTAAAATTTTAAGATCTATGACCAAGTCTAAAGCCTCTAATGGAAAATATTACAAACATGATGACTGTCAAGCTAGGAGTGGAGTCCACTGTTAGATTCCCTCAGGCTGTAGTCAACACTAATTCCATTGGTGCTACTCTCCAATTCAAAATGATTTTTGAGGCTATCCAATTTGTACCTACTAGACCTATAATTAAGCCTCTCATTAAAGGAGTCTGAATGTCAAAAGCATTCAATAAGGGAAGGTGGCCGAATGTGATCATTTCAAACAAGCCCAAGCCTAAAGCCTTAACATCAAAAAGGGGTTCTATTTTTGATAAGCTATCAAAGGCAATGCCGATAATGCCTGCTAAAGATAAGATGGATATCAAGTCCAAGCTGAAGTCTATCATCGTCAATCCACTTAGCAGTGCATCAAGAATGCCTGTTGACCACTTTTTTGAATGAGGTTAACATCATTTATAAAATTAATAATTGGGACACCTAATCTTAGACGAGGAATCTTCTAATTGGACACTTAGGATACTTCACTTAGTGACCTAGTGTACATTTCTAAGGTCTAACCTAATTCAATAGAATTGGATATACCTATATTAAATTCAAATATAAATCCAAAATAATTGAGATCTAAATCTAAGCAAACTTAAATCAAGGGGAATAGGATAGTTAACCTAATTATTCTATTAACCCTAAAGTCACTTTAACTTAAAAGAAATTAAAACTAAATTAAAAGAAAACCCAAATCAAAATTAGATGAAATCATGAAATCAAATCCAAACCAAAGTCAAATACAATCAACCCATTTTGACATAGCTTTGACTTTTATGTGGGCCCCACCAAATCAAAGGTCAACCCACCAAAATTTGACCAATTGAAATCATTTCAAATGATCCAAATGATAAAATAAATATGTTCAAACATGAATTTAAAGGAATATAATAGGCTAAAATGAGCCTTCTTGAATTTAAAATCAAAATCAAATTGAAATCAACTCAAAATGATTTTACAAAATCATTTAGAAATGATTATTAAACATAAATCAATAAATTATTGGAGTTAAATTAGTCAATATGACCATTTAACCTAATTAACCCAATCTTAACCCATTAAGACCAAGTTGGGCCAAAATGGGTTTTAAACTCTAAATAAGTAAAATTAATTAATCCAATCAATTCCAAATGCATGGATTAACATAATTGAAAGATAAATATATTGTAAACGAGACAACCAAGCCAATCTGATTCAATTCAATTCAACCAAATTCACTTAAGTCATAATGGGTTAAATATGGAATAAGCAAGCAATCACTTTCAAATTCCATAAAACCCATTGATTAAAAACATCATAAATTATTAGATTGATATAATTTAGGTATCAATCTAGTGTTAACCCATGAAATGGAGCAAGCTAGATCAAGCCATATAAAAAGTACCTAAGTGGCATAATTTCAAAAATATTTGAACGCAAGTTTAAACCAAACACCTTGGAATACATCCAAACCTATCCTAAGATGAGCTTAGGATAATTGATAGCCAAGATTAAGCAAATTAATAAAGTCCAAGTCAATCCAAGGGAAGTAATATGCCATGGCAAGAGAAGAGTACATGAAGACAAATTCTCTTCCACAATCCACTCCTTTTTGCTCCTACATGTCAGCACCCTTGGAGATGTGTTAGCAACCAACCACCCTTAGAGCTAGCCTCCAAGGGTGGCAATCACCTTCGTCGACCAAGCCAAGAGGGAAGCTAGGATAAATCTTTTGTCTATACATGGAAATAAAAGAGAGAGCCATTCTCAGACCCATTTGAGCATCCCATCACCTTCCCCGAGGAAAATAAAGTTGAGCGCAGCCTTTCTCCAACCCCCATATTACTGGTAGGCCAAAAAACAACCAAACCCATTGGAAGACATGCGAAGCTTGGTCTCCAAGCAGATCCACTAGGAGGCAATCTAATTCCTCCTTCCCAAAGGCTCATCATACCATCACAAAGCCAATCGAGTCATCCCCACCACCTAAATTCATCGCCGGTGAGGTACGCACCAAACTCAACCTCCTTTACTTTTGGATTTGGTCATTTGTGAAATAAACTTAATCTCACGCGAGATTGATCCGTATAGATGTGATCTATGTGGTTCCTGATGAATTTGAAATTGAAACCAGGGGATTTCAGCTATTGGATCGTCGAAAATCATCCAAAATCAATGGACGGCTCTTAGCATTTGCCATCGTCGAACAAGACATAATTTCTGGGAACAAGGCACAATCACTCGGCATTCGCCATTCTTCTATTTAGAACGGACGATCGAGATTTAGTCAAACCAATCAATTAAACTCCTATAGGTAACCACGACTTCGATCGGACGGTCTGAATCAAATTGTATCCCACCGCCATTTTAATGCAGGATCCACACGGATCGTGTGTGGATGAATCACGCAGTGCCGCATGTAAAGCAATGCCACATGGCTCCGAAATGTTCAAGTAGAAAATTCAAGTTTTTTTAATTTAAAAATTACAAAAAATTAATAAAAACTTCAAAAAATTGTAAAAAATAAAATATACATAAAAAAATGCAATTAAGGGCCCTGTGGATTCCTCTCGATGATAGGTGTATTAAACCCAAAATCCCTAATTTTTATTAAATAATTTTAGGTTAATTTGAGTATGAATGAAAATAATCAAACACAAATTAATACCCAACCACTATTCCAATTGATTTAAGACTTTAGGAAAATAAAATTAGGGTTAACATATACTTTAGGAAAAAATTTCATGATTTATTTCAAAGTAAATTAAAAGATATTGAATTTCAAACCTTAAACTCTAATTTTAATGAAATAAATTAATATAAAATTAAGAAAATCATAGAAAATTATAAGATTACCTTAAATTATCATAATGATTTATAATGAGTATAAACAACCCAATGAAACCCTCTAAAATTCAATAATCTATAAAATCATCTAATTTGTTAATTAAGTGAAGTAAGCAATTTAATTAATCAACTTGAACTAAAACAAATCATAATAAATCAACCAACAATCCAAAAATTTTAAATGACCTAAATGGATGCATCTTTCATAGAGGAATCTAAAAAAATAAATCCCCTAAGTAATTTTACCTAAATTAGGCTTGATTTAGATTTTAATGTAATAATTAAAATCTTAATTAGCCTTAAAATACACATATGATTAAAGTGAAACTTTAGGAAAATCAAATTGTTAAGATCCCCCTCTTGCCATAAAAATTTTAAGGCAAATTGATATATGGATTCGAAGTTATTGAATTTCTAAGTCTCTAGGTCAATTTATATAAATATTAAATCAAAAAATTATAAAAAAATTATAAAACTTCATGAAATTAGCTTGAAATATTTTGATTAACTTCAGAACACTTAAAAAAAAATTTTCTAACACTCTAATATTAGGAAATTCAATTAATTATTTATTAGAGCTTAATGAAGCAATTAATAATATAAAATTTGATCAAATCCTAAATAATCAATTTAGGAAATCCATAATAAACCAATTAATCAATTAAAATCTAAACTAACTAACCTCTAAAATTCATATTTAAATATGAAACTCATTTGTAATAAGTCATATAATCCTAAAACATAAATAAACTAATCACACTTAATAACTCAAACATTTGAAATGACTTAGGTTAAAATGGGTACACTCTCATTTCAAGAAGTTAAATTTCAACATGAAATGACCAACTAAAACCAAGAATAAAATGAGCTTGAATTCAAGTAAGTTAATCTAAGTTCATTAACATAATATTAATAACATTCATGAAAAATGAATATAATTAAAATAAAGTAAATTTAAATGATAAATTAATCAATACATTAAGAAATTAAAATATAATAAATTAATGAAATTAAATTAAAATTTGAATTAAGATATTAATCAACATGGGAAAACTACTTAAGTCTTTTTAAGTTAATGAATAATATAATTCTAATTGCAAATAAAAGTGATTAACCAAATCAATTAAACTTACAATAATTTAGAAACTTGAAATAGCCTATGTTTGGATTGGTGCTCAAAATAGCCTAAGTGCCTTAAGTTATAATAAACAAATTTTAATCAAAATGGGTTGAACTAACCTTAACACATGGTGAAACCAAAATCTAAATAAATCAACAATGAATCATAATACTAATTTAAATGAATTAAATTAGATTCAAAAAAATAAAAGAGCATAAATATTAATAGACATAAACTTTAATGAAATAATCAAATTAAATAAACATAATTACTTGATGAAATCATTTGAAGGAAATAATGAATGAAAATAATTTAATTAAAATCAAATAAATTAAATAAAATAAACATAATCAAATGAGTAATGAGCCAAATCAAAAGGATTGAACATAAATATTAACAAACATAACATTAATGAAATGAGTGAATGAAATCAATTTAAATCAAGAAATTAAATCATTAATACATATGAAAATAAATAAGCATTTAATCAAAACAAAATAAAAACTAAAGTAATGAATAAATTAAATCATTTAAACATTAACCTACATTAAGAAGAATGAATCTTAATTCAAATCTAACTTAAAATTAAAATTTTAACCAAACTAAATCCAACTTAATAGAACTTAAGAAAAAGTTAATCAAGATACTTAGGATCTTAGTTTGACCTTTAGAATGAATCTTTACTTTAGGGTAAAGACTTAATTCCACTAGGATTTAAGATATTGAATGGAATGGGTTCCACCCGAAGTGATACTTATTATATTCTTCATTCTTGATAACTTTAAATTTCATTTTAACATAAAATGAATCTAAAAGTGAAAATAAAATTGTAAATTATTAAATCATTTAAATTGAAACCACCCGTGATAAATTAAATCAATTTTAAGACTAAAAGAAATTGAAAGAACAAAAATAAATTTTTTCATAATTAGCAGCATATGATATATAGTTTGGACACTCGAGGTCGTAAGGCTACTAATTCAAAGGAGCTCTTGATATCTCAAATCTCTAGTATTATAATGACACGTACCAAAATTATAAAAATTAAAAAGTCTCAAAATCAAATTAAATTAAAAATTGAAATTGAAATTGAAATTTGAATTTAAAAAGACATAATATTGTCTTACCACACATGCCCATTTTCTTCATACATTAGAATATTATGTCAGAGACCCTAGATTTATGTTTGGTTGATCTATGATATTGTGTGATGTGATGTGATATTTTATTATTTTGTGGTGTAATATTTTAGACTGGATGGCTAGGATTATTTGCCCATTAGACTAGAAGGTAAGACGCACTTTCTATAATTGATGTTTTCTTTTGCAGAGGGTTATGCTAAAAAGGACCACCATAATAAATTATATATAAATATTGTTTTATTGCAGGTTATGCTTAAGTCCATAAGCATAGTCCAATAGGACACGTGGGCTTGGTAAGCAACTAATGCTAAGCTCATATGTTTGCAAATATAACTGCTGGTGTGATGTTTGCTTTTCCTGATGTTTATTTTACAGGGATTAGGATTTTTTTTTTTAATTTTAAATGTAATTTGAGCCGAGAATAAGGTTAGGATCTATGGGGTCTAGGAATAGCAAGAGTTGACCATACTAGCTAATGGTCCTCTATGAAGCCCGACGTAGGTCACTAAAGTAAGAGATTATCTTAGATGAAGACTCATAAATCTAGACTTATAGTTTTAGGCCAGGCTGTATATGGGCAGAGCTCGGCTACCCATTTTTCTCTTTCTTCTAGGGTGTACAGTAGTACCTGACCACATTAGCCTATTTTTAATTTAAAATTGGCTTGATTCACTTTGGGTCACAATAGAATCAACCTATTTTTCTAGGTTTCTTTCTGTATTTTCTTTGATGAATGCCAGGACATTATGCTCTTAAGAAAATTATATTTTCTACCCAACCTAAATCTAAACAACTTAAACAAAAATAAAGAAATTAAAATTTCTCACATAAATTAATGCCTTATGAATAACTTAAAATCAACTAGAAACAACTAGATTATACGAATCATGCTAGCATATTGTACTAAATTCTTGAATTGGGCGTTTCACCCATTACACATAAGGGTCATCTGATCTTTGAGGATGACCACCTACCTAGGAAAGTTTGCCTTCTCTTCTTGATTTAGCTCATAATCACTTCTAATTTCATCTCATTGTAGGCATAAATTGCATACCCCAAAAGCCTTAAATAAATTGTGAGTCAAGATATAAAAGATGAAATTTATTGCATTAGTTAGGTACATATCATACCCAACATGATCTTAGAGATTAGGTAGTGAGTTTAGGTTCTTATATTCCTTTTTAAAAATACAACAACCTAACCATCTTCCATTCATGAGACTTGGCATCATAGATTTAAAATTCACTTAGGTGGTATTAGTTAGCAACCATTTTAGGCGGTTTGTAAGTCTAGAAAAGTCAGGGATAAATTTCCTTTCTCAAGTGAGAGAAAGAACCAATAATTCTCAAAAGTGATACTAGGTTGAGCATGCATCTAACTTGTGTCAAAAATAATTATAGACTTAGGATCTAAAGCATCCTACTATAGTAAGTCTTCAACCCTAGGATTTTTTATAGTCTTGTGCTGTCAAAATATAAGCACTGGATCTCTAATAAAATTTTAACTCAAAATTTAAAGCCCAATAGTGTGGCAGTTGAAATGTTCACTACTAAGTATCCCAATATCTATGGATAATTTATATTTTATCACTTTTGGCTTCCAAAAGAACTCCTTCCACTTTGTAGTGTTCCCTTTTAAAATTCCAAATTATAATTTTCTTATGGAACCAACTTAGAAATATATAGAAATAAATGCTTTTTCTTTAATCATGGGTATTCTTAGGAAGAGATCCTTATTCTTAAAATGTAATTAATTATAAGGGCTTGCCCTTTTAGGGAACCATGATTCCAATAAACCTTGTTCTACTTTTCCATGTAGTTCAAGGGAAGAATCTTTGGAATATTAATAAGATTTATTAGCCTTAAGAGTCTTTATTTAAGTGATTCAATCTATTATAGGATAACATGTTATCTTCCGAGATAATATGTTTATTTCTTAATTACAAATTTGATTACCTGAATAAAAAATTCCTGAATTTTATGTGGTGTCATAAATTTTTCCCACAGAGCCTACTATCCCATAAGATGCCACTTTTACTCCAAATAGTATTGACCACAAAGCATCTTCTTTGGACACTAAAATGTTCAGGAGGGCTAGGAGAAAGTATAATGCCTCTCACAGAGTTGTGGAATTACATATTCATTCTAAATAATAGTATGACCCATTAGTAGAAGCAAATATACCCACCAATAACAAGTTCGATCCACTCCAATGAGTCAAGAGAAATAGTTATGAAGGAGCTATCAAGAACTCTTTCTTGGACAAACATACCATTCTATATCACAAGTGTATAAAAGTTTTAAGTGAATGCTTCACAAAGGTAAAAATCTCCTTGGGGCTACTTAAAGCCTTGCATCCCGGGAATGTCCAAACTAGATATACCCATTATTCTTAAATACACATGAATGTACATATGACTATAAGAATGGAAAATCATGCAAAAGTTATATTTCTTTTAATTGAATTATTTATACATGTGAGCTAAAGTTCTATCTAAATTCTAACATATAAATACATAAGAATTAATACAAACAAATATTGTGTCCTTTTCAAATGAGCTATAGATTTGTTAACATTCAAACTTTATGCAAATCCATGTAGACTAAATAAAAAGAACTTCATATCACATGTTCTAAGATATAAACACATCCAAGCTTATAGATATTTATAATTATTATCGCTCCAGATATTATAGTTGATTATAAACTTTTGAAAATAACTTTGATTTAATAGTGATAATGGCCACACATATTCTTATTTTAAATCAACATATGCAAGCTTGACATAAAAGAAATCATTTTATTTAATTGATTTTTGAAAAAGATGAATGCATGATTACAAGTGACATACAATATTTAATATGATTGAAAAGAAATAAGCAACATAAAACACATGACTTCATTCAACCAAATTAATTTCTAAAAACAATCATATCAAATACAATCATTAAAAATAAACTAAAATTATTATTTTTATTATTAAGTTAGTTTTGGATGTTTTATTTGATTTAAACAAGAGAGGAGATTCAATATTTTGTTGATCCTAATCCATTCCCATATTAGTTAATTAATTTGGTTCAATGAAAAAAAATTAAGTTAATTTTATGAGTTAATTACGTTGTAACATGCATTAAGTACATTAATTAACCCTTTCCTATGCCACTTTAGCATAATTATCCAAGTAACTATAAGCCAACATGATATGCATATACTTTGAAAATAAAATCAACAATGATCCTATGAAAATAAAATGGGTCTAATGCAATTGGCTCATAATCATTGGTTAGTTAAGCTAAAGTGTTTAATTAAGTATTCTTATAACTCTCCCACATATGTAAGTTAGTTATAATTTTCTTTGAATTATCTTAGCTTATTGAACACCTAAGAGTCTACCCAAGACTTAAGTGATTAAGTTCTGGAATGTTTTGGATCTTAGTTTCATTGATTAAGTGATTCAATTAATTAATTAATTAAGCCATAATTAACTTGATTAATCAAACGAACATGAAGGAATAAATTACGAAGAAGGTCTCAATCTTATCCCATAGGCTCATTCACTATTGCTCAAAGGATTAATTACTTGATTCATTAATGTTCATGTGATTAATTAATCATTAGATTAGGAGGGTAATTAAGATTAATTAATTAATTTTCCTAATAAAGCAAGCAATAAATCCTAGGAATATGGGAGGTAGAGGTCATCCCCTTAGACAATCTCAAAAAATTTGGGATTAATCCCATGGTTAATTAAGGAGTAATTAAGTTAATCAAGTTTACAATTCAACTCTAATTAAGCCATAATTACTGTTCAAAATTAATTGACAATATTTTTATAACATCCTCCTTTGAAATACCTTTAAAATGAGTATTTATTTATATTATTTTAAATTTTTTTATAATTTGTTCTCATTTTTCAAAGTTTCGACCAATTTAAATAATTTTTATAAAGCCTATTAATTTATTTTGTTAAAATAGACTATTTGAACTTCAAAATTCAATCTCTTTTAATCTAGAAATTATTTGGATTTGAAATTTTTATGGTAAGTAGATCTTAACTTCAACTTCAATCTATAAAAATTTCAACTTAAGCTGATTTATATTTTTAAAAAAATTGATGAAATTTAATTTATACTAAAACTTGAATTAAGCTCAAAATATTTAATGAAATTTGGAGATTTTTAGTTTGTTGGATTTCTCCTGAAATGATGAATCCAACAAGCTCTTATTTGTAATTTTTGGTTAAGTACTTTATTTTCTATAAATTTTTAAATTTTCATAAGATTTAATTAATTTTTCAAATCAAAAAATCTCTAATTTCTCACTTAACCTAGTCAGCACCACACGGCGGTGACATGGCAACCTGGTGCCATGTGGTGTCACATGATTGGCCATGAGGTTTTCGTGAGTGCGCGATCTTGCTACGGTGGCGGTGTGGCGTCAGCGAGAGAGCGAGTGTACGCATGGTTCCAATCGGATCGTTTGATCACAGATCGGACGGTCTTGATCAGATCCACGATCTAAAGGCTAGAATTGCTTGTATCTGGAACTAATCACGGTCATCCATCTCCCATGAATGGGAGATCGGACGCCTGCTATGCGTCATCTCCCAAAAATGGTGAAAGTGATGCGTAAAACACTATTCTTCAAAGGATTTTATGAAATTTTGGGTGACCGGATGAAATCTTGTCAAACTAACTAGATTTCACATCGATTCTCACCAAAAAAAACTTCTATTTCGCATGGGGATTGTATAAAATAAAGAATGCAAGGGATTTATAATGGAAATTCCTAAAATCACGCAAGAATCATCACAAATAAGAGATCCAACGACCAGTTAAAGTTTGATAAATTACCTTGTCGGGGATGGTTTCTAGCCTGAGCATGCTCTTGGATGCAAGAGAAAGCTTTGAAATAAATGTAGCCTCTTATCTCCCCTTGAAATATTGTATTCACCAATAGTCATCACCTCCTTGCCGAAATCCGCCCGATTTTGGTGTTTTTAGCTCAAAAGAAGTAGGGAAAGGTTACTGGTTGCTTTAAGGAGCTCTTTGAGAGTGAATAATGATAGGAGGAAGATCTTCGAGGTTTATATTTTCTATGTTTTTAGGATGATTGAAAATCATCATTAATGGTGATGGGGAGATGGTTGAGAGCTGATGGCTGATTGAGGACTTTGAATTTTACTTTGAAGTCTTCCTTTGGGGTTGTGAAGTCAGTCTTCATTGAATACAAGTGAATTAAAGGATTGAATGAGGGGATTGTGTGAGATTGTGTTGAATCCTATGTGGGAGAGGATCTATGAGAAATTTGATTGGGATTATGTTGATTTTGGGCTGATCCCAAGTGGGTTCGGGTTGGATTTGATCAGCTTCCAAGATGCCATGGGTTGGCTTCAAAGGATTTGGCTCAATTTGGGTTATTTAGGTCACATTGGGTCATGTTGGGTTAAGTTGACCAATTGGTCAAAATGGGTCAAACCAAGGCTTAGGTTAGGTTTAAATGATAATATGAAGTATTTTGGTGTAATCAATTTGATTTTATTTGGCTTAAAATTGATTTGGGCTCATTTGAAATTAAATGGGTCAAGTGGGTCAAGTTGAACAACTTGATCAAAGTTGGCTAAATTAGCTTGGGTTATGGGTTGATTCATGTTCAATTGGATAATTGAAGATGAATGTACTCTTTAGTTTGAATCAATTTAGATTTAATTTTGATTTAGGTCAAATTGACCCTTTAAGATTAATTTGGGCTAAGTGGGTTAATTGGGCTAGGTTGGGTTAGGTCTGGCTTAATTGATGGTCAAGTCATGTTCAAACATTGATCATGGGTTGATGTGAATCAATTAACCAATTTGGTGTAGGGTGAGCTTTGGCTAGTTTTGGTTTATTTGGGATAGAGGGTTGGCTTGGCTAAATGACCAAGTTGATTTAGTTTGACCCAATTCATGGCAATTGGTCATCCTAGACTGGTCAATGGTCATGGTATGAGGCTTGGATGGGCTTGGTTCAATCTAATTTTGGTTGGATTAGAACTTGGCTCAAAATGGTCCTTTAGGTCACTTTAGGTCAAGTGAGCCTAAGTGGGTCAATTGGCTTGATTTTGACTTGATTTAAGTTTAGTTGAACTTACATATGAGCCTAGGATTGAAATACAAATTCAACTACAATCAATTTGTAGTCCAATAGATTTTGGTTCATTTAAAATTTTCAAGTCAAAAGGGCTAAGTTGAGCTTGACTTGGGTTGACTTGAATTTGGTTTGATGATTGTACGTTTCATTTATATTTATGTAAGTGATTGGAGGAATGATTGATTCAAGAGAAAATCCATTGATTTTGACTTTGGGTAGGATTTGGCTAAGCCCAAAGAATTGGCTTAAAGGGCTTAGATTGGGTTTTTGATTTGATTTTGGATTTGGTTTTGGGCATTTGAATATAGATTTCATTTATATTTGGTAAGATAATCAAAGGAGCAATTTATTTGGAAGAAAATCAATTTAGTTTGAAGTGATTTGAAGGCAAATTTGGCTAAGCTCATAAAGGTAGGTTCAAAGGGCTTAGAAGAGGATTTGATTTAGTTTGATATATTTTTGATGATTTGAGTATAGATTTTGTTTATATTTATGAATATGATTGAAGATATGATTGATTCATGAAGAAATCAATTAAACTTAGATTGAATTAACTAGAGATTTGGCTAAGTTCATGGAATCAAATCATATGGCTTAGGAAAGATTTCAAGTTTGGATTTGATCATGGGCTTCAATCATTTGGAGCTGAATTTGAATTAGAATTTAATTGTTTGATTGAAGGATTGAATTAATATTTGAGAAAATCAATTAAGTTTGTGTAGAATTGAATTTGGATTTGATTATAGATTTTAATCATTTGATTTGGAATTTGGATTTAGATTTGGAATTTGAATTTAAATTTGAGGTTCAATTTAAGATTTAGATTTTGATTAGATTTAAGAATGTGCACATGGATTGGGTTAAGGTTATAATATAGGTGATTTTCTGAAGTCCTAAGGCATAGCCTAATCCTATGATTAACCCTTCTAAGTCTCTAGGCTTAGGTTAAGTGTTCACCTAATAACTAGAAGTGTCTTATAGCTAAGAAGCTCATAGTATCTAGAAGAGTTCTAAATCTATGGAGAGGAGGTTGAGAGCTCACTCCAAAAGTGAGGACAACACAGACTCTCTTTCATTTTTTTTCCTCTCTCTTCCACTTGCACCTCTTTCTTGTTCCCAGTCTTCAGCACTCTCTCTCCACAATGAGTTTCTTACTGCTATACGAGAGCTCTCTCCTCCTACATGAGACAAGATCGAAGTCGGCTTTCATTAACTCCAAGTAAAGATTTTTGAAAATAATCTTCTATATATTTTTCTCCCTAAAATAAGATTTTTACCATTGATCTTAGATCCGGTGAAAAATAAAGAAATTTATCTCGTTTGATCTTAAATCTAGAATAAGAAAGAACGCTCCAATACCTGCAACTCCCAAGAATCTTGAAATCCAAAGGCCTCCATTGTTGAACTTGGTTTTGGCATGAGAAGAAAATTCTCCCACCATTGGTCTTAGATCTGTAAAAAGAGAGAAGAGTGCTTTTGCATTAAAAAAAGTGAAAATATAGTACTGCTAAGTCATTATGCTATCAAAATTTTTAAAAACATCATTGAATTCCCCAAGAAAATACCAAATAATAGGGTATCCCAACTGACCTCATTTGTGTATAAGGTTAATATCATCTATAACCCTAGTAATTAGGACACTAATCTTAGACTAAGAGTCTTCATATTAGGCACTTAAGACACTAACTTAGTGACACAGTGAATCCTTCTAGGATTTGACATAAGCCAATAGGATTATGTGAACCTAAACCAAACTCTAATTTAAATAAATTATTAAATCAAACACATTTTAATAAAAATCTAAAATCTAATTGAGCTTAAACTAAGGCAATTAGGGTGGTCAACCTAATAAACCTACTTAAGCTTAAAATTACCTAAACCTAAAGAAATTCAAATAAAATAAAAATGAATTAAAATTAAGCAAAACAAAAAAGCATCAAATTAATGCATTAACATAAATGAACCTAAAAATAAATATAATTGAGGTTCAAGATGATCAATCAAGTCACGTGACCTAAGGTTGACCTATGTGGGCCCTACAAAGTCAAATGTCAATTCACTAAAATTTAACCAAATTAAATCATTCCAAAGACTTAGAATTATCATATGAATATGTCTAAACATAAATTTAAATGAATCTAAATCCAATAAGTCATCAAATCGGCCAATTAAATCACCTGATCCAAACCCAAATGAATTTTATTGAACCTAAACCCAAATTAAATTGAACTGAATGTCCAAAATTATTTAGAAATCATAATTGAACATAATTCAACCAATCATTGGGCTTAATTTGGCCAATTTGGCCATTTGATCCAAATAAACTATTTTGACCCATTAAACCCAATTTAGGTCAATTGGGTCAAAATCAAAATCAACTTTAAACTAAAATGAAATTAGTTGCTCCAAATCATCTCAAATATTCAATTAAACATGATTAGTGTATAAACATATCTTAATTGAGTCAAATTGATCAGTTGACTCAATTGAGCTTAATTTAACCCATTTAAGAGTTGAGACAAAAATCAAAATTAATTTCAAATCCAATGAAATAAATCAATTGAAAAACATCATAAATGACCAATTGAGCAAAATTAAGTTTAAATTAAAATCCTAAAATGGCCTAATAGGCTAGGAAATCCAACTTGACCCATTTAGGTATAATGGGTCAAATTAGCCTAAATCACATCAAGCCTTCATATGATATGGATCAATTGATCTATAAATTATTTAATGAATAATTATTAATAATTAAAACCTAAGACTAAAGCCAATCAAGCAATCAAATCAACTCAAATCAATTTAATCGAAGCTAAACCAAAATGGCAAGAACTCAAACACTTAAACCAAATCCAATCCAAAAATATTTAACCCAACCATTCATCCACTTTAGATGGTTTGATTTAGGTAAGCAATTATCCATTTGAAGAAGGCCATATGAGGCGGAATCACAAGAGGTGAGGTAGACCCATGGGAAAAGAAACTTAAAAACCCATGTAAAGAATTCAAATCCTACTTCCCCTCCTCCATACTTCGCCCACCTCTTCACTTTAACTGATTTGGACTCTCTCCAATCAGTTAACCACCCCTTCAGGAAGCCTCTAAAGTTTCCAATCCTTATGACTAACACATTCTAAATTCCTTCATGGATAGCTCTCGCCCAAGGACCAAAAGAAGATAGGAGAGCTCCTTTCTTCAATCCAAGCATTCCAAGGCATCCTAGAGGTGAAAAGGAGCTCAACCAACCCTTTTCCTAGATCTCCAACCACCGCCAAGCAAGATTTCGGCCATTCCAAACCTCCCTTATGGCCAAGTTTGAAGAAGAAAGTAGAGAGTTTCTCACCTCAATCCAATTCCACTAACTCACTACAGAGGTAAAAGAGAGGCAAAACCAAACATCTCCTCGATTATCTTATCGCCAGCGAGCTGAAGAACTGTCAAAGCCAGTGGTAAAGGGGATGGCTATCGGCCATGTATGGAGAAGGGGTAAAACAAGCTCCTCAAGCCTGATTGAATCTTCCTGCACGTTCCTTGGATGGAGGCAAACTTAGACGAGTCTTTACCCGAGTCTCCCATCGATGACGAGTGAAAGAACCATCAAGGTCAACGGTAAGGTGGCGGAGCCCGCCACCAAGGATCGACACCGACGAGGTATGCCTCAAATCCGACCACCCCCTATTATGCATTTGTCCTTTGTAAAATAAACTTAAACTACATTAAGATTAAGCAGTATGGATCAATTTAAAATCGATCCCTGGTCATTTTGCAATCAAACTTCCAAAGTGTCGTTTGCTCGATCGCCAAAAATCGGTCCTTGAATGTGGATGACTCTCAATTCTTGGCAACAAATATAGGGACGGAATCCTAGCTGCCCATTCCTTTTATTTAGAATGGATAGCTCTGATTTAGAATCACCATTCGATTGATCTCGTAAGAAAAGCGAGATCGCATGTGAGCTGTCTGATTTGTGATCAAACGACTCCAATCAATCCTGCATCCCCGATGCCACTTGACGTGGGATCCACGTGGACCAATCCATGATGAAATTGTGGAATGGGCCGCCCAGTCAACACTAACTCAGCGTTGACTTGGTTAAGGAAAAAATTCATATATTCCTAATTTAAAGATGCAAAAAAATGTTACAAACTTAAAAAATTCATAGAAAATAAAATACTTAACTAAAAAAATTCAAATAAGAGCTCTATGGATTCATCTCAATGAGAAAAATCTAACCTAAAATCCCAAAATTTTATTAGGTATTTTTTTGTTAATTTGAGTTTAATTAAACATAATCAAACCTAAATTAAATCCAATATATTAATCCAATCAATTTGAAACTTTAGAGAATTAAAATTGAGGTTAAAACATACCTTCGATAAAAAATTTGGGGATTTATTAGAGATTGAATCAAAAGATACGAAATTTCTAATCTACAACCCTTCATTTAATGAAATAAATTAATAAAAAGTCAAGAAAATTGAAAACAAATTATAAAATCAATTTAAAACATTGTAACAAACATTAATGAACCTAAGGAAAATATTAAAGCTCACTCAAATTCTTAAATTCTAAAAATGACTTAATTAAATAATTAATTAACCTAAACTTTGAAATTCATAATAAATCAAGCAAAACTCCAAAAATTCTACATAAACCCTTAATGGATTCATTTTCTAGAGAGGAATTAACAAAATTAAAACCCCTAATTAATTCACAATGGTTAAAGCTTAATTTAAGTTTTATTGAAAATATTAAAACTCTAATTAGTCATAAAATACATATATGATTAACACAAAACTTTAGAGAAATTAAATTTGCAAGGAACTCCAATTGCCATAAAAAGTTTAAAGCCAAATGTCCTTTGGATCATAAGTTGTAGAATTTTCAAGTTCTAGCTTAATGAAATAATAAAAAAAAATCGTAGAAATTATAAAAATTAACTCAACCAATTTGAAACACATTCAATAACTACAAAGAATCTTAGAAAACTTTCTTAATCTTCCGAAGTTGGAAAACCTAATTAATTCTTCACTTAGTAGTTATAAGATTAATTAAGAATAAAGTAAACCTAAACTTAAATTAACTTAAGTCCATTCAAAACAATTTAATTAAATTATTTAAACTAATGAACATTATCATTAACTAAATAAGTGAATTAAATCAATTCAATCATACCAAATTGATTAAATTAAAATATATAAAATCAGATAATTATTCTTTAATCAAATCAAAAGAATATAAGGTCAAACATATTCCTAATTTATGAAATTATGTTCACTCTAATCAATTAAACAACATATACCATATAAAATTAAATAAAAATCAAAAGAATTAAACTAAAATCTAATAAAATGAATTAAAACTTTTGAAATTACTAAAAACCAATAATCGAGATAAATAAAATAAATTAAATTGATTAAATTTAATTTTTAAATTTTAATTAAATCAAAAGGAAATCAATCAAATAATTAAAATTCAATAAAATCAAAATTCTTAATTGGTTAAGTCAAGATGCATTAATCATTTTGAATAAAACTCAAATAAAAAAATAAAAAAACTTTAAACAATCTTTTATAAACATAAGATGGAACATAAAAACTAAACACTAATTTATAATTTAAATTGAGATCAAATCAAATAAATATCAATTAAATCTAAATTCAAACAAATCTTTCAAATAAATTCAAAAAGAGATTAATTAAGACACTTAAAATCTTAATGTGGCCCTTAGAATGAATTTTTATCTTCAGGTGAAAATCTCATGCTACTAGGATTAGAATGTAGAAAATAATGGGTTCCACCTAAAATAGAATTTATTTTATTCTTTATTCTTTAAAAGTTAAATTCAACCATAATATAAAAATAAACCAAAATGAAAATAAAATTAAAAATATATTAAATCTTTTAAGTTGAAACCACCCAAAAGTAAATTGAACAAATATTAAATTTAAATTAAATCCAAATTGAAGCAAAGCCTAATGCAGTCATACCACACAAGCCCGTTCTCTCACACACTAGATTATTAGATAACCGACCCTAGACTTAGGTCAGGCTAATGATCTATGATGTTCTACGATGTGATGTGATTTTTTCTTATTTTATAGTGTAATATTTTAGACTAAATGGCTAGGATTGTTTGCTCGTTAGCCTAAATATTAAGGCATTATTTTTAGGCTAATGCTATTTTCTGTAAGAGGTTGTGTTTAAAGAGACTATTATAATAAAATCAAAATAAATATTCTTTGCTTGCAGGTGTTGTTTAAGTTTCTAAGCATATCTCAATAGAACAGGTGGGCTTAATAAGCAACTAATACTTAGCCCATATATTTGAAATATAAATAGCTAATATATTGTATGTATTTCTTAGCATTTATTTTGAATGGATTATAAATTTATTTTAGAATATTAAACTGTAATTTGAGCCTAGAATTATGTCATGATTTATGGGGCCTAGGAATAGTAGGAGCTAACTTTACAGGCTAGTGGTCCCTTGTGAAGCCCGTGGAGGTCTCTGAAGAATGTGACAATTCTAGATAAAGACTCCTATAGATCAAAACTTTTAGTTCTAGGCCGGGCTGTATAAAGGAAAAGCTCTGATGCTCATTTCTTTTTCTTACAGGGTGTATAGTGATACCCAGCTGCATTAGCCTATTTTATTAATTAAAATTAGCTTGATTTGTTTTATGGTGCGTAATAAAAATGCATGCTTTTCTAGATTTCTTTTTGTGATGTGCTCTATGATGAAATGCCTAGAAATGTTAAACTCTTATGAAAATTAAATTTTCTATCCCACTAAATTTAAACAACTCAAGCATAAAATAAAAATTCATAACCTCACTTTAATTAAATGCCCTAGATGTAACTTAAAAGCAACTATAAATAATTAGTTATTGCGAACTATGAAAGCATATTATTCGTTCCACTTAAATTAGATGCTTCACCCATTCACATAAGGGGGCATCTAAACTTTGAGGATGACCACCCTTCCTGAGGAAAGTGTGCTTTCTATTTTGATTTAGCCCATGAATATTTCCTAACTATATATCATTGTAGGCATGAATTGCATACCCAAGGCCTTCAAAATGAATTGTGAGTCCAAATATATAAAGGATGGAATTTATTGCATTAGTTAGGTGCATAACATGCCAACCATTATCATAGGGATAGGAAGTGAGTTTAGATTCTTAACTTCCTTCCTAAATGCAACAACCCAATCATCTTGCATATATGAGACTGGAATCATGATTTAAAATTACTTAGATGGTGTTAGCTAACACCCTTTCAGGTAGGTGATAAGTCTAGAAAAGTCCAGGATATGTTCAGTTCTCTTTACTAAGAAAATAATCGATAATTCCAAGAAAATTTACATTAGGTTCAACATTTGACTTATGTCAGAAGCATTGTAGACTTAGATTCTGAAGCACCTTATTAAAATAAGTCTTCAATCACTAGGTATTTTTGCAGTATTGTGCTATTAGAATCTAAGTCTTAGATTTCTAATATTAACTCAAAACTCCAACAAATTAAATTTTAAAAACATAAAGCCTAATGATAGAATTGTTGAAATACTTACTGAGCATCCTAATATCTATAAGTATTTCATACTCAATCCATATTAGCCTCTGAAAATATCTCTTTCCCCTTTAATGCTTTCCTTGTTGAATTTTTTAATTAACAATAATTTTAAGACAAGCTTTGAAAGCTATATAAATAAAAATATATTTCTTTAATCGAGAGTATTCTTAGGAAGATATCATTTTTTCTTAAGATGTAATTGACTATAGGGGTTTTCCCTTATAGGGAACTACAAACCTAGTATAAAATAAACCTTGTTTTGCTTCTATATGTAGTTCTGGAAAAATCTCTAGAATATTGAAAGAGACCATTAGCTTTATGAGTCTTTATTAAATAATCGAATCAATTATAAGATAAGATATTTATCTTTTGAAACAATACATTTATTTCTTAAATGATGTATTTGATTATCTAAATAAGAAATTTCTAAAATCTATATGGTGTCATAAATTTTCCCACACTCTCAACTTATAGCGCCTCCGTGCTGGGGTACGACACCACAACACTGAGCTCTCAGAAATTTGAACCCTTAGTGTCTTACTCCAAGACACTATAGCACCCACAATAGCAACAAGGTGTTGAAATCAGTGTCGCGGTGTTGAACTTTAGCATCGCAGCATTGCCCTTTTAGGTTATAGAGGCAAGAAGTCTTTTACACAACACCACAGTGCTGCCTCATGGCGACGTTGTGTGGCCCTCTCGGGTTTTAGAGTCAAAATGTCAACTATATAGTGTCACAGCCCTGTCCTTAAAGCGCCAAGGCATTGTGTCGACTTTGCATCATTTAAGCATTATCTTATGCATTTTTATAAGCCTATTAGCGCAAAGGTGCTAATCATTTGGTACTGCAATACTACAATATGGGCGTCGCAGCTCTATTAATGCAGCACCGAGGCGTTGATCTCTTTGATTTTAAGGGTGAGCCATTCACAATGCTATAGTGCTATTCAGACAACACCTAGGCTCTAACCTCTCTGATTTTGAGCCTAAGTTCTACCATAAAAAACTATTGTGCTATCATTATAGCCCCTAGGCACTAACCTTCCAACGCTAAAGGGCAAATATTACAACATCGAGGCGATGAGCTATTAATGTTATCGATCTTGGATAAAATTTATTATTTAATTAAATTTTAACCTTTAATCCTAAAGCATCCAAATAATAATAAAAAATAACAAACATAAATTGTAAATTAAAAATATTTTATTACACAAATCTTGCATATAAAATTACAAAAAAGAAAAAAAAAACTATCCTAGTAATGATTATCATTATCCTCATCTTATTCTTCTAGTTGTGTGCTAACATAGGGTTGATAGTGAGGCATTGCATGAAAAGAATCTCAACTTGGGCTAGCATTAAAATTGTAATTTTCAAATATTTGAATGAGTGCTAAGTTCAACTCATTCATATAAAAAAAACTGCTGCTACTACTAATCTATTTGATAATAAAAAAAAAATTTCTCCAGTTTTTGCTACCACCGGCTACTTTTGCCCACCCTTTTTTTAAAATTTTAAGACTTCTCCTCTAATATCTTAGAGTTGCTCAATTAACTTCTCGAAGGATTTGGATCTAGACTGAGGAGCGTGTGCACTCTCTCCTACTTTCGTTTTTAATCCAAACCCTTCAATCGTTATTTTCGTCAGGGAGCTCTTTGTATAAGGACTTCTCATCTGGGTCTCCTAATGCACCACTCACAACACATAAATAATAAATGAAAGAGGGGTGAACGTCCCTTAGGGTAGTACTTTTCTTAAGCATATTATAAATTGAATTGTAAATAATCTTTCCTACATCTATGGTAATGCCCTTTTGAATCGTTTAATTCAAAATGGCTCTATCTTTAATCACCTCACTAATATTAGCAGTTGGCATCAACTTGACAAGAATAAAATAGTGCTAAACTTTAACCTTAGTTGTTAAGCCAGTGGTAGAAAAATTGATAATATTTTCCTCTCATCTTTTTTCATTGGACATTTAAATTTCTAAAAGTGATGAAACTACGATTTTTTATTAAAATTGGGGTGATTATTGGTAATAAAAATCTCATATGCTTTATAGTGATCCTTTATGTTGGCGAAGAACTCCCTTATAATAGGGACAATGCATGTGGCGTTATCATGTTCCCACTCAAATTATGGGAACTTCTCTTCGGAATGAGTGCATGTTAATACCACACCTCTACATCCACATTGATTAATCTATCAACAATACTAGAGGACACCCTCTTCTTTCCCTTATATATGACCTTAAGCAGCATGTTTACTGTTATAGAATTGAAGAAAAGCTAGAGAGAAAAAAATACAAGAACTTCTGGGAAAAATAAGGGCTTTAGAATGAAATTTTTGGCAGCCTAGGGGTTCTATTTATAAACTAGACCTAACATCGTGGTGTTGCTTTTGCAACGTCGAGGCTTTGGCCTCTCGGATGTAAGCCCAATCTATTTGTTCATCATGCAAACACCCATATATTATGACTTTCCTATAAATGTAAGCTCAATCTATTTATCTATTCGCCATGAGAACATCCTTACACAATAACCCCTACACTAAAAATCTAATCTACTCGAGATATTTGAGATGAGATAATTCATGACTGCTAATCAGACTCTATGGATATTATAGTTAATAGCCCTATGATGTTGGTAGATTGAAATAATGGCAGCCCCAGGATGATAAAACTTTGGAATCTTGATCAACACTACCCTCTTATTTCTCATAGACAGTCATTCACATCACACTTCTAGACATCGATTCATATCAAAGAGATGTGTCTATTTTCAACCTTAATCGAGAGTTTTCTCTTACTACAGTATGAAGGGTAACTATGAATGCTTGCGTTCATAAGAAGCAGAACCCAGATCTAAATAAATCATAATATAATGTTAGGAGAAATATGGTTTAATATATATCAATCTACCTCATGAAGATCAGATTTCTACCTTTCCTCTATAAAAATGGTGAAAAGTTTCCAAAAAAGATGTTTTTCCAGAGTGATCATTTTCACATATTTTAATAGTTTTATAATTAATAATTTAAAATAACCATATCTATTATTATAAAAAAGTAAATTATATCAACTAATTGAGTTATATTACAAACATTATATAACTTTGGGCCTTATCACAAGCCAAACAAAAATTTTGTAAACATAATATATTTTATTTTAAAATTTTAAATAATATGTATACAATTTACATAAAATTTGAGAAAATTTAGAAGATGCTACTTACCATTGTGAACCACTCATAATTTAGTTGAGATATGAAAAAATTAGTAAATATTTTGTAAAAATAAAAATGTATAGAATTCATTATTTTTGCATATTCTATCAAATAAAAAAAAATAAAAAAATTTATTAAGTTTGAGAAGACATAAAAACATAACAAAAAATATTCTTTGAATTTTTCAAAATTTTGAGGCATTTGTTTTCATTATTAATTTTGGTAATTAATAATATAAAATGAGAAATTCTATTTTATATTAAAAAAATTATATCAAATAAATTCTAACAAATTGATTTCTATTACAAACACCGTATAACTTTAGTCCCTATCATGGGCCAAACAGAAATCTTTTAAATATAACATATTTTATTTAAAGAATTTAAATAATATGTACACAATTTAAGTAAATTTTGAGAAAATTTAGAAGATGCCACATACTAATGGGAACCACTCATAATTTATTTGAAATATGAGGAATTTATTAAATAATTTAAAAAAAAATTAAAATTATAGAATTCTTTCTTCTTGCATATCTAGCAAATCAAAAAAATTTCAAAAATTTTTGTTAACTTTGAGAAAACATAGAAACATGAAAAAAAATATTCTTTTATTTTTTTTTAAATTTTGAGGCTTTTATTTTAGTTACTCTTTTTTAATAGTGAATATATTATTAGGAAAATCACGAGTCATGTATCTAGGTTCAACTGAACTTAATATCTTTATAAGGTGTTTAAAACATCAATTTAAATCTCCCTTATGAGTATGGAAATTTTCTAAATTTATTTAAGGCATTAAATTATTAAAATAAATAAAAATTTTAAAATATAAAATATAAAAATTATAGAAAAATAATTATTTTTTTCAGAAAATTTCTCATTAAAAATCTTACTTAACTCTAAATTTTCATTTATTTTGGATAAGTGATTTATCCAAAATAACATGTAAAATTTGGGGGAGTTGGATATAACCGTGGTCTAACAATCCATTGATTCAAAATCAATAACTTTGATTTCATCTTTTTGATTTAGAACCCTAAGAAAGTTACATGAACCAAAGCTTATTTCTCCCTCCATAATGAACGAGTTGAGGCAAACTTAATTGAAAAACCTTCAAGACTATTAACATCAAAGATGTTAAGAAGACCAAAATTTGTGTCCTCCTTGAACACCAAAGTCTATCTTAACTTAGCCAATTAGATTAAACTTAGTGAAGCCTTAGGAGGAATGATTATATGAAGTTTATTTACAAATCCTTTCTACATCATAGGTCTCACTTTAACCAGGCCCTATGGTAGACCTTCTTCACTACTTCAGTTCAATTATTTTTTATTAGATATAAGGGTTGAATTAAAGCAATCAATCAATCTCATTGATTTAATTATTTTTATTATTGACCATGAGATTCTTAGAATTGACTTGACTATCCTTAAAATTAATTTAGGAGATTTTACCCATAATTGAGTTAATGGTACCAACCTATTCATACCCTATTTTAATCCTTAACTAACTGACTACACCCTTAGCCAAATAAATCAATCATCCTTAATAATAAACTTTAAGTTGCTTCTATTATTTGAATGAAATACATGGTTACTGGAACCTTTTGATGAAGCCTAGTCAACCCCAAAATTAAAAAGTTAAACTAACTTAATCTGAGTTAACTTTGGGTCCAAGTTGAAGTCAAATTGAATGGACCTTCTATTGGCCATCACAAACAATTTAATAATGTGTCCATAGGCTAATAATATTCAAATGTGAATATTGATTCTAAAAATTGGGTCAATTAAAGTTAAGTCAACCAATTTGACCTAGATTGACCCAACTAGGCTAATTTGACAAAATTCATCATAATTATTAATTTTATTAAACTAATAGACATGTGTAATATTTTAAGTGTCTTAAATATGGCCCAACTTTTATCAAAATAATTTACCCCCTTGGCACAAACAAATTAGCCAAATAATGTATTTATAATAATTAAGACCCACACCCACATTTGTTGGTTAATTGATCCAAACTAGTCATTATATCCAATCACATGATTGAGTGTGATTATAGCCAATAATGTTATTAATAAATTCTTAGTTCAACTCATATTTATTTTGTTGACTATACACCTTGTGTATTTCACCATTTGATTTGATGATAACAAACCTTGTGTAATAAGAATTACTTATCTCTTCACATGATAATCCACATTAACCATTATGAATTTCATTCTTAATTTATATTTATATTGATGATAAATATATACATTTTTGATGCTACTAATCAAGTTAAATCCAAGTGTGCAAGAAAATTCTTTAACCCTAGGTTCTTCAGTCAAAATTCAGAATGCTAAAGCTATTGTATATGAACTGGGTAGGAATTTTTCTAAGATTAACTATATTAAAGAAAATAAAAAGCTCACAAAAATAAAATAAATCATTTATTAATTTTAAAAAAATTTATTTGAGAATTATTCATAAATTCTACAATTCATATTTACAATTATTCTTCAAATTATTCATTTTGGATAATGTGAACTAAATGCATAAACTTTATTCCATTTATTGTGCTTCCATGCAACTTAAATTAAGTTCACATTTCATTAAATTATTCTCATGCTTAGACATGTTCATTATCCATTTATTCAATGCATGAATCTAAATTAACTAAAAATTATTCAAGGTATTATTTTTTTCTCTCATATTGTTCTAGTATTCTCTTTCCTATCCTATCTCTCATCCTAAACCTTTTTGTCTGAATTTTTTCATTATTATTTGCTAAATAAATTATGTGAGAGTTATTCAAATTATTTCCATAGTTATTCCATATTTTTCTAAATTAAAAATTCATCCTTTCGAATATTTAATTTGAATTATTTTGAATTCAAATTAAAATTCTCTTGATTATATATGAAAATTTGAACTCCCCTCTTTATGGAATGTTATGTGGCTGATCATATGCTAATATAGTTGATTAAATTTAAATTAATTTGAATTTATTTTATTTTATTCAAATTCAATTAATATAAGTCATGAAATTATTCTCTTTCCTTTTATATAATTTCTATTTTTGGAAACTTCCCATGGTCAACTATACCCTTAATTATATTCAAATTAATCTCATGATGAATATTAATTTTAATTCTCTTAAGATCTGATTCATCATCATTTAATTTGAATTGAGTGTATTAAATTAAATTTAATCTATTTTAGGAAACAAGCTTGGCTGAATTTTTGAATATTCCTTGATTTTTATTAAATAAAGCTTGTATGTTATCTCTTTCCTTCCTTCAATCAATCAAGATGAATTGATTGAATATTCCATGATATTGCATTAAATAATAATTGAATACCATCATGGAAACTTTCTTTTGCTTGACCATATATCATCCTTAATTTAATTAATCAAAAGTTGAATTATTTCCTTTTCCCTTTGGACAATTAATTGTGTCATCACTTATTTGCTATTAATTTAAATTCTTCTCTCCTCTCTCTCTCTCTCTCTTGGACTACCCACATAATAATTAACTTCTTAATTACATTATAAATCAGGTCATATGATGAATTTATTCAATTTAAATCTCTTTCCAAATAATTTTTTCCCTCCATGATACATTGGCCAATTTTTTTCATCTTGCAAAAATAAATAGATTTAAATTCAATTTGAATCACTTGCCATGTATATTTTTCCTCTTCCTTGTCTTGGCTGAAACCACTCTCATACAATTTAAATTTTAAATTGATTTTTGAATTAACCCAACCTTCCATATTAAATTTCCTCTTATTTCTCGTTGGCCAAATCGTTCACTCATGCAAATTAATTTTATTTTGATTGGCTTATGTTTAAATTAATTCCAAATGAGTTGATCTCCTATTTTTTCTCCTCTTGGTCGACTCTGTTGACCCCTTGGCTTATAAATAATGTCTCTTAGACTAGGTTAATCTCTCTTGGAAAAATATCTCTTAGAAAAACTCTCTCTTAGTTGAATTCTTGCAAAAACTCTTGGAGATCTTTTCTTGATGAACCAAGTGCTAATTTTTTCATCACTCTTCCATCTTCCAACCTCCAAGTGACTGGCTTGAAGATTGTATAAAAGAAGTTGGTGGATTGGTGAAACTTCCTTTTGGCTGAAAGCTATTAAGGTTCTTTTTAATTTATTTCAATTCTCCTCTTATGTGAGACCTTGATTTCTTTCTTGGGCTAAGATTCTTTGGTATTTGGCCAAAATGATTTGTGCTTTACATAGCTATTCATACACTTTCTCAAGTTGGCCAAAAGTTTTGTTTGGTTTTGATTAAAATTTTGTGTTTACAAACTATTCTATTCTTTTTATTTTTACATATGATAAAGTGAAACTTATGTTATGAAAATTAGTTCATAAAGAACACTAGTAATTTGCAAGTTTTCTTCACTATTAAATAATTTCATACTTTGCACAAGTTATATTCCTTTTTGAAAAGAGTTTTCAAATTGAGTTCATGTGATTTAAGATCTCATTTTACATTTGATCTTTTGATAACTCAGTCTCTTTTGTAAAAGTAATTGATATAGCTTTTAAACCTTTATTATGCTATATTTTAAATCATTAAAATTAAATTTTAAGGTATTACATTCATATCAAATAGTTTAAGTTTCATGTGCATCATTTACATACTTCAAGTTTAATTATTGCTTACATATTTAAATATCAATTAAAGTGAGCTATCTTTCTTTCATTTAATTTCAATTGCCTTAATATTGTTGTAATTGGGTTATAAGAGCAAAATAATTTAAAATTGAGAGCTAAATACTTTCATATTCCTCTTTCTTATTTTTTTATTGGGTTGTCCTAGCCTGCTAAGGAAAGTACGTGGTTGAGTTGAACTTTCTTGTTAAGAAAAATAAGGTGTTGGGTTGTACTTGCCCGTTAAGAAAAATATATTGTTAGGTTGTACTTGCATATGAAGGAGAGTACGAGAGACTTGTTGTAATCTCAATTTTGATTTAGTGAATTCTTAGCATGGGTAGCTAGGTATGGACATAGGGCAATTTTGTGGTTTGGCCAAACTATGTAAAAATCTCTGTGTTCTCTTTATTTATTTTTTGCACTTTCTTTTTGTATGCTGTCATTGATTGTTGTGGGTGCCATATCCTAAAGTGTTCAATTTGCCCAAAAGAGCCAACATGATCAATTTTAGACCCAAATAAAGGCAATTATTCTTATGATAGAAAAAGATCTATCAAATGGTTAAATCAATTCAAACCTTTGAAAGTGATTTTAACCATGGATCTTAGAAATAATTCTTTTGCTCAACTTAAGCCTTTGACCACTTTAAGGGGTTCAAATTGACAAAGTGAAGCAATGTGCACTATTTGGATTAAACCCATGAAAATTATTAAAAATTTTAAAATTTTATTTTTTTCATAATTATCCCTCTCACATAATGAGCTAATCTATTAAAAATTAACATGAATAAGAATACATTAAAGGGAAAGTTATGGAAGTTAACTATGATTAATGAGAATAAGTCATTTCTATCTTCTTACCCTACTCTCTAATTACCTAATGCAACTCCAAGATCTCACCTGGCTAGAGAAGCACTTAGCCATGGTTGAGTTATAAGAAGCCTCAACCCACTAACCATTCAATGACATAACCACTCCCATTGCAAAAAAAAAAAAAAAAAAGACTCAATTCATCTTTCTTTAGCTAAGAGAAGAAGCTTTAGGGACCATGTTAGAGCCTTGATAGGACCTTGCAATCAATGCCATCTCAAGGGTGGTGGGAGCTTGGTTGACCCACTGATCAATACCACATCAAGAAATTCTAGAGACAATTTTCCTACTATTTCACTTATTAAACGTGTGTCAATTGAGAAATTTAGGTTTTAAGCTATAGATAAGTGAGAAGTTCAAACTCCCTCCCCCTCTAATTAGTCTTAGTCTTCCTAAGGGCATAGGTTAAGGCTACCATAATTAAACCAATAGGCTAGTAACCCTTGATCCCATGAAGCTTGTACAATTAAGATTACCTCAATTAGTACAAAAAAAAGAAGGAACTCTAGTTCATGTGACCTCCTTAAAGTTTTTAAAGAAAAAGATGAAATCAAAGTTGTTGATCCTTGGGATAAACTACGACTTGTTTTGAACCACCCTATAATTTTTTTTTTGTATTTTCCTTTACATTCTTATATTGGATAAATCATAAAGCAAATTTAATTAAAAAATTTTAATTTTAGAATAATTGAAGAATTAAAAAAATATTTACTAATTATTCATGTGTTTTCTATTTGAAAAAAAAAATTCTTTTATTATTCTAATCACAAAATGCTCTAAATATATTCAAAAAATTCTCATAAGTATTGAGAAGATTTTAAATGGCTTTTTTAAACACTCTATAAAAATTGCAAGCCATAAGTATTGAGAAGATTTTTATTATATATTTTTTAAATAAATAAACTATTAGTTAAAAATAATAATAATTAGAATAAAGTTCTAAAAATTTACAAAAAAGCCAATGGGTATTTCTAACACATTCTTCTAACACCATGAATTATATAAAAACTTTAAGAAATTATTTGATTTATAAATTTAATTAAAATAAAAATTTTAAATTTTTTTATTTTCAAAAAATATCTAATAATTTTCAAAATTTAAAAATAAATTATAGGTTTTAGAAGTATCCCTTATAATTTTCTTATTTACATATTCCTTATAGTCATTAAATGTAATATTCTATATTTATGAATATCATTTTACCTCTAGTGAGCTCTTAATTATATGATGCTTCCTAAAAGTGTAATATGTTATTTGTAACATAATTAGATTTATTGGAATTATTTAACACATTTTTTATTTGTAATAAAAAAATATTTAATTTATAATTATTTAACTATTAAAACATATTTAATATTTCTAAAATTAAAAACTTACTTATTTAGATGTGCTATTACAAATAATTTCAAAATCGATAATAAATAAAAATAACATTATTAGAAGAAAAATAATAATATTATTACTAGGTAATTTAAAATTATTTTAATCATTCATAGACTAATAATTATAATTTCCAACATTAAATAAAGAGGATGAATTAAAAATTTTACTTTTATTATTTTAACTTCCATATTATGATCAGGTTTATCTAGAACAAAAATCCCAATAGAAAATTGCAATAATATGTTTACATTTCTTTAATTACATTTACACATTAGACTAGGAACATGAATTGTATTACACTAAATAATGAAATAATAAATATATTTTGCTAATTCTCACAATCATGAGATTTATAAAGTAAAATTTTTTACAAAGTGAAGATGCATTCATGCATTTAATAGGAAAAAAAAGGGACATAGCATAAACAAATTATCTTAAAATATTTTTATCAAATATTTAATTAAAATATATAATTATTAAATTTAGATAAAATCAATGTAATATGTAAAATTGGTATTGCACTAAAAATTCTCTAAGTGGCCTTATAGTTAAAAATAAAATTCAGACATAAATTTTAGGGTTTAGTGGGCTTTTACCTACACTGCATTAAATTTTTTTATATATTTATTAATCAATCATTTTTTTATCTCAAAATTTTAAATTAACACTCAAATATTAAATTTATAATAAAAGATCAATTCATATTTTTTAATTTTATAAAATTTTTAATAATTTTATATTGATATGCATAAATATATGAATTTGAGAGGTCAAAAAAATAAATAAGGTGTTAATATATGAGATTTGAATGATTGGTGTGTAAATTTTCTATTTGAAAATTTTTTAGGAGATTTTAAATACACTGTATACTTATATATTTATAAATTAATTATCTTTAATATTAAATTTTTAAATTTATATTTAAATATTGAAATTCATAGAAATTCAACTCATATTTTTTATTTTATAATTTTTTTAATAATTTAATCATGATATACATAAATATATAAATTTTATAGTTAAAAAAGATGTAGATAATTGATTTTTTTTTTTTTTTAGATATTTGAGCGAATTTAATCGTAAACTTACATACATAATGTATATGCAAAGACTTGAATTCAAGACTTTTTGGTTGAAAGTCAAAGCTATCAATTACTAGGCTAAGGTACTTGCACTAGATAATTGATTTGTAAATATATATTTTTTTCATGCTATTTTAGTTATGTTTGTTCGTGTCCCTCCTTCCCGGCATTCTCCCTTCTTCGAACCCTAGTCTGTCCATTCCGCTCCAAAGGAGCTCCACTCCTCTCTGGCGATGGCTTTCTGGTGGCCATTGCTCGTCCTTGGCATCGCTTTTGTAATCTGTCGCTTTTTGCTTTTGTTGATTCCCCCTAATGTCCCCTCTATTGAGGTCGATGCATCCGATGGTAAATGCCTCGCTTCTTGCTATCTTTTTTATCTGCTGGTTCAGATTTGTCGTTTAGTTGTCCTTTAGATGCTTAAGCGTTTTAATTCGTGGCAGTATTAGAGGACGGGAGCCAAACGAAGGAAAACAGCTACATTTACGTGAGCGCTTGTTCTCGCTCGTTGCTAGTTTTCTAGAATTTTCTTTTTATCCTGTTTTGTATTTCCCATTTTTGACGTGCTTTTTAGTGATTTCATTGCTCTTATGATGGAGAAGAATGCGAAGATCATGATGGAATTTATCAAATTAAAGAAAAACGAAGTGTACTGCTTTTCAAACATGATGGCACTGCTGATTTGTATTTTTTCTGCTCAGGAAAATACTTTATTTCGGTTGAAGGGTGGCTTAATAGTTAACAGATAACAGCATCTTAATGACTATTTTGAAAATATGTCTTTCATTGTTCTTTTCATCTGCTTTTTCCTTGATAATTTTCTCGTGTGCAGATTCCAAGTAAGGGAAAGCAAGCACAGAAGGACAAGGTTCAGTGTTATGAGCCTGCAACCATGAAATATCTGGGTTACTTTCCATCCCTCACATCTGAAGAGGTCGGTGATGGTATATTTTTACTCACTCACATTTGGTTATTAATTTTTCTAACAGCCTTAGTTTGTGAGCTATGGCTAGTCATTATTAATCTTTATTCGCTTGTAATCTATTGGCATTTAGATTCCACTTTATCAAAAGTTAAAACATTCATTTCTAATTATTTTTGTTCTATGCATTATTTTCCAATTTTATGTTATGATTGTAATCATTTAGATTAATTTATTGACTTAAAATGCGTGGTGATGATGAAGTTTAGTGTTTGTACATGAAAGAAAAATATTTATAGATTGTTTGGTTTGTTAAAAAAGAAATACAATGCAAAAAGAATTTAATAGAATTCATATGTAGTGTATTTAAAATACTTTAGAGTTGTTTGGCTAGATGCAAAATAAATGCAAGAAATTACTTTTTGTGTTTGGTTTGAGGTAAAAAAAAGTAATATAGAACTCAAAAGCGGTAGTCGGTAGCTGTTGCCACTAACATATGGCTGGCCTATCAAAAGTGGGTTGGGCGCTAGGTAGTCGACGATGGCGATAGCGGGCTGTGGGCGACAAGCAACCAACAACTAATGTAATATTATTATGGTTGAAATGAATAGCTTTGGTGTATTCTTAATTCGGCCATAATAGAGCGAATTTGGAATACACCAAAAATGAACTATAAGGTGAATTTAGAATTCATTGAAATTTTGCATTACATTTATTCAAACCAAATACTAAAATTCTAAAAAACCCTTGCATTCCATATACTTTACTCATTTTCACTACACCAGACATCCCCGTAGTGTGATTTGAATACAATGCATCTTTAGAAACTTTATATTGGACATTCTTTACTAATCTAGTTGAGGGTATTAAGTGTTGAGGAAAAGTGTATGCGCAAAGGCAATGCGCCAAGGCCTCTCCATATGGGGATGGTTCCTAAATTCAAGAATATACATACTCCAATTTCTTTATATTTGGCTCCCTTTTAGTTAGTTTGCTAACTTTCCCTAGCTTATCAATGACACAATCTTCATAGAAACTAAGATTCAAAAACTTCAAAATTGAGAGCTTATCGTTTGAATGTAAAATCCTCATCTCACTATTACATTCATGCCTTTGGTAACATGTATGTAAGCTTGTATATGATTTAATGGTTGCTCCTGCTGCTCCCATTATTTCCATATTTTAAGTTACATATAGAGGGCCATCTTTATTCTCTCATGCTATCACCATATCCCAAGATACAACTTTTTTCATTTTGTTACGCCATTAAGATCATTTTCCGCATCAAACTAGGAATATGCGTCACCATGTGAAGCTTCTAAATAGTTTTATTTTGTACATCACTAACTCCTTATTGCTCAAGAACTCATCTTCAACAAGAAGAATTTTCCCATAATCTCTTATAGATTAGTTAGACATAAGGTCTTTAGGTGGAGTTGAGTAAAAATACTCTCCATTGGGCTATAAACATTACAAATTAATGTATCATAGATCTCATTTGTGGAAATATTTATAGATTCATCTATCTAATTGGAATCATAAAAAAAAAAAAAAAAAAAAAAAATCTATCTAATTGGAATCTTATCCATCTTTCTTTGTGAACAATCTCTATTTAGGTGGCTTTCCCTTGCCACAATTTTAACTTGCAATGTTGCAAATTTTGGATTGACTTCTCGTTTGAGATTTGGATATGCCTCTGTCGTTGTCTCACTTTGTGCTTTTACCTTTTCTTTCAAGATTTATTGCAATAGAAGAAGAGCTTTCATATGGTTCTTATCTTTACATGTTCTCTCATACAATTAAGTCATGGACATAAGTGAGTCTCCACTTTGTCGACCTATAGGAACTATTGACCATCACCATAGTCTCACACAAATCTCCCAAAATGTTAAAAAGAAGTTCAAGGCATGAACATCCTTATTGAAGTTAATACAATCAAATACGACTTGTGATGCATCACAGTATCAAATATCAACCATAGGCATGAAGATCAAGTATGTGGATGCATTAAAGGACTAGACTTTCATCACTTATTTGCATTGTCAATTACTTCCTTCAAATGAAAAGTTTGTGATGATCAAGTGCAATCCATTACCATTTTTGGCCGATTCCTCCCTTCATCATGAAGTAACATGTGATCAAAAGTGGGGTCACTCCCTTTCCAAATGAAGCATATATTCACTCCACCTTCCATTCAAAGCATGACCGACTTCTCTTCATGTTTATAAGCAACACGCAATAAGAGGAAGACCACTCTCCTTCCAAAAGAAGCTTGGTCAAATCTTCCCTTCGGTAGTTTATAATATTTTCTTATTTCATGTTATCAATTTGTTTCTTGTTTTATATTTGCTTCTCCTATCCTATATAAGAATCCATATGATGTTCCAAACACTTATATATCAGGCTATGGTCAGCCACCCTTGGAATTAGCTTTAGGTTATTCTATATATAAGCAAGTGCAATGTAAGATGAATTCAATTATATAGTTAATAAAATTATTTTGTGTTTGGTTTATGAGTGTGTTGGAAGGTTAGCTTGGCTTTCTCTCTCCTTAGAGTTTTTTGATTAGGTTTTTAACTGTAGTGAAATTCTTTCATAAGAGCTTCATTTATGGTTTGTTGAGGTTCTTTGTTGAGGCTTGAAGTAACCATTAATTATTTGCTTTTTGTGCCTCTACTCTTGTTGTTCTCGACCAAGCAACCTTGCTTGCCAAGATTTGGTAGATCACTACATTGCAACTTTACCTCCATTAACCTCCTCACAAGTCCACGTAATAATACCTCCATCAAAATTCTATATAACCACTCCACTACATTTATAAAGAACATTGGTTTGAAGGCACGACAAGTCATCAATATCTGAATTCTAGTGGAAAGCTCCATTTCTAAGGTGGTTTGGTAAGATCTTATTTATTGGTTGACTAGTGGGAAGACTTCTAAAGTTTTTTTCAACCTTTATACCAATATGTATTCATACATCATCTTACAAATCTTAACAAAGACTTGAAAAATCTAGCATAACAAACTAAACCATAGCTTTGATAAAATCTTAATTTGACATGTGACTATGACAATCTAAGAGGTGGGTGAATTGAGGATTTTTGAAAATTTAGTTTACTTTAACAAATAATGCACAACAATTAAAATGATTCAAGTTAAAGTTTTTCTCACACCAACAATAATAATGATAGTAAGTAAAACAATCATAAAAACTAGAGTAGGAAAGTGAAGAAAGCAAGATAATAGTCACACTTTTTATGTGGTTTGGCCAAAAATCCTAAGGTTGCATCCACACCTAGCCAACCCTTGGACTAGAAAACCACTATCCCAAAAATAGTGCAACTTACGTATTCTTTTAAACTTGGTAAGTACCAACACAACAAGATAGCAATCATACTAAGTCAACAATTTAAAAGAAGACACCAGTTTTGGTATTTACAAGATTTTTAATATTTTTGTTACTACAACTACTTTACCAAGAAAGGTGATTTTACAAATAACTTAATCAATCAACTTTCAAACCAATAACGCATGCGGTGATTTGACAATTTTGATAAGTCATAATTTGTTTGTTCAATCTTTATGTTTATCACAAAAATATTTAATTAGTTATTGATGAAAAATTTTGACAAGAAATTTCAATTAAATTTAATATCAATAAAGATGATTTTAACAAACAGAAGTGAAGGACAAACATTATAAACTTAAAAAATAGATTTTATCCGATGAAAATATTATTTTAACCAAGTTGAAATTTAATTTGAATAATATTCTTTTCAATTTCAGCAAATATGAAATTCAAAATGCAAAAATACAAAATGATAAAATCAATTCTAATAGTTTGTAAAATAATTTCAGCACATGAAATTTTACCAACTTACAAATTTTAATTGCAACAAACTAAAATTAATTTTAGCAAATTAAATTTAATTTTATTACTAAGAATAAATTTATTATAATATTAATTACACAAAATAGTTTTGATAAAATGACATGGATTTCAATTAATTGAAGAAATAATTTCAGAAAACATAAAATTAATTTTTCAACAATATGATGTTCAGTTTCTACAATGTAAGTTTTAAATTTTGTAAAATGAAGCTTTGATCTTCAAGAATATGAATATTTAATTTTTAATGATGTGAACCTTTAAATCACACTTATATGAAGTTTTCAAATTATAAATGAAATATTGGATCACATTAATATGAGATTGCAAATCACGATAATGTGAAATAGTAAATCACGTTAACATGAATTATCAAATAACGATAATATGAAATTTAGATCAAGGTGATTGTAATGAAATTTGCTTATATATTATGGACAACATCACACAACACAATAGATTTGCTTCCCACTAAGTTTTTTCAAGATTTTGCAGGACAAAAGTCTAACAAAATTGATTAAAGTAGTAGTTGCTTGAATTTTCTTGGAGGAAGTTTCACAAATTTTTTTTTTGATAGAATAATGGAGTAAGAGAAGAAAATTTTCAAATTATTTTTCATAAGAGTGGTCAACCAAGAGATTGATTAGAAGGAAAATAAATGTTGCAATTTTATTTGAAAAAAATTGTCCATAGGAGGATTATGGCCGATTTTGATTATTTTTGAAAAGTCTTTGATAAAATAGGGAATAAGCTAATGTATGGAGGGATTATTTAAATATAAAATCAATTTGAATCAAATCAAAATATAAGAAATAATGGCATTAGAAAATTCAGCCATATGATGGACTTATAAATTGTATAATTTTGGTCATGCATGAGAAGGATTTTGTCCATGGATATTAAGGATGGTTTTCACGCATGAATTAATTGGAAGAAACAATATATAATTATATATTTGTATAATGATAGAAAATATGATCAAATAAAATCATGCAAATATGTGATTAAAGCATAGAAAAAAAATATAAAAATTTCTGCCAAAATAATTATTCCAACAAAAATGATTTAACAAAATTTTAAATATCATAATTTAACAAATGACATTATAAAATAATTTAAGAAATTAATTTAATGTATTATTTTAGAATTAATAAAATTGAAATCAAAGTTTGAATTAATTTATACAAGGTGATATAATTATTTTTTTAAATATTTAAATATTATTTCATGAACTATAAAAAATTATAAAATATATCTAAAAATAATTTTTGTTTTTGCAAAGATTATTTTCATTAAATTTTAGAATGTGTAAATTTGAATATTATGATTGAGCTTATTTTAATGGGCTTATCATCAAAGCATGTGCATGAAAAAACCCTTTGTGAGTTCTAGGCACACCAATCCTAAATGTTCTTGAGACAATTCCTGAGCTCTATTGCACTTGATTTGACTCATTTAAGGTGGACATTTGTGTAATTTTGTAATAATTTTTGTTCACTCGAAATTCTCAATAAATATATTAATATATCCAATCATATGTTTGTTATCATTAAAATCAAAGTGATGAGTCATGAGGTTCATGGGGCTAATAATCCACCTTTTTGATGATAAATTTATGTTGCAACAAGTGTTGATAATGGTGAAATGACCTTTTATCACACTTTTGAATCATATTTAGTTTTACAATATTGTTATGTCCATCTTTTTGATACAATTTTTATATTGTTGCACTGAAAGATAAAATATATAGAAGCCTATAAAACTCCCCCTAAATATATGCATGTGAAAACAAATAGAAATATCAACATACATACTTTTTTTCTTTTTGGCACCATCAAACAGAAATATAAAAATGAAATGAAAAATATGAAACAAATTTAAAATACATAATTTTAAATATTAGGACCTAACATACCAAGCATATGCCTCAAAATATAAAATAGTGTTTAGATAATGATTTTATAAAAATATCAATAATATATAAATTGATATTCATAAATTCAATATCAACATCACCTTTGCACTTATAATTCTTAATAAAATGGTGTTTAGCCTCAATATATTTGATAGGCGAGCATTGAATTAGATTCTTAGTTAAGCTAATGATATTAGTGCTGTCACACTTTATTGGATCAAGCTTGATGATATTAGTGCTATTACACTTGATTGGAATGTGTGCAAACTTAATTCCAAGACCTTTTATTTGTGGACTTTGCAACATAGCTACCTATAGTTATATAGTTAGCTTTAAGAGTGGATAAAGCGACAGAGTTCTACTTTCTAGATGATTAAGATATGAGTGGTGATTTTAAAGATTGATATTTGCATGTGGTATTCTTCCAATCTATTTTGTAGCCATAGAATTTTAAGGATACTACGGACCTAATGTAGTTATACCTATTAAATAGTAAAATATATTTTTGATTATTATTTAATGTGACTCCTTTGGATTGACTTATAAAAGAACACATAAATTTACACCAAATATAATATCATGCTTGTCAGCAATAGCCAATAAGATATAGAAGTGAACGTACATACTCTTCAAATATTTTTGATCAACTAGTTTATCTGATTCATATAATTCTAATATTATAGTGAGGCTTGCTAATGTCTTACTTAATTTAAAATTTTTAATCAATTTATTTATATATGTAGTTTGATATTTGAAGATATTATTTTCTTGTTATTTTACTTGAAGACCCACAAAAAGGTTGAACTCTCATAATATTCATTTCAAATTCTTTAGATTTTAAAAATGAGAACCCATGATATAAAGACTCATTAACAATATATCATATATATACATTTGTATAATGGTTAGAACATCTCTTATATTCTTCATAAATAAGGTGGTATCTACTTTATTCTTTTTAAATCCATGAACAATTAGAAAATTACATATGCTATCATACCACACTCGAAAAGTTTCTTTGAGCCATATGAAGCTTTTTTCAATTTGAATATATGATTAAGATAATCAAGGCTCTTGAATTAGGAGGTTGTTTTATAAAGATATAGTGTCAATAATCCATTCAAGAATGCACTGTTGGCATTCATCTAAAAGAGTTTAAAATGCTTAAAACATGTATAGGTAAAGAGCAATCTAATGGCCTCTAATTTTATTATGGGTGTAAAGAATTCCTCAAAAATCAATACCATCAACCTGAGTATAAGCTTATGTAATTAACTAGTCTTTTTTTTCTAATAATACATCATAAGTCACATAACTTACTCATATAAACCTATTTTGTTCCAATGACATTTTAATTTTGGGGTCATGGGACTTATTCCTAAACATCATTTTCTGACAAATTGATTTAGTTCTTCTTTTATAGTAATAATCCAAATTTATTTTCAAAGCTTAGGTTTAATTTCAGATAAAATGCTAACTGATCTATCACATCCTTAGTCTTTTAATCATAATACCTTGGGATGGATCTCCTTCAATCAATTTTAGGATTCAAATATCGTCCAAATTTATTTTATCATTTTTTTAATCTCATCATCAATCATTTCATTTTTAATAGGATCAACAAAAATTTCATAAAAAATATACTAATTAATTCTTCCACAATTAATTTTCTTTTATTAAAAACTTTGTAAGCTCTTTCAGAGATAAAATATCTAAAAAAATTCATCATGAAATTTACTATAAATTTTTTTTAATGATTCTTTTTTCATTATTTAAAATGAAATATTTACATCGGATAACATATAGATGATTAATGTTAGATTTTTTTTCTCAAGGACTAATTCATAAGTATTATTATTTGTATTAGAGAAATTTTATTCATCACATAACAGTAGTATTACCACCTTTCCAAAAATATTTAGATAATTTATATTCATCAAGCATATAGCTTTCTAATCTTGATTCTTTCTTTCTCCAACTTTATTTTTTTGGGGAGTTCTATGATCAAAATAATTATGTTTAATCTTATTCTCTATCACAATAATCCTCAAATATTTTATTCTTATGTTCTCCATCATGATATATCTGGATTCTGTAAATCAAATAACCACATTCTTTTTTAATATATTTTGTAAACTTTCTAAAACTCTCAAAAGCATTATTTTTATTTACTAAGCATAACAACTAAGTATATCTAAAAAATCATTTATAATTATAAATTCATAATTCTTACCATCTAGACTAGCAGTCCTAATAAGATCCAATAAATTTATATGCAATAATTCTAAGAGTTTAGAATTTAAAATAATATTTTTTACTTTCAAAATACTATTTAGTAAGCTTATCATGAAAATAAATATTACACAATCATAATATAAATGCAATTTAGGTTATCCGACAACTAAATCAAAGTTAAAAAGTTTGTTAAGTATGTGCATGTTGATATGACACAACTTTTTATGCCAAAACTAAACATTATCATTGCTTTTAAAATAAGAAAAGTTAGATTTACATTTTAAATTTTTTAGATCAATCAAATAAATATTTTTATGTTTATCCCCAATAAGTAAAATAATTCTATTTTTTTTTTAAATAATAAAATGTATAAAATGATACATCTAATCTTTTTTTTCATCTAATAGGCTAGTAGAAATCAAAATATGTTTTAAATCATCTGTTAGAAAAATTCATCTAAGGTAATAGATTTCTTCTATAATTTTTTCTTTTTGGATTATCTACATATATCACATATTCTCTTTCATTTGGCTCTAAAGTGGTGAATTTATTTTTGTCCTCATCATATACCTTGAACATCTATTATCTATGTATAACATGCCTTTATTGATATAATTTTAAAGATATTTTTTAGCATCAAAATCTTTCTCTCTAGCCATAAGGCATATATTTGTGTCTTCATAATTTATGAAGGAATAAGTGTTGCTATTGCTATTTTAATTAGCCCATAAATACTTGTTATTTGTTCTTTCTTTTCCATTTTCCCTTTTACTTTTTTTTAATTGGCCAAGTTAAGGCAATTTCAGTTGACTTGCTTAGGTTTCTTACAATGAAAGCATCGTATTTTATTATCTTTAGAAGTATTATTAGTTTTAAACTTGTGAATTTTAGTTTTTTAATACCTTATTTGTCTTTTCACTAGTATGAATGCTAATCTTTTAGATAGCATGGCTATTTCATCTAAGTCTCCATTGCTTTCAAATGTGGATGTCTCTAAATCTTCAACCTATAGAGCTATTAATATACCTTTTTTTTCTTTCTTTTTTGAAATTTCTTTATT
This sequence comes from Cymbidium sinense, assembly GCA_021442155.1. NCBI lineage: Eukaryota > Viridiplantae > Streptophyta > Magnoliopsida > Asparagales > Orchidaceae > Cymbidium > Cymbidium sinense. Next base: position 94,301,343 of record CM038219.1, read on the forward strand.
TTCTTGTGCTGTAAAAGAGAATCATCAATTGATCAAGTGAATAAGTAGAAAGATCCTTAGATTACATAAGTGATTTTACATTTGGATCTCAATCCTTAGACAAGCAATGATAAATCTTTTGGATCAAATCAACGTTATTGTATATTCTACCTAATGAGTGCAATGACTTTACAATCTTCATAAATCTTGTATGCACATTACTAATAGACTAGTCAGATTTGATGCAAAATAATTCAAATTCATGAGTTAGTTTATTTATATTTGCATTTTTAATTTCATTGGTTTTTTCATAAGTTATGAGTTTAACCTAAATGTCCTTATCAGTTTTAAGCATTGAAATTCCCATAAAATCATGAAATTTTAGCGCACAAATATAAATCACTCAATGCCTTAGAGTTTAGTTTATCAAGTTATATTTCAATAAAGTCCATTCCAAAAAATGGTTTCTCAACTTTTACTCCATCTACTATCTTAGTGGGGGGTTTATACTCTAAAGATAACATGCTCCAAAGATGAAGATCTTGACATCTATAGAATTGACTCATGTGATTTTTCCAATAAACAAATGTGAAGTTATCTAAAAATAGATGTTTTGTGGTGTAGCATCCTTCGATGTTGCTAAAGGGAATATTGTGTGTTCATAATGAGTGGATCTACCATTGAAAAGTGAGGCAAAAAAAAAAAAAAAAGAGTCAAGGCTTTGATACTAATTTAATGTGACTATACAACTTAAGAGAGGTGGTGAATTGAGTATTTTTGAATGTTTAATTTACTTTAATATAATGTGAGTTAAAGATTTTTCTCACATATAATACTATAATAGTAAGAAAAAAATCACAGAAATAAGTGCAAGAAAGTACAGAAAGCAAGATAGCATGCGTAAAATATTTTTATACGGTAAAAATCTTAAGGCCTACGCCCTCATCTAGCCAACCCCTGGACTAGGAAAACTAGTATCTGAAAAATAGTACAATTTATATGCTCTTTTAAATTTTATAAGTACTAGCAATCTACTTTACAAGATAACAGTTATATTAAGCAAGTGACTTGAAAAAATAAGCGAGACAATTACAAGATTTTTATATTTTTGCTACAATAAAACAACTTTCCAACAAAAGTGATTTGCAATTAACTTAAATCAATCATTTTCCAAGCCATAACACATGCAATGATTTGATAATTTTAATAAAATTAGAATTTATTTATTCAAAATTTATATTTATCACAAAAATATTTAATTAGCTTTTGATGAAAAAATTCAATAAAATTTTGACAAGATAATTTCAACTAAATTATATATCAATAAAGTTGACTTTAACCAATACTGAATGACAAATATTATTAACTAAAATATATTTTATAACATGAAAATATTATTTTAACCAAGTTTAAATTTAGTTCCAGTAATTTTATTTTTTTTAATTTCAGCAAATATGAAATGTCAAATGTAAAGATACAAAATGATAAAATCAATTCAACTTTGAAAATAATTTCAGAACATGAAAATTTATTTTATTAACTTGCAAATTGTAACTTTAGCACTAGAAAAATAATTTTCTCACAATATTAAATTAACAAAACAGTTTTGACAAAATGCAAAATTGATTTCAATGATTTGAAAATGAATTTCAGCAAATATGAAATTAATATTTTAACAATATGATGTTCAATTTGTATAATATAAATTTTTAATTTCATAAAATAAAATTTTGATTTTCATCAATATAGAATTTTAATTTTTGGTGAGGTGAACCTTTAAGTTACAATTATATAAAGTTTGTTAATTATAACTACTTGAAATATTGATCACAACAATATGGAATAGTAAATCACACAAACAGGAATTATCATGCCACAATAATATTGGATTTAGAATTATAAAATATGTAATTTCAAATCACAATGACCTTAATTTCAAATGACAGCATAATGTAAATTTAAGATACAATAAGATGTAAATTTAAATCACAAGAAGATATAAATTTAAATGCATATGTTGTGTCTTAGAACAAGATGTAAATTTATGGAGGATACGTGATCTATGTTGACAAAGATGAATAAATTCATTGCATTAGAGCTAGATGAAGGAGGACATATGATATATGGAGACAATGAAAAGGGAAAAAAATTAGGCATTGGATTTATTTATAAGAAATTTATTTAGATGAAGGTTTTCTAATAGATGATTTAGGACACATTTGGAACAGATTTTCACTATTTTATGTTTTTCAAAACATCATTAATATATTTTAGAATCTGTTTGATTTTACCACTTAATTAAAATCAGCTTTTATAAAACTCCATTTCGCTTTTATTTTGAACTATCATTTTCATATGACTTTCTAATACAAATTTTTTAAAAACAATTTTTAAGCAAATTTTTTTTTCAAAAGTAAAAGCTGAATCAATGTCATTCATTTGGAACTGCTTTTTTGTTGCTCAACGTTTTATAAAACTTTGTTAATATATTTTGTTAATCGTTTGGTTCAAATGCTTATTCACTTTTTATTCTCGCATATTGAACCATGGTTTTTATGACTTTTTAACCTAACTTTTTTAAAAATAACTTTTTAATAAATTTCTCTAAAATTAAAAGCTCTATCAAACAACTTTTAAATCTTAAGGCTTATTTGGTTGAGCTTGTTGACCTCTACACATATTCCATAAGTCGTATTAAGCTTGGACGACAAATTCGATGGGTTACAAATGGAGTGTCATAATGATCGAAGGTGAAACACCCCAATTGTCTCCAAAATCGATCAAAACTGTCTTCGATTGTGAAACGGACTTCACTAATTCATCTGGAATGTTAAAATCTATCAAAATATGCATTTTACATTATCTGGCGGTCGATTGATGGAGAAGAAGAGCCCTTAACGCGCTTAAATCCAATCATACTTCCGTAATTAATTCCTTGAAATCAAATGCTTTGATACCATTTTCTATTACGCTTTGTAATGATATCCTACAACCCATCAAAGCGGGACATAACAGAGATGGTAGATTTAGCTGATTGAATGTTTCTCGAACATCTATTCTGAAAATTTTATTTACCATATAATTGTATACTAGATTTATCCAGTCGTCTAAATTTATCCAAACAGTGCATACGTTAGTATACTAAAATCTATTAACATCCATAACAAACGGAAGCAATTTAATTGAAACTTTTAATTCTAAACTATAAAGCATCTAAATCATTGAATATTGAAACACTACTATTAAAATTTACTTAACTCACCTCAACACTTATTTGCATAGTATTTTTGCAAAACTTCTAAAAAGGGGCAAAACTTACTCCTCCAATTTCTCTTTATCCTTCATTGTAAAAATAATTATTTTCAACTAATAAGTCATATAATTTAGTAAAATAAGCAATCTAATACAAAACTAAAATATTGAATAATAGAATATTAATATGCATGTTAATCTGAAGAAGTGAAATAGAGGTGGTGCACATGTTGAATTTGATTTATATGGTAGTGTTACTTAATAAAAAATTGTACAATATTTGAGAATACTTATATATTAAATGTTAGCTTTGAAATGTGTCATGTATAGTTATGAAAATTATTGGCTAATATATCTTAAGCTTAAAAGCTATGTGATGAATCTTTTGTTTTTATAAGAGACCCTTTTGCTCCATTTCATATCATTTGAGGATTTTTTTGTCTTAGTGGAGAACCCTTTTGCCCCAAAGCCTACGCATGTAACATCATAATATTTTGCCAATCCTGATTTCTATCATATGACATTTCTAAGCTTAAGCCTGTTTGCATGTTTAACATGTTGTTTAGCAGTTACATAATACAATATGCGAAATGATCAGAAATGAATTATGATAGTATACTAAATGTGAATACAACAAAGTATACATGTAATTAATCATTTACTTGAATTGCATATAAAATAAAAGCTATGCATATGAATTGATTCCAAATAAGCTCGTAATAATTATTATTCAGAAAAAATGAAGAATATACAGTGTTGACAGTTAATATTGTACACAACTAAAAATACAAGGATGAAAAAATTTACTTTCTATATTAGAATTGCAAATCTTACCTAAGTGACGAATTTCTCTCGGGGAATGAATGGTTTGCAACCTCTTTCGTACATAAACAATATCAACAAGATTTCTCCTCATAATTTTTACAAGCTCAACCATAAACCTGACCCTCCTAATAAGATTAACTTAGCAGTTGTCATTCGCACTTCCTTCTCCAAAACCTTAATATCCATGCTTTATTTCTGGTCATATGTGAAATAATAAAAAATTTTAAAATAATCCTTAATATTTCAGGTTAATAAAAATTAATTTCTCCATTTCATGTTATAGATTTTAAATGTTCTTTAACTTAAATTTATTGATTAATTATCACGTAGCACTTTTAATATTTTATGTCCAATTTCTAAATATAAATTATCTAATCTGACTTTTAATCTATTTAAGAAAATAAATTATATGTTAGAATATTTGATTAGCTAATTTAATTTATTAACAAGTAGAATTATTTCTAAACTTTTTGATTATTTAAATTAAATTAATATAATTTATTAATTTATGTTTTAACTAGAAACATATACATATAATTATCAATCTAATATAAAATTTAATTAAAAATTGAAATTTAATAGAAGTCATAACATTAAATTATTAGTTTAATCATTTCACATTATCCAACACAATAAAATTTTAAACCGTTAATAATATATTTTGTACCATAAAAATACTATTAGAAATACATTTATCCAAACTAATTTCTAATTAATTAATATATTAAATACAATATATATTTATCACTCTTACTTGCTACCAATCTCCAATCGGCCGAAGCTCTATGTCTCTCGAATTACAAACCAAATCATGGCGACCGATTAGCCTCGACGGCGTCAGCCCCCCGCTTCAGTTCATCTTTGCCGCACCCACCGACCAAACCCATCAACCCATACTACTCCCTTCCCTCCTGTCTCTCTTCTCGTGCAAGAGGCATACGAACCGGCGGATGGGAATCTGCGGAAAATTAGGGGAGAAAATAAATTTTATACCACTCCTTATTCTCTTCCAAGCCTCCTAACCAATGCTTGTTGACCTAAGTGCGTTAAATCATCTTTGCTACAGTGCAGATGACGGGATTAATCAATTAATTAAAGATTTGTTAAATTATAGGTTAATTGGATAATTATTAATTATTTAGTTCAATTAATTAATGTATATATATATATATATATACCAAAATAAATAAATATTTTATTTTGGTATATAAGTAAATAAAATTTTCACCTTATTTTGTGGCCTTGCAATCCTCCTTTCCTTATAAAAATTTCATCCTCAAAATTTTTGAGCTGTCATTCAAAGAGATAGGGGAAACTCTGTTTCATTTCATCTTCTCTCTCCTAAGTTGTTTTTTTTTGCTTGCTTGTGTACCATTTTACTTTCACAAAAGAAATCTGTCTGTTTCTCAACTTAACTTCAAATTCTACTATTTTCTTTACTTCTACTGCATAAGTCAGATCTTTTTGAATTTCAATTTCATTATGTGATATTCTCTGATCAATATTTGAAATCTAACTTCTAAGCATTGAGACATGGAATGCATTATGTTTATCACACATATCTAGAGGCAATGCTAATATGTAGGCAACATTTTCAACCTTTTCAATAATTTCAAATGGCTCAATGTATTTAGGACTCAGTTTTTCTCTTTGGCTAAATCTGGATATACCTTTCATAAGTCTGACCTTCAAAATTACAAAATCACCAACTTCAAATTCTATCATCTTGTGCTTCAGATTATAATATTTTTGCTGTCTGTCCTCAGCTTTTAGTTTGTCTTTGATAATTTTAATCTTTTCAGTCACATGATCAACCAATTATGGTCCCAATAGTTTCCTTTCTCCTGTTTCAACCCAACTTAAAGGAGTCTTGTATTTTCTATCATATAAAGCTTCATATGGAGCCATTTAGATTACATTCCTCTATCAGAGGAATGTAATCTTCCCAACTACCGCCAAAATTCAATACACACAATCTCAAGAAGTCTTCTAATACTTGAATTGTTCGTTAAGATTGCCCATCTGTCTATGGATGAAATGCAGTACTAAAATGTAATTTAGTACCCAAGCTTGCATGAACACCTTTTTATAGTCTCAATGTAAACTGTCATCTCTGTCTGATACAATAATCTTAAGGATTCCATATAATCTGATGATTTTTTTTCGAATAATCTAGCTAATTTCTCTACATAATCAGTCTATCGAATGAGCAAAAAATGTGATGACTTTGTTAATCTGTCAATGATCACTCAAATACAATCGTGCTCTTGTCTAGATCAGGGAAAACTTGTAACAAAATTCATGACTATATATTTCCACTTCCACTCTGATATAGGTAACGGCTGAAGCATATAATTGGTTTTTGATATTTTGCTTTAACTTTAACAACTTGACAAGATTCACATTTAAATATGTATTCTACCATATTCTTCTTCATTTCAGGCCACCAAAAGACTGTTTTCAAATCTTTATATATTTTTGTGCTTTCTGGTTGAATTGTATAACCTAAATTGCGAGCTTCAAACATAATATTTTGAATTAAACTTGCTTCTTTTGGTATCCACAAATGAGAATTACTTTTAACCACACCCTGTTCATCTATGGTGATGCCTGCGTACATTTGATCAATTAGTTTCTAATAATCACTACTGATTTTTTGTACGTTAATTAGTTTACATCATCGATATAATCACTTTTCACTTTGAACTTCGAATTCTAACTGTAGAGCTTTTATATCTCTACTTAATTATGTTTTCTGAGTTAACAACTAGTTGGCTTGCCCATTTAATTTTTTGTTCAATGCATTTGCAACAACATTAGCTTTTCAGGGCAAAACTATATATCATGATCATAGTTTTTTATTAACTCTAGTCAACGTCTTTGTCTTAAATTCAATTCTTTCTGAGTAAAGATGTATTTTAAACTTTTATGATCAGTAAATATTTTACACCTTGCTCCGTAATGATAATGCTTCTAAATCTTCAGGGCAAAAATAATAGTAGCTCAAATCATGCGTTGGATAGTTCTTCTTATGTGGTTTTAATTGCCTCGAAGTATAAGCAATCACCTACTTGTTCTGCATTAAAACATAACCCAAATCTTTTAAAGAAGCATCGTTATAAATCTGGAAATCTGTTATATCTGATGGAATTGTTAAAATTGGAGCAATTGTCAACTGCCTTTTAAGTTCTAAGAAACTCTGCTCGCAATCGTCTGTTCAATCAAATTTGACATCTTCTAGTTAGTCTGGATAAAAGTGATGCAATCTGTGAAAATCTCTTGGTGAATCTTGTGTAATAACCTGTCAATCCCTGAAAACTTTTGACTTCTGATACATTGGTTTGCCTTGGCCATTCTACAACTACTTTGCCTTTCTCTGGATCTACTGGGATACGCTCATCACTGATAATATGTCCTAAGAAAGTAATGCTCTTCAATCAAAATTTGTATTTAGAGAATTTAGCAAATAATTTATGCTTAGTCAGCAGGATTAGCACTATTTTGAGATGGCTGGCGTGATCACCCTCATTCTTGGAGTAGACCAATATATCATTAATGAATATTATTACAAATTGATCAAGATACGGCTTGAAAATTCTTTTCATTATATCTATAAACTTGTAGTTGTATTAGTTAATCCGAAAGGCATAATTAAGAATTTATAATGCCCATACCTAGTGTCAAATGCTGTCTTTGCAATGTTGCTTTCTCTAACTCTGACTTGATGATATCTAGATCTCAAATTAATTCTGGAGAATACGAAAGTTTCTTCTTGTTGATCAAATAGATTGCCAATCCTGGGATGAGGGTACTTGTTTTTAACAATCACTTTATCAAATTTTCTGTAATCAATACACAATCTCATTGAGTCATCTTTCTTCTTAAGAAACAGTACTGGTGCACTCTAAGGAGATGAACTAGGTCTGATAAAACTCTTTATTAATTAGTTCAGATAAGTGACTCTTCAAGTCCAATAATTTTTTAGTAGCCATTCTATAGGGTGTTTAACTATTGGAGCCATTCCTGGTTGCACTTCAACTATAAATTCTAATTCTCTTTCAGGTGGCAACTCAGCAAGTTCTTTAGGGAATGCATCAATTAAGTCATTCATGACTGGAATAATTGCTTCTTTAACAGCTTTTAATTTGGCCAAAAATATCAAATCATTAGTTTTTATAGATTTAGCAATATTGAGTGAATTTGTTAAGGAGGCTATCACTGCCTTTTCACATTGAAAGTAGAATGACATTTTATTAAGCAAATCAAACCTAACCCTTTTTTTCCAACACTCGATTGAAGCAAAATATTTCATTAGCCAATCCATTCCCAAGATCACTTCAAATTCAATTAAAGGTAACAAAATTAAATCAGACAAGTTTTTTTACAGCTATCACAATTTCAACAGTGCACATTCTATTGGCAAATATACACGCTCTAGACGATAATAGAATTGGACATCAGAATTACAGCAAACAAGTGGCAGATGTAGTTTGTCAGAAAATAGCTCCAACATAAACAACTATGATGCACCTGAATAAAAAACACTATAACAAAAAAGTCTGAAATAACTATCATACCTGTCACCACTTTTGACGATTCTATGGTTTCTTGGGAAGTTAAGGCAAAAACACGGGCTGGTATTGATTTTGTACTACTCCAGATATTTGCCTTTATCTGTTTGAACTGGCTTAGTCACAGTAGACTTCATACTTGTATACGGTTCTGGCATCAAAGAAATTTTGAACTCTTTTGTTCCCCTGAATGTTTCTTGGGCAGTTTCTTATGATATGGCTTATTTCCTCACACAGATAACATCTTCCATAATTCGCTAAACACTTTTCAAAATGTGCTTTTTCATAAATAGTACAAAATGGTACTGAAGATGACCCTCTTGTTGCTGTTGCTGCTGTCCAAATTAGTGTTGTTGTGATTTCTGAATGAACTTTTGCTTTTTAAATGGCTTAGATCTGACATTTAATTCTCTCCTCTTACTACTGGTATCCCATTTTTCTCTGACCATATTCATCTTGTGCTCCAGAAGTTTGACATTTTTTACTAATTCAGCAAAATTTTTAATCTTGAGAGGAATTAAAACCTGTCTCAACTGATCTCTCAATTCTATGATAGATTTATAGTACTTTTCACTTGGTGTATTGATTAACTGCGTTGCATATCCAGATGGAGAGATAATTTCTGTCACATACTGAATCACTGATCTGCTTCCTTGAGTCAGATTGACAAATTTCTTTTGCATTGCTTGCCTAATAGAAGGAGGAACGAACTAATCTCTGAAAACTTGCTCAAACTCTTCCCAAGTAATCTAATTTATAGATCTGCCTGCAAATTTTTTTAATTGTTGGTCTCTCCACTAGTATTTCACCTCCCCCTTTAATACAAATACTGTCAGAGATATTCTTCTATTTGACGGGCATTTCATTCATTCAGAATTTGCTCAATTTTGATCATCTAGTTTTCAGTTGCTTCGACATCCACTCCTCACTTGAATAATGGTGGCTTCAAATTTTGAAATAATTTCAACTGTTTATCAATGACACTAATAATTGTGCTAACACTAATGCTCGAAACTGCAGTTGTAACTGGTACTGATATTAATGGTGGTGTGTGTGGCATAGTAGGTGATGCAGGTGTTATGAAAGATTGTATTTTCTCTATCATTTGCATTTGTATCATAACAGTAAAATCGAGCGCTGGTACATTTTCTTCTTTTAGTGTATTTCCTTCAGCTGGTGTAGTAGTTTCAAGAATTTCAATATCTATTTTTGGTTGAGTTGACTGACCATCTGTCCTTTCAGACACCATTTTAATTATATCTGAAAATTAATAGCATAACATGTATTTTTCATATATTTATATTAACATTTTTTTTGTATAACACAAAACATATGTTACGAGGTTACAATCATGTTATGCCACTCACTTATTGAAACTAAACTCACATATGCTCTGTATAAATCAAATCATTTTCCCTTTCCATCTTATCACCTCTAAATTCAATCATGCTTCCGTAATTAATTCTTTAAATTCAAATACTTTGATACCATTTTTTGTCATGCCCCGTAACGATATCCTATAACCTATTGAAGCGGGACATAATAGAGTGTAGATTTAGCTGATTGGATGTTTCTCAAATTTATATTTTGAAAATTTTACTTATCACATAATAGTGTATGTGATCTATTCAATCATCTAAATTTACCCAAATAGTGCACACGAACATTAGCATGCTAAAATCTATTAACATTCATAGCAAGCAATTTAATTTAAACTTTTAATACTAAACTACAGAACATCTAAAACATCAAATATTGAAACATTACTATTAAAATTTATTAAACTAATCTCAAAACTTATTTACACAGTTTATCCGCAAAACTTCCAAAAGTGGACAAAACTTACTCCTTGAATTTCTCTTTACCCTTCCCCGTAAAAAATAATTATTTTCAACTAATAAGTCATACGATGTAAAAAGAAAAGATAATAAATAAGAAGCATTGTTATAAAACTTAGATGTAAAACTCTGGAAAGATATAAAGTGTAGAGATTCTAAGAAAATAATATATGACGAAAAATTTACTTTTAGTGATTTATACAATATAGATACCAAAAGAAGGTGAAAGATGTATGTATAAGTTACCAACCAAAGAGAGATAGGAGAAGAAAAGACATAATTCAAGTGAGGTGTATTAAGGATGAAAATAATAAAGTATTTTTCAGAAAAGGATATTGAAAATAGGATGAGGTATTTTGATAAACTTTTCAATGAAGGATCGACGATTGATTTTAAGAACTTTAATACCCTAAACAAAAATAGAATTTCATTTTATCGTCAGATTAGTAATCAAGTTAGAAAAGCTTTAAAGAAAATGAAATGTGGAAAAATAGTTGGACCTGATAATATTCCAATAGAAGTGTGAAAATGTTTAGGAGATCAAGGAATATCTTGGCTTACAAATCTTTTTAAAGTTATTTTAAAGACTAAAAGATGATGAGTGGAGAAAAGAGTTTGTTGTTTCTATATTTAAGAATAAATGTGATGCACAAGAGTGTGCAAATTATGAGGAATTAAGTTAATGTGTCATACATTAAAATTATGAGAGAGAGTAATTGAGCATAGAACGATGTGATACAAAAGTTTCTCATAATCATTTTGGTTTCATGTCGTCGTAGATCTACTATGGATGCTATACATTTGTTAAGAGGTTTGATAGAAGCATGAGAAAGTAAGGAGGATCTACATATGATATTTATTGATTTAGAGAAAGCTTATGAGAAAGTTTCAAGAGACGCTTTGGAGAGTTCTAGAATAGAAAGCGCTTAATCTTGGTTATATTCAAGTCATTAAGGTTATGTATACTAGAGTGTACTTGTGTCCAAACACAAGGAGGATTGACAAAATATTTTCCTATTTCGGTTGGATTACATCAAGGATCTTTTTAAGCCCTTATCTTTTACTTTAGTTATGAATGTTCTTAGGCATTTACGGAAGATGTACCTTGGTGTATACTTTTCGATGACATTCTTCTTGTTGATAAGACTAGAGAGAGGAGTTCAAGAGAAACTTGAATTATGAAGGTCAACTTTAGAGTCTAAAGGTTTTCGTTTAAGTAGATCTAAAAGCGAATATATGGAGTGTAATTTTAGTTGTAGAAGTTCTAGTAGTGTTGTGACATTAGGTGAACAAGTCATTAATAAGAGTGAGCGATTGATATTTAAGCTCTATTGTTCAAAATGATGGTAAAATAGATGGAGATGTTATTAGTAAATTCAAGTTGGATGGTTGAAGTGGAGGAATGCATCGCCCATGTGATAGAAAAGTTCCACTTAAATTTAAGGGAAAATTTTATAAGATGGTGGTAAGACTTGCAATGACTAGCGAATGTTGGCCAAAAGAGAAGCATAAGATAAGTTAAGTGTTACAGGGGATGAGGATGCTTAGTGGATGAGTGGCTTTACTCTAGAGATAAAGTGCAAAATGAGTATGTTGGAAAAAGTTGGAGTAGTTCTAGTGACAGAAGATTAGAGTCACCTTAGATGGCCACATAAAGCGTTGGCCGTCCAATGACCCTAGAGAGTAGATGCATTAGATTTGCCTTATGTTAAGAAAGGTAGAGGTAGACCTAAAAAGACTTGGTTAAGATGTATTAAAAATGACCTTAGTACTTGAATTAAATGAGAATTTGACACATAATAGGACACAATGGAGACGAAGGATTCATGTAGCCGACCCCACTTAGTCGGATTCAGGCTTGTTGTTGTTGTAATAAGTCATACGACTTAGCAAGATAAGCAATCTGATGCATAATTAAGATATTGAAGAATAGAATATTAATATACATGCTAATTTGAACAAGTGAAATAGAGATGATACACATGATAAATTTGATTTATATGATAGTAGTGTTACTTATTAGTAACTTTTTTTGCAAGAAACATAATTTGTACAATATCAGGTAATACTTATATATTAAATGTTAGCTTTGAAATGTGTCATGTGTAGTTATCAAAGTTATTGGCTAATATATCGTAGCTTAAAAGTTACATGGTGAATCTTTTGTTTCTATAAGAGACCTTTTTACTCTATTTCATATTATTTGAGAACCTTTTTGCCTCAGTGAGGGACCCTTCTGCCCTAAATCCTGCTCATGTAACATCATAATATTTTGCTAATCTTGATTTCTATTATATGATATTTTTAAGCTAAAGCCTATTTGCATGTTTGACATGTTGTTTAGTAGTTACATAATATAGTATGTGAAATGACCAGAAATGAATTACTAAATGTAGAAATACAATATGGAATACATATAATTAACCGTTTATTTGAATTGCATATAAAACAAAAGCTATGCATATGAATTGATTCCAAATAAGCTCATAATAATTATTATTCATAAAAAATGATGAATATACAATATTGACAGTTAATATTTTATACAACCAAAAATACAAGGAAGAAGAAACTTATTTTCTGTATTAAAATTGAAAAATCTTATCTAAGTGGCGAATTTCCCTCTGAGAATGAATTGCCTGCAACCTCTTACGTATATAAACAATATCAACAAAACTTTTCCTCATAAGAACACTTATTACAAGCTCAACCATAAACCGGACTATCCTAACAAGGTTAACTTAGCAATTGTCACTCGCACTTTCTTCTCCAAAATCTTAATATTCGCGCTTTATTTCCGCTCATTCGTGAAATAATAAAAAAATTCAGAATATTCCTTAATATTTCAGGTTAATAAAAATTAATTTCCACCATTTCATGCTACAGATTTTAAATGTTATTTAATTTAAATTTATTGATTAATTATCATGTAGCGCTTTTAATAATTTATGTACATTTTCTAAATATAAATTATCTAATTTGAATTTTAACCTATTTAAGAAAATAAACAATATGTTAGAATATTCGATTAACTAATTTAATTTATTAACAAGTAGAATTATTTCTAAACTTTTTTATTATTTAAATTAAATTAATGTAATTATTAATTTACATTTTAACTAGAAACATATACACATGATTATCTATCTAATATAACATTTAATTAAAAATTGAAATTTAATAGAAGTCCTAACATTAAATTATTAATTCAATCATTTCACATTTGCTAACACAATAATTTTTTAAATCATCAATAATTTATTTTATATCATAAAAATACTATTAAAAATACATCTATCCCAACTAAATTATAATTAATTAATATATTAAATACAATATAGATTTATTACTCTTACCTGCTACCAATCTTCAACCGGCTGAAGCTTTACATCTGTCGAATTGCAGACCAAATTGTAAGACTGACCCGATCGGCCTCGACGATCGACGCCGAAGCCTCCCCCACCGGTTTTAGTTCACTCGTGACCGAGCCCGTCGAACCTGGTGACTACTACCTTCCTTGCCTCTGCAAGAGATGAACCGAGCTACAAGGAAGGAATTAGGGAGAAAAGAAATTTTATACCGCTTGTTACTCTCTTCCTAGCCTCCTAATCAATGCATGTTGACCTAAGTGCGTTAAACTGTCCTTGCTACAGTGCAGGCGACGGGATTAGTTAGTTAATTAAAGATTTGTTAAATTATAGGTTAATTGGATAATTATTAATTATTAAGTTCAATTAATTAATGTAATTAGTGTATATATATATATTTAAAATAAATATATATTTTATTTGGAATATAAGTAAAGAAAATTTTTTACTTTATTTTGTGGCCTTACATTTATCACATAACAAGCTCGATGCATTCCTCCACTTCAACCGTCCAACTTGAATTCTACTCATAAAATCCCCATCTACATCACCATCACCTTGAACAATTAATCCGATATATCTAAAACATTTACTTTTTCTACTGACTTGATCACCCTTTATCACCACTCTGTCATTAGATCTTCTACAATTAAAATTACACTCCATGTATTTGGTTTTAGATCTACTCAAACAAAAACCTTTAAACTTAAAACTGATCTTCATAATTTATGTTTTTCTTGAACCCGCTCTAGTCTTATTAATAAGGAGAATATCATTAGCAAAAAGTATACACCAAGATACATCCTCTTATACATGTCTAGTAAGAACATTCATAACTAAAGCAAAAAGTTATGAGCTTAAAGCTGATCCTTGATGTAATACAACTAAAATAGGAAAATACTTGGTCAATCCTCCTTATATTTGAACACAAGTAATAGGTATAATATACATATTCTTAATGACTTGAATATAAACAATATTAACTTCCTTCTTTTCTAGAACTCTTCAAAGCACTTATCTTAGAACTTTATCATATGCTTTCTCTAAATCAACAAATATCATATGAGGATCCTCCTTACTCTCTCTGTATCTCTCCATCAAATCTATCAACTAATGTATAACATCCATAGTAGTCCTACTTGGCATAAATCCAAATGTCGAAATCTATCCTTAATTACTCTCTCCCATAATTTTAATGTATTGCATATTAACTTAATTTCTTTATAATTTGCACACTCTTGTGCATTGCCTTTATTCTTAAAAATAGGAATCAACGAACTCTTTCTCCAGTAATCTGACACCTTTTTATCTTTAAAATAATATTAAAATGATTCGTAAGCTAAGAAATTTATTGATCCTCCAAATATTCTCACACTTTTATTGGAATATCATCACGTCCTACTACTTTTTCACACTTTATTTTTTTTAATGTCTCTCAAATCTCAATTTTACTAATACGGTAAGAAAAATAAAAATCTTTATTTATCTTAATGATACTTAAAAGCTAAAGTTAATAATATTCTCACAAATTTTACTGAAAGTCTATCAAAATATCCCATCCACCTATACTAAATATCCTTTTATAAGAAAGACACATTTTGATCTTCTTTTTTAATATATTTCTTTTGAATTAAATCTTTACTTACCCTATTTTTTTTACTTAGCTAACTTATATATACATCTTCTGCCTTCTGTTGTATCAAATTTATTATATAAATTACTAAATGTGTAATTTTTTGCATCACATATTTTTTTTTAGAATCACTACGGGCCACTTTATATCTTTCTTAATTCTCAAAGCTTTTAGATCTATTTTTTATAATAAAATTTTTTATTTTGATATTTTCTTGCACATTTAGACTCCACCATCAATTGATTTTATTAATAGAAGCTCTTTTCTTTTGATTCTTTAATAATATTTTTTGCAATTTGCTTAATCTTAATCGCCACTTTTTTTTCACATCACATTAATTTTCTTATGAATATCCAAAATCATAAAATCTTGCAACTTACTCGTAAAAATATATTTATTAGCATTCTTTAAATACCTCCATATGATCTTAGGGCAATGCTTTGATTTATTTTTTTTATCTTTCAACCCTTTATCTTAAAATTCAAAATTAATAGTTGATGTTAGATACTTAAACTTTCACCCAGAATGTCGTTACAATCATTTACAATGTAAATAATTTATTTTTCTTATACAAAAATAACCGATCTGCATTTTGTTAGGGCTATTCTTATAAGTGATAATATAATTATTCTTTTTCTTAAATAAAGTATTAGTAATTACAAAAATCATAAGCTAAGTTAAAATCCAGTCTACCTTCTTCATTAATCACCTCATACTCATAGCCTCTATGAATGCTTTTAAAATCTTCTACCACTCTACCAACACGTCTATATAAATGTCATCTAATAAATATTCTTTTTTCAAGAGATATCCTTTGTATTAATTCTTTTAGATCATTTTAAATTTTTTTTTGTGCATACATCTAAACCTACTTAAGGGGCAATGCTTTGAATTTTGTTTCAACCTCTTATCTATAATTACACCTACACCATTTCTAATATGATTTCTACCAGAATATTAAAATCTAAAACCTAAACTATCAATCTCCTTTACTTTCTTTTCAGTTCATTTAGTTTTTTGAATACATAAGATATTTATATTTCTATGAATCATAATATTTATTAATTATATTAATTTACCTATAAGAGTATCTATATTTTAAATTCTTATCCTAATTCTAGTTTAATGGACTAGCTTCTTTACCCACATTAGTCCATAATATGGAAATCCTTGCTATTTAATGCCCACACCCGGGCACAAGTGCAGCGGCTGCCATACAACGCGTCGCTTTCACGGAATGCCCTAACATTGATACAATGTATTAAAAGATTCATGCCATAATTTTCTGACAAGTTTTATGCTGGCTATCGACTACATAATGCAACTCTTCACTTTAATCATCTGAGAATTGAGACTTGCCAACGGTAGTGTTTTGAAATTTATTTTGTGATATTTACAATTCGATAAAGTTATTTTATGAAACTATTAGAATTGAATTTATCATTTTTTATCTTTGCATTTTGCATTTCATATTTGTTGAAATAAAAAAAAAATACTGGAATTAAGTTCCAACTTAGTTAAAATAATATTCTCATGTGATAAAACCTATCTTCAAGTTGATAATATTTGTCATTCACTTGTCTTGGTTAAAATCAATTTTATTGATGTTTAGTTTGATAGGAATGATCTTGTCAAAATTTTGTAGATCAAACCTTCTTTAGCAAAACATTACTCGATCCTTGCTTGTTCAAACAAGATAGCTCCTATGAAGGCTATAACTTTGCAAAGCAAAGTTTTTGAGGTGTGGTAGAGATGTTGATGAAACACAAGAATCAAATATCAAGTATAGTCATGAATATCACTTCATGAAGATCAAATGCAAAGGTTCAAGTTCAATGGCAAACCCACTTGTAGGAGTTCAAGTTCATCAAATGCAGATCAAACCTTTTTTAGCAAAACATTACTTGATTCTTGCATGTTCAAACAAGATGGTTCCTATGAAGGCTACAGCAATTTTAACTCTGCAAAGCCAAAGTTTTGAGATGTGGCAGAGATGATGATGAAGCCCAAAAATCAAATATCTAGTATAAGCATGAATTCACTTACATGAAGATCAAGCGTGTTGACAAAAGGGAGGATAGGATTTCATACACCAATTTTCATGGTCAACTAACTGCCTCTTTCAAATAACAAGTTTGTGATGATCAAAAACAATCAAATAGTATTTAGCTTTAGTATATTCATCTTCATCATGAAGCCGCATATGACCAAAAGTTGTCACTCCCTTTCCAAACGAGGTATGGTCATCCACTATACATACGGAGTTAATATGTGCTTAGTTAAAGATTTACTTCATCTTTCATTCAAAGCGTGACCACTCTACTTCCAAAAGAAGCATAGTTGAACCCTCCCTCTTATAGTTTTTGCATTTGCTTGTTTGATTCAACTATGTTTTTTTTTCTCTTCTGTACTAGTCACCCCCCTTGGCTCACATAAGAAGATTGAATGCAGATATATCTTATCCATTTAATTTCAAGTCCAATGTTTATGAAATCTGATTGTGAAGCGCTTCTCAGAGGAGAGTTCCATTAGTGAAGATGTTCATCATCAAAATTAATGCCCTAGGTTTAATTAGCTAATTCTTACAATATTTCTTGATGCTTACTATGTCATAAGAGTTGATCTCTGTTAAATTCTTCACTTCATTTATTGTTGTTTTTTATGCTACCTGTAGTGTTGATTCTATTTGAAGTACGTGATACAAGAAGTTTGAATTTCTTTATTCTCTGATGTTATATTTTTTCTAGGAGTTATTTGATTTTCATTTTGGCACTGCTTCTTTCCCTGTGAAATTTGAACTGTTTGCTGGAACAGCCTTCCAATTATTGTCATCCTTTCATCACAAACTTGTTCTTTAGTTTATAATATGATTTTTTGACAACTACCTTATCCCCATTTTTTTCAGACTGGGATCATGTCTATTCATTCTTTTCTCTTGAAAATTATTTTTCTTTTTGAATTCAACCCAAAATTTTTACTGTTAGCTTCATGCACAATTTTTTTTTTCTTAGTTTTTTGAACAGTTATAATTTTTCAGTTTTGACAGTAATATTTATTATGTAAATCCTGAATTTTTTCAGGTTAAAATGCATGTAGCTCATGCCAGGAAAGCACAGAAGATATGGGCAAATAGCAGCTTCAGGCAAAGACGTCAATTTTTACGAGTTCTTCTGAAATATATAATTGAACATCAAGCACTCATATGCGAGTATGATCACTCATTCATGTTTTTTTAGCTGAATAACAATTATATGGTATTTTCTGAGGTATCAGCCAGACTAAGCACAGACTAAGCGCCTAACCTATTAAACTTATTTTTTGAAGATTATAACAAGAAAAACTCCCGTTGCCTCTTCATTATGACTTACATTATACTGAGGTTTTAATGTTCCCTGTGGAGATATCATCTGTGATGCAGTAGGCACCGATTCTATAGATTCAATGTGTGCCATGAATTACCTGAGATGTTACATTTTACTTGTTCATGCAAATATTGTCACGTTGAGGATACCATTATTTTGATCAAGAATTGTTGTTACACAGGGTCTCTTCTAGAGATACTGGAAAGACAATGGTAGATGCTTCCTTGGGAGAAATAATGACAACATGTGAAAAGATCACATGGCTTTTGGCGGAGGGTGAGAGATGGCTGAAGCCTGAATTCAGGTTAAATGCCCAATTTGATTTTTCTTGGAAGCACACATCAGGATATATTCTTAATGCTATTATTAGTGATTTGGTTTAGCTGTATTTAATTGGTGCATCCTATCCATGTTGTGGTTGCTTTATCCACATCCAATATGCAGCTTGACTTTCAATAAGCTGATATTTTATAATTCAAGAGGTTCTTTTTAATGATTATTAAATTTGTAAATCAAATTATAATCGAGCAATATCAATTAAGATCTCATTAATTTTATCAGTCATAGTCAATTACTTATTAAGAAACAAGTTCGATACCATCTACCAAATCATATTCTCTTGGCTAGTAAAACTTCCATCTGAGAAGTTCACACTCATTAAAGGTTGTTAACTTTGATCCCTTTTAGTCTATGACTTGTTTTGTTACGCACTTTCAATTTCATATAGTATTTTTTTATACTAAAATGCTAATGCAGGTAGGTAGTAGCTTCGTGAATTAAGCTATGACTTTTTTTCTTCGCCACTTCAATTTCATATCTGGGTTGTTAAGCAAATTTCCTGCTTAAAAGGAGCTTTCATTGTTCATCATTATCATTATGCGACCCTTGAATAATTATTAATTTTGTGAACAATATATATTAGTGTGTAATATCGATTAAAAATCCAATTAATTTTATTCCCCACATGAAACCAAGATGGGCATTACATACTAAATCACATGTTATTTGGATGGCATTAAACTTCTGAGAACTTTCCAGTTGTCAATGTTGTTATCTTTGGTCCTAATTGACTAAATTATTTTCTTAGACATTTTTTACCTGACTAATATTTGGCATTAAAATGCCAATTTAGGTGGTTAATGACTTCACATTAGGAAGCAATTTTTTTAAGGGGGAGAAATTTGGAAGAGTCATCATGATTGCCATTAGTTTTATCCTTGCCATTGGGGGTTGACTTTTATCCATTTCTTCATGTTGAGTATTATTTAAGGTATCCATACTTTTTTTTTCACTCTAGTTTTTGGTTTTCACAATTTCTAACCATGTTACCATTGATTAACCCTTTTTTTTTGCTTATTTCTGCTTCCATCTTAAGTTTATCCACTTGCAGTGTGTATAATTTATTCTTTTTGGCTTATTTTTTGTTCTCTATCCTATTAATGTATTTCATACTTTATCCATTCCTAATTTTATCATATTTGGGTATTAATAAATTTATTGCAGTCCAAATTCAAGTCCCTATAATAATCATGCTTATTATTATTTTGTAGAATTTGTCTTTGATCCCTACCTTTGAGTGAGTTCTTAGTTTTTATTGTAATTTGTCCAAGGTATTCAATCCATAATCGGATTTCAATCCTACTTGAGGCAAGGAGTCTACTAAGATGATGGTCAATGGTTTTCTTAACATAAAGCATAATTTTATAAAAAAATGTTATGAAATTTTATAAAAAATTATATGAGTACAGTAGAAGTCAATTAAAGGAATTGTCATGAAAAAAAAGAAAACAGTACATAAAAAAATAAAGACAACATGAAGCCTAAAGATAAAGAATCCTTTGGATCAGAATATTATAAAAACACTCTTTTGGAATGCTTTGCTTGAATCATATTAGAGGGGGAATGATTTCAATTTTTTTTCTTTTTTTGTTGTCTTGCAAGTGAGATTTAAAATCTTGTATCCACCAAATTGTCAACAATCTGAAAGGTTCAATCTGGATTGTAAGATTGTTGTGATTGATTATTAATGCAATCATTCATTGGAGTGAGATAAGGTATTTCAAGAGTAAGAGGATCTTAATGTTTTTACTTGCAGAAGTTGTAGTGATCATATCTGTTACTTTATTAGGGGTAGGCAAAATTGGTTTTGATTTCAAAGGAATATTTAAAATTTGTTCCAATTTCTGATTGTAGACTTGATCTAATGAAGATGCCATAATGGTAAAAGGTAAGGTTTGAACATTGGTTTGTACCTGTTGTGTCTGAAAGTTTGATTTCTTTAACTTTTTATTATCCTTAAAGCATTCAGAGTTGTGCCCAAATAGTTTGTAAGAGTAATAGGATGGGATGCTTTCAATTTTTATCTTTTACTAATAACCACAAGATGTGGAACCAATCCATTCCTCTTTTACAACATTAGTTACTTCAAATTATTTAGAACTTTGGCCACATATGGCATAGTTAGATTGATTATCATTACACATATTTGAAACCATTTACTAAATATAGAACTCAGGAAGTATAAGAAGGTTTGGTTGCAGCAATATTCACATAGTTAAGGAAATGCAATCTAAATAGGAGTGCTAGGTGATTCATTTGAAGAGTCAAAATGGGAAGGCCATTTTAGCATTTGCTTCGAAAAACCCCTAAGACTTTAGGATCACTGAAGGAAGAGTCTGGTGTGATATACTTTTGAAGATAGCCTTAATACGAAACAAGTTAATGGACCTAATAGAGATGTCACCAAGTAATTGTAAAATTGACATGAATTTGCAAATAACTTTCAAAATTCAAAATAGATCAACCAAAGAAAATTAGCGAATAATAAAAAAAGAGAGTATTAGCAAGCTCAAAGATATCATCTTTAGTGAAAATTAGCACATATTTACCTTAATATGCAGATGGTTTATATTGAGGAGGAACTCAGTCTTGTTGAAAAAAAATAAAAAGAAGTGGTTGGATGAAACTGATGCCTTCATGAATTCTGCAATATTTGACCAACTTTTACAAATGATCAAGGAGCTTGATCAACAATAAATGTAGTATCTGATGATGTGAAGGCCATAAAAGGAGCTTTTGAGAAGCTAGAGGTGATGTCAACAATGACCAAATTGGAGGTTCCAGCAAAACCCTAGGTACAATGGTGTGGGAGATGAATGAGGAGTTGGGATCGATAGATTTTGAGTGAAGAAATGGAAAAGTTATTTGAAGGCAAGAGAAAAGATTAGTGAGCAGGAAAGATAACAAGATTCCAACTTTAAATGGTTCTCACTATAAAACATCAAGTGTAGCAAAACAAATTACTAGGTAATGACAAATAAAATTTTGTAAGCATGCTTTGTGCACAAGCATGGATTAAAGTGAGTAATGCGTGATCTACTTTCGGTTTGAGAATGGTGGAGCAACAAGTGTGCCTGCATGTGAGCCTAGCATAAAAGCGCCCCGTTTTAGCATGTGAGATGAGATGTTAGGGCATGAGGGTGCCAAAAGTGTAAGCTCCCGATAGGCGTTGGCACTACGCCTTGGGACGCAGGGCTCGGGGAAGGCTATGCTATCACATGATGAAACATCAGATTTTGAGGCAGTTCATTTCAGTTTGTGTGAGGATGATCAATGGTTTATATATCATTAGCAATAATCTAAGTTCTCAATTGCAAGCCTTAAGATGATGCCTTTGGCCATAACAAGAAGAGTAGGAAAAAATGTTTTTTGAACCTACAACCATATGACGGGTGATTTGGAAAAAAAGGAGTATGATTCATACTAATCTCGAATTATCCTATGTGATGTATTCATTTTTTTTATTTATTGAGAGGTATTCTTAGTTTTCTAGTGTTCTTAGTTGCCTTTTGATGGTTGATAGGCTTAACCAACATAATGTTCCAAGAGATGGACTTGGGCTACAGTTTAGAGATAGAAATGGGAGGCATAGAACTTTAGGCTTTAGGAAATTAGAGAGAGAAAGAGAGAGAGGGGAAGGGGGACAACTAAAAATAAATAGAACTCAAATGGGATCAAGCTTTGAATTGAAAAACAATACTAAAGTTCTTCTATTTATAGTCCATAAGAGCCATTCAACACAAATTAAAACTTACCTAAGTAGACATCTTGATTTGGAAGCTCCTCTTGACCCTAATGGAATTGCCAATCTTGACCGTTTTAGGATCATTGAGTTAGATGTTCAATCGCAATTTTATTCATATATATATATATATATATATATATTTATTTTGGTACGTGGTTGATGCTTCATTTCTTTGTGAAATTTCAATTATGTCTTTTGAGTTAGAGACATGGCCTTTTATTTGATTTTCAACATTGCAAAATATTTGATCCTTCATGATTGAACTAAGGATATATAGCTTGGTCATCATTTCATCAATGTGGGCACTAAAAATTTACACCTAGTTCTTTATAGAGAGTTTGGTGCTTTAGGCTCAAATTTTTATAAGGCAAATTAGGCATTTAGTTATGACAATAATTAGAGATTTTGCCTTTATTTTCTGAGGACTTTAAGACTTGATTCTAGGTTTTTCATAGGTGCAAGCTTCATGGTTGATTATCCCTCCCAACTAGAAGAGAGAACCTTTGATTAAGACTGCTTTTTAGGTATTAAGTGCTTAACATATAGTAGCAACATTTTTATTTTAAGATTGAGAAATTCACTATAGTTAGCCTAAACAGGATGGTGGAGAAAATAATGACAAACTTGATCAAAATCTTATGATTTAATTTTCCCTAGTTTTACCAGTCTTTTATCTACTTAATCAATGAAGGTAATTGATTCAATCTGACGAAAAGATTCTTGTCAGTAGCCATATGCTATGTTGTCCAATGAATCTTGTAGACTTGGGATAGATCTTTATCTAAGAAGACAAATTCTAAGTTAACCTTAGTTAACATATGATTTTGTGACCTATCAAATACACTTTATAATTTATTATTTATGGGATTTAGAACATTGGAGAACATGTAGGCTTTGACCATACTATAATTTAAAGGTATCTTTTTGTGGCAAACCACGTAGTTCAAGTGTCATCATCAGAACTACTTTTTGTGGTGCCATTTGATGGCAACACCACGGGGTCAGAGGACACGACACATTCTTGCTAGTATGAAATGTTTAGAGTGATCATAGAGATACAATTGATATGACATTGGCTTTTTGTAAGCTTAGATTAAACTTCAAAATGGCACTTTCAATAAATATTGCTGGAAGATAAATGGACTATTTTCTAAGGGGCTGTTTGGGATCAATTTTGTTGTGTTTTTTGTTTTTCTTTTAAGCTAATGTTTAAAACTTGTTTGTTTGGCACTTAACATTATTTTTAAAACACTCAAAACAGCTTTTAGAAATTTTGAATGTTTTTAAAAACAATAATAATCACTAAACATGTTTTACATTGAAACAAAATTGAATAAAAATATAAAACAAAAGTGACCCCAAACAACCCTTAAGCTTTTTGGCAATAGTTTTACTTGAGTATTTTAAAATTTTTTTTTACATTTTATTCGTATTCAAGCTTTAAATAATTTAAATCAAGACTTACAACACTTTTGGTGATAACATCTCTTCTAGTTGAGATTTCCTCTCAACATTATTATTATCAGAGTATTTGAATAATTTCACTGTATAGATTTATATCTCGTCCAATTTGTTTATTGATCAGATTCATAATTTTACATATAATTTGAATCCTTTTAAAAATTTATCATGCTACAAATTTCATCAACTCTTTCTTTGTATATAGAGGATCAGGACTTAGAATACTTTTGATGATGACATCTACTCTAGTTGAGATTATCTTTCAATAGTGTTATTATCAAAGTATTTGAAATTTTCATTCTATTGCTTTATACCTTGTCCACTCTATTTGCTGATCAAATCGATAATTTTACATGTGATTTGAATCATTTTGAAAATTTATCATGCTACAAATTTTGTCAACTCTTTCTTTGTATATAAAGGATCGAGTCTATAGAGTAAACTCATTATTATACTTTATGAGTGTAATGACATTGAGTCTTTAATTTTTTTTTGTAAAAGATTTTAAAGGTTGTTGATAAATGTGAAAATAATATTTTTTGTCATTTTAAGTTTACTGTGTGTAAAAGTACTTATCATAAGGTGTAGGTCTTGTCAGCTCCAATTCTCGAAACATGGATGATCGGACTTCAAGAGTGGGACTCATGACTCTACCTTAGATAGGGCAATCCACTCAAGAGCATTATGCAATATAATATGTTGATGGGTTGAGTTTAAAAGAAGGCTTGCACATATCGCCATTTCTCTTTTAAGTGATCGCATGCTACTTGGAGCAATATAGTTTTAGTTTAGTTAGTCCTTTTTAGTCCGTGAAGCATTCTTAGATGAAAATTTTGAGTACTTGGGCTCGAAAGTTGAAGCACGTGTGGATGTTTTCATTTTTTAAAAAACTTTATGCCTTTTGAGGTAGATCAAAATTTAAGTCTAACTTATTTTTAATTTGCATATTATTTTTGAACTTTTAAATTCATGTGTTTAGCTCACTTGTTGGAGCACAGACATAGAGTTATTTTTTTAATGCGCGCAACATTTTGGTCTTAAGCTTAAAGCTTAAACATTGATATGTTCATCGGAGTGCATGCATATTTTGTTTTTAATGATATTATGGGTTTTAAAAATATATATTGTACTTTTGTAAAATTTTCATAGTTTTTTTAATGTTGGCACACTTATTGATGCGCTTGTGAGAGCATATATTTGGTGGTTGGCACACCTTTTAATACACTTTAATAAATTTTTGAAATTGTTAGATTTTGCTTTTTCTGCTTATGTTGGTGAGTAAAACCTCATTAAAATGTGTTCAAAGCTTCAGTTTTTAAAACATTTTTCACATGCTTGTTTGCAGATTCAATTGTGATTATCTGCAATTTAAAGTTTGTTGTGCATAAATTGTTGCTAGTTGTATAGTCCAATTTTCAACTTGTAGAGTTTTAATAACCTAAATTGTGTGACAAAGCTTGTTCATACTTGTACGTGGGTTGCAAAGTTATGTCCTCGCTTCAAAGCTCCTTTAAATCTTGTTTGTATTCGATTCTTGCGACATTTTTCATTTTTCTATAAATTTTTACTTTTTTTTAATTGCAATTCATGCTAGTTCATTTCAATCATTTTATTCTTTATGTTGTATTATTTAAGTCCCATACAAATTCCTTCATTAGAAATTTGACAGTATCCCAATGTCTCCTCCATGTAGGGGTGTTTGGAGGAGTGCTATGTTTTCCCAACATATTTAAGATGCATGACATTAACATGATCGGGGCTTTTAAACTATCACATTTAAAAAATCAAGTTAGGCCTTTGAGTACTTGCACGATAAAGATCATATTATTTGCACACAATGTTGTAGTTGTTGTGATTGTGGACAATTGGATTGTTGTTGCAGATGATATTGATTTTATTGTTCTAGACAAATTTGAGTTTGCTGTTGGTATGAGCTTGTTGTAGTAGATAGACTTGAGTTCCTTGTAGTATGTCGTTAAATTGTTGTTGTAGACGATATTGAGGCATGACAAACTTGCTATAGTAGGTGTTTGAATTTGTTACTGTAGTTTATCAAATTATTGTTGTAGACGATGTTGAACATGATAAATATTTAGTAAATTTGCAAGATAAATGTTGTGAAGATTACGAATAACTTAGAAATATGGTTGAGATTATAAATCCTAGTAAGAGCACAGTAGTCTAAAGAATCAGGGAAAGAAAGTGGCCTCAAATAAGCTAGAAAATTCAGATAGTACTTAAAAAATTCTAAAGATGCCTAGGGCTAGAGGGCTACATACATGTCTACGGGATGTCCAAAAATAAATAAATAAATAAATCTACAGACTTTGGGGGGCAAATCATACATAGACACTTGTAGATCATGTAGTAGTGGTGTGGCTATTGAGTGAAGGGACTCTCCATAGCACTCGCACATACTCTGCGGATGAGGCAAGTACTGCATCATGAACTCATGCCCATTGAAAGGCCATTGGCGAGTCATCCTAGGTGGTTGCCCATATTCTTCTTTGAGTGAGTTTGAATGATTGGGTGTTAGTTGTCTGGGTAAGTGGCCAAAACTTTATCTTGAGATCATGGGACCGATCTTCATTTGTCGAGTGCTACGGGTGATTGTCGAGTTCAACTGGCTAAGTCAGTGGGTTGTCAGAGAGTTGTCACTAGTGGTGCAACTGAGTCAAGCTTACTCGCGAGCTGGCTCGAGCTCGACTTGATAACCGGCTCATTTACTGTTCATATCGAGTCTCGAGCTCGAGCTGAAAGGAATGATCGACTCATTTAACGAGCTCAAGTAAAAAGAGGCTCGGATCGTTTACTCGTCGAGTCGCTCGAAGCCGTTTCGGGATATTATGCGTTCCGCATTCCGCAATTCGTCGAGTTATATCCTTAGTCGACTGCTTAATTTCGCCTCTCGAGTCTCAACTCGTCTCTCACTCGCCTCTCGTCAATCGCCCGCTCTCGACTCTCCTTTCTCACTACGGCTCGCTTCTGTCTCACTCTCGACTCTCGACCCACTCTCACATCTGAGTTCCCTCATCTTCCTGGCTTCAAATCCCCGATCACGTTGGAGTGTTGGACGGTAGGGGTGCAGACGAGTCGATAGCAAGATCGACTTGATCTTGGTTGGTCATGTTCATTTTCTTTATGCTCACATCTGGTATTTCGATTTGATGATGATTCGGATTAGGTGTGTGATATCTATCTTCGGTTTTGATGCTCTTTTGGATTAGGTGTCTAATGAGTAATGGCTATGTTCGGTGGTGATGATTATTTGGATTTGATGATGTTGTAACTGTTGTTCAACAACAAAAATCAATTTTATTGCGGTTCAATAACTTCGGTTCAGTGTGCTTATCCTCTGCTGGGCATTCAAGCTCGAGCTTCTCATCGAGCCAAGCTCGAGCTTCTAATCGAGCCCGGTTAATCGAGTCGAGCTCGAGCTTAGTTTACTGTACACGAGCCGAGTTCGAGCTTGGTATACATACGCTTGAGTCGAGCTCGAGCTCGAGCCCGAGCTCACGTGAAGATGCAGTCAAGCTCGAGCCTGATATGGCTCGAGCTCGACTCGACTCGTCTGCACCCCTAGTTGTCACCCTTTAAGTGTTGCGTAGGGAATTCTTGGTCAATCTTTTGAGGGCAAACTCCATACTTGTGTCCTGGTTTTCTTCTAGACAAATATTCTTTGTTGAGAGGTGTACTCTTGGTATACATGAGTTATCATAGTGGTAGGAGATCCATATGAATAGCCATGTTTCTAGGCGTTTCTTGTCCTTCAATATTGGAACATGGCATTATAGTAGATTCAAGTCAAGGTAGCCCTCAAGTCGGTGGTGGTGTTCATGAATATCAGAGAAACTTGAGATGATGACCTCCTACAAAGTTGTTATCCATAATTTATTACTATAGATGGAAAGCTATTGTCTATTGATGCTGTTGGAAATTTGTTGTCTACAAATTGTTGTATTGCCTAGATGGAAATGTGCCTGCCACAAATTCATGATATATTACTTTTCATTTTAGCTGTTTTTAATTTTTTAAAGGGTTTATTTGTTGTCCATGGGAAAATTATGCAACTTGTCTCCCCTCTTTCTATTTAAACTTGATTTGTAGTATAAATTCGGTTTAGAATTAAGTTAATAAAAATTTTCATTTATTTATATTATCTTGATCCCTTGAGATACTCTTGGATCAATCTCCATGCTTTTGATTATCATATAGTACTTACAAGGCAGTTTGTTCTACACCTAGACTCCGAATTTCTAGAAGATTTGTACAGGTATTTCCTAATTATCTAAAAGATGTGATTGATAATTATCAATACCATGACGTAAAAATTGGATATTATGTATTAGTTTCTTATTTTTTTAATTCTGACTCTTATCTTCTGAAAAATTCTTCCAACACCCTTTCACTTTGGAACAGACTCACTAACAAAACTATATTAATTTGTATATAAGATTTGCGAATATTTTATGCATGCATCATGATAGATGATACAAATAATATAGTCCTAATACTTCATTATAGAATCTGCCTATGCTTGTGAACTTGTTGATTACCTCATATACTTCATACGCTAGTCATACATAGCTTTAATGGGTTCAGTTACCTTTTGAAAAACATCTTTTCTTTTTAAGATTCATTATTTCAACTCTTGTGATATTGATCATATGACTTTTTTAGGATTAGTAAATTTGCTGAAGATTTTTTTTATACACATTAGTTGTCTTGGCATATAAGTTTCTGCCACAGTAGAACTTTTTTGTGTATAACTCCTTTTATATAAACATTTTGTTTCTTTGTACTGGGTTCTTTGTGATACCCCTGGATATCTAATCATGAATTTGGCTATATTCTTTTGGATTCTTGTTTTGATTAGATTATCGTTTGTTGTAGGCTAAATATGGTGCTTCCTTTGTGAAATGATCATAAAATAAGCTACCGGTAATGTCATAAAAAACAAGTGAACCTAAGTACAGCATGACTGCAAGTGAATGGTTAATCGTGTCCTCTTGTCCACAGTACCCTACATTATTTTTAATATCAGGGAGCTATGAAATTGTTGTCATAATAAGACTTGAAGCCTAGAAAACTGTACTATCAAATACAGCTTTTGTTGAACTTTTTGTTTATCCTTTGTGTATTTTCTTGTTATTTTATAAGAATGTTGGTGCTAGCAATTCTTACAGTTTGGTTGCAGGCATAGTGCATATTGGCATGCAAATGATTCTCTTGAGTATTGCTCGTTGGGTGCATGAATTTTCTAATCTTCATTTTTATAATATCTAAACGAGTGCAAGTAGTCTCACTTCTCAGATTACTAATTGAGTTGTATATTTTGTCTCAATTGATTTCAGATCTACTGGGAGATCAATGCTGCATAAAAGAGCGAAAGTAGAGTTTCATCCCTTAGGTGTGATTGGAGCAATTATTTCTTGGAATTATCCATTTCACAACATTTTCAATCCAATGCTAGCTGCTGTTTTCTCTGGAAATGGTGTGGTGATAAAGGTATATGACTTGAATATCATGCACATGGTTTCCATATATGTTGTGTATGGATGGTTAAGGGTTTGGTTTAGGTTGTGTTTGGCTAATCTTGTGTCTGCTTGTTTTGTTGCTTCTATTTTTTTGTTCATATCTGAACCCTGAGCCTCAAATCTTGGTAGGCTTCTGTTAGGGACAGGCTCCTTGTGTGAGTTGTCTTTGGGTTTGAGAATTGTTTTAAGAAATACAAATTAATGAAACTTTATGATATTTTAATATTTTGTCATATTAAATATTTTCATCTGTAATAAATGTAAAAGAATAGGGTCACCATTAATTTTATTTTAATTTTTTATATGATATACCATTTGTTAGTTTAGGATATGACAACCTATCACATAGGCTGTGACAGCAAACTAATCCATAAACTTAGGAACCTTTCTAGGAGTGTTCATACTAAAATTTAGTTGGAGGCAAATACCTTAAGCTTATTTTGGGAATATTTTTTTGCAATCCTTGCTATCCAAATCTTAACATATATTAATTTTAATTTAGGAGCTGTTTGTTTTGAATACTTTTGAGTGTAAAATAAAGTGAATGCAGGAGTTTTACGTTTTTGTGTATTTAGCATGATGCAAAGTAAAATTTTAAAGTAATGTAATGTATTTAGTTTATCTTGGAAGAGTGAATTTTGGTGTATTTGAAATTCGACTAGATTTGGGCAAATTCCAAATATCCGTTAATATAGTGTTGCGGCATTTTGCCGCCATTGCAGCGCCAGCCGCACGCCACCCACCCAAGCCACCTACGTCGCGCCTCGCAACCACTCAGCACATTCTGCTCGCCACCAACAACCCCAAATATATTTTACATTACATTCATTCTACCCCAAAAAAAAAAAATTTATGTATTTGTAGAGTTTTCAACCAAACAACCTAAAGTAATTCAAATACACTACATTCTTTTTATACTTTATTTTTTTTTCAGGCAATCAAACATCCCCTTAGTGCAAAATGTGCAAAGTATTATGCTGTACGCATATGCTCTATGGCTTGGTAACCGTTAGCAACACACTTTTAGAGCATATTTTTCATCTCAGTAGCCAATGATTTTATTTTGAATAACATAGCATATTGCAGCAATCAGACAATTACTTGAATTAAGACCTGCATGACCTTGAACTAAAATCAGGCTTGCAACTGATTTTCTTGAACGTAGTGCCATCTCACATCCCTAAAGTGGTGAACCTACACAGTTGTTGCTAAATTGAATGACTTTTCTCTTCAACTTTTTCAAATCTGAATTTGTTGAGATATAGTAATTCTTGCAGGTATGCTTGTTACTTGGAAATTATCTTTTTATTGCTTGTTGAGTAGAGAAGGAAAGTAAGGGCCCCGTACCTCTAGTTTTCTCCTGTCAAAAAATGCCCGATGTGGCCAATTCATTTATATGCAACACTTGCTTGCGGTGAGCTTTCAAATTATGCTACCCTTTTATAACGAGGATGTCTACCTTATGTTGTAATGGATGCTTATCCCATTTGATGCTTGAACTAGCAACATTCCATTTGATTATCGAACTGGAAATGACATACTTGTATATTCATCCATGCATGATATAGGGACCAACAAACTAGTTAGCAAATGAGGCTAAGTTTGTTGAAGTCATTGGTTTTTGGTGATATTATATTCAGTTCAAGCTTCTTTTTAGTGATCTCGTAAAATGACATTCATGAGAAAGCATGCTTGCATGTTATTTATTATCAGATCAAATATCTGATTGGGCTTCTCTCCTCGAAGTGTTGCATTTGTATTAAAATTAGAAGTTCAAGTTACATAAAAACAAAAAAGCAAAGCAAAAATAGAGGCGAAGCTTTTTGTGCATGTGCAAATGCAAAGACACAAAAAACAGTACAAAGCCAAAAAAGCTAGTAGAAAGGCCTAGTGTGCCAATTTTTCAGAGGAATCCATCTTCGTGTAGAGTGCATCTCTAACATTTGCCTTCTCATCCAGGGATTGTAGCTGAGGGTTTGGCAATTAGTAGACAACTGCAAGCTTGTTGACCTTTTTTGTCCTATTACATTCAAGTCAAAATTGCCTTATCATGGGCTGAGCCTATAAAGGTAAATTAAAGGTTCTTGTGTGGGGTCCACAAAATCGTATAATTAAATTGATAATGATGGGTGGGTTCATGTAGATGCAAATTTAATGAAAACATTCTGAGGATTGTCTAATGCTTTTGGTTATATCTTTGCCAATTCAAATGCATCATTTTCTTTTCTATGGCTTTCTTTTATTCTAATATTTGTTCGCTGCTATTGAGATTGATGTTATTAAAGGTATGATTTAGTAGCTTACATATGATAGTAGCTTGTTCTAATGCAGGATGTATTAGGGTCTAAAGTTTCTAGTATAAGTAGATAAAATCACGGATATAGATCACACGAAGTATATTTGAGTTTCATGGTTTCAAAGACTTGTTTTAAAGATTCACATTCTTTGGTGTAAACTAAAATTATGAGAAATTTGAATCAAATGATAATTCCTTTTGCGTAATTTGTTATTGATTTTAATCGAATATCTTGCAATTTAGTTTTCAATTGCGATGTGGATTCCAATGGAATTATGTATTTTTGGTGGTTTTTAATTTTTTATTGATTTCATTAGATTTAATTGATTACCAAATACTGCAAATTTAAGCCTCATACTGGACAAGGAGATGGCTTCCCCTAGAATTTGGTAGTTGCCCTTTCGCCACATTCGAAGGAATCAATATCCAACCATGCACGCATGAAGAGAATCTGAAAATTTGATATGCAAAAATGTTCCATTACATATCTTAAATTTCACTATTTATAATCATGTCTCTTAATTGATAGTGCTCTTTAATACTTAAAAAAATTGTTGAAATTTGAAGTTGTTCATTATAATGACAACAATACCGATATCATGCAGTGCCAAAACCATAATTCATGGTGTCAAAAATCCTATATCCTCTAATTCTCACCATCCACTATAGTAAAAAACTAATGGAAATCCAATAATCCTTGTTAAAATAATATTAAAAATAGGATTCAGTAGAAGTTGCATTTGTTATGGGAGTTAAAAAATCTGTATATGAAACACTGCATTAAGCAGCAGCTGCTACATTACTCGTCCTAGCACTCACAAATTACAAGTTTCATTTTTGCTATAGGAACCAACTCTATTATAATACCAAAGGAATTTGCATCTATCTACCCGATTTGGAAAATGACAGCTTTGACAACTTTAACATTTGATATTCTTCAAGTATATCAGGCATTACTGTGATGCTTCCTGCAGTACAATTTATGGATCATCGCAAAAAGGGTTACAATGTCAGCACACAAGATATCTTTGAAATCCATCATTAGTGGTATAAATTTAGCATAGCTTCAAGAACAAAACGTATACATTTATCTAACATAGTATTTATGCATACAAGAAGGATATAAAAAGAAGAATTTCATTAAATCTTAATTAATTTCTAAATTAATTTCTGTATATGTCTAAATGGTTTTGTCTTATACTTAATTTATTAAATGACCTTATTAGAAATATCTTTGGATTCAAACATACAATTACCTCTTCACCCATGTACTTTATGTTTGCATATGTAGACAACTTATAATTTGTCATAATTAATGGTTAGTTTTTTGTGACTATCTTCATGTAAATCATGCAAATTGCACATTTGACTAATGTGGTATGAAGCAAATGATAAAAATGATAAAATATTAATGTGTTTTGATAGATACTAATATAACCTAAAGTAAAAGAAAGAAGAAAATTAAAAAAGTGGATAAACTGCATAAACATGATATATTTATATTGTTCCTTATTTAAAAAAATGCTCTAGTCTTACGCCTCGAGGTGGGCCTCAAATCGAGATGCACAGAAATACCTTTCGGCTTTATGACTCGAGACGTTTGAGATAGCGCTTCAATAATATTTTGCAAAAAATATTTATTATATTAGATTATTAATGTATATTATATTATATTATGTTATGCTTGTATTTAATATTTTAGATACAATGTCTTGACAAGTTCAAAAGATAATTTAAGTATGATTACTTAATTATATTTTTAATTGTTCTTTTATTTTATATTTTGTTGGATCTAATATTAATTAATATAGATAGAAGAAATTATAGTGATTGAGTTGCCAATGAGACAAAATCAGATGATGATAAAGATGATGACTCTTCTGAAGATGAGATCATTATAGATCTTGATCCTCATGGAGTATCTAAATTTTAAGTGAATGCTTACTTGAAATCATATTTTAAAATTTTATTTTATATCAATATTTAAATTAATATTTGTGATTTATGTCCTTATGGTAATAAATTAAATCAATATATCATTTGCTTGCCATATTTATGAATTGTTTTTAATTTCATAAGTTTTATTCTATTTTGAGGTTTACGCCTCAATCCTACTTGTAGCATATGCCTCACTTCACTAAGGCAAAGTGTCTTGGTTTTCAATTTTGCCTTTTAAATCTTGATATTGATGGAAAACCTTTTCAAAGAGAACTGATCCATGGGGCTTAAACATTAGTTATGATGAATTATGCACTTCTATAAATTTACCAAATGGATGGAATTTTAAATTTCAAGTTTCTTAAAGTTATTCATTATTAAAAAAAATTCTAAAATTGTAGAACCACATTTAGATTCAACAACTAGGTGTAGATTCATAACATCATAATAGTTGTAATTTTTCTCAATATCTAAAGCTATGGTTGATACTTCATATAATTATTTTTTGGCGAATTATAGTTCAATTCGTCTTTAATCTCTTATTAAATAATTAATGAACTAGAAAATTGTGACAATATTTTACGACATAATTTTTGGATTTAAGATTTGTAATCTTAATCACTATTTTATAATATTTAAATTATGTATATTGTTGGCCTCTATGTTCACTAAATGACAAATATTAATCCTTAAGCTCATATTTGATATTGGCCCATGAACACTCCACAAAAACAATTGATCTTTTCTCAATGATTTTGATTTAGTAAATTTATTTTTTTTGGAATCAAATGAAGAAATGTAATTTCAAACTTTATGATAGTTATAATATATTTGTCTAGGATAATATCTATTTGATTTTTTTTGGATTAAATAATTTATTTAATTAGTATGTCTTGCTTTTAACATGATGATGCTACTTTAAAAGCTTTGAGTCAATTTGATGCAAGATGTCTTAGGCCTAGTGTTCCTAATGTAACTTGATGAGTAATTGATTTTGGTCAAACAAAACAGATTTGGATTTAGTAGTTATAAATACTATTCATTAAATAATTACTTTCTTTTGATGCAACTTTAAAATATGAGAAGTTTGAACCAAATGATATTTCAATGATCAATTAATTTTAAGAAAATTAGTGAGAAATTGAAAGCTACCATGTGCAATTTTAATTGAATTCAAACTTCAAGCTCGTGCTAAAATAAAGAGCTCTCGTAAACTCATAGAACAAATTATGCAGAAGAAAAGAGAATAATCAAAGAGATTACCAAATATAGAAAATCCAAACCTGATACTATTACTAGAAGATATCTTCCCTTAAAATTTGTTAATCGCATTTATACTAAAAGCTGTTAACATCCAACTAATCACACACATAAGATTGAAACAAAATATGAAACTTTCATTAAGCAGCAAGGTCCCTTTTCATGTGTAATTATATATCCTTTTTGTTAGTTGCTTTTTAATCCATTGAAATTGCTAAGATTTCAAGTTGCCTATTATAGCCATAATGAAATTTATAACATCCAGCTGTTGAAACAGAGAAGTCATGGCATAAAAAATCTAGCATGTTTGTGTCAATCTTGCCATCCTCAACAATAAGAAACTCATGCGATTGCAACGATCCTTGTTATAATAAACACAGAAATTGAATTCAACAAATGTTGTGCTGCACTCACTATAGGCATCACAGAAACCGAACATGGAATATAGCATGGAGTGCTGCCACAGCACCCGACCCAGCACCAATAACAAAGGAAACGCAGGAACTGACCATTCTAAATCACTGATACTTTTTAGTTGGAAATGCCGGATTGGTTAATATAATGCGCAACTTAATTCAGATTAAAGATACACGAATACCATTATATTCATAATTTTTTTTTGGGAAAAATACATTTTTGTCCATGCATGCAACTTCTATGTGCCATTTAATCTCCTAACAAGTCAAAACAATTTACACAAGTTTTGTTAGTACATTCTTCTTTAACGGAAAACATCAAGGTCATTATTAACAGCCATGGATTGGCTTTTGAAAACAATAACTCGTAGATGTTGCCACATGCATTGAACCACAAGTTATGATGATGCAACTCCACCTCCATCTTCTTCTTACACGCCCTTGTTCTCCACCTACATGTTATTTAAGTGCCCTTCTGCTATTGTAAGCTCAATCTTTGTTGCTTTCGGCATCATATAATAGTGCATCCATCCATCTGTATCTATTGTTATGGAACTTGTGGCCTTATCCTTCACATTAACTGCTCCATCCAATAATTTGATGGGATCAAATATTTCATGAGAAAGTAACATGAGCCCTTATTGCCCTTTTTGGCATCCTAATGAAATCCTTGTGCTGCATCCCATCATTAGTTAGTTGAGCTCTTACTTTTCTTGGTGGAATGCCTTCTAAAGCAGCATCAACAGGTTAGTGTTGGGATGTAGTCACATGTCAGCTGTTGTACAATAAATGGTGTCCTCACCTGGCCTTCTGGTTTCCTTCTTGTCAGAAGATTGGTGGCATTCCCCATTTCATTTATGCATAGGAAGCTCCAACACATCACTGTGATGTGACCTTCTAATGTGCATATGGCCCAATTATGCCCTTGGATGTTGGTTGTGCTTTGATATTTATGATTCAGTTCCCCTTAAATTCCTCCATTGCAAATTAATTTAGTCTACCATGATTTTTGTAGGTGATGCTATCTCAGAGAATTTGGTACGCCAGAGGTGCTTGCTGGCATAAAGTAGGATAAAAGCCTAATATTCAAGTAAAGTTTGAATAATTTTGGTTTGACTAGAAATTTAAAAGAAACTTTGATTTGTGATTTATTTATGCTTAACTCTAAAATAAAATCTACTTGAATTAAGCTAACTCAAGTCGAATTTATTTGATTACAAGGCCACTTTAATTTGTTTTTTTTAGTTTTATGTAAATATAATTATTATTGTGTATCATAAACATATTATGTATATTTCTAGTTGACTCCTAACTATATTCAAACGAGCTAGGGCAAACTTGGGCTAATGATTGATATTGACGTTATTTGACTTAGGTTGAAGATTAGCATTAAGTCATTCATTTTGATCTCAAGCCAAACCAAGCTATGTTTGGTTTTAGGTAAAAACTTATCCTTGCTTGTTGGTCAGCTCAAGGTTTATATTTAAGCCAAAAATCGATTTAATTTTTTAGCAGAGTCAAATTTACAGCCCTATGCAAAACTTGCAATGTTTTCATGTTATGATTCGAGCTTGAAATTGATTCAATCTAATTTTATGTTGAGTCAAAATTTGAATCAACTTTGAGTTCAATTATTTTTAATGATTAGAAAAAGAGATGGAGAATACAGTGGAGGAGGGGTTGGGCATGAGGTGGTGGTAGAGTAGCTCCACTTTAAGGTGGTCAAGGGACCTGAAAGTATATGCAAGAAAACAATATACCTTATTGCATAAAATAATCATTGTCATCATGACTTTGACTGCTAAGTGGCATTCTATTAGAGCAAACATGTCAAATTCCTTGCTTTTTGATTTATTAGAGGACTTGATTAAAAGGAAAAAAATGACCAAATAGTGTTTAGAGTCAGAATGTGAGGGCCAAATTCCTTTCTTCCCTAAGCGGTATATTTTTTACTTCTTCCATGAAATTATATCCCTGTTGATTTTCGATTTACTGAATATTCTCTATTTCTATTTCTAATGCCTTCATGAATTGACAAAAACTTCATCTAATATTTGAAGGTGTCAGAGCATTCTAGCTGGTCGGGTTGTTTTTATATTAGGATCATTCAAGCTGCTTTATCCGCTGTAGGAGCTCCAGATAATTTGGTTCATGTAATCACTGGGTATGTGGGGTTTTGGATTTTGAAGGTTTTGTATTCTTCTTTGTTATCGATCATCACTTGACATGATTTAATAATAGCTCATTGGTGGTTTATTTCCATGGCAGGTTTGGAGAAACTGGTCAAGCTCTTGTATCGTCAGTTGACAAGATCATTTTTGTTGGATCACCTGGTGTGGGAAGGATGGTATATGTTCTCTTTGAATACATCATAAACCACATATTTTTGTTTGTGATGTTTTGTAATAGCTCAAGTATTTTTAGAAGTAATGTGTTTTGTGAACATCCTGTCAATAAAAAAATGACCTCTCCATTACCTGTTTTTATGTGAAATGTTGCTTTATTATTCCCTCTATTTTATGTTTGTATATGCTTCTGGCATCCTAATAAAGTGCATCAAATTAGAACTTTCACTTGGGAATCGAAAGGATTACTAAAATGACATAATACACTGAGTTTCCACTAATGCATTGTTTGGGAAGAGGCAACTTGATGAAGACTCCAAGCCTGCCCTCTGGTTAGGATCATTAACTATTAAAATTTCTACATATTTGGATTCGATACAAGGAGTCCTTTTTTTTAGAAGAGGGAAAGGAACATGAAAAATACATGGTGTTTTTTATTCATAGAATTTCTTCATAGGATGCTCATTTTGGTACTTCTAACTCAAGAAAAATGCTGCTTATTAATATGAAATCATATATTTACTCAAATCTGCTGTTGTGATCTTTTTTAAATCATGGCATTTGAAGCATTTAACTATGTTGGACAACCAAGGGGTTTGCTCCTCCTTATCTTTGCTTTTGCAGTACAACAAGGGTCTACCTTAATGCAGGTTCCACGCATTATTTCAACCAATTAGGTTTTGAATAATAGAGCACACGATTGAGGCAGAAGAACCTTTGGATTGCTACTCTTCGAGTCCTTGGATCGCAATCTATGGACTCACATAGCTTCTAATCTCTATAAGGATGTTTTCTTCTTATTTTTATGTATTAAGTAAATTAACATTGATTGCTTGACTTATGTAAGACCCTTGCATAAATATATTTATTGCAACGATAAGTACAACAGTAATTTCACCTTTCTATTCTCTTCTTTTTAGTTTTTTTATTACATCAAAGCATGAAAATGATTTTGAACTATTGTCCTCCTTTCACTTATATTTTCTGAAATTATAAGTTGTGATCCTTCTCTTCATTGCCACCTTATTCTTTTCAAGATGCCTGAAGTTACATCAAATCTGCCTCCTTTCAAAGTTTCATTGATTCAGAGTCCATATGAAAATCACCACTACTTGATTGAATGTGGGTAGTTTTTTTTCATTGGTCTCAACTAGTTTGAATGTACATCTGGGAAAGAGGAAAAATTGGCTACATCACTGGAGAAACAAAGAAGTTTAATATGAAGGATTCTACTTATGCCATCTAGGATGCGAAAAACTCAAATCATGATGACAGTTAATTTCATGATCGAAAAGATAAGTACAAAGTATCTTCGCTAATTTACTACTAAAGATTTGTGGGATGGGGATTCCATCCCAAGTATATAAGATAGCTCTACCCTAGAAGTTTTGGGAGATTCATCATCACGAGGATTCTATAGCCGCATATTTGAATTCCTTTAGGAGAATTTGGTAGGACTTAGACTTAATAATTTCAAGTGGAAATCACTCTATGTCTATGATTATCATAAGAAGATGTTTGCATTTTTAAATTTCTTATATGCTAACATTGAGTATGATAAAGTTTGTAGTCAAATTATTGGAAGAAATCTCCTCCAATTGAGAAAGTCTTCATTGAGGTACCGAGAGAAGAAAGTCCCAGACAACTGATGCTTGGGAAATTGCCATTGGAGCTAGAAGTCCTATTGAAGGTTGGCACTGGTCGTTCTGGGAGCATAACACAATCGCAAGTCATCCAAATCAACGCACTATAGATCAGAATAATCTGCACTATGATTATTATGGGAAATCCTGTCACATAAGGGAAACATGCTACAAATTATGCTGTAAACCACCGGATGATAAATTTACTAAACTCATCGAGTAAAATGTCCCTGTGGCCCGTAAAGTTGAATCTTCTCCATTCAATAAGGAGCAGCAAATTATCTTCCCAAATTATTGAAATCTTATTTCTTCATTTAATGTTCATGTAGGTTTCGTGGCACAAGTAGGTAGAAATTCTTTAGCCTTTTCTGTTCTTAAAAATAAACTAGATCCTTAGATGCTATATCTAGAAGCTTCTGATTTTGACTAGTCACTCTCAGTTTTTAGTTTTTATTACTAGTGTTCTAGTTTTGAAAAAAAATAAAAATTGGTGAATGAAGTTTTTCATCCATTGTTAGCAAGATCACATCAAATTTCTAAAAATATTACCCTAAATAACATTCCACATGTGCCCAAACTTGCTTGCAATTTTCTTTTTGATAGCAAACTCTCTAAATATGCTAACTGTCTACTATTTTTTTCTTTCTTCCATTTGGATTTTTCTTGACCAAAACTTGGGAAAAACAATTGAAATCAAGAGAAATAATTAGACTATATTATTTGGTGAAATGTCTTCCTAGGAATTAAAAAGCTTATGGATTAGTGAACTTTTATTAATTAACAAGTTTTATTTTTGGTTCATCCTAGCTTTTTTTATCTCAAATAATTATTTTCTAAATTATTTAAAGGAATTGATTGTTCTAAACTTTATTGTGAGCCTCATCACTTAGTTAAGAATCATCATCTTTACCATTAAAATCTTACTCTACCTTTAAAGCATTTTATTTATTCTATAAGGATGTTTGGGGTCCTTCAAGGTTAAAACACTATTTGACAAAAAAATTGTTTTATAACTTTTTATGTAGGGTTTATTTATTGGATAAAAAAAACTTGAGGTTGAGCAAAGATTTAAAGAAATTTTTTACATGATTGGATATCAATTTCAAATTTAAATTGACATTTTTAGAGTTGATAATGAACGTATGTATTCAATTAAAATTTAGGAACATTCTTATGGGACAAAGAAGTTATTCACCAACTAATTTGTGATACTTCTCTACAGAATGTCATAGTTAAAAAAAATAGACATCTAATTGAAGTTGATAGGGTTCTTATGCTTTCAATGGATGTTCCAAAACATTTTGAGGAAAATGCTCTCCTAATCACTTGTTACGTATTCAATAGAATGCTTTCAAGAGTTTTGAAACCAATGTCCCAGAGTATGTCCCAGGGTTTCGGGGACTTTGAAACACTTTTGCAAATACTCAAAAAAATTTTTTTTTTTTGTTTTTGATATTTAGAATCATTTAATGTCCTTCCTTGGTTGCACTCGTTATGTGCACATGCCAAAAAACTTAATGCTAAAACTAAAAAAAAGTGTTTTTAGCTATGTTTCTAATAAAGGGTATATGTTGCTTTAATCCCATCGAAAGAAAATTCTTTGAAAGTATGGTTGTTAGGTTTATTGAAAGCTAACCTTTCTTTCAAGAAAATTTCCTTTAAAGAGAGAACAGAGTAAAGTAAAAAGATTTTTGGGAAACCATACTAGTTTCTTTAAATAATTTTGGCATAAATAAAAGCATGAAAACTAATATTCTAAATTTACTTTTGCTATTAGTGCTTCATCAAATACAAAAAGAGAAATACTATAATGGATCATTATCCTCAACGAGATCTTCATTTTTTTTTTCAAGGAAAAGTTTCTCAAAAAGTACTACCGTAAAAATTTCTCAAACAAACATCTAATTTGATTTACCAAGGGATGATTCTATTTGCTTAGGTAAATTACCTTCCACACCTGACTTATCTTCTAATCTTGACATTTCTATTGCACATAGAAAGAAACCCATATATGTACCACCCACCACATTGCCAAATATTTGCCTTATGAAAAATATCAAAAAATTATATTCCATTTGTGTTTGGAATCTCTAACTTGTTTATTCCAAGAACTATCTAGGAAGCATTGGATGATTTGGATTGGAAATTAGCAGTAATGAAAGAATGAATGCTCTTAAAGAATAACACATTGGAGTATTGTTAATTTACCTAAAAATAAGAAGATGGTTGGGTGCAAATAGGTATTCACAGCAAAGTGTGAAGTTGATAATAGTGTGGAAAGATACGTAGCACGACTCGTAACTAATGATTCACTCAAACTCATGATATAGACGACCAAAAGAACTTAGCTCCTATTGCCAAATTTTACTCTATTAGAATACTTCCATCTCTTGCAATGAACTTCAATTAGCCACTTCATCAATTTGATGTTAAAATTGTATTTCTTAATGGAGACTTGCAAGAACAAGCATATATGAGACTTCCTCTAGGATTTGAAGGAAATCCAGAAAAAAGTGAAAGCTTGCAAATTGAAGAAAATCTAATGAAGGTTAAAACTGTCTCCTAAAGCATGGTTTGAAAGATTTAGCAATATTGATAGGAGACATGGATTTCAACAAAATTAAGCTGATCTTACATTGTTCTTAAATCATCCCCTTCCATCTTTATTGTATATGTTGATGATGTTATCATAACGGGAGATGATTTTATTTGAGATTAGTAACTTGAACAAAAAGCTTGAGGTCGAATTTGATATCAAAGACTTATAAAAGCTTAAATATTTTTTTGGCTTGGAGTTTCCCCGATCCAGAAAGGTATTTTTATCAATGAACACATGTACATCCTTGATTTTATTTAAAGAACCAGGGATGACTCATTGAAAAGTTGCAGAAACTCTAATTGAAACTAGCTATTGAAAGTGATGGATCATGAATGCTACCAAAGATTAGTTGAAAGATTAACTTAGCCCATACTTGACCATAAATAGCTTATGTTGTAAGTGTGGTAAGTGAATTTATGCAATCATCTTGATCCGCTCACTTTAAAGTTGTGTTTTGCATCTTAAGATATTTCAAAGGGACTTCAAAGAAAGGACTCCTCTAGAATGAAGGTCACCTCCAGGTAGAAACCTATATAGATGTTGATTTCGCAGGAGACATCAATGATAGAAGATCTACTTCCAGATGTTGTACCTTGTTAGGGGACCATCTGATTACTTGGGGAAGCAAAAAACAAAATGTTGTAGCTAGAAGAAGTGCTGAAGTTGAATTTCGATCTATGGCATAAGAATTTTGTGAAGTGTTATGGATAAAATAAGGTTCTAGAAGAATTAAAGGTCCTTACACGAATGCCTATCAAATCCAATTGTGATAAGAAAGTTGTAATCGTTGTTTAAAAAAGTTAAATGAAGAACTGAGGTTTTTTACCGTAATGAGTCGAGGTGTAGCTCGAAGGAGGATCGAGTTTAAGCCTCGACATAAAAATAAAAAATTCATAAATATGACAGGCTATCAACATATTCATTTAGTTTATTATCATAAAGGTACAAACCATAAATCATAATCTCGAATATTAATATAAAACATAAAATTAAAATGAGATTTTATATAAGCGCTCAATTAAAATTATTTTCAAAAGATCTCAACGATCACATCATCACTTTCATCATTATCAAAAGAATCATTATATGTAATAACTATCATCTTCGAAATATAGAGTTTAAGACCAAATTGACTCATCAACTATTTATGAAGGGTAATTTAAGTATACTAAAAGACCAATTTGGTCCTGACTTGTCGAGGACCAAGTTGGTCCTTCCGTGATGCGGTGCGTGAATGAAAATGAGAATATAGTAGGGTTTATTAGTTATTTATTTCTTTTTATTTTTTGTTATTTCGAAATGTCCAGCAATATTCATTATTTCTCTACAACTTTTCGTTAAATTCCAAACGGAAAGACCAATTTAGTTCCTGATCAAATAATCAAGGGATCAAATTAGTCCTCCTGTTTAGTCTGGGACTAAATTGATCCTTCATAAATAGTTGAAGGACCAATTTGGTCCTAAACCCTCGAAATATATCTCATCATCTTACTTAAATAATTATAGTTTTCTTCTTACACATTATAATAGTTAATAATGTATTTAATATAGTTTTAAATAAAATAATATATTAATAATACAGAGGAAGATGAAGGTATTGCTTTTGCCCATGCTTCTTGAATGCACATCATTGCTCAGATGCTTTGGCTTGTGCTGCTTGAAGGAGAACAGAAAGGCTAGCTCGCATGATCTAGGAGAGACGGACTACTTGAAATCGAGAACTCTAACTCATGTGAAATGGTGAGGAAATAGATAAATAGGTGTGATAATTTATAAAATAAATTAATTATAACTATTATTTATAAAAAATAACTAATTATTATTTATAAAAAGTAAATAATTATTATTTATAAAAAATAAATTGAGGCTCTGCCTTTAAGCATCTTCAGGCATTAAGCCTTGAGGAGTACGCCTCACTTGAAAGAGGTGTAAGTCTCATCGTAGTGGGTGAAGTTTAAAC
This sequence comes from Cymbidium sinense, assembly GCA_021442155.1. NCBI lineage: Eukaryota > Viridiplantae > Streptophyta > Magnoliopsida > Asparagales > Orchidaceae > Cymbidium > Cymbidium sinense. The sequence continues at coordinate 94,345,710 of CM038219.1, forward strand.
CTTGAAGCACTCTTCATGCGTCTCAATTAGAAGCGTGCCTCAAGGCACACGCCTCAAACGCCTTTTAAAATAATAATTGTAATTTATATAGCTCTTATCCCTATTCATCATGATAGGATTAAGCATGTAGAAGTTTATAAACATTTTATCAAGGAGAAAATTGATAGTGGTCTAACTGTAATATGTATGACATATATATCTATGATAAATTATATTGCAAATGTTGTCACTGAAGGACTCCTTATGCCCTAGTTTGAATTTATGGTTAGCAAGATGTCTATGAATGATATCTTCACACTAGTTTGAGAGGGAGTGTTAAACAACAACCAAGTGGTTTGCATCCTCCCTTTCCTAACATTCATGATATAGCAAGGGGTGTATCCCTAATGCAGGCCCACTCACTTATTATTTCAACTAATCATATTTGGAATAATATAACATGTGGATTGAGGCATTTGGATTGCTATCCTTAGAGCCTTTGGATTGCAATCTGTGGACATGGGATGTTTTTCTTTCTATTTTTATGTATTGAGTAAACTAGCATTGATTAATTGCCTTACGTAAGGCCCTTGGACAAGTATATATGCACGCAACTCTTGTACAGATACATTACAATGAAAACTACTGGTTGTTCCACCTTTCTATTCTCCTCTTTTTAGTTTTGTTAGCATTGATTTCTTTTTTCATGTGTTACTATCTTAATTGATATGTTTTTTGTAAGTATTTATATTATCTTGTTTTAGATTTTGCAAAGATGTCTTTGATATTTTCAATATTACTTTTCTTGCAAATAACTGCAACACCTTGTTTCAGATCATGCAAACGGCTGCAGAGACATTGATTCCAGTTACTCTTGAGCTTGGTGGGAAGGATGCATTTATAGTGTGTGAAGATGTTGATGTGCCCCATGTATGGCATTTTCGTTTTCAAAATTTAATATTGGAGACATTTCCATTCGCAAAACACAACTTGCTTCCATACCGTTGTATTATGTCGGTCTTATAACCACTTCCTTTCTAGGTTGTCCAAATTGCAGTCAGAGGTGCACTCCAGTCTAGTGGTCAAAACTGTGCTGGTGCTGAGAGATTTTATGTTCACCGTGACATATATCCAACTTTTGTTGCACAGATTGTGAAGCTTGTAAAATCTATTTCAGCTGTAAGTTCATTCTGTTTTTATCTATATTAAATTTTTGGAAAAGGAGTTTGAACTCTATATTTCATTGTTTTAATCTGGCATTCTTGCTGTTCATAAGTGCAATTTTGATTAGGAATATGAGAGTACTCAATAACTAATTTGATGTGCATTAAGAAAAAAATATGTATTGAAGGTATATTAAAATTTAATGATATATGATTGATTGTTTGTGATAGGAATTTAGAGTTATAAATGAACCTAGTGGAGCTTGGTACTATTTTTATAATAATGAATCAAGCTTTTTTAGCCATTTGCCTATTTTGACAAGGTATTAGAGCTAGATCAGGGTCCCAAATTTTGATCTATTTGCTACCTAATTCCTCAATACCTTTTCTATGTTTGAGAGTTTTGATTTATCTTTAAGGAAGCCACTTATCATGAATGGTGAGAGCTAGATCAATCCAATCAAAGGAGAACTCTAAAATTTACAAACTTAATATTGATTATATGGAAGAAATTATCAAAAGTTGTCTTAAATCATGAAAATCTTTTTGAATGAAAAAGAAAAATTATGACACTTGATAAATCCTCCTCAAGGCTTGAAGACCCAAATATAAAACTTTGGGATAAAATTGACTCCATAATTATGCTATAATTAGGGGTGTGTGTTAGTTGGTTCAAACCTAAAAATTGAACCGAACTGACATTATTTGGTCGGTTTGGTTTGGTTTGTAAACTTACGGTTTGATTTATGGTTATAAAAATTATGCTATTTAGTTTTTGATTTTCGGTTCAATTTTTAAAAAAAGATCGATTAAATTGATTAAACTGAATAAACCAATATAGTTTAGAAATCAAATATAAATATGTAATTTTGGTTATAAATGCTCAGCTATTTATATAAATTAGTAGATTTTTATTTGTCTAAGAAATTTTTAATGTATAATATTTATTAAATTGTGCTTTAATTACTTAGTTTATAAAAAATTTGATTCTTTTTATTTCATTTACAAAAATAGAGAATTTCATTTTTATCGTCGTATTAGTAAATTTGAAGTTAGTGAAGCTTTAAAGAAAATGAAATGTGGAAAAGCGTAGGGCCAGGATAATATTCCAATAGAAGTGTGGAAATGTTTAGGAGATCGAGGAATTTCTTGGCTTACAAATCTTTTTTAATGTTATTTTAAAGACTAAAAGATGCGATGAGTGGAGAAAAGAGTTTGTTGGTTCTATATTTAAGAATAAAGGTGATGCATAAGAGTGTGCAAATTATAGAGGAATTAAGTTAATGTGTCATACATTAAAATTATGGGAGAGAGTAAGTGAGCATAGGTTACGATGTGATCTAAGTTTCTCACAATGTCAGTTTGGTTTCATGCGGGTAGATCTATGGATCTATACATTTGTTAAGAGGTTTGATGGAGAAGCATAGAGAAAATAAGAAGGATCTACATATGATATTTATTGATTTAGAGAAAGCTTATGATAAAGTCTCAAGAGATGTTCTTTGGAGAGTTCTAGCAGAAAGAAGTTAATATTGGTTATATTCAAGTCATTAAGGATATGTATACTAGAGCATTACTTGTGTCCAAACACAAGGAGGATTGACAAATTATTTTCCTATTTGGTTGGATTACATCAAGGATCAACATTAAGCCCTTATCTTTTTTACTTTAGTTATGGATGTTCTTACGAGGCATTTACAAGAAGATGTACCTTGGTGTATGCTTTTTTGATGACATTCTTCTTGTCGATAAGACTAGAGGGAGTTCAAACGAAAACTTGAATTATGGAGGTCAACTTTAGAGTCTAAGGTTTTAGTTTAAGTAGATCTAAAGCGAATATATGGAGTGTAATTTTAGTGGTAGAAGTTTTAGTGGTAGTGTTGTGACTTTAGGTGATCAAGTCATTAATAAGAGTGGCGATTTAGATATTTAGGCTCTATTGTTCAAAATGATGGTGAAATAGATGGAGATGTTATTAGTAGAATTCAAGTTGGATGGTTGAAGTGGAGGAATAAATCGATTATGTGACGAAAAGTTCCACTTAAACTAAGTTGGATGGTTGAAGTGGAGGAATACATCGGCTTTATTATGTGATAGAAAAGTTCCACTTAAACTTGAGGAAAATTTTATAAGATGGTGGTAAGACACGCAATGACTTATAGTGCGAGAATGTTGGCCAATAAAAGAAGCATAAGACTAAGTTAAGTGTTACGAGATGAGGATGCTGTGGATGAGTGGCTTTACTCTTAGAGATAGAATGCAAAATGAGTATGTTAGGAAAAAAGTTGGAGTAGCTCTAGTGGTAGATAAGATTAAGGAGAGTCGCCTTAGATGGTTTGGCCACATAAAGCGTCGGCCGTCACGATGACCCGAGTAGAAGAGTAGATGCATTAGATTTGCTTTATGTTAAGAAAGGTAGAGGTAGACTAAAAGACTTGGTTAAGATGTATAAAAATGATCTTAGTATACTTGAATTAAATGAGAATTTGACACATAATAGGACCTGATGGCGAAGGATTCATGTAGACACCTAGTGGGATTAAGGCTTGTTGTTGTTGTTGTTGTTGTTGTTGTTGTACATGTTATTCGGTTTAACGAAAATTGAACCGAATAAATCGAATTATAGTTCGGTTTGGTCAGTTAGGTTTTACACATATTTTGGATGTAGGACAAAAACAGCCTCTGTTTTCATGGAGGACAATTTTATATGTTAGGACAAAAATAAAGGGCAAAAATAATTTTTAAAAGAGGCAAATGACTAATTTGACTATCACATATAAAAGAAATTACAAAGTTGAAGGGGGCCAATTGCCCTCCCTCTTGCCCTCCCTCAACTGTACCTAGATCCGCCCCTATTTGGATGGTTCAGTTATTTTGAGTAATTGGTTCGGTTTATTCGGTTTCACAAAAAATTTAACCAAATCAATCGCACCGACTGAATTCACACCTCTAGTTATAATAATGAAATTGCATTAATGGGTCTTACATATTTTTTATAACTACAGATGAAGTTTGAGAAGTCGTGAAGAAGATAGATTCAATGGCCAATGATACAAGGTGTCACACCCCAAATGATCCTCTTTTTTCAAAGCCAGCTTGAGGTGTAACAAAATAAGACGACTTGACTAGACGTAGCTTCCACCAACTCATCCCAACATGTAAGAATTCAGAGTAAGTAGGTGAAAATTGAATCTTACTAAATCATCACGAACAAACTCTTATATTTTGAATTCTTCTAATAATAAATTTATATTTAAATCACTTATCTAGAAACATCTAGTATCAATTTTTAATATAAATATAGAGCAACTAACAAAACCAAATTGCCAATTGTACGTTCCTCAAAAAATCTTTACAATCTTCCAAAATTATATACCAAAACTGTACGAGTCAAAAGTGCTATCTAGCTACTAACTTTCTCTTTATTCTTGTCTGAAAATTAACGTGTAATATTATAAGCTAATGCTCAGTATGACAAATAGTGCTAAAGTAAATTCAATGTATAATAAAAGAAATAAGGTGCACATAAAGTTAAACTTGTATGAATTTAATAGTAAATAAAGACATGCTTACATGTGTAAGAAATAAACAGTAATAAAGGCATACTAATAAGTGCAGGAATTGAACAATAATCTATAAAGCTGTGAAATATAAATAATAAACAACTGAGATAACTATACATATATGCAATTAATTTTATAAAATTTCATTCAGTTTTAAAGCAAATTATCTTGTTAAAAATATCATTTATATTTGTATAGATTTGACTCGTGTAAAACATAAGAGTCACTACCTGACCCGTCAATCACAATTGCTTATAAGGCTAGTCAAACATTGCATATCAACAACCCTGTTAAAACAAATTGGTCTAATCCAACATAAATGGAAAAATTCTAGAGCTTTAAGACTTCTTGTCAAAAGCTAAACTTGTTAAAATATTTTCCTTCTTGAGGTTCATAAAATAGTTCTATAATAATTTTATGTCATTTTCTTACTTATCATGTGTTACTTTTCATTTAGCTATTTTCAATACCTTCACTAAAATAGTTTCCATATGCATAGCAATGTAATATGACATTAAGACTACTAGACCAGACGTAACTTTCACCAACTCATCCCGACATAGAAATATTCAGAGTATGTAGGTGAAAACTGAATCTTATTAAATCATCACGAACAAACTCTTATATTTTGAATTCTTCTAATAATAAATTTATATTTAAATCACTTATCTAGAAGCATTTAGTATCAATTTTTAATATAAATACAAAGCAACAAACAAAACCAAATTGTCAATTGTACGTTCCTCAAAAATCTTTACAGCCTTCCAAAATTGTCTACCAAAATTGCAATAGTCAAAAGTGCTGTCTAGCTACTAACTTTCTCTTTATTCTTGTCTGAAAATCAACGTGTAATATTATAAGTTAATACCCAGTGAGACAAATGGTGCTAAAGTAAATCCAATGCACGTTAGAAGAAATAATGTGCACGTAAAGTTAAACTTGTATGAATGTAATAGCAAATAAAGACAGGCTTGCATGTGCCAGAAATAAACAATAATAAAGACATGTTAATAAGTGTAGGAATTGAACAATAGCCTATAAGGCTGCGAAATATAAATAATAAACAACTGAAATAATTATAGATATATGCAATTGATTTTATGAAATGTCATTTAGTTCTAAAGCAAATTATCTTATTAGAAATATCATTTATATTTCTATAGATTTGACTCATGTAAAACATAAGAGTCACTACTTGACCCGTCAATCACAATTGCTTATAAGGCTAGACATCTGAACATTGCATATCAACAACCTTGCTAACACAAATTAGTCTAATCCAACATAAATGGCAAAAGTCTGGAGCTTTAAAATTTCCTGTCAAATGCTAAACTTGTTAAAACATTTGCCTTCTTACATAGGTTCATAAAATATTTCTATAATAATTTTATGACATTTTCTTGCTTATCACGTGTTACTTTTCATTTAGCTATTTGCAATACTTGCACTGAAATAGTTTTCATATGCAAAGCAATGTAATATGACATTAAGACTACTTGACTAGACGTAGCTTTCACCAACTCATTTTGACATGTAAGGATTCGGAGTAAGTAGATGAAAACTGAATCTTACTAAATCATCACGAACAAACTCTTATATTTTGAATTTGTCTAATAATAAATTTATATGTAAATCACTTATTTAGAAGCATCTAGTATCAATTTTTAATATAAATACAGAACTAACAAAGCCAAAGTGTCAATTGTACGTTTCGCAAAAATCTTTACAATCTTCCAAAATTATATACCAAAATTGCAAGAGTCAAAAGTGTTGTCTAGCTACTAACTCTCGTTATTCTTGTCTGAAAATTAATGTGCAATATTATAAGCTAATGCCTAGTGAGATAAATAGTGTTAAAGTAAATCCAATGTACGATATAAGAAATAATGTGCACATAAAGTTAAACTTGTATGAATGTAATAGTAAATAAAGACATGCTTTCATGTGTAAGAAATAAACAGTAATAAAGGCATACTAATAAGTGTAAGAATTGAACAATAGTCTATAAGGCTGTGAAATATAAATAATAAATAGTTGAGATAACTATACATATATGCAATTGATTTCACGAAGTTTTGTTTAGTTCTAAAGCAAATTATTTTGTTATAAATGTCATTTATATTTGTATAGATTTGACTCATGTAAAACATAAGAGTCACTGCCTGACCTGTTAACCACAATTGCTTATAAGGCTAGCCATCTCAACATTGCATATCAACAACCTTGTTGACACAAATTGGTCTAAGCTAACATAAATGGCAAAAGTCTGGTGCTTTAAAATTTCCTGTCAAAAGCTAAACTTGTTAAAATATTTTCTTTCCTGCACAGGTTCATAAAATAGTTCTATAATAATTTTATGACATTTTTCTTGCTTATCATGTGTTACTTTTCATTTAGCTATTTGCAATACTTGCACTGAAATAGTTTCCATATGCAGAGCAATGTAATATGACATTAAGATTACTTGACTAGATGTAGCTTCTATCAACTCATCTCGACCTGTAAGGATTCAGAGTATGTAGGTGAAAATTGAATCTTACTAAATCATCACGAACAAACTCTTATATTTTGAATTATTTTAATAATAAATTTATATTTAAATCACTTATCTGGAAGCATATAGTATCAATTTTTAATATAAATACAGAGCAACTAACAAAACCAAATTGTCAATTGTACGTACCTCAAAAAATCTTTAGTCTTCCAAAATTGTATACCAAGATTGCAAGAGTCAAAAGTGTTGTCTAGTTATTAACTTTCTTTATTATTATCTGAAAATCAATGTGTAATATTATAAGCTAATGCCAGTGAGACAAATAGTGCTAAAGTAAATCCAATGCATGATAAAAGAAATAATGTATACGTAAAATTAAAATTGTATGAATGTAATAGTAAATATAGACATGCTTGCATGTGTAAGAAATAAACAGTAATAAAGGCATACTAATAAGTGTAGGAATTAAACAATAGTCTATAAGGCTGTGAAATATAAAAAAGAAATAGTTGAGATAATTATACATATATGAAATTGATTTTATGAAGTTTCGTTCAGTTCTGAAGCAAATTATGTTGTTAGAAATATCATTTATATTTGTTTAGATTTGACTCATGTAAAATATAAGAGTCACTGCCTGACCCGTCAACCATAATTGCTTACAAGGGTAGCCATCTTAGCATCGCATATCAGCAACCCTGCTGACACAAAATAGTCTAATCCACATAAATGGCAAAAGTCTGGAGCTTTAAGATTTCCTGTCAAAAGCTAAACTTGTTAAAACATTTGCCTTCTTGCACAGGTTCATAAAATAGTTTTATAATAATTTTATGACATTTTTTTGCTTATCACGTGTTACTTTTCATCTAGCTATTTGCAATACTTGCACTGAAATAGTTTCCATATGCAGAGCAATGTAATATGACATTAAGACTACTTGATCAGACGTAGCTTCCATCAACTCATCCCGACATATAAACATTTAGAGTATGTAGGTGAAAACTGAATCTTACTAAATCATTTCGTACAAATTCTTATATTTTGAATTCTTCTAATAATAAATTTATATTTAAATCACTTATCTGGAAGCATCTAGTATCAATTTTTAATATAAATACAGAGCAACTAACAAAATCAAATTGTCAATTGTACATACAAATCTTTAATCTTTCAAAATTGTATACCAAAACTGCAAGAGTCAAAAGTACTGTCTAGCTACTAATTTTCTCTTTATTATTGTCTGAAAATTAACATGTAATATTATAAGCTAATACCCAGTGAGACAAATAATGTTAAAATAAATCCAATGCACGATAGAAGAAATAACGTGGATGTAAAGTTAAACTTATATGAATGTAATAGTAAATAATGCCATACTTGATAAATAGTAATAAAGGCATACTAATAAGTGTAGGAATTGAACAATAGTCTATAAGGCTGTCAAATATAAATAATAAACAGCTGAGATAATTATACATATATGTAATTGATTTCATGAAGTTTTGTTCAGTTCTAAAGCAAATTATTTTGTTAGAAATATCATTTTTATTTATATAGATTTGACTCATGTAAAACATAAGAGTCACTACTTGACTCATCAACCACAATCGCTTATAAGGCTAGCCATCTCAACATCGCATATCAACAACTCTGTTGACACAAATTGGTCTAATTCAACATAAATGGCAAAAGTCTGGAGCTTTAAGATTTCCTGTCAAAAGCTAAACTTGTTAAAACATTTGCCTTCCTGCACAAGTTCATAAAATAATATTATAATAATTTTATGATATTTTCTTGCTTATCATGTGTTACTTTTCATTTAGCTATTTGTAATACCTGCACTGAAATAGTTTCCATATGGAGAGCAATGTAATATGACATTAAGGTATTTTATTGGATTATAATCATCATAAATCAATACAATATTGTTATAGGTAGTGCAATTAATCATTTGTATTAGAATAAGATACGACAGAAATATTTACATGCAATGGATAAATTATTCACAAGAAATAGTAGAAACAGTGACAATCATAGTTTTATGAAAATTTAAATTTAAATATAATTACAAGTCTCATCTCAGTATTTGGGCTAGTGATGTTACGTATTTGTTGTCTCCTTGAATACATAGCTTATCAATCAGAGATTCCTTTATTAATGCTTTTATAATAATTTTATGATATTTTTTTGCTTATCGTATGCATTAATTTTCATTTAGCTATTTTCAATACCTGCATTGAAATATTTTCGATATGCAGAGCAATATAATATGATATTAAGGTATTTTATTGGATTGTAATCATATAAAATCAATAAAATATAGTTATAGCCAGTGCAACTAATTATTTGTATTAGAATAAGATATCGAAATATCTACGTCATGTATAAAATATTCATGAGAAAAAGCGAAATGACAATAGCAGTCTTATAGAAATTTAAATTTAAATGCATCTCGGTGTTTGGGCTAGTGATGTTACATACTTGTCTCCTTGAATACACAGCCTATCAATCATGATTTTCTTATTAATGCTTAAAATTTTAATCAACTTAACTTAATACATTTATAATTTAAAATAGTATTTTTACTTGAATCTGACCCCGCTGTATTTGATCCTAAGTAAACAACCATACCACTAATACGATTCCCTTTAGTTATCAGATATGATTTACCTGTTTAAATTAATCAAAGTAAATAAATTATATAGTATTTTATAACACTAATTATATTACCGTCACCTTATTCCCTGCTTTGTCTCTCTAATCCCGGCCATCCAACAATACTCCTTGCTGCCCTAACATAACTCAGCACTGCAACCTTTTTGGCTACTTAATTATACTCAACTGAAATCAGCAACTCATAATCAGCCACCAAACAAGGAAGAGGGGTTCGGGTGGTACCCAACTAAAGAGAAAATAAAGACATCAACCAAGGATTGCAGCTTGATAAGGAACTGCAATTGCTCCTACAGCCTTTTCACAATGCATACCCCGGTTTGCAGCAAAGAGATGGGTTGCGAGAAGCACAAGAAGATAAAGTAAATTTTGGAAGGAAATTTCATACCTCATAGCAACTTCTCAACATCTCTCACAGCCAATACAGGATATAAATAATTCTCACATCCAAGGCTGCACAACAACCAACTCACACCCACAGTTCAGCAGCTCAAAGTCACGGGATTACACACCCACAAAGCAGTCCAAGTCACACACCCAAACAGCAGCCACAATCATGGCTTACATCCGCCATCACAAACATCACAAAAGAAAGAATAAAGCTCATCCACCCAGCTCTTCCATACTTCGGTTTTCCCTATATTCCGAGCTCCAGGTTTCCATTTCCTCTCGGCTGAGTAAAGCCACAGTAGGAGACGGTGGTAAAGCAGGAAAAAACGGCAGTCGGGAAGTAAAGCACAGGGAGGAGGCTCGGTAGAGAAACTCTGAAATTTAGGTCCATTATATGGAAAATTTGGAGGAAACTGAAGGGTTATGTAATATAGATTCAATTTAAGTAATCACAACTTTACTCAATTAATCCCTTGCATCCATTTCTCCAATAATTCTCATCGACCATTGCATGTGGACTTAAGTGGGTTTAACTTTTCTTCTACAGGACATTAATTAGTAAACAGGAATATTAAGTTAGACTTCAGGAAAATTTAATCAAAGTATAATACTAAAGATATTTGTTAAAAACTCTATGGAAGACCATTAGGCTGTGGTGGACGATGCGAAAGGAATCAATTCTTTCTCTTGGCATAGAAATTGCTCGGTCAGAAAATAAATATATATTTATTTCTCAAGGTCTTGTACAGTAAAAAATTATGTTAAAAGATCTTAAGATTAGATTGGAAGGATCAATAAGGATATATTACAATAACAGGTTTGCCAGTAGTATTACCTACAATCCACCCACAACCCAATATAATATGCTCAAACCAAACATGTGGAGATGCATACTACCAAAAAAGGAAGTGGGTTGATTTGCACCTCCTATGTTCCAACAGATGGTCTACTTGTTTAGATATTTATTATATGGCTTTGCAATCTTGCATTCAAAAATATTTTAGATAAATTAGGAATGTTAGACCCCTGCCAACCAATTCAAGGAGTGCTGAAGAGTCAAATTTTTGATGCATTTAAGGAAGTCGAGGCTGGTTGATAGGACAACAAATGATTAGGTCCGTCTGTCAACAGCAAAACAAAGGCAAGCGACAACAACAAAAGCGAACATAGCACATCTGCTTTGATTATTTTCACCTGGAAACAGCAAAACAATGACAAGTGGCAGCAACAGATTTAGAAGTTAATGATACAATGGCTGGCTATCCTTAGCAGCAATTTTTGGAAGAATAAAAGCACACAGTTAGCGGTAAAGAAAACAGGTGCAGCATACAGATTAACCGATGATTGGAAAGAATTGCAAGCATTGAGGCCAACATACTTCAGCAGGAGTAGAAGTATAGCTGGCGAGTGTAGCGGACTGTCTACATGAAAAAAAAAGATACTTATTTAGGGGTTGTTTGGTTACCTGAAAAAGGAATACAGTGTAAAAGAAATGCAATGTATTTGGATTACTTTAAGGTTGTTTGGTTAAAAACTCTACAAATACATGAGTTTATTTTTTTTTTCTTTTTTGTAAATTAAATGTAAAGTATTTTTTTAGGGGTGGTGGACGGGTAACTAACGACCGGCGGCGTATGGCAGCGGGTGACGACAACAAGAAACCTTATATCTTGGCGGTGTATTTGGAATTCGCCAAATCGCGAATTTCAAATACACTATTTGGTTGGTGAAAAAGGAATCGTGTAAAGGAATTGAAATTACTTTACTTGTTTATTATGAGTTTTACAAATTCATGAGTCCATGATTTTGCTTTTTTCTGTTTGGTTGAAAAAATATAATGTAAAATATTTTGAAGGTTTTGATACCAATGATGGTCGCGTGGCACATGCGTGGGAGGACAACCACGACCGATCACTTTTTGTAGTATTTAGAATTCCCAAATCGCGAATTCCAAATACACCAATGTCAATGTAGAATACATTACATTACATCGGAAATTTACTTTTACTTCAAACCAAACACCAAAAAAGTTAAAATCTCTGCATTTGCTTTACACTGCATTCCAAATGCAGGCAACTAAACAACCCCTAAAAATGACCATTCTAATGCATTTCAAATACACTACAAATGCATTGCAATTTTACTTTGCACCATACCAAACACTCAAAAAGTTAAATTTCTTGCATTTTATTTATTTTACACTCTAAATGCAAGTAACCAAACATCCCTTTTATGTTTTCAAGTTTTCAAATTATTGTAATTTTTAATAGTAATAACTCTTTTTAGAATTATATAGGTTCCTAAGATATTCTAGGTAGCTCAATGTATATTTACTCTTGTTTGTATGATAATAATTCAAGCATTTTCAATCGTTCCCCAATTTTTTTACAAAGAGATCTAATGATTATGGCCAAATTAAAAGTATTAAATGCCATGATATTAGGATCTTGATTAAATATGTAAATACTAAGAAACGATGAAAACGTTGCTTTGATAAATTACTAAATGATAGTTTTAGGGAGATTCTTTTTTTTTTATGAGCATAATGAATAATATAGTAAAGTATGTATAAATTGATCAAAATATTTAAATGAAGTTTGCTTTAAAAGATGCATAAATGAGGTCTTAGGTTTTTTTGAGCTTGCCAATGAGATTTGGAGAGTTATAGTGGATATTGTGATGATTTGATTAACAATTTTTTTTTAATTGAACTTTGAAGATCAAGAGCATGCTATATAACTAAAGAATGAGCATTTTAGTATCAATATTTTAAAATAATGGTAAAATACAAGATTATTTATGGTGGAATCAAACTTATTTTCATATGAATGGAGTTATGGGGTACTGTTGCGGAACATAGACTTAAAAAGTTACATCAATTTGGAGATCAATTTGGTTTCATGTTAAAAGATCTATTATAGAAGTGATTTGTGTTAAGATAATTAATGGAGAAATATAGAAAATAAAGGAATGACCTACACATGATTCTTATTAGTCTTTAGAAGGCATATGATCGATTATCACAAGAATTGATTCGATATGTTTTAAGATAGAAAGGTGTTTGCCGAAGATTTGTTGAATGAAATCATTATTAATATATGACGTATCACTAACTAGTATGGGAAGCCATGGTGGAGTAGCTCAAGAGTTTTCTAATTATTTTATATTAACATGAAGGTAGTCATTGAGTCCATATATTTTTATATGGGTTAATATTTAAGGTACTTTGTTGTATTTTTTTAGATGATATAATTCTCAACTAGTGATACATAGAAAAATATTTAGAACATAGAGGCTTTTGAAGTAGTAAAATAGTGATCGGGAATATTGTATATAGTTTTAGTCTTTGGATGTTAACAATTAATATTCAATATCATTAAAAGATAAGGTGATATCTAGATGCAATAAATTTAAGAATTTTAAATCTATTATATAAAAGAATTGTGGTATAGTTGCGGATATAACTTAGTTAAGACATATTGGTTCAAATAAAGGACCGCCTAGGAGTTTTGTGTGATAAGAGGATACCATGAAGACTTAAAATTAAATTTTATAAAATTATGATTTAGTTGATAATGTTGTATAGATCTAAATATTAGGACGTAAAAAAATCATTGATATCTGTGTCGATTGTGATATAAATGAGAATGTTAATTGATACTTGGACATGTACAATGAAGGTAGAAAATGCATTCCTTAGATAGGTTGATAAAATTAGTGTTAGGATTAAGAAGGAAAAATGGTAGACCTCAGATTATATGGATAGAATTTGTGTAAAATGATTTGCGAAGAATATGTTCAATATCTCTATTGGCTCTCTACAAATATAAATAGAAATTAGGGTTCATAATGCCAACCACAATAATGGGATAAGGCTAATTATGATGAAAGAATATCTAGGCGTGGAATGCTTGAGTATCTTAGTTATATCATAGAGAGGATTGGGAATGTAACTTGTGGAATGATTGAAGACCACTTGAATTGTGTGGATTTGAGTGTTGTGCCATTAAGAAGTCTTTGATTGCCAAGTTCAGTGCCTCATAAATAAGGTTGTTGAAATGGATGTGATAAGCAATGGAATGGTTATAATGTTGGCTTGGTGAAGATAAGATTGTAGAAAATGGACTTAGTTGGCTTTGAGGGTAGAAAATGCACCAATAGAATGTTAGATAAAATTAGTGTGGAAGGATTAAGATGAAAATTGAGTAGACCAAATGTTACAGGGATGGAGGTTTTGTAAAAATATTTAAAAAAATGATTTAAACCCCAAGAACCAAATAGATAGAAATTGATGATTCATAAAGTCAATCCAAATAATTGGGATTGGACTAATGATGATGTTGATTATGTGCTATTATGCAATTTTGCAAGTTCAGTTGCTTCTCATTTTGATTGTAACATATGTGACTGGGTCTATTTAATCTTATGATTTGAAAAGCTTTCAAATAAAATATTGTGTTGGTTGATGTGCCATATATATATATATATATATATATAAAACTTATTTCTGATTCTGTGTTGAGAGAGCATCACTGCATTTTGGTGCGAGTAAAAAAAAAAATCTACATCATACATTAACGTTGCAGTGGATTAGGGTTTAGGGTTCATTTACAATGAAGGTTGAAAATGTAAAATAGGCTCTCTTGGACTTATACCCTTACCCTAGGCACTAGTTACGGACTGTGTCAAACTGCAATTTCAATAAATTTCGAAGTAAGTTATTTCAGGGAACTTTACATTTTTATGGATTCAAAAGACTTGATTCCTGTCTGCGTATATTATAAGCAATTCCTTTTATTCATTTTGGGTTTTTCTCCACAAAAATTTTTTGGCGTAGTGGATTTATCAAAATTTTTTTTGGTATTTTTGCTTGCATAATCAGATTTGACTGCCACCTGCACAGTCAATAACTTGGATTAGCAA
Source organism: Cymbidium sinense (assembly GCA_021442155.1). Taxonomy (NCBI): domain Eukaryota; kingdom Viridiplantae; phylum Streptophyta; class Magnoliopsida; order Asparagales; family Orchidaceae; genus Cymbidium; species Cymbidium sinense. The sequence continues at coordinate 94,360,895 of CM038219.1, forward strand.
GCTCTTTATAGAGCACTAGCTAACTTCAAAACTGTCTGAATATGGTTCAAAACCTGACAATTCCTTTCTGCTGGTCCAGGATGATATACATACACATATACATACATACATACATACATATATATACATATATATATATATATATATATATATATATATATATATATATATATATATATATATATATATATATAATATATATAGATATATATACATATATATATATATATACATATATATATATATATATACATATATATATATATGTGTGTGTGTGTGTGTGAAACTCAATCAATCTCTTGCCTTCCACGGTCCTGCAACACTACCACAATTTTATACATCACCTATATGTTTTTGCATTCACTATTCATCCTATCCCGGTTTCTATCCTGTTCACCAACGTCTGTGCATTGCTCTATCTGTGATCATATGGTGTTGTGCACATGCATGTGACCCTAACTGTGATTCTTACATGATCCCTATCCTTCTCTAACTGCTAGTTACAGGATCCCATCAACTTGGATGAGACCTAGTTGCAGTTTCTGCCATGCAGGAATTCAGCCACTCTTATCTTCAGGATAAACCATAAACCATTCGAGCCTATATTCTAGTTGATTCTATTGTAGTGTCCCACCCTGATGCAGTATTGATTGAATGTGATTCTTTTTTATTTGATGCAAGTGAAAATTACATATTTTGAGGTGAGGTTATCTCCTTATGCTGGCATGATGCCCAGATTGATATTTAATGGTTTTTTTCCCATTGTTCTATTTCTATTCTTTGATTTAGTGGTTGATTTGCTTGTATGGCTGATTATTTTATCATTTGCTATGATCTAACTTTTCCAATTGTGGTGAGTTTTCAATTGTACTGATTATTATATGATCCTGATTTTTTGTTTGATTTCTATTAGTTGGTTATTAAATAATAATTTGCATAATTTTTTGCATGTTTTTGGCTTACATCTAAAATGATGAATAAACGCTTAAATTAGAAATTTGATACTATAAAATCAACGTGTACATAATGCATATTAGACATCATGAATCAGAATTCATAAAAAACGTTAATGAACTTTATGTGATAAATTCGAACAAAGGAAATCGATGCTTGATATTGCTTCTGCATATTTAAAATGCTTATAGAGTGTGTTTCTTTCTAAGGTGAATTTCGTTAATATACTGTCTTTGCAAATGTGGTCAAAATGTTTGTTAAATCCATGGGAGGTGAAGTTTAGGTACTAATTTATCTTTGGGGGATTGACATACATACCATATAATTCTTATGTATTTATATATCTAACATCTAAACTTCAATTTTTACATATATAATATTCAAAATTTTAATATCACATCAAAAATATCATCATCACTCACTTTTAAAAAGTGAAATGCACTTTTTAAAGTATAGGAAAGTATTAGATAAGTAAATATTTAACTTTAAGTATTAGAAATGTAAATACATAAAAATTGTGTAGTAAGTAAATCTTCCTTATCTTTTGTTTGTGAATACTGCATTCCCTTTTGTGGTGAATTATTTTCTGTATTTGGTTATGACCATGCAGAAACCCAATTTTCATATAATCTCATGCAACGCACTCAAAATCAAAAATGTGCTCACTGAAAATTTATAGTCAATGTCGTACAACTGAAGCTCTCAGTAGTTCAACTGTGGCTAGAAAACAGGATGCAGATATACATGATAATGTGTAATCGAGTAAATCATTGGGAGGGAATTTGTACGGACATATCTTCATTTAGAATAGCAAATAGGTGCAATAAATTGAACTTTCAGTATCTTGTTTTGAATCTTAAACTTGTTTGAGGGAAGAGCAAACAAGCATTGAGTAATCTTTGAGTGGATGCTTCATAATTCCAATTATAAGGCTGATCTTTTCGTATTCTCTATGCTTGTTTAGGAAGGATAGCCACTAGCATATTCTTGTAATCACTGCTTCCCTTCCTATCAACCTCTCTCCTTTGGTTTGAAAAAAAGACTAGTTTAAAGACATCTTTAATGATCTGCATTTTTTGATGCCTCCATCTTGCTGGATGTAACCTTCCTTCAACTAGATAATAAATTTAAACCAGCATTGCTAGGCAGCTGCAACTGGTATCTTTCATAGAGGGCAGGGAATGCCATCTAGTTTTCTTGTAATTTTCTCGGTGATCATGCAGTATTATATTCATCATAAGCTAATGAAATTGCATTTTATGTAATTATTTTTAAACGTGAATCATGAAGAACGCAAAATCTCGTACAGTTTTAGTGTGGTAATCCTTCTTTGACTTGGAACTGCCGGTGTTGATCAAAGAACCACATTTTTTATGATTTGCTGCTTTTATTTTCCAAACAGGGATCAGTCCTTTATTCCGTTATGGTATAGTATGAGTCTCAAACTCTTGAGACTTACGATTGGGAAGGTTTCATTTTAGTGTATTACTCTACGTGGGCTGGACTTTTGTGTCATTTGAGAGAGATTCAAGTGCTTGTTAATTATAATACTTTCTTGATGAGTTTGTTTAGTACCCTTTTAGTTTCTATGCATGTTTTTGGCACTACTGTGGTCATATTGAATGCTATGAATATCATCTTTGTAGGGCCCTCCACTGGCGGGCAAGTATGATATGGGTGCTATATGTATGCAAGAACATGCTGACAAGCTTCAGAATCTTGTGAATGATGCCTTGGAGAAAGGTGCTGAAATCGTCGGCAGAGGAAGCTTCGGAAACCTGGGGGAAGATGCGGTGGATCAGTTCTTTCCCCCAACTGTCATAGTGAACGTTAACCACACAATGAAACTGATGCAAGAAGAGGTAACTGTTGAGCCTGCAAATTTTTTTACTTGCTATGTACTAGTGTGATATTATCATGTGCTTACTGGACAAACCTAGTTCTTCTGCAGACTTTTGGGCCTATAATCCCTATTATGAAGTTTGATACAGATGAAGAAGTTATTAAGCTTGCCAATGACTCAAACTATGGTCTTGGTTGCGCTGTATTTTCTGGCAACCAAAAACGTGCTATTGGTATAGCTTCTCAGATACAGTGTGGAGTTGCTGCTATTAATGATTTTGCATCCACTTACATGTGTCAGGTGATTGGAAATTTCTAATATTTGCTACAATTGTTATGTTTCTTAATTGCTTTTATTGTAATTTGTGTGCCTCGTTTTTATTATTGAATCATGCGCTCATTAAATACTCAATCTTATGCTACATTTGGTTCATTTAACAAGAAAAAAAAAAACCTATTCTAATGCTTTCATTCTATAAAATCGTGTTAGCTACCATTTATTCATTCAAATGCTTATTTTGCATGAGATTTGAACTGGAATTCGGAGAACTTGTCAGGTTTTTAAACTGAAGCCTGAAAAACAACAAACAAAAATATATTATGTTCATATGTTTCAGTTGATCGAAGAAGGTTGCCATTGTGAGCTTTTGCCTCGCAGTGAGCTCGCTTCTAGTTTTTTCATCCGCAGCCACAGCTAAAAACTTAACATTATTTTCCTGATATTTTCTTTCATTAGTCGTTGCCATTTGGTGGAGTAAAAGATAGTGGATTTGGAAGATTTGCTGGAGTTGAAGGCTTGCGAGCATGCTGCCTTGTGAAGTCTGTTGTTGAAGATAGATGGTGGCCGTACATCAAAACAAAGATCCCAAAGCCAATTCAGGTTCGTTTTGTTTACTTATCACCGAACAGGATTTGAAGTGGATTAGATTGAACCCATTTCTACAGTGTCTTAACACCATTTCATATTTGTACAGTATCCAATTTCAGAGAATGGTTTTGAGTTCCAGCAATCTCTCGTTGAAGCTCTCTATAGCCTGAATGTGTGGGACCGACTTCGGGCTCTGGTCGATGTACTGAAGATGATTTCTGAGCAGAACTCTGTCTCTCAAGCAGATAAAAGGTCTTGAGACATAACTGTAATGGTTTTCTACTGCTTATATCTCATAAGGCTATAACAGCTTGCGGTGGAGATTTTTCCAATTGGGCACCAAAAAGATGCTACTGCTTCTGCAGGTTCTTTAAGAACAGATAGATTAGATATTTTCTGAACTCTTTTTTTTTTTCCTGTTTTTTTGTGATAGTGTAGGTATGTTTGAAGGGCCTCGCACGAGATTTAATTGCTTATCTGATACTATTATGTATCTGGTTTGGGTGAGATGAGGAATAGTGATCATAGTAGAGTTTGAAGGATTTGGCCGTTGGATGTTAGCAAGTTTCAAGACCGTTGCTGCAAGTTTATAGTGCTTATTTCAAATTGGCTTTATAATTTTTTTTTTTAATTTTTTGGCATAGAAAAGAGGGAAAAGATTAAATATTTTGAGATAACTACATGTTTCGGATTAATCTAATATTTGTTTAATATTATAAATATAGTATTTATATTTGATTGCTGCATTATTTTGAAAACTCTCTAATCTAATTATGAAAAGAATGATTTTTTTTTCTTTCAAAAAAGGGAGTTTTTATTTATCATATAATTTATATTTACTTATGTTTTTAACATCTAAAATTTGATATTTATTTAGAGAATATTCTAGGGATAAAATCACATTAAAATGTATGTATAATTAGTAATTTATTTTAGAAAAAATAATATTAATATTTTTGAATGTGATATTAAAGATTTAGATGTTGTATAAATAAATATTAAAATGTAAGTGTTAGGCATGTAAATAAACAAGAGAATTGTATTATTTATATAATTTTTTAGAAAAAGTAAATTTAAATGATAAAATAACTTAATCATTACATCTAAATTTATAACTATACATCTTTAAGAAAGATGGTTTTTGTTTTGATGAGATATTTTATTTTAAATATCATTGTCATGTTTGTATAATTTTTGTTTTCTTTGTTGGTTTACTTCTGGCATATATTTTTTAATGTTCGTATTTAAGGTTGTAACCTTATTTTCACTTCTATTGGTTAAACAAAGTAGTGTTCTTATTATGGGTGAATTCATTGTGTAGCAAAATTCAAAAGTAGATATAAGAATGCTTAATTTTATATTGAGGTTATTTTTTTTAGTTATATATATATATATATATATATATATATATATATATATATATATATATATATATATATATATATATATATATATATATAGTTTGTCATATCATAGCTATCTAATTCAAAATAATATCTATGATGATAGTAAAAAAAGTGTGTTAGATCTATGTTGCATCATAAGGAGGTCAATAAGGTGTGTATTTTTTTTTATATTTTAGATTTTTTATTCGAATTGCATTAAATACAAATTATAAAATGCATACACAAAGTAATATAAAATAATATATTATGTATAACAATTTTAATTAAGTATGACATTAAAAGAAAAATCTAAAATGCTAAAGGATGATCACCAATCCAACATCATCAAGAGTATCATGAAAAATCAAAAATTAAATAGGTTTTAAGCACAACCTCCATTGTAAAATAGAGGATAAATAAATAACTAGAAATTGATGTGGGTAGAGGATGGGTCAATTTGGGCGACCAAATTAGTGGATGGGGGATCTCTAATAACGTCTAGAAGAGTGATGAAGGGATTGATAGGGGTTAATTTGGAGTGGTGTTCAAATGGTACACACTACTAAGGTCAGCTTACCCCAAATAGAGAATAGATATAAATTTGGACACTCAACTTCAAACAACTAAAGCTCCTTTACTAAACTCCAAATCACATAAAATAAAAACTAAATATAATTAAGGTTGTCCACTTTTGATCTAGAAAGTTTCATGAAGTTTCATGGAATATGTGTGTGTGTGTGTGTGTGTGTGTGTGTGTGTGTGTGTGTGAATTTGTGAAAATTTTCAAGACTAGTTAATGGAAAATTTTCACTGGCCGATTTGCTAGAGTGTAAATTAAGGTAGATTGAACTTAAGATAATAGTCAAGTTAAGCATCATTTAACACATAGATGTGAAAAACAATGTATCAACTGCAATTTTGGAGAGTTTAACTAGATTTTATGGGGTTTAGGTATACCACATGATAATAATAATAATCAATATGTCTTTTTAACTCTTGATCTAGCCAACTTCTACAAGAACTTTAATTATGGTTTTTTAGTAGAGGAAATTTAAGGATAATAATTTTGTTAAATAGAAAGGTTCATAAAAAAATACAACACAAAAGAAATTCCATAAAAAAACATTAACACTTAAAATAAGATCACTTGCCAAAATAGCCTTGGTCATAGGATCACCAAATCCCTTCCTAGGTTGGATGGCCACCAAGGCCCAACACCATATAGAATTATCTTCTAATTTTCATTCAAAAAACACTAAAAAACTTTTATTTTATATAATTGAGTCTTTAATTAAAATTAACACAAGAAGATTTCAAATATATCAAGTGGAGAGGATGGCTGGACGGGAAAAGAGAGGGAATAGTTAGTTGGAAAGGGGACACTCTTATAACTACCCAACTCCTCCCTCGTTGGTTGGCCCTCCTCTCTAAAACTCAAATTATTTAATTTGATATTTTTCTCAATAAGGCTCCAAGTTTTATTTTAAATTGCACAAGTAATCTCAAAAATAAAATAAAATTGTAGTCTCAAAAAATGCATTTGAAGGAATGCTTGCTGGGTCAACGGGTTTCTTAAGAATATAGCCATAGATTATCTCAAATGGCTTATTGGTGACCCCAGAGATAGTATTAAGATATGTAGAAAAATGTAAGTCCCAATTTTCTCAATTTTTGCCCACCAAACTCATCAAAAGATTTCTTGAAGTCCTATTTACTACCTCAGTTTGACTAGTAATTTGGGGGCAAAAGGTTGAAGAGAAATTTAATGTTGTGCTCATAAATTTCCACAATATTTTTTAAAAATTAGATATGAACTTTACATCTCTAATAGAAACAATTGTGCAAGAGAGTAAATGTAATCTAATTATCTTTTTGAATATCAACCTTGTAATATAAGATGCATAATTGGATTTTGATCAAGTTAGAAAGTAAGTTATCTTGGAGAAATGATATATCACAACAAATAAGCTATAATGTCCTCTATGTGTCCTAGGAAGCCCTAGTATAAAATCTAAAAAAAAAACATTCTCTCAAGGTCTGAATAGAATAGGTAAAGCATACTAATTTTCTACTTTATTTTTAATACTTTTGGCTTTCCTATAAGTATAGTGCTGAGTTGCCACTCTCTCTACATCTCTTTTCAAATACAATTAATAAAACTTATGTTCTAACAGGTATATTATTTTTAACTTTCTAAACTATCCTACTACTCCTCTAGAATGAAACTTAATGATAGAAAATATTTGCAAAAAAGTACAATATCATCTTTTATATAGATATCCATTAATCACTACAAAGTAGTTAAACTAATAAAAGATAAATCTTTTTGAGCATGCTATAAATATATTAAGTGAAATTCAGGGCATACTTGAAAGTCATCATTTAACCTCTCAAATCCTTGAATTTGAAATTCTAAAAAAGTGATTACTAAGGTGACTCTAGATGGTACATTTGCATGATTATTCTCTCCCACAAGTTTATATTAAGAATAAACGTGAATTCCTAAAGGTTTTCTGCTAATTTTGCATGCATAAAGTTCAACTTTTTGTGGATATTGAAAAATTTAAAAGCACAATGATTAGAGTTAACGATGAACTCTCTATGCAATAGGTAATGCCTCTACTATTTTAAAGTCTGAATAATGGTTTAAAATTTATTATTACATGTAGAGTACATTTATTTTGCATCATTCAACTTTTCACTATAAAAGTCTATTAACTAGGCTAAACAATGTATGTAATGTACTATTTAAGTAATATAATGATAAGAAGTATCGTTCTCACAAGAATCTTATGTAAAATTTATTAAGTTACTAATCCTTTACTACACTAATTTTTATCCAATCAAATGAAATACAAAAAAAAAGTTAAATTTACTAAAAATTAATAAAAACTACTTTGAAAATAAGTATCTTTACTTAATTTTAAAAAATATATTTTGAATTTATGGTTCCTTAATTATTTGAATGGATTTTATAATTGTGAAGTTATTTTAAATAATTATCAATTAGGAGCAGATTTATCATTCTATCTTTGCAAAGACCAAAACAATCTAATTACAATAATAAATTAGTTATATACCTATATACTAGTTAAAATAAGTGATTGCATTATTTTTATCTCCGTATATGATTGTATATCCTTAAATATCATATGCCTATATATATTTAAAAATTTTGATTGTTTTTTTCTAATTATTTTTCTATTATTCTTCTTCTGATATCTCCGATCACACTATATGTTAAGTGGCTAGATCAAAACAAAATTAAGCATGTAGAAAAGTAAAAGAATATAGTCATTGACATAATAATTTTTTTTACACTTCACAGTACATTATCAAAAGAAATAATAAAAGGTTCCACAAATCTTAAGTACAATAAAATTAGCTAAAATATTATGTAATTATTTTTAATTTTAGGTATTAGCAAGTCTTATTTTTAAACTAAAATATTATGTAATTATTTTTAATTTTAAAGTTTGCTTAATCAAATATACATTCAAGTTTCAGAAAATATCCTATCATTAAATAAATACAAGTAATGAAAAAAAATCAAAAATTACTTAACATAATGAAAATTATAGAGGTTATAGTATTATGACACTGCTTATTATAGTCCATAGGTATTGCACACAAAAAACATAAATCTCCAAAAATTAAAACAAACCCATTACAAGTTCTACAAACTTAATTTTCACATTCATTTAAACAACATAAACACAAACATAAATATAAAAAACAAACATAAAATTAAAATGAAATAAAGAAAAAAAAATTCTTCAATCATCTTTCTCCTCTTCCTCTTCTTCTTCTTCTTTTCTTCTTCTTCTTCTTCTTCTTCTTCTTCCTCAACTGCTTGACTTTGGCTGACATAAGATTGGAACTGTGATGCTGCAAGGAAATAAACATGGTCTAGACTTATATTTAGTTGGTAGTTATGGAACATATAGGCCAAGTTTGAGTTCTACTCAACCATATATGAAAACACTACTATTGTTGATTCATGTAATGATCACATTTTCTTTCCATCTTCTACTGCCACCTATTGCTTTCGTTTACCATATTTGTAATTTTACACCTATTCACTCAAGTCAAGTAGCTTCTCACTCATTATTTTAGAGGATTGGAGTCTAGAGGGTGGTGTTTGTGAACTCTCACTAGGCTTAAAATTTAATCCTATTACCCTAATCCTCTCTTTAAACATACTAAACCAAGAAACTAATTGCTCCTCATTAAAATCATCTAAAGGATAACCCTTTCTAAATAGCAAATCTTAGAATGGTCTTATCCTTAGTAACTTTACTGATATTCTTGCTCATCATTAACATAGTAGATAAAAATAATGTCAAGCATTTGTGTCAATGATCATACTAGCAATATAAAAGTTTATTAAGGTCTCCTCTCTTTTTTAAATTTATATGCCAAATAGTAAGGAACCTAATAATTTCATCAAAATTCAGTTGACAATTATAGTATATAGTATACTTATCATTATATATATCATTTAATATATAAATCTTATTAATGGTAGCACTATCACAATTAACTTACTTCCCCCCTCACAAAAGCTCTTAAATATTAGTGCTTTTTGGCATTGACAAAAAACTCTTAAGCTATAGAAACAATGTTAATATTCTCATAAGCAAAAGTTTATCACCTCTTTATGTCATAATACTCTTTATTTCCCCCTAGAACTTAAGAATCCCCTCTCAAGAATGAGGTACTTATGAATAAAGGTAGTAGTATACTTCTCTTCTGCATTTGCACTAATGAATTTCATAGAATTAAATGATGTAGCTTTCTTTCTCTTGTAAATGATATTAATTAGCATTATGCTAAGAATAGTTTACTACAAAGGGCTTAAGGTTGAAAGAATAATGAACAATGAAAATTAGCCCAAGGTGTCTATTTATAGATTTTTGTAGTGTTATGATGCTATACCTTCAATGACTAGGCTTTGACCTTACTATATTGCATTCATAACTACAACACCCAAGTGTTAATTAATAGTTCTTAGGTACATGCCAAATAGTAAAAAATGGTCCAAAATTTAAGTTAAAAGGTAATAAATACATTACTGAATATGAACCAACTACCATAAATTTAGTATGAAAAATAATATTAGCTATTGAATATATTGATGGAGCAGTGCGCTATTGGTTAACGACGCCTGGGCATTCCACATACATTTTGTCCTTAGACTAAATATAATGTCTGTTGGTTGCCTCAAAGTTGACCTGACCATTGACTAACACTATAACATCGATCAACCTAATGTCACGGTCCTCTGACACAATCAAAGGACTTATGGAAATTTTCCACGATAGTAAAACAACACAGTTCCATGGCGTTGATACATCAGTGCCTAGGCTCCACATTCAATTTTTATAATTTTTATAAATTTTTAAACATCACAAAATACATAAGTAAATAAACAACATAACAAGGAGATGTACCTTGGATTGCCTCTCAAAAGTGCTTAGTTTATAGTCCTCAACCTAACTCAGTCATATGTTAATTTATTCAATACAAATGAAGCTAATCAACTTTTCAAGCTGATTTATCTTATTTCCAAAGTAATGCTTAAGTATTTGACTATTTATATTAAAAATATTATTGAGTTTTCAAGTTCTGAAATCTACAACACTGTTTAGATAAGGTTTAATAACTAAGAAAGACCTTGACTATCTAGAGATCAATTTTTCTAAAATAATATTAACCTTGAATTAAGTAGTAATACTTGTTGTCCAAGATCAAATTATTTCTTATGGAGCTTCTTATCATGTCATATTTTAATTTGCTTTTTGCATATCTTTAAATTTTTAGAAGCTCCCAATCTTTGAGCAACATAAAATTTTTTTTTGATTTTTTGTTCTTCTTTTATCCTTAATTTCTAAATCAATTTTTTATAAAAGAAGAACCCATCTAATTAATCTATGTCTAACATCTTTTTTCTCTACAATGTATTTTATAACTACATGATTAGTATATACAAAAACTTAGCATCAACTAAAGAAAACCTTAACTTATCGAATGCCAATACTACTACTAATAACTTTTTTTAGTTGTAGAATAATTCAATTAATATTCATTAAAAGTTTTACTAGTATAGTAAATAGCATTCAAAATTTTTTTTCCTTCTTTGCCCAAGTGCAACACCTATAGCATAATTACTAGCATCACATACAAGTTAAAAAGAACTATTCCAATCAAGTGTCATAATGATAGGTGCAAAATTAAGTTCAGTATTTAATAAATTAAATTCTATATATATATTCAAGGGTGAATGCAAATTATGTATTTTTTCTAATAGGTTACAAAAGGGTTTTGGAATTTTAGAAAAGTCTTTAATGAGTTTCGCATTGAATCTTACATGTCCTAAAAAACTTCTAATTCCTTTAACATTAATTTGAGGTGGCATTTTTTATGATTTGAATCTTGGACTTATCAACTTAAATTCCAAACTGAGATATCTTATGACCAGGAACTATTCCTTCTCTCGCCATAAATTTAAATTCTTCTAGTTCAGCATTAAGTTTTTTTCCTCACATCTCCTTAAGAACATCTAGAACATTTAAATAAAATTTCAAATAACAAAAAAATCACCCATAAAAACTTTAATATAATTTTCAATCATTCAAAAAACATGGCAAATATGATGTTGAAATGTAGCAAGAGCATTACATAATCTAACTCCTAAAAGCAAAAGTATCATTAGGCCAAGTGAAAGTAGTTTTCTCGTGATCCTTAAGTACTATCTGATTATAACCTGAATACTCATTTAAGAAATAATAAACGGATTCCTTGCTAACCTAACTAACATTTGATTGAAGAAAAGTAATTAAAAATTATCTTTCCTATTGGCTTTATTTAAATTTTAATAGTCTTTACAAATTTGTTAACTTGTAATAGATCTAGTGTGCAGGATTTCATTATTTTTATTTATTATAATTTTTATCCCACCCTTTCTAGGCACATAATGAATTGGACTAACCCATGAACTATCAAAGATAGGATAAATGTACCTACATTTAACCAATTCAAAATCTCCTTCTTCACTACTTTTTTAATAATTGGGTTTAATCTCCTTTGATTATCAAGAAGACATTTGCAATTCTCTTTTATTAAAATTTTATGCACATATAAATGGCTTAATCCTTCTAATATCAATAATATTCCAACCAAATGCTCTCTTATATTCTCTAAGCACACTCATCAACTTATCCTCTTGATTTTGATCTAAATTTGTAGAAATTATTATGAGTGAAGTTGATAATTTTTCTAAATAAGCATATTTCAAATGATTAAGTAAAATTTTCAAGTCTAATTCAAGTGCTTATAAGATAGATGATTGAAGACTATGATTGCTCATAGATACATCCAAGGCCTCAAAATTTTCCTTAAATTCTTTAGGTGCATATCTAAAGAATGGAATATACTTATTTTCTTCTTTATCCTCAACTAAGTCTTATTCTAATGAATATTTAGTCAAAGATATCTCCAAACCATCCACAACACATTCATCACTAAGAACAATAACATATCATTCTTTATTTTTATCTTTAGAGAATTTTATAAAATTTAAAATCTTAAATGTGATTTTTTGATCTTGAACTCTCATTGTCAAAATTTTTTTACATATATTTAATATAGTTTTCATATTGGTAAGAAATCTCTTCCTAAAATAATAAAAATCTCCTTATCTTTTTTTTTTTCTTTCATTTCTAACATATGGAAATCCAAAAAGAATATGAATTTATTCACTTTGACTAAAATATACTCTATAATCCCCTTAGAATAAGTCAAAGATTTATCCATTAATTAAAGGGTCACACTAGTGGGTTAAATTTCTCTTAATTCTAATTTTTTAAATTTAGAAAATGACATTAAATTATACTAGCTATAAGTTTACACAATGCTTTCTTAAAAATTTATCTCCTATTGTGCATGGTATTATAAAGCTACTTAGATCATTTAGTTTTTGAGATAATTTTTTTGAATTATTACACTACATTCCTCAGTCAATGCCACCATGTCATTTTCCAATTTTCTTTATTTATAAAGTATATATTTCATGAAATTTGTATAGATTGGCATTTGTTCTAAAGTTTTTGAAAATGAAATATTAATTGAAATTTTCTTAATACAGATCTAAGAATTTTGAAAATCATTTATCAAGATTTTATTTTTGTAGTCTTTGATGAAATAATGGTGGTGTTCTTTTTCTTATTTTCTTAAATTTTTCTCACTCAGCTTACTCTATCTCACTCATCTCAACTTTCTCTTCTTTCTTTTCTTCAATAATATCTTCTTAATCCTCATTTTTATCTTCTTATTCATTTTCATCATTTTTTTTTTTCTCATAGTTCTTATTCACTTTTCAATTTTATAGCCTTACATCACTCTTCACCCTTTTCCTTAGGATTTACTTCAATGTTACTGGGAAAATGACCTTTGGGTCTACTAGTTAAGTTACTAGTCAATTACCTTAATTGATTTTTCAAATTTTTAATAGAGCTAGCTTGACTCTATAATTGGGTCCCTATTTGTAATATTGAATCTTAAAGTGGACTTTTCTTTACTTTAGGTTGATTTTGAGAAGGACGCTCTAATGAAACTATGTGTCTATAATTTTGATTATTAAATTTCTATTGTTATAATTTTTCATATTCTCACTTTTATTAAAATTTGCATAATTATTCTATAAGAAATTAGGATGATTCTTTTAACTTGGTTATAAGTGTTGGAGAAGGGATCATTAAGTTTGTTGTCTACATAATTTAGCATATCAACACTTGATTACTAGATTCTTCTAACATGAATGCTTCACTATTCTCATTAATAAGATTTCTAAGATTAAAACCTTAACTAATCTCTAAGTTACCAATTTGTTAGATAATGTTACTATTTATGAAATTAATATGGAAATATCATCAGTTATGCACACCAACAATATTCTTAGGGTTTAATCTATCATAGAACACTGAAAGTTATTAGTTGTCATTTCTTCAATTAAAGCATATGTCTCCTCAAAAGGTTTAGACATAATACTACCTTCCATTGTTGCACCTACAACAGCTCTAAGTGATCCTACTAAATCATTATTGAACGATGGAAAAATTAACCAAATAGGCAAGGAATGATGTGGACATTTTTTTAATAAATCTTTTTATCCCTTCCAAGCTTCATGGATTAAATTATTATCCATTTAAATAGAGAAAGTTAAGTCATTCCTAAGCTTAAAAGTCCTAAAGAGGTGGAGAGTACTTGATTAAAATTTTTTTAGCTAAATCATTCCAGATAGTGATAGATCCTTGAGGTAATGAATTAAACCCCATCTTAATTTTATCTCTAAGTGAGAATGAGAATAACATAAGTCTAATGGAGTAATTATTAACCCCATTATACTCAAAAGTTGCATAAATTTTTAAGAATTTAGCTTATACATATTAGATTCTTCCGTAAGTGAACACTGAAACTGAAAATTTTAAACCATTTAAATTACTAAAGATTTTAGCTCAAAATCATTAGCTTAAATTGTAGGTCTATTAATTCTTTGATGCACTCCATCTACTAAAGGTGGTGTGGTCACAACAAGCGAGCATCACTACAGATAGAAGAAGAATGTGTGCTTCAAATCTTCACTCACTAAAGAGAAAGAGATGCAAAAAGTCCCACTCACCCAAGTAGAATGACAGGAGAGATCTAAATCTTTCAAGTGGTTTAAGATCAAGCTCCAACCAAAAGTTTTCACTCAACTTTTCACACAAAAATAGTCTAAAGTCCTTCATTATACATAACAAAATATTTAGAATAACCTAAGAGATACATCCCTTAAACAAATCACTAAAAATTTGAAAAAAAATTGGAACATGTCATTTCACCACACCTATGTGCCATAAGAAAGTGCTTAGGTACCAGCTTCTTTGTCCACAAATTAATATATACCAGATCGTGGCACTAGATGGGTAGTGCTTTGACACTATAAAGTTGATGTACATCTAGAACTTAAACATTTAATAATCTCAACCATAACTTACATACAACACATGATTATGACTAAATACATGCCTAACATTGATACAACACATGAGACATAAGAATAACACAAATATAAGAAAGGTCTTCACAAGCTAAATCTTTTGATTTGGGACCTTATGACAGGTCCTTTTCTCCTTTGATGTGCTACAATAATTCCCTTGGACTCCAAAGAAATCTTCTATAAAGAGTTAGAAATTTGGAAGTCTTCAAGAAGCTCAAGAGCAAAGCTTTGTAGCTCGTTGTAGTCATCCAAGTATCCTTGCTCGATGGCTTTTGTTTCCAGCTAATTAGAAATCTCTAAATAGTGCTATCATATGTTGGTGTTTCAGTTGTGATGATATTTTTCACTTCAAAGAATGTTGGCTGGATAGGTATTTACAAATAATTTCTATCCCCTCTTGCAAAAGTATTATTTTATAAATTTGGAGGTTGGGTAACTCTTTTAAAAGATATTAGATCTTCCGACATTGAAAATAGGACTAATAAACATGTGAGGGATAATTCAAGAGCATAAACATTAGTACTAAGTTTCCTAACAATTTTAAATTGCCCACTTACTCTCACTTGTAACATTTTATATTTTGTGGAAGAAAATATCTCAGGTTGGATACAAATCAATACATAATCATTTATCTCATATTCCTTCAAAAGTTTATTTTAGCTCCTTTGTTTAGCATAGTTAGCATATTATATTTCCAATTGTATGTTTATGTCTTCTTGAAGGATATAAGAATTACTTACAAATGTATATGTTGAATTATTAAAAATGCATGAGTAGGTGCATTAGCTAGATCAATAAGCATTTTTTAGGGTTATATCCACAAACTAGCTTGAAAGGTGATTTATGGGTTGATCCAAAAATGGAACTATTATACATACATTAAGATGTAGGTAAGATTAAATCTTAGTTTCTTAAATTTTTACCTAATAAACATCTTAGTAAATTTTCTAAGATCCTATTGAAACTTTCGTTTGTCCATTAGTTGGTGGATGAAATGTAGAGAAAAATTTTAGTTGTGTTTCATAAAATTTTCAATAAATAAATAAATAAATAAATAAATAAATAAATAAATATATATATATATATATATATATATATATATATATATATATATATATATAACATCTCTATCATAAATTCTAGTGGATGAGACTTCATGTAATCTAATAATTTCCTTAAAAATAACTTTATAATGTGAGATGCATCATTTGATTTTGAATAAGATAAGAAATGTGTCATCTTAGAAATTCTATCTTCAATGACAAATATACTATCACGTCTACAAGGTAACTTAGGTAAACCTAATATGAAATTAATGGATAGATTTTCCCATGGTCTAGAAGAAATAAGTAATGATTTGTAACGACCTATATTTTGTTTAATAGTTTTAGCTTGACGAAAAGTGTAACATTGGGCTGGGCTACAATATGTTAAACATCCTTTTTGTAGAGACATCTAATAAAACCTTTATTAAGCTAATGTTGTCTTTAATTTATCAAAATATATTGATGTACCTCTTTAATGAAGCTCATAAATAAGAAATTCGTTTATAGATATTTTGGGAATAAATAAACTAATTTATTTTTAAAGATATCCATCTATAATGATAAAAGAGCTATCAAAAGGCAAGGGTCTGGATTCATGTTTCAAGTAAATCCTATGGGAATTAAAGCAAGTTTTGTAATCTTCTTTTATAGTCATAAATCCAAGGATTTAAAATTCTAAGGATGAAATCATTAGAGATATTTTATATCAAGTATTTTTTTGGTTTATTTTTATTGCAGTTTATATTTAAGCATAAAGGAGAAATCTTGAAGTTATTTGATCCATTTAGTATGCCTATAATTTAGTTTCTTTTGGGAGTTAATAAACTATAGAGCTTGATGATTTGTATTCAGAATAAACTCCTTATGTAACATATAATGTCTCTAGTATTTAACTGTTTGAATATTCACATAATACTCTTGATTATTTGTAAAATATTTTTTTACCTTGCATCCTTTAATTTCTCATAGAAAAAAGTGTATGGTTTCACATAATACTTTATTGAAGTTAAGAAGTTTTAATACAGGTGAAAAATTCATTAGGGTTTTAATTTATTTCATGGCCCTTTCAGCATTTGGGATTCAAGTAAACTTATCTTTTTTTTAAGATGTTAGTGATAGGGACTATAATTGTATTGATGTTTCTTATAAACCTTCAATAAGAGTAACTAATCCACGGAAACTTCTAATATCTGTAAAAGACTTAAGAGTTGACTTATCTTTAATGGACTTAATTTTTGATGGATCTACTTTTAATCCATCAGCATATACAATGAAACCTAAGAAGATGAATTTAGGTTGGCAAAAAAAATATTTCTTAAAGTTTATATATAATTTCACTGCTTTTAATTTTTCTAAGGTCATTCTTAAGTGATGTAGATGTGACTTTTCATCTAGGATATAAATAACAATATTGTCAAAATGTATTACAAGAAAATGACCAATAAAAGGCTTTATTACAATGTTTATTAGTCTCATGAATGTACTAAGTGCATTTGAAAGACTAAAGGGCATGACTAACCATTCATAAAGACCAACGAGAGTTTTGAATTTTGTCTTCCATTCTTCACCTAGTCTAATTCTTACATGGTGGTATCCACTTTTGAATTAAATTTTGGAGAATAAAGATTAACTTGAATTAAGATCTAACATATCATCCAACTTAGATATAGAAAATTTATATTTTATTATGATCTTATTTACTACTCTATTATCAATACACATCCTCTAAGTTTCATCTTTCTTAAGAGTTAAAAGAGTTGGTACAACACAAGGACTAGGGCTTTTTTTGGATGAAACCTTTCCTTAGGAGTTTATCTACTTGTCATTTTAATTTTGTATGATTGATTGGATTCATCCTATAATTTGATAAGTTAAGAATTTATGAACCAAGAATTAGGTCTATAGCATGCTATATATCTTTAAAAGTGGTAGTTCATTAGGTAAGTTATCAAGGATCAAATCAGCAAATTCAGATAGTAAATCTCAGAACGCAATAGGTATGCGGTGATCCTTGATATCAATGAAGACCTCTCGATGGTGCAATATAAATAGAGAAGTGGGTTAGTGAACTGTCTAACTAAGCATCTAAATCCTAAGATTGTGGTTTTAATTCTAGGAGATTTGCATATGTCAATATATATATATATATATATATATATATATATATATATATAATTGATAAAATTATAATTTCATAAAATATACCATTAGGAATTTTTAAATATAAGGCTTTAGGATTGTATTTATCAATCTCAAGAATATGTTATGTGCATTAGATGGACTAAAAGACATAACTAGCCATTTATATAGTCCATTAAGGTTTTAATGCTATATAATCTTGATATAATGGTATCCATTCTTAAGATCTATTTTGAAGAAGTGACTAAAATTTCTATTGAGATTTAATATGTCATCTAGCCTAAAGATTAAAAATCCATACATAATAGTAATTTTATTAATTGGTATATTATCAATACACATTCTCCAAGTATTATTTTTATCTTATTATCAATGGTGCTAGAACTACACAAGGACTTAAACTCTTTTGAATGAATCCTTTTCTTAATAGTTCATCTACTTACCTCTCAAGTTCAACATGTTTTGTGGTTAATCATATATTATGGTAAATTTGCTAATTAAGAATCCAAGATGAAATCAATGGTATGATGAATATCCTTCATAGGTGGAAAATCATCTAATAGGTTTAAAACTTCAGTAAGAAGGGAGAAGTAATATTAGGAATGTGATACTCATGTGACTCCTCTATAACTTTCCTTTAATGAAGTAGGTAACATGATGTGGGATAAAAAAACCCTCTAAACATGGTGTTGAATTTTGCATTTTCTACTTTGATGTCTAAGGAAAAATGTGAAGGGTAGGACTTACTAGGAGATGATAGCACAATCAACTGAAGTTTGACACTCTTCTTAGAAAAGTATGTAGAATAGTATGTGTCTGTTATCTATTGGCTTTACAAAAAATAGTCTTATGGTCTTTTAACTATATATAAAACTATAAGTATTATTTCGACCATAATAGTTCACAATCAAAATTTAAAGCTAAGGCCTACCTACTAAGATATGTGCCATGTCCATAGGTAAAACATCACACCAAAATATTATCATTATAGTCATCTATTTTAATATGCACAAGGCACCTAAATTTGATGGCTAAACAAGTGTGATTCACCCATCTTACATGAAAGGGATCAAGATGTGGTTCTAGCTTAAGGTACACTCTAAAAAAAGTTTGTGTAGATATGATATTCATTGAATTACCCTTATCCATCACCAACTTGCACCGCTTCTCCTTATAAATTATATAAATGGTAAATATGTTTCTTCTCCTCTAATGTTCATCTATAGATGCAATCATGGAACTTATAAGACTTACCTGGTCTCCTACATACTTTATGTCCTCATTAGAAAGAGGGATGTCATTATGGATTTCATCCACTTCATCATCTGCTCCCTCTTCCTCTTCTTCTTTAGTCTCATCTAGGAACACAATATTTGTCTTACATTGATTTTCCATGTGTACCTTCTTATAGAATTTAAAGCACACTATTTTTCTAGTCTTAGAAGATATATTAATTGCATTATTTTGGATTGGATATTAGAGGATGAAGGTCCAAGTCTAGCAATGAATAGCTGGCTAGAATAGAAGGATGCTTGATAAGAAGAATTTGGACCATTGGATGTAAATGAAGAGGCTTATTTCTTATGTTTTCATAGGACCAAAACATATTGAAAAGCATCCTTAAGATTCTATGGGTCCTATAACTCCATTTCATTCTCAATATCACTATTAAGACCAATAAAAAAATTTATTGGCTAACTACTATTCTTGATTAGTGAAACTATCCCAAGCTACCAAATCTCAAAAATATTTAGTACTCTACCAATTGCAAAATTCTTTATCTTAGGGTTATTAACTATTCATATAATTTCTTCTAATGATTTTAGAATAATGTTTGGTTCTAAGAATCTCCCACATCTCTATACTAATAAGGTTCTATCTACCTAACCTCTCTTCTTTTAGTAAAGTGTTTTCCTAATATAATTTAACATAATCTACAAGCTTTATTTTGAAAAAATGAGATACTTTAATACTCATCCATCTGATACAAATCAAAGAACTTATCAATCTAGGTAAGTCAATCTACAAAACTAGTGTGATCATGGACTCAATCATAAGTTGGGACATCAATCAAAACTTCATGGTGCTTATGGTGTTCATTCTTAAGGTGATTTCTCAAAGGATGTATTCTGTATGTGATCTTCATGCTTTTGTATGAGCTCTTCTCTCTATGCCATCCTCAATAAAATTTTGGACTATATGTATGGTTGTACCTTAATGTTAGAGTTTTGGACTTGAGTGGCCATGTTTTTGATTAATTCTTGTATCATATTAAATTTTTCTTCAATTTTCAAGTCCAATTCTTCTATTCAAGTTATCCATTTGATCTTAACCAGCAGATTTAGGAGGCACTATGTCATAAATGAAAATGCAATATGAAATTTAATTTTAATTTTTAATTTTAAAAGATGTAATGATGCTAACTAATTTTATGTTAAGTAAATATAAATGGAAAACAAAAGGATATGTAAAATCTTCACTACAATTCAAGCAATATAAGTTGTAAACTAGCATAAAATAAGTAAAATAGAACTTAAATAAAACCCTAAGTAGTCCAACGTGAGTTATCCTATGTTAATGATACAAGGTGAGGTTTAAATACTTTAGTTTATCACTCCCTCACTAAATTGAATCCCCTCAAACCAAATTATGCTACAATAATTATATGGTTAATGGTTAAGTCAATATATGTGGAGCCAACTAATGAGATTAGTATAGATTAACTTTAATATGCAATCTACAATTTGATTTTACAATGCAAGATAGAATACAATAAGAAATTAACATGCCCAAGTAAATAGACTAACCACTTTGCAAGCACTTTGCTAGGCACTTTAATCCTTATGGTGATCACGTTCTAAATCTATCTACCAAACTAAGGCTCTATTACTAATCTTGATGTAGGCTTTGGAAGGGTCACTTGGGATGCACAAATTGATAGATTAGGACTATTATAAGATTCCTAGAAAATTAAGAAATATATTAGTAAGTGATAGTTTTTAGTGGTATGCAAATTGTACATGCTATTAAGATCGATCAACCCCAAAAAAAGAATAGAAGCAAATCTAAAAACCTACCTTCAAACAACTAGAACAACCTCTACAAAACTTTAAATCTCATGAAATAAAAAATAAAATAATGATAAGGATGTATAATTATGATCTGGAGAGTTTTATAAAGTTTCATGATTTGTATTTTTTTTTTGTGAATTTCTCCTATGATTGGTCACTGACAAATTTATCTCACTGATTCGATATAATGTACTTCATGGTTGATTAAACTTACATAAATAGTGGGTTATGAACAATTAACACTTGAATGTAAAAACAAAGTGTCAAATATAATTATAAAGAGTTTTAGTGGATTTTATGTAGTTTATGTGCACCAAATTAAGTCATTTTGGCCTTAGAGATTTGGCTAACCATTACAATGCCTTAAATTTTGGATTTTTAGTGGAGGAAATATAAGGAGAATAATTTTTTAAAAATTAGGGTTTATCAAAAGCATAACTTGCAAGAAATGTTATATAAAACATCAAGACATAAAAGAATAGAATTCAACAAAGTAGCCTTGGTCACAAAATCACCAAATCCCTTCCTAAGTCAGATGGCCACCAAGCCCTAACAATATGAGAATTTTCTATTAATTTTAGTTCAAAACACCACTAAAAACTTTCATTATAAGAAATTAAGTGTTTAAATAAAGTTTACACGAGACGAATTCAAAAGTATTAAGTGGAGGGAATGGTTGGGGATAAGGGTGGAAAGGAAGGAAGAGTTGTTTGGAGAGGAGCCATTATTATAATTACTCAACTACTCTCTCCATGAATTGTACTCCTCTCTAAAATTTAAATTAATGAATTAATTTGATACTTATACTCAAGTAGCCTTAACTTTCTTAAATTACTTACATAAGTAACCCCAAAAGATTTAAACTATTACATAATAGACCATATATGACAAATAATTTGAAATTACAATCATACATAATCACATAACACAAAAATAAACGAAAGCATCATAAACAATTAATTATGAAGCCTTCATTTTTCTTTCTTTGATTTAATTATTGTGATTGGACCTCCTCTTTTTGATCTATGTGATTGGACCTGATTATGCTACACCAAAATCATTTAATAAGTGAGACTATCAATTATAATGTTCCTCATATATAAGTGATCAAAAACATTCATGAAATATATTTTTGGAGAAACAAAAATGATATATACTACTCAACAAAGGATCATGAAAACTTCTTGAAGGAAATTAAATTCACAGTAGCAAATAAGAAGCATAGATCTCACTAATCCATCCAATAGATTAAAAAGAAACAAAAGATTGACTAGTAACAAGTCAAAGTAAAGCATTCCAATAAATATACTAACTAATATCACCCAAAATTTTTATGTAATAGTTTTAAATTTATCAATAATTTAAAATATAAAAAATTTCAAACAATAATAATATAAAATGCATAAAATAAATCATTTAATATAAAAAAATTTATTTATTGAGTCCCATAATGCTAATAAGTCCCCCATGAGGAAGAGCCCTTTTAAAGTAGTTTGATTCAAGAAGAGAACACAAAAGATTAGTAAGGTACTTGGTAGTCAAATTGCCTTCCCAAAAAAATATGGCTATTATAGTAATTAATCTTACCCAATACTTTTAGTTTTCTAAATTAAATGTTGAAATTCTTAGAAAGGTTAGGTATAATGTAGAATCTTATATAGTATTGATGAAGCATCCACCTTAATCCAAACATTTTGAAGCTCAATGTTAATATAATGCTCCAAACCAAATAACTTAAACTTGTATGATATTCACTTGACTTAAAAGTTAATAAATGCTCTATTAAAACACATCCCTAGGATCTCTAATGAAACCACTTTCAACAAAATCATTAGTGTTTAATTAGATTGATAAAGCCTTCCATAAGAGTATTTAACAAATAAATTCATGTAAATATAAATAAAGCAAATGTTTATAATGATTCTCTCACTTTTAATTGAAGGACAATTGATGTGCATGGCTCCCTCAGTAAGAAAATTACTATGTAGCTTTTATAAATAATATGATTACCAAAAATGTGATACCATTATATTTAAAGACATTTAAAATCCATTAACTATTGTTAAAGAGATGGATAACATTGATGTCCCCACTTAAGTTGATCTACTTTTTAATAGTATCAAAAGTTGGGAATCTAATATGAAAGAAAAAATGATTCCAAAATGACATTCTTATATAATTACTTAAGACCGAGTGGGGCATAGTTTTGTAATTATGATTCTGAAATAATTATCTCTCCATCCGAACAAGGATTCTTATTACCCTAGCATTGACACCATAATGTTAAGCATCATCACAACTAAGAAGCCTTACACATTAAAAAAATCTCCTTAATGGGTGAGTACTATTAAATTTAAGTTAGAATTTTAATGTATGAAGCCTACTTTTAGACTAAAGAAAAAAAAAACAATCGATGTTACAATTGAAAAGCTCTGACAACTTTGATAATAACAAATTTAAATGGAAATAAAAGAATAAATTAGAAATAATTTTACAATACAATAATGACTTGTACACCTTCCTAATGCTTGCAATAATTATGGCTTTGAAGTATCCCACTTTGTAATAAATATTAAAATACTATAGAAAATTTAAACTTGGTTTTGTAATGAAGTGCTTTGAGAGAGAGAGAGAGAGAATTTCAAAAAATTGCTTAAAATGTAAAATTAGGTCATATATAATTTTACCTATATATATATATATATATAACACTAAATAACTTTTGAAAATCAAAGTTATCTATAAGGAAATCTTCATTTTAATAGATTTAACCTTATTAAATATTATGACATAATTATTTTTCAACATATGCATGACCAATCAAAAGCTAACCATGGGGATTACTAACATATGAAAATGGAATCACTTCATTGTACATCATTTGTGCAATTATTATGTAACAAAAATTTAGAAATAGTCCATAATTTTCAAAAGTCTTGATAAATTAAATTATCTAATTTAGTTGTATGTATATGAAGCTAAGGGAAGTTGAGCAAGCAACTAGAAGCCATGCAATGGTGGTGTCAGGAGTTAAATAAAATATCATTATGAAAAAAATGAAATATCATTATTCTATTTTAATAAATAATGAGATGTTGATGTTTCCTCGAGGTTACAATAGCATGATGGCTAAAAGATTGGCTATAGTCATATGAACAAACAGTTTGCAACTACAATTTTTATTTTTTGATTTAATTTTGATAGTAGAGATAAGATAGTTGGGATATAGGACATCCTTAAATAAGCTTAAAAGAGTATGTTAACATGATCTATTAAGAAGTTGTAGAAAATTTAGAATTGGATGATGGTTTTTGACTTTCTATTATTTCTTGATACATTTAATTAATATTTTCTTCAAAAAATTAGAATTATGTTGAGCTCAGCCCATTATCTAGGTGAAACTATTGACGCTAAACCAAAAAAAACATCATAAAGAGAAGAACCATCATCAAAATCCTAACTTTTTATAGCTTCTTAATATGTTTAGGTGCTACACAATCTCAGTATTTTTTAGGATTTCCCCTAGTCTAACTTATTATCATGTATCATCTAATGGCACTAAATAGAAAATATAGTAGTTCATGGATTTTGAATCAAGTGGTCATATGGAATGGCCATTATCTTAGCCATCATCTTATTAAAACCTTGAAAAGGCATTATAATTTTAGCATCTTATTATTTATTGAAATAAAATAAATAATTCACTTGCATAGTTTCAACTTAATAGGCTTCTTGATTTATCATCTACTATTAAATATGATGGGGAAGCTCATTTCATTTTATATTTTAAAACTCTTGTGGATGCCCATGGGCATCAAATAAAAATTACTATATGTAGTTAATCCATAAATTAATGAGAAACTAAAAGTATTTAATAGAACATTAGGCTATCTAATTAAGTGAATAAATGGAAAAACATTTGGGGACTTGAAAATTGCATTATCCCATATTAATTTGCATGTAATAATATAATCTCCATTTGAAGTTGTATATAAATTTAATCTTAAAACACCTCATGAAAGTGAACATATGCCATCTTATGCATTCTTAGAAATTACATTCACATTTGCCAAAAAAAAATTTGAACTTCTTCAATAAATAAGAAAATAAAAAAATAATAAAGAAACAATGAAATTATTGAAAAAATTAACTTAAAATATATTTTGGAGAATTTAATGAGAGGTGATTTTGGTTTAGTTAATTTTTTGTTCTATAAGATTTTTCTTGTGTGTGTGTGTGTGTGTATTATCAAAAGTAAGATTTTATAAATTGAAAGGAGTAGTACAATCAAAGTCTAACAAAGAAAAATAAAGTAAAGCCAAACTTACATTTTTCCTTCTATAAGATAAGATCCAGTAAGTTACTATTGAGTGTTGAAAGTATTTAAGGTATTGATCCATTGGAGAATATTGCTCTTTCGATAAGTGATCCCATCCTTTCCTATTTGTTTGCTAGTTGATTCCCTTCTCTACAAATGTGGTTGAATGTAAGTTGGCATTGTTGTGATAACAACTTTATCTTCTTCTAAGTATAAGTATTGAACTAGGGACATCTTCAATAATCAAATTGCATAGAGATGAAGAATTTGATTCAACCCAAATGTTTTAGAGATGGAATGAACTTGCAAGTTTGAGAGCTATTATACATGCCTTTACTTTAGTGTGAAGAGCATTCTATGTATAGCAAGGAATTATAAATAGGAAGATGCACTAGCCTGTGTGATTTCAAAAAAATACCACCAATATCCATAGGTGAGTTGTTATTCTTGAAACTTCCATCAATGTTTATCTTAATGCAGTTAGCTTTTGGTTTGACCCAATGAATGAGAGGTGAGTTAGACTGTTTGGTTACTCTAGAAGATGTTGAGGGGTCTTTTAAAAGATTTGTATGTTTTATTTTACCAAAGTAGTTCTTGATATATAATACTATGTCCTTTGCTCCTGTTGGTTGACTTTCATGTTTGTTGGAATTTCTAGTAATCTAGATAAACCAAAACATGATAAGAGGGATGACTGAAAGTAGAGCCTTCTTACTACAGTGAGTGGGATTGTTCCAAACTTTTAGAAAGCCATGGATTGAATTCTCATTTGATTTGCCAATGTGAAATGATGAATGTATTTCATTCCATACTTGTTCACTAGTTTGACATGTGACAAATAGATGAGTAATGCTTTCATCTTCATTTCTACACAAATGACATATATAGGTAAGTTTTAGGCTTTAAGTTTCAAGATATCTTTAGTGGGGATCAAATTATGCCATAGCCTCCAACATAAAAAGGATTTTGAAGGTTTGGTTGCTGTTTTCCAAAAGGTAGGACTCCATTTAAGATTTCAGTTGGGATGGTGCATAGCATGGGAAAGAATTTAGATTATTGAAAGCTATATATTGTAGCATTTTAGTATCAATTTTTCTTTTGTTTTGGGATAGGGGAATGTTGGATACATCTTTTAGGACCTCCTCATGGAGATGTTCTCTTATCTTGGGAAGATTCTAATTACCTTCATTCCAGAATTATAAAATTAAAACCTACTCTGAAATGGATTATGTTGTGTAATCTAACATTAAACCATCAAGAAACCAATGGCCCCTATTAAAGCTTAATTCTCCTTTTCTCAGGTGCCAAAAGATCATTTTTTTAGGTGTGTCTTTATGTTGGAATAGGCTTTTCTAGTGTTGGGAGTTTATTTTTCTTGGTTGAACATCAATTGGATGTTGTGTTCAATAGTAATTACTGAGGAGGGATTGTGCCCAGGGTGAGTCCTTTTGTTTGAATTTAATCCATAGTTTCATCTAGTTTAACTAAATTGATTTAGTATGGGAAAGAAAACCCAAAACCCCTTCATGTTTCAGTTTACAAACCTTTTCCAACTCACCCAATGTATTGACTATTTCCCTTTACTCCAAAGGAAGCCATTAAAAATTCTTTCAATTTTACTTTGTGTCATGCTTGGAATTAATATCATTTGCAATGCATAGAGTGGAAGTGGAGCTAAGTATGCTTTGTAGTAGGGTAAGTCTTCCTCCAATCAATAGAAAAGTGTTTCCCATAAACTTATTTTGACTTGAATGTTGTTACTTACATCATCAAAGTACTGAGATTCTTTCCTTCCTTTGTATATATTAACACCATGTATATATATTCAAAAAGCTCTAAAAAAGGTTTATATTCCTTACAAAATTGTTAGAAACATTAAATGATAATATATGCATATTAGTTTAACTTTTAATATATGTTTTTTTAACAAAAGAGCTTTATAATCTGGAGCTTTGGAAACTAACACTTTTAAAGGGCTTCTCTATACTTATGTTTTTTGAAATGGATTATGTATTATCTTATAAATCTTTTACTAAGGCTATTAATAATCATAGATTTTTCATTGGATGGAATGATCAACTCGCTTTTATAGATACTTGGTTCACTAGTGTGGAGGTAGAAAGATTAATTATTGATATGATGGATGATCATTTGCACCATATATCCTTACATTATAAATTTTTTATGTCCAAGGAGGTTGATTCAGTAATTCTATCACTTGCAGCACATAAGGAAACTAATGTATTTCTTTGAATAAATATAAAGAACTTTGTATTAGCATTTTCTTATGTTATTTTTATATGTTCATAATAAAAAAAGAGTGAATATGAGGGAATTGAAAGTTGCATATTTTCACCTTTCCATGAAAATTATATATATTTTATGCATGATATTACATGGTCAACCATATCATTGGTCATTTGAATATCTTACCTAGAGAAAGAAGGAGATTACAATAGAGCTCCTTTCATACAAACACCAAGTTATAACTCTCCAAATTGATTATTTGTAAATCTTAAAATCTTTGACCATGAATGTAGGAGGAGAGAAAGCCATCTTGCAAGGTGGAGGAGAAAGAAATTAAGTGATCACCCTTAATCCCTTGGTTGCTATGAAAAATTAAAAAAGCCATTTATTTATTTGAATAGTAATGTAGCTTTATCCATGTTTTTAACTCTTGATTTTTCTTAGTAACTTTTTATAATCTAATAACTTTTCACATTCTTCATAATGTAAACCTATAAATAGACATAAAATTCTTTATGACAAGCAATATATCTTTAACATATAGTCATGATTGCTCTATTTTTAAATTTAACTTAGTGGCAAGTTTATTCATCTCTATCTTTATTGAGGTCGAGAGTGACATGCCATCCTGGGTGAAGTTGTGATGGTTATTTTATAATTATTTTATTTAAGTTTCATGTGTTATTCATCTTATAACTATTAAATCGTAACATCATTTCATCGCTATATACATAAGCATATGTGTATTTATCACATTTGAATCTAGCATAATAAAATGATTTTAAATATACTTAAGTGAAAATCTAATATACTTATGTGTAATAACATTGAAATATGATTGCAAGGTCAATAATTGAGTTATTTTGGCTTTTTTTATATGTAAATAAATTCTTTTATTTTTTTGTATATGCATATTCTTTCTTATTATAAGAGTAAGCTCTACACTTTACTCTAATTGTAGAGAGGATAATAATCTTAATTTATTTCTTATATGTAATCAACAAAATATATTTTGATCATGTATTTTATATTGCCAAAAGAAATTTAGGTTAGGTTGGATTAAATATATTTTTAATTGAGTAGATTGAGATTTTGATATCTCACAAAGATAGAACAATGGAAGATTAATAGGGTTTTTCTCTTTATTCTAAATCCTTATCATACCCTTACCTATTTTTGGCCCTATCATCTTGAAATCAAATTAAACTCAACATATTTAATTCCATGTTTAACTAAGCTAGAACATAACTTTAACTCTTTAATTAATAATTTTCTTATATTTTCTCTAAATGTAATTACCCTTAAGAGCTTGTTCTTTTGGGAGCCCTTGACCCCCAAAATAAGATAAACCTTATTTGAACCACACATTTCACTTCAAATAAGTATATGAAAAATAAAAATTTTAATATATATTTAATAAACCTCTAATGACTTTATATTAGGCTTGATTAATATTGATTTTTTTTTAAATTTTGTCCCTCATGATGATCTTATGAAGAATACTTTTTAAAACAAAAAAATCCACTACATCAATGAATATAAAGACTCACATGCACATTGTGTTCTCAAAAATTTTGATTTGAATTTACTAGAACAATCCTTAAGAGTAACCACTCTTAAAAGACATACAATATGCAATTAATTTGGTTCTTGGTTAATAACTCCTAATGTTTCCATGCTATACGTTGAGCCTTAAAATGCATGATAAGTTGAAAACCATGTAAATGATTTACTTAGTAAGGCATTCTTTCAAGAGAGTCTTAGTCCGTATGATGTACCTATCTTATTGACTCTTAAAAAGATTATTTAAATAACTGAGCTATTAACTAAATAATTATATATTATATGTTTTATATACCATGGCTTTATGTACACTTTCCCTAGTTTTTAGATCAATTATTTTGTCAATATTGATTTGAGGAGTAGACATTATTTAAGATAAAATTTAGAGATGAATAAAAAACCACCCTCAAGACTCTAAATGAATGAATGATTGATAATCTTATTTAATCTATATATACCCTCAAATATACACACAAGGATCTAGCAAACAGACTAGTACAAAGAGTGCTTATTAGCGAGTAATAGAATCCAAGATGAAAACTCACTTGTCTATCATTTAGAAGGACTCACCTCCAAAATTGCACAAGTGCATAAAGAAACTCACCTTATCCAAGTAGTCAACACCAGGCTTCTTGGCTCACACAGATGACCACATTAAAGAACTTTCCACTTGGCATGCATCACTTGCCCAATATCTAGAGCACGGGTGAGTTTCCCAATAGTTATACTGAGACAAATGTTATATTACTTTATAATCAACTTATAACTTTTAAAAACTGACATGTCATTTTCTTTTATAATCAATTTCAAATTCTATGAAAAGAGGGATCTCGAGTGAAAAGAAACCTTATTCTAGAATTTGAAAGAAACCTTTTACTTCATATGAGAGAGGAAATGATTCAATACTTTTGATTTTTACTTGTATTCATGTTCAGATGTAGTGAAATTTTTTACATTTTTTATACTTTCTTGGCATTGTTCCACCTAAGCTATCCTTAATATTCACTTGCTTAATTAAGGTCCCACATCACTCTACAGACAAATTTAGATTCAATAATCTCTTTAGTATGATGAACATGAAAGATGTCAAGGATAGGAACTCAGGTGCTATGAAGATTGAAGACACAATAATATTTGAAAGGCATGAAAGATAGGATCACTCATATAGTCCAATTAGCTATCAAGGAAGTGAAGAATAAAGTTTTGATGGCCTAGGAGAATGAAGGGTCCTCAGGCATGACTACTCGTTGAGCTTGCTACCATGAGCAAGCATTATGATAAATGATTATTATTGATGATGAGTCCTATCATGTGAGTGATGAGGGTGTTATTAGAGGAGAGAGAGAGAGAGAGAGAGAGAGAGAGAGAGAGAGAGAGAGCAATGAATGCCACTCCCACATATCCTTTCTTCAAATAAATTCTAGAGGCACATGCCTAGGTAAAATTTAAAATTACACACCTATAGTTTTACTAAGGTCAAATTGCCAACTTACCATGTGGCATACTTCAAGTTTTCCACCTCACTATTCGATTTAGATGTCATGATTAAGTGACAGCTATTTTTTTAATTTTAAGGTGTTAGTTCTCAAATGGTTCTTATGTCTTTTATGAGAGTAATCACCTCTTTTATAGAGTTTATGAGAATATTTGCTACCCAATGTACAAGTGCTTGAAAATCTCTAAAGAGTTCACATGATCTTTTGTAAATGAGACAAGAGCTAGTGAGTCCCTTAGGAAGTTCATCATTCTCTTCAAAAGGGAAATGTTAAAAGTAACAGATTTGGAGCTTGTAGTCATACAAACTGTACTCTCTCAATGAGTTATAGAAGGGTAAGGGTCATTTAGAAATGCCTCAATCTCTAGAAACCTAAAAGGTTGGAAAATTTTTTAGAATTGGCTAGTAGCCACATAAATGTGGAAGAATACAATGAGGTCACCTAGTCATCAAAGATAACTCATAGAGGTGACTCAAAAAAGAGGTCGCCCTTAGAGCATTACTTAAATAAGGGGTTTTGAGCTTAGAGGAAGAATAAAGGAGGTAGACAACACACTTTACCATATAGAGTGCCAATGCAAATGCATGAATATAGGATGAACTCATTGAATTGTCATGTACAAAATGAGTACTAACCTTAACCCATCCATGGTCACACCTCTATGGGTATCAATGGTAGAGTTAATTGAGACCATATAAAATAAATTACTTCAAATGATCACCTCCCAAAAAGAGTGATGGAGTAGACCACTAGGTCTATCTATCATAGTCATGACATAAGAAAAAGGGATATGAGGATCATAGTAGAAGAGCTCATAAATGGAAGAATTTTAAACAAAATTGTAAGGAGACTAGGGAAGGAAGCCACATAGCTAAGTAATAAATCCTACTATAGTTCATGAAATTCACATCACTAGGGTTATGCTTGCCATCTATAAAGAAGAAGGAGTCATCACAATGAGTAAGCCTTAAGGGACTATAAATAGGAGAAGTAAACTTGGCAGCCATGGCATGAGTGTCAAGTAAAGAGATTATTTCAATCACCTATACAGAGAAAGATTTACCAAAAGTTGGTAATTCCTATAATGATGGGGTAGTTGTTATTGCATTAATCACTAATTACTAGATCAATATCATTGTGATCAATGGGAGCTCAATAAATATTACAAATCCATGTTTGATAAAATGAACTTGATATGATCAAGACTTGTACCTATAGGAGGCCACCTCTATGAATTTTTTTGGAGAAGTGAGAGAGAGAGAGAGAGAGAGAGAGAGAGAGAGAGAATCTTCTAGTAATTTGGAGAGAAGGAGAAAAGAAGTTCATGATAATGATCAATTTCATTATAGTGGAGGAACTAATCACATAAAATTCCATTTTTTGGCTGACCATTGTTAAACACATTTAGAGCAATGGAGTCAACATACCATATGGTATTTAATTTTTCAAGAGGAAGAGATAACTATGAAGGAAGACTTGAACCAATACATGGAATGCTACCTACAAGCAGTTAGTGGCTCGCACAAAGGGAAGGAAGTGTTGTAACAAAAAAGTCATGTGTAATGGATTAGAGACTACCAAAGAAATCAAAGTGTTAAAGCGAGGACTCAAGGTGAGTACTTAGAATTAACTCATCATACAACAACGATTATAAGAAAGCCCTTGTACAAGATTTTTGAGAACACCTAGATTTATTCGCTTGGAGTTTTACTGAGATATTGAATATATATATATATATATATATATATTAATATTGCTTATCACATGCTTAATATCAAGAAAGATGTTAAGTCAATTGAAAAAATATGAGAAAAATTATAACATTACTTATAAAGCCAATTGAAGAAGAAGTCACAAAATTGTTAGAAGCTGACTTCATTAGAGAAGTTTAGTACTTGGAGGGATCTCTAGCATGGTTATGATGTAGAATTATAATGAGAAGTGGAGAATATGCATGGACTTTACTAACTTGTAATGGACCTATCTTAAAGATAGACATGTACTTCCATGCATAGATGCACTTATTGACTCAATAATGCGATACTTAGTTATATGTTTTCAATATGCCTTCGCAAGCTACCACCAAATCAGAATAAACTTAGCTAATTCAGAAGGGATAGCTTTTATCACTAGAGAAGGGTTTATTACTACAAAGTAATGCCCTTTGACTTGAAGAACTCTAGTGTCACTTGTCAAAAGATGATGAACGAGTATTCAAAAAGCATAAAAAAAATGTTGAGGCCTATGTGGTCAACTAGTTGGTCAAAAGTAAGTCACTCGAGCAGTATTTATCAATCTTAAAGAAACCTTTTCCACATTGAAGAAGTATAACATGCATCTCAATCCTTTTGAAGTGTATATTTGATACCACATCAGACATGTTCTAAGCATTCTTACTCACCCCAAAAGGCATAAAAGTGAATCATAACAAAGTCAAGGCCATATTCAACACATCATCGATAAAAAATGATCATGGAGTCTTTATGTTGAATGTTCATCTCTAAAGTAGGTGAACACCACTCTCCAATCTTCAAGATATGAAGAAATACAAAGAAGTTTGAATGAAACCTAGAGTAAGAGAAAGCTTTTAATAATTTAAAAGCTTTACTTATCTTGCCATCTTTACTACAAAGCCCAAATGAAGATGAAACCTTGCTACTATATTTGGGAGTTGGAGAAGATGCAGTGAGTTCTATCATAATTAAAGATGGGGCAAACAATTGCTAGTTTACTATTTTAATATGTTGTTGAATGTTGTCGGGTTGCATTATCCAATCATGAGAAGCATACACTCTCCCTCATCATGTTAGCTTAGAAACTTTGATTTTACTTCTAAGCTCAATCCATCAATATATTGTCACTAACTATCAACTCTAATAAATATTAGCAAAACTAGACCATTCAGGGAGATTGCTAAAATGGTCAATAGAATTGAGAGAGTTTAATATTTTGTACTCTCCTCGAATGGTAATCAAGGTGCAAGCATTTGCCAAATTCTCGTAGACTTCAATGACTCATGGCTTGTACTGGCCAACTGAGAATCATCATGACATTTGTATGTTGATGGATCTTCCAGAGAACAAAAAAAATGAGAGGTAATATTGTACTAGGAAACATGATAAGAATAATGATCACCATTTAGTAAATTTCAAGTTATGACTGACTACCAATTAATCAAAGTATGAAGCGCTACTTTACAGACTTATATTTTCACAAGGATTCAGTGCCAAACACATTATAACACATTCATATTCATAGCTTAATAGAGATTATGAAGTGAAGGATGAGTCTTTGCAAAATATATTTATATAAAATGAAGGTGGAGATATGAAAACTTAAATATTTTAAGAGAAAGTTTTAAGGGATAAAAGCCAATTCATCAAATCAAGAGCAAGTGGACTCGAAGAGCAACCTGGGCTCAAACTCACCCAGCCTAACATTGAAGAAGGTGAGTCTATGTAGATTATTGGAGAAAGTTTACCTAGATAGATTGATTTAGGGAGATAGAAGAAGACATCAAAGACCCAAAGATATTCAAAATCAAAGCTTCTTGTGGAGAAAAATTTCTATACGAGTCACCTTTCAAATCTATGGTGAGAAAAGAAAGAGGGACTTATACAAATTCATCTTTTTAGAATGCCACACAGATCCGCAGATGTACTTATTCAGGTGACTGAGTATGTCATCAAGAAAATGATATACTATCTCGAAAGACATAAGTCACTACCCTTTAATAGACTTAATCACCTCAATAAGGACTCTAAGAACGATGGGTCTGCATATGTACCATATATTCTTCTCCTACCTTACATGAAAAAGTAAAGCAGGGTTTATTTAAAATTGAGTTTGTTATGTTCTCTACAGGGGTAAGCCCCCATAGTTAATTACATCCTAAAGAATGATGATTCCTTAGGAAAACTCTTGATTAAGGTAAATGATCGTTGTCTCTGAAGATTTTAATAGGAAAAAAAAATCGATTGGTTTTATTTTGAAGATCAAATGGGATTGATCAAAAGAGGGAGTTATTGTCAAAGCCAAAATGAAAGATAAGTAGAAGATTCCCACGATGCTAGAAAACCTAGCGGGCATCTCAAACTATCCTATAGTTGGGCTTTACATTTTTGAAATTAGTTTAGTTTGTTTGAGTTACATTTTTCATTAGAAATTTAGGACTTTTGATTCCTTAGCACAAGATTAAGGAACTGCCTAAGAGGTGAGAAATTATGCTTATGGCCCACAACGAGGAGAACCAATCTCAGAACCTAAATCTAGGGAGCTTTGATGAGCGCTAAAAGCACAACCTAAATTTAAGGCAAAAAAATGGGTAATTAGTTTGCCTCCATAAGAGAGGGCAAACCACCCTATTGCTTGGACTTACAACCTCGGGGGTGGTGCCAACAAATTTCTCCTATGATTTTAAATATATGTATGCAAGTCTTTATGCTTTATGCAAGATATGTAGGATGTTATTTATTTAGAAAGAGACTAAGTCCTTAAACTCACTCCCTAAAGAGACTAGATCATGTAAAAGGACATGCTTCAAATGATCTAAATCTAATGCAATTCAAATTTTATTTTTATTTTCATTTTGGACAATTATTTTGACTCAAGCTAATAGATTCATATGACTAATGCATGAGAAATAAGGTTATTGGCCAAAATTAGCGAGAAGGGAGGAGGTGAGTTTCCACCATGGCTCTCAAAGGTCAAGCCAAGTTTCTCTCTCAAAGGTGGAAGCCCTCCAATCAAGAGTAAAATAAGATGCATTTGTGCATGATATTACAAAAGAAATGCTCATCCAGCTAAGGGGTTGCTAATTCTTTTATCTTGATTTTAAACCTAAGCTTTAGGTGAGGTTATGAGTTGTTTAATTTTATTTTGAGTTGTTAAGTTGGGTAAAAGATTTATTTTTCCCTAAAGAGCCTAATCCACATCTATTCCATACATAAAGCAAGGAAGAAACTAGGAAAAGCATGCCACTTAATATAAAAACTAAATAAATCATCAATCAATTTATAAAGCTAATCTTAAAAAGAATAAAAGGCCGTTGTGGTCGGGCACCACACAAACCTAAAAAATATCAGATATGGGTAGCCAAGCTCTACCCTTATACAACCCGGATTAAAAATAAATTAAATTACAATTAAGCAAGGAATTCATTATTATGGGGGGTCTTCAAGCCTTATTTCTTCTTTCTTCTTTCTTCTTCTTTTCTTCTTTCTTCTTTGGTTCCTTCTTTTTGGATGGTTGGAAGGTGGATTCTCCAAGGCTTCACATGATACATAAGATAGTATCTTATGACCAATGCTCATCCTAATGTCCATAACAATTATTCTAAAATCCTAATTACACAAATTTACATGAAAAGGAAAAGTGAAAATCTAATTAACACCTACAAAATAAAGGTTAGCTAAAACAAACCACACAAATCCCAAGCATGTATATTGGACTTATCACCCAACACATGGGTGACTAAGTCCACTATATGGATTATGCTTAGGGGTATAAAGCACCTGCAAGAAAAAGCATTTATATTTATATTTATGATAGCATCCCTTAAGCACAATCCCCTACAGAAAAGAATAGTTAGACTAAGAGCGTCAAGGATATTCATTCTACGAGCATACACCCTAACATCTAGTTTAAAACATATATCACAAAATAAAATAAACATCATACCATACACCGACCTAACCTAAGGCTAGAAGTGGTGACTTAAGCTAATGTGAATGCTTTGAAGGCTTGTGTGGTATGCTTAGCTATGGCTTTAGGTTCAAATTTTCTAAGTGTGAAGAACATGTTCAACTTAGAGGAGGGTTTCATTTAAGTTGTTGAATTATTTTGGGTTGATTTATTGTATGTTTTGATTTGGTTTAAGTGGATCCTATAATTAATTACTAAGTTATGAAGAGAGAGAAATAGAGAGAGAACTTCTCTTTCCTTCCCTAACTAAATAATTTTTAAAGTAGATTCACATTTTGATTTTTATTTAGGTGAATGTTTTGATTAAATATTCTAATTAATCCTAAGTTTAGATAAACTCTAAACAAATCTATTTAAAAGAAAGGCATTTTAAGATTAAATAAGATGAATCAAAATTCACATAACACACATTACTTCAATTCTTTCCCAACATATATAACATGCATATGGATGGACCCTAAGCATATCT
Organism: Cymbidium sinense; assembly: GCA_021442155.1. NCBI lineage: Eukaryota > Viridiplantae > Streptophyta > Magnoliopsida > Asparagales > Orchidaceae > Cymbidium > Cymbidium sinense. Next base: position 94,398,035 of record CM038219.1, read on the forward strand.
ATACATACAAATGAGATTATTTAACATACTTTATGATGCATGCTAAGTTATTCATTTAAGGAAATTTAGAAGTTGAATATGCATGATTTTCTTAAGTAGAAAAGGATTTCCTTATCCAAATTTTTACATACACACATGAAAGTAAGAAAGACATAAGTGAGTACAACACCATTGTTAACCAGAGGTGTAAGGTATAAAACCTACTTAGGGCTACTTAACACCTCGCAATGTCGGGGTTGTCCATACTAATATACCACTTTCCTTAAGTACAAACATATATATAAAAGAAATGAAATGGAAAAGAAGAATGCAAAAGGTATATTAATGGATTCATTTTGTTTATGCAATTTATGTATGCAAGTATAGGTAACCCTTCTAAGGTGATAGCATAGGGATGAAGTAAGTGTTATGTTCTTTTCAAATGAATCTTACATCTTACTAACTCCTATATCAACATAAGAAAGAAAGGAAACCTATGCTAAGTATACACTTTATATTATTTCACATGCAAGCTTGTAATTAAGGTATAAGTAGCATACTTTCAGATTTGTTATTTGATTTATGTATTTTGAAAATAATTTGGATTTAGTAGTGATGACAGCCACTCATATTTTTTTTACTTTAGCCAATACATGCAAATTTGACATAAAGTAAACAATTTCATTTAAAATTAGAATTTGAAAAATATGAATGCATGAAATCACATGACATACAAGTTTAACATGTTGGGGAAAGATTCAAAGTAATGAAAGCATGTAAACAAGTTCACTTCACTTAAATCCTAAAGACATTCTTATGGAATAAGAAAGTTTAAAATAAATCAAAGTGAATTCAAAGTGATTTTTGTTTAGTTTGGAGTTTGATTTAATTTTTAAAAGGTGAGATGAGCTTGTTGTTCCTAAACCATTCCAACATGTGTTTGATATTTTTGTTCAATTTTTAGATAATTAGATCCATTTTTATGTCTTAATTAGGTTAAGGTATGAATTAAGTAACTTAATTAACCCTTACCTATACCACCTTAGAATAATTAACTAAATAATTATGAGCCAATGAGATGACATAAAAACTCACAAGGAATTTAAATTTGCAATGCACCTAATAAGAAAAGGCCTAATGCAATTTGGCTCATTAAAAGTTAATTAAGCTAAGATGTTTAGCTTAAGTAATTTCAAAACACCCTTTCATACTTATGAATTGGGTTTTGATTTTCTTAATTTAACTTAGGTTATTAAACACCTAAGCATCTACCCAAAGTAGATTAATTAAGTTCTAGAACTTTTTAGAATTTTTAGAAATTAATTAAGGGGATAACTAATGATTTAAACCTTAATTAAGAGGAGATTAAGGAGAGAAAAGGGGTTTAGGGAACATCTTAGAGGAAATGACCCAAAATTATTCCATAAACCTCCTACTTACTGGATTGACCTTAATCAACCCTAATCATGGATTAAAATCACTAATCATACCATAATTATCTTTAATTACATAAGAAGGGTAATTAAAGAATGCATATGCAATTCTTCTAATCAAGCCTTCAATAAATCTCAAAAAAATTAGGAAGGTAGAAGTCATCTCTTAAAACATACCCAAGAAACTTGGGATTAATTAGAGGCTTAATTAAAAAATAATTAGCAAAATTAAGTTTTTAATAAAACCCAAATTCAGAGAAAAATATAATTCAAAACCTATTGAAATTAATTTAAAAATATTTTTGGTTGAATTATCTTTGCATAGAATTTTATTTCATATTTTTTTTGAATTTTTTAGACGGATTTATAATTTTTAGAAGATCCCTAGGTTAATTAGAAATTAATTAAGGCATTTAACTAATCCCCTGGCTCACGACATGACACACAATGGTAGCGATCAGCGCACTTTACATGCGTCGTACCGTGAGGGGTTTACTTAAATGTCAAATCCCGATGGTTACACGATGCGTTTTGATCTCCGTCCATCAAAGATCGGAGTGGATCTCCCACGCATTTTAAAATGGGTAAGGATTTCTAAACATGAATTATCTCAGTCCATCTAAAATACATGGATGGATGGATGAGATCTCCAAGTTCTTCTCCTTGATCAACAGAGATCATCCATGATCAAGGGGAAGATCCAAGCTCGATCTAGCATGGATTCAAATCAAACTCAACCCACACCATCTAAAGCTAAAAGAAATAAATCAAAAAATCCATGGGGTGAAAATTTCTTTCACAAAGCTCCACACCATTGAGTTTAATGGTCAAAAATCCCATACCTCATGAGGTGATCACCGGTGCTCATCTTGGAGAAGCTTCTGCGGGAGACGAAGCCTGTTTTGAGCACTTGAGGTTGAGAATCTTCCTATGGTCACCTCCTCCTTAGCTTGAGCTTTGATTGAATTAGATCTTCCTTGCTTCAAGAACTTTGAAGAGAGCTTGGATGCACTCAACTTGGTCCTCTGAAGAAGAGGGAATTGAGTGAGTTTGAGTGTGAGAAAGTTGGAAATTCAATGGGCCTCCCTATTTTGCTCAAAAATGAGAAATGAGTTTTCAAATCCTCTAAGAAGCTTGGGAATACTTTGATGCTTGCTTTGGAGTTCCTTAGCTTCAATCGATAGAGTGAAGTTGAATTGAATTAGGGGAGTATATCTCCCTTGAAGGATGGATGAAGTCCATGCTTGCCATTTTGATCCAATTGATCATGGGAGGTTATTTGATCTTAAGAGTGTGCACATGGTTGGTTTGAGCCAAGGAGTGGATTGCCAACCTCCCATGTGCTTGAATTTGAGTTTGAGAGGGAGTTTGAATTTTTCATTTTGACCCATAGGGTTGGGTTTGGTTTAGGGACCAATTGGGCTTACCCAAACTCATTGGGTTGGGTGCACCACTCTTCACTAGGTCCCCTTGAGCATTTAGGAAAGCCTCAAGTGAATGTGAAGAGGGTATGACCAAATTACCCATGGATTAAGCCAAATTTGTTCTATGTCCTAGGGGTAGGATGGTCATTTTTCTAATTTTTATTTTGGGTATATTGGGTATGTGGAGAAACTAGGTTTGGCCAAGTTTCATGAGATTTGAAATTCATTTGATAGGGTTTGACTCATGTTGACCCATTTAGGTCAAAATGGGTCAGCTTGGGTCAAGTTGACCAATTGGTCAAATTTGGTCAAACCAAGGGTTAGGTCAAGTTCATATGATCATTTGAAATGTTTTGGTGGTTTTGGTTTAATTCAATTTGGTATATTTTTGGATTTGACTCATATGACTTCATTTAGGTCAAATGGGTCTGACCTATTTGACCCATTTGACCTATTTGAGGTAGGTCAAGGGTAGGTTTAGGTTAGGTTAGTCATATGGAGTGGATTGGTATCTTTGTTTCCAATCAATTTTGGTTATGTTCAATTTGGCTTAACATGACCCTTTAGGTCATGTCTAAGGTCAATTGTTAGGTTAGGTCTAGTTGGCCCAATTGAGGCTTTGGTCAAGTTCCACAAGTGATTTGGAATGACTTGACCCATTGGTTTCAATCAATTTGGCTTAGATCAAGTTTTGACACATTTTGACTTTAGGTCAGTGGGTCAACTTGGGTCAAGTGGCCAATTGAGCTAGGTTAGGCTCAAATGTTGGCTTGGTCAAGTTCAAACATTGTTCATGAGTGAACTTAGATCAATGGTTTCAATCAATTTGGCCTATGGTGGAATTTGGCTATGTTAAGTTTCATTTTGGTTAAGTGTTGACTTGGTCAACCCTTAGGTTTGACTTGGTTTGACCCAATTTGATTGATTGATCATCCCATGATGATTGTTGATCATGATGAGAGGCAAATATGAGTTTAGTTCAATCCAATTTGGTTAGGATTAGAATTTGACTCATTGGAGTACTTTAGGTCACTTTGGGTCAAGTGAGCCTAAGTGGATCAAATGGCTTGGTCAAAGCATGATTTGAGCTTGAATGATCTTGTATATATACTTATGATTGAAATATAAATCCATTTATAAGTGATTTGAAGTTAAATGGGTTTTGATCCATTTGACAATTTCATATTCAAAGGAAGAATATGAAAGGGTTTAGGGTTTGATTTTTGACTTAGGTTTTGATAGTTTGATTGAAGTTTGGATTTATATATGAGCTCATGATTGCAGGGTTGGTTGAATCATGAGAGAAAATCAAGAGTTTGGCTTGATTTGAAATTGATTTGGCTAAGTTCAAGACTTTGACTTGAAAGGCTTAGATTGGATTTTGAATGAGTTTGAGTTTGATATTTGGAATTGGTTTTGATTGTTTGAATTTATATTTCATTTATATATGTGAATATAAATGAGAATATAAATGGATCATGAGAAAATTTCAAGGATTTGAAGTGGTTTAATCATGATTTAGGTTAAGTCCATTAAGAAGGATTTAAAGGACTTCGAAAAATTTTAGAGTTTGAAGTTTGAATTTTTGAATTTGGTTTGATTGATTTATATTTATATTTCATTTATATATGTGAATATAAATGAGAATATAAATGAGTTTTGAGAAAATCCCATGAGTTTGAAATGGTTTGATCAAGATTTAGGCTAAGTCCATTAATGGAAAATTAAGGATTTTCATGAATTAATTTAGAATTTTGAGTTTAGTTTGATTGATTTGAATTTATATTTCATTTATATATGTGAATATAAATGAGAATATAAATGATTTATGAGAAAATCTTAAAGATTTGATTTAGTTTAGATCATAATTTTGATTAAGTCCATAAGGGAAGGTTAAGGACTTAGGAAATTTGAACTTAGGAATTTTGATGGATTTTGATCATGGGCTTTAATCATAGATTTCAATCATGGATTTTGATCATGGAATTGATTTGAGTTTGGAGAAAATCAAATAGAATTGATTTGGAGTTTGACTTGAAGGAAGGAAAGTGAGGAATGGTTCAAGCTAAGGGTAGAATTTTCCTAACACAAGGCATGACCTATTCCTATGGCTAACTCTTCTAAGTCTTCTAGAGGTTGAGTGTCCACCTAATCACTAGATGTGTCTTAAGACTAAGGATCTCTAGTGTAAGAGGAGTCCTATGTCTAAGATGGAGTGTTGAAGCTCATTCTAAAAAATGAGGTCAACAAAGAGCACCCAATAGTGTGTGATGACAAGGAACACCACATTATTGTGTGTGAAAATGATCAACATCAAAGATCACAAGCACTAACAAATACTATTTACCCCTAACCCAAGGGTGCAGAAAGAATCCAGAGCTTAGTACAATGTGGCTCTACTTTTGTCTAAGACATAAGAGAGAAGGGAAAAATCCACTAAGGGATAAGTGTGAACCTACCACTAGGGAAGCAGGTTCAAATCATTCACAAGGGGATGAGAGGTTTGATTGAGTCTCTAAGGGGTTGAATTTGTTTCAATTATTGTTTGTTGTTACTGAGAAGTGAACCTTTCAGGGGAAGCAAGTCTAAGTCATCCACAAGGGAAGGAGTTGTGAAATCCACTGAGGGAAGAGAATTCTAGATCCTCTAGGGGGCTAGAAAGATTTGCATCTCACTGAGGAGAAGCAAAAGATTTGATTTAGATTGATTAATTTATCTTGTTTCCTTGTTTCATATTTTGTTTATTGAATCTATTTCATATTTTAGATTTTGGAGATGGACCCTGCTGGTTTGCAATGGATCGCACTTAGTAGGAGCCACGGAGGCCGAGACCTAACTCAAATTTACCAGTCCAAAGTGGTAGTCTACTAAACACAGAGTAGGACACCAACCAAAGGGATGCCTTTGATACAACTTACTAGAAGAAAGCATAGAAGACTTACATCCTCCAAAGTACTTGGGTAATCTTGGCAAGGCAGATTGAACCCAACTTAGGGCTGACTATTGAGTGAATGCTGCTTGGGGACTTAGATCAACTCAAATATAGTCAAGATTCATTCCATTTTTTTTTTAATTTTGTTTATTTGATGATGGATCCCATCGGTTTCATGAACTACAGAGGCCATGGAGGCCAAAACCTAACTATATTTACAATCCAAAGGGAATAGTCTACCAACCATAGGTAGACTATCCAACGGGAGTGCCTTTTAGTTTGCAATGGTCAAGTTAGAAGAAAGCAGAGGACTCACATCTTCCAAAATAAGAACCACTAGGTGATCGGTGTTTTGGGCAACAAATCAACCTAGAATGACTATTGAGTGAATGTCACTGGGGGACTTAAATCAACTCAAGGATAGTCAATATTCGATTCATTTTTTGGATTTATTTTGATAAGTTCCATTGGTTTGCGATGGATCAAATTGAGAAGGAGCTAATATTAGCCTAGACCTATCTCAAATTTACTAAACCAAAGGGAATAGCTTCCCAACTAATAGGAGAGCTATCCGACCAAAGGTGTGCCTTTTGATTTATAATGACCAATTAAAGGGAAGAAAGCTGGGACTCACATCTTCCACTACAAAGACCACTGGTGATCGTTTGCTTTGGGCAACAAATTGAACTCACCTAGATCGCCTCATTTGAGATAATCATGCTAGAAAGAATACATCATAGTCTTACATCTTTCAAAGTGGACTAATTGCCGGGGTAACCTGCTTGTGGTAAAATAGATTGAACGACAAGGGACTATGGAGTGAGTACACCTTGGGATTTATCTCAACTCGTGTAGAAATTCTTATAGGGAGTTCTAACACGCCTCTAAAGATAGATGCTCGCTTGGGAGAAGGGGCCCTTTGGGGGGCATAAATTCCTATTCCATAAATGAATTAATTTTGTTTATTTGCTTTAGTTTATTTTATCATGGACCCTATTAGTTTGTGAGGGATCAAACTGAGAATGAGCTTATATCGCCCTAGACATCTCGATTTATGAACTAAGGGAGAATATATCCACAATAAATTTTCCAACCATAGGGTGGCTACTAGAAAGGGGAATCCAATCCAAAAGTAACCGTAGTGTCAAAATGGGATTGCAAAAAGACTTGATCCAAATAGAGTCCACAATGTGCCGCTAAGGGCTTAATCCAACACCTAGAGAGAATGAGACATGGCTAGTCATATATCCAATAAGTATTCGGTCCAACTCAAGGAGAAAGGACTCATATCCAAGAGTGGTGTACTCACCGGGTGAGTCACCGCCAAGATAGTGAACATCAACCAACCTAAGGTGCCCTTTGTAACAATCTAAGAAGAAAGCTCGGGACTCATATCCTCTAGGAATTGATTCGATAGTCTATTTTCTGGCTGTGTTATCCGACCTAGGCTTTGAAAGTGAATGCCACTGGGGGACTTATATCAACTCAAAAGTAGTCAAGAGGAAAGGAGCCTGGGGACTTATCCTAAACCTCAAATATACTCAACCTAGTTAGAACATGATGGCTAGTTCAAGAAGAAAGCAGGGACTCACATTTTCTTAAGAAAAGTCAACATGAGGTAGCTATGCTGAAGTCCACCATACTAACAAGGCACTCATTGGTTTGCAATGATCAAGTTAGGAAGGAAGCATGGAGACTCACATCCTCCAAATAAGTGATCACTGGGGTAACATACTGGCAAGGTAGCATGTAGACCTGACCTAGAGCAGCTAATGAGTGAGTGCCATAGGGGGCTTGCTCCACATCAAGTAGCTCGAGATAAAAAAAATTATGTTTGTTGTTTGCATGTGTTAAAAAGAATATGATGCCTCTGGGGTTCTCTCACACCTATCATAAACACACTAGGTAATTGATGAAATGATGCCACAGATGGCAACATGGATTCCCACTAAGAAAGGATGCCACTTGGGTTCTTTCACACCTATCTTAGTTATGCTAATCAAAATAAGATGCCTCTCAGGTTCTCTTACATCTATTCTAATAGCATCTAGGGATTGTGTTTGTGTTGTGAAAGAAGGATAGGATGCCACTGAGGCATTCTTACACCTACCCTAAACACGCACGACATATTCGTAAGAAAAATAAACAGCACTTCAAAAAGAAGAGAAGATTTGATGAATGGAATTAGATTTTTATTCTTTTTATTAATGATTATTTTCAAACATGATTTATTTTTATGGTTAATATTTCTTTAGATATAGCCCATTAATTGGAAGCATCTGTTCCCTTTACAATAATATAAGATCCTCCTTGGTTGGCCTTCTCTATAGGATAGGGGCCTTACCAAGTGGGTTCAAACTTGCCTCCCATCTTTTGATGGGCAACAATTGGTCTTCTTAGGACTAACACAAGTTCTCCCACTGGGAAAGACCTAGCATGCCTTGTTGTGAGCTTGAATCATTTTGGCTTTATACAACTCGAGGTTTTGGCATGCCCGTAGGCGACTCTCCTCCAAACCTTTGAGCTCTTCTAACCGCAACTTTATCGCTCTATAGTGATCTTGTTACCAATGCTATCCTTAGTGATGGGAGTTGAACTTCTAAAGGAAGAAACTTAGACCCATACACTAAGAAAATGGGGACTGTTGGAGTTCGGTATGGTGCAATAGGATAAGGCTTCAACCAACCGCTTGCTCCACTATGGTTTATTATCATCAATTTTCTTCAGATGGATGAGAGTTTTGTTGAATGCTTGCTAAGCCATTTCTGTAGAGTAGATGGTGGAGTATCTCCAATATGTATTGTATTTTCTAACAAAGCTATTGATCTTCATGCTTTTGAATGCAGTACCATTATTGAATATAATTCATCGAGACACCCCCAAACTTATATATGATATGGTTCCTAAAATATTAAAGCACATGGTGATTGACCTCTCAGTGGGATGGCTTCCCACTTGGAGAAGTAGAAGGTAAGATGAATCGATACCCTTGGAAGAAGAAGGATCGATCGGACCTACAATGTTGGTACCCCAACACTCAAATGGCCATGAAGCCAAGGTAGGGTGTAGAATGTTGGGTGGCTGGTGGAGGACCACACCATGCATCTAACACTGATGGCATCTCCTAGCCACATCCATTCATCTGTGATCATAGAAGGCCACTAGTATCCAAGTATTTTAATCTTCATCTTCATCTTTGGACTGGATTGATGAGCTCCGCATAGACCTGCATGTACCTCAGTTATAATGCCATGGGCTTTATGTTTTTCTAAATAATCTAACCACATTTAGTCAATGGATTGGCGATACAGGGTTCCATCAATGAGAGCGTAGGAGAGAGCTCTCTATTTCACCTGATGGGCTTGTGATTTCTGAGGTCAGGTTCATGTAATCTATGAATGGTCCTCCATTCCAGCTCCTTGTCCATTTTGCAATGGCAACCTCCCTTCAAGAGAAGTCTCAATGAGTTCAACATCAATAAGGGATAGACTTGTCTATTTTGGACCCCATTGAAATGGACTCATCTCCATGCCATTCTGCAAGTTTGGCCAAGGCATCTGCACATTCTCTGGGGGAACCTTGTAGATGGTAACTTGGAATCTAGGCCCAACTTCATGGTATACGTAATGATGAAGCTTGGGTTTGAGAACGGTAGGACCTCAATCAGTTGATGACCAACTAAGAATTATGATGTTGATGCTCTGACACATAGTGATGGCTAACTCAAGACCGAATCAAAGCCTCATACTAAGCTTCATTGTTGGTGCATGGGTTGGAAAGATAGTATGAGAATCTCATCACATCATAGTTTGGAGTTACTATTTCTTGGGCGAATAGATCATGGTGCTTCACCTTTAAGAAAAGAAGCAGCACCATCAAAATACATCTCCCATCGATGGTTGCCGGACTCCCCTAAGTTCATGATTTGTTCATCGGGGATATCATCACTAAGTAGAGAATCAGTAGGAAATGGGTATGCTGGTAAGAAATCTGCTAGTGCTTATTCTTTTACCACATGGTGGGGGTATAGATGTAATATCAAACTACAAGAGAATCTTGGACCAGTGAGCCAAACATCCGAATAGCGTTGGTCGTGTCATGAGATACTGTAGTGGATTTGTTTAGGAGATCAAGTTCATCTTGTGAGAAAGCATGTAGTGTAAAGCCGAGAAGCAAAGATCAAAGCTAGAATGTTTCTCAATAGGGTAGTTCATTTTGAAGGATCATGATGAGGTAGAGAGCGCTCTCCTTTCCTTTATCATGGCTTGGCCAATAGCAGGAGTCATCCAATGAAGCGGTAGAGATGAGTGGCCCGAGGGGCTAGAACTGGCTTCCACGCTTGATATCTTTGAATGCTGTGGCACTTATCATCCCACTTGAAATTGCATCCTTTTGACAAGTGTCGAGAATGGCTTGCATCTCCGATAGGTTTGAGATAAAGTCTTAGATATGCTACCATCCTTGAAAGGATCCGAGTTGAGTTAAACTCTGGAGGTGGCATTTCTAAGATAGCTTTAATCTTTTGATTTATTTCTATTCTGTGAACAACAAACCCAAGGAATTTCCAAGCTACTCAATGCACACTTGGATTCATTTTGAGGTTATATTATCTTAACCATTCAAAACTACTCAAGTCAAAGAGGTCTTCCTTTTCTCTTTGACTACTAGATCAACGTAGAACTCAACCTGATGATGGATGAGTTCATTGAAGATCTAAGTCATGGCTCGTTGGTATGTAGCACCAACATTTTTAAGGCCGAAAGGCATGACCCTATAACAGAAGATCTCTATTGGGGTTCAAAAAGCAGTGTTTTTTTCATCTTCAGAAGACATCTTGATTTGGTTATAGCCAGATGACCCATCCATGAAAGAGAAGATCACATGAGATGAGGTGATGTCCACTATTATCTATGGTATAGGAAGAGAAAACTCATCCTTAGGACATGCTTTGTTTATGTCCCTAAAATCGATGTAAATATAGATTTGGCCATTCTTCTTCTTAATTGGAATGACACTAGCTAACCAAGTAGGATATTTTCTTCCCTGATGAAACCAACATCATGTTCAATTTTAAATGACCGTTATTCAATTTCTAATTGCGTCTAAGCGCTTAATGGGGTAGCATAGGTCTATTGCTAGCTTGTGGACTGCAACGTTAGGAGATAATCTGGGTATTTCTTCATAACTCCATTTGAAGTAGTCTTTAAACTCAGCCAATAGCCTAACTAAGTTATTGGTTTCTTCTTCATTCAGCAATGCCGATGTATGTCGCGGATTTTCTTCTATTCTGAAGTTGATTTCTTTAAGCTTGTCAATTATTGAATGGATCTCCTCTTCAAATTCTAGCAGTGCCTCTTTAACTTGGAGATCATCTGGATCATTTGAAATTTCTAAACACACATTCTCATAAGAGTTGGGGATGTGTGAGAAGAAACTATCATATTCCAAATGGTTGTAAACTAGTAAATAATCATATCATCATCGGACCCACTATATCAATTTTAGTCCCGCTCTTGATTGTGCTTCCTACGTGTTGCTCCATAACTTTTGAAGTACTTTGACTCGCTAGGGACCATGTATGAGGAACCAAACCTTTCTGTATAAGATTTTGAACACAAGGTGAGTAAAAGTCAAAATATAATTTCATTAATTCTTTAAAAGCATCTTCCTCAAGCTCTACATCAACTTCAGGGCTTGAGGAGGATGATCCCAAAAAGAAATTCTTCAACTTCATGTCACTAGAAGACTTAGGGACTTCCTTAACTACTAAACCTTCAATTTTCTGAGATGTAAGTGAGGTAAGAGCTAAGGCTCCCAACTGTTGCCTAATAGTTTCACATAAACTAGACTTGAATACTTTGCTTTGCTTGGAGGCCTGATCTTCATCTCTGTCTAAGTCAAAAGTCACCTCCAATGGAACCTACTGAGAGGGGTTGGCTAGTATACTAATCACATTAGAATCATCCTTTGAGCTAGATTCCAAGTCTATGTGAATAGTAAGGGTACTCCTATGAACTGGAACATGACCTATGTTGGCTAAAGGCCAACTAGGGGGCCTCCCACCTCTGAACCCTTCACTCCTCTACCGGTGGAGGTTGAGCCATCCTACCCACATGTCCATATGATGGAATGAACTGGGTAGAATGTGATATGCAATCTATTTCTTTCATTTCCCTTTCTATGAACTTTTCCATTTTTTTTTCTTTCTTTTTTTCTTAATTTTCTTTTGCTTTTGTATTTACATTTGAATTTTGTCCAAGTTCATGAGAAAGGGTGTTTTGAGGAAGATAGTAGGTTGCATCCTCATAGATCCTAACTTCTCTAACTAAAAATATCTTTTCATCTTTGTTGACACAGTATTCAATTCCATCTTTTTTGAAATTTATGCATTGATGAAAGGAGGATGGAACAATCTTATTCTGATGTATCCAAGGCCTACCAAGCAAAGTAGAATGAAGTATTCGAATCAATGATGTAGAACTTGGCTTCAGTCTTCTAGTCACCGATCTCTAAAGGTAACACAATAGAACCTAAATCTCGCTCACATTGATCAATGAGTCCTCTCAACATCATTTGATCTCCTCAGAGTATTGAGATATCGATCTTCAAATAGGCAAGGGTCTTTAGACTCATAATGTTCATCGATGCACCTGCATCCACGAGAACCTTGGTGAGTCTGAACCTATCCATGTTGATTGTGATGTAGAGGGGACGGTTGTGCTCCAAGTCCTCTAGAAAGAGGTCTTCATCTATGAAGTTGATCCCTTAGGCTTCTTTTGTATAATGTGCTTTCACACCTATAACAGTCAACTAAGCTAAGCATATTTCAGGATCAAGGATGGCCTTGATTAGTGATTCCCTCATCTCTTTGGATAAGACAAGGGCATCGTATATGCTTAGCTTAGATGAGAAAGGACGTTGTAGTCCACCTTCGGTGGTATTCCACAAGCATATCTGAGGGTGGAGCATCCTGTGGAAGGGCTTTTTGATCTTCAGTACCAATGATTTATTTCCCTCTATCTTGAGGTGATGCCCTAGGAGGTAGAACCTTGCCACTACAGAGGTTAACTTCGATGATCTCTTGAGGCAAGGTGGTGGAAGGTTCTACCAGACTCAGCTCACCTACAACTTCTCCTATGGGACCCTCAGAATTGGATGATTCTAAGTCTTTCAAGAGGTGAACCCATTTTCAAACTTGGAAGTCCAACTCTGAATCAAAAAAAGGAAGATCAGAATTGTTATAGTTATTTAGACTTGAAGAGTTATCGTAAGGAGTAAAAGAAGACAACCCATCAGAAGAGACACAGATGTAATTCAAACTAGCTTTATTCTTCAATTTAATGGAATTATTTTAAGGTACAAAGTAGAAATCAAGTAGAGGGAGTGGAGAAAGGAATTTGGTGCCCTTATCCACTGATACAAGAGTTCTACTAGTAGAAGAAATAGAAGAGCTAGATAAAATGGAAGAAGTCACAGGTGTGCAAGTTGCAACCAAGGTTGCAGACACACAAGGACAAGCAAAGGCTATCTCGGTGACATGTTCTTGTTAAGCTCACTTTCCTAGAGTTGACCTCATTTTTCTAATGAGCTCTCAACCCCTCCATCTTATACATATGACTCCTCTTAGACTTTAAGAGTTCCTTAGTCTTAAGACACATCTAGTGATTAGGTGGATACTCCAACCTAGCCCTAGAGACTTAATAGAGTTAGCCATAGGAATAGGTCATGCCTTAGAGGTGTTAGGAAAACTTCCTCCCCTTAGTTTAAACCATTCCTCACCTTCCTTGTTTCAAGTCAAACTCCAAATCAATTCTATTTGATTTTATCCAAATTGAAATCAATTCCATAATTGAAATCCATGAATAAAATCTATAATTGAAACCCATAATACAAATCCATCAAAATTCTAAGTCAAATTTTGAAGTCCTAACCCTTTAAGGACTTAACCAAAATCATGATTCAAACCTATTCAAAGCTTTGAGATTTTCTCATGATCATTTATTTCTCATTTATATTCTCATATATAAATGAAATATAAATTCAAACCCATCAAATCAAACCCAAATTAATCAATTCATGAAATTTTCCACCCTTTAATTTTCCATTAATGGATTTAACCTAAACCTTGATCAAATCACTTCAAACCCATAAGATTTTCTAAAAATTTATTTATATTCTCATTTATATTCTCATATATAAATGAAATATAAATATAAATCAATCCAATCAAATCCAAAAATAAAAATCCAAATTCAAAAAATTTTCCTTTAATCCTTTTTTCCATTAATGGACTTAGCCTAAATCTTGATCAAATCAATTCAAACTTTGGATTTTCTCAAAACTTATTTGTATTTCTCATTTATATTCTCATATATAAATGAAGTAAAATATAAATCAATCCAATCCAATTAAAAAATTAAATTTAAAATTTCCAAATCCTTTAAATTTCATTTAACCTAAATCATGATTAAACCCTTCAAATCCTTGAAAATTTTACATGATCATTTATATTCTCATTTATATTCACATATATAAATGAAATATAAATTCAATCAAAACCAATTCCAAAATTCAAGTCCATTCAAAATCCAATCTAAACCTTTCAAGCCAAAATCTTGAACTTAGCAAAATCACCTTCAAATCAAGCCAAACTCTTGATTTTCTCTCATGATTCAATCAACCCTACAATCATGAGCTCATATATAAATCCAAACTTCAATCATTCAATCAAAACATAAATAAAAAATCAAACCCAAAACCCCTTCATATTCTTCCTTTGAATATGACATTTTTCAAATGGATCAAAACCCATTTGATTTCAAACCATTTGTAAATGGATTTATATTTTAATCATAAGTCCATGTACAAGACCAATCAACTTCAAATCAAGCTTTGACCAAGCCATTTGACCCACTTAGGCTCGCTTGACCCAAAATTTTCTAAAGTACCCTTATGAGCCAACTTTTGATCCTTACCAAATTGGATGGAACCAAACTCATATATCCCTCTCATCATCAAATCATGGATGATCAATCAATCAAATTGGGTCAAACCAAGTCAAACCTAAGAGTTGACCAAGTCAACACTTAACCAAAATGAAATCTTACATAGCCAAATTCCACCATATACCAAATTGATTGAAACCAATAGGTCAAGTCCATCACAAATCACTGGAACTTGCCCCTCACCAACTGACCCAACCGCTTCAATTGACTTAGACCTAACATGACCTAATGTTGAGCCAAAATTGAACCTAACCCAATTGAGAGAAACAAAGATACCAATCCACCCATATGACTAACCTAACCTAAACCCCTGCCTTACCTCAAATAGGTCAAATGGTCAGTCAACCATTTGACGAAGTCATATGAGCCAAAACAAATATATACCAAATTGAATCAAACCAAAGCCAAAATATTTCAAATGACATATGAACTTGACCCAAACCCTTGATTAACTTGACCATTGGTCAACTTCAAGTTGACCCATTTTGACCTAATGGGTCAACATGAAAACCCTATCAAATGGATTTAAATCCATGAAACTTGGCCAAACCTAGTTTCTCCACATACCCAACATGTCAAAGTGGAAAAAATAGCAAAATACCATCTACCCCTAGGCCATAGAACAAATTTGGCCTAATCGTGGTGGAATTTGGCCATACCCTCTTCACATTCACTGAGGTTTTCCTAAAATCACTAGGACCATGGTTTGGTCAGCCCATTTGGTCCCCGACCAAGCACCCCAGCTCAAAATTGAATTTTCAAACTCCCTCTTAAGCTCAAATTCAAGCACATGGGAGGTTGGCAATCAACACCTTGGATCAAACCGACCATGTGCACACTCAAAATATTCAAAACAAACTCTCCAATATGATCAATTGGATCAAAATGATAAGAGCATTGTCGACCATCCGATCCTTCAAGGGGGAGATATACTCCCCCTAATTCAATTCAACTACTTGTATTGAAGTTAAGGAACCAGCAATAAGAGACTCCCAAGCTTAGAGAGAGAATTATCCCATTTCAATTTACGGTAAAAAAATAGGGGAGAATTTAACTTCCTCCAAGCTTCATCTCCATGCTGCACATCATCTAAGAGCTAAGTCGAGTGCACCTATGCTTCTATTGAAGTCTGCATAGCAAGGAAGTGTCCAATTGGATCAAAGTCAAAGCTCAAGCAAGGAGAGTTGGTACATACATTGATCCACTCAATCTCTAGTGCTCTAAACTTCAGCAAGGCTTCATCTCAACTAGATGAAGCTTCTCCAAGAGAATTGAGTGTCAGTGATCACCTCTGTAAGGTATGGGATTTTTCAATCACAAAACTTAATTAATCTACCTTGGGTAGATTCTTAGGTGTTTAATAGCCTAAGTTCAATTAAGGAAATCAAAACCTCATTCATAAGTATGAAAGGGTGTTTTGAAATTACTTAAGCTAAATTCCTTAGCATAATTAACTTTTAATTGTGAGACAAATTGCATTAGACCTTTTTCATTATTAGGTGCATTGAAAATTTAAATTCCTTGTGGGTTTATGTCATCTCATTAGCTCATAATTATTTAGTTAATTTTTCTAAGGTGGTGTAGGTAAGGGTTAATTAAGTTACTTAATCCATACCTTAACCTAATCAATGCTTAAAATGAATTTAATTATCTAAAAATTAAACAAAAACATCAAACACAAGTGGGAATGGGTTAGGAACAGCAAACTCATCTCACATTTTTAAAATTAAATCAAACTTCAAACTAAACAAAGATGACTTTGAATTCACTTTGATTTATTCTAAACTTTCTTATTCTATAAGAATGTCTTTAGGATTCAAGTGAAGTGAGTTTATTTACATGATTTCATTACTTTGAATCTTTCCCCAACATGTTAAGTTGTATGTCATGTGATATCATGTATTCATGGCTTTGAAATTCAAATTTTAACTGAAATTATTTACTTTATGTCAAATTTGCATGTGTTTGCTAAAGTAGAAATATGAATGGCTATTATCACTACTAAATCCAAATTATTTTTAAAATACATAAATTAAATACCAAATTTGAAAGTGTGCTATTTATACTTTAATTATAAGCCTACATGTGATAGATTATGAAGGTATACTTAGTATAGGTTTCCTTTCTTTCTTATGTTAGTATAGTTTTGAATAGGAGTTGGTAAGATGTAGGGTTCATTTGAAAAGAACCCAACACTTACTTAAGTATATACCATATTCATCCCTATGCTATCACCTAAGAAGGGTTGCCTATATTTTCATGCATAAATTGCATAAACAAAAATGAATCCATTAAACAACTTTTGCATTTTCCTTCTCTATTTTCTTTCTTTTATAAAAATAATTATATTTAAGGAAAGTGATATATTAGTCTGGACAACCCTGAGGTTGGGAGACTTTAAGTAACCCTAAGTAGGTCTTGTACCTTACACCTCTGGCTAACAATGTCGCTGTACTCACTTATGCCTTCTTACTTTCATGTATGTATGTGAAAATTTAGATAAGGAAAATTCTTTCTACTTAAGAAAAATCATGCATTTTAAACTTTTAAATTTTATTAAATGGGTTACTTAGAATGCATCATAAGGTGTGTTAAATACTCTCATTTGCATGTATAGATATGCTTAGGGTCCATCCATATGCATGTTATATATGTTGGGAAAGAAATGAAGTAATGCGTGTTATGTGAATTTTGATTTATTTTATTTAATCTTAAAATGTCTTTCTTTTTGAATAGGTTTGTTTAGAGTTTATCTAAACATAGGATTGATTAAATATTTAATTAAAAAATTCACCTAAATGGAATTAAAATGTGAATCTACTTTAGCAATTTACTTAGGTTAGGGAAGGAAAGAGAAGTTTCTCTTCTCTTTTTCTTTCTTCATAACTTAGTAATTAATTGTAGGATCCACTTAAACCAAATCAAAACATGAAATAAAATCAACCCAAAATACTTAAACAATTTAAATGAAACTCTCTTCTAAGTTGAACATGTTCTTCACACATAGAAAATTTGAACCTAAAAGCCATAGCTAAGCATACACACAAACCTTCAAAGCACACACATTAGCCTAAGTCACAACTTTAGGTTAGGTGTTGTCATGGTTTGATGTTTGTTTTATTTTGTGATATATTTTAGACATGATGTTAGGGTGTATGCTTAGAATGAATGGTAGGATTAGTCTAACTATTCTTTTTTTTAGGGATTGTGCTTAAGGGCTATCATAAATAAAATATAAATGCTTTTGCTTGTGCTTTATACCCCTAAGCATAATCCATAGGCCAGTGGACTTAGTCACCCATGTGTGGGGTGATAAGTCCAATATACATGCTTGGATTTGTGTGTTTTTTAGCTAACCTTTCTTTTGGTGTTAGTTTGATTTCCACTTTTCCTTTTCATGTAAATTTGTATAATTAGGATTTTGGAATGATTATTATGGGGATTAGGATGAGCATTGGTCATAAGATCCTATCTTATGCACCATGTGAAGCCTTGGAGCATCTACCTTCCAACCATCAAAAGAAGGAACCAAAGAAGAAAAGAAGAAGAAGAAGAAAGAATAAAGCTTGAAGACCCCATATAATGAATTCCTTTGCTTAAATTGTAATTTAATTCATTTGCAATCTGGGTTGTATAAGGGTAGATCTCGGCTACCCACATTTGATATTTTTGGGTTTGTGTGATAGTGCCCGACCACAACGATCATTTATTCTTTTTGTGATTAGCTTTATAAATTGATTGATGATTTTTTAGCTTTTGCATTAAGTGGCATAGTTTTTCTAGTTTATTCCTTGATTTATGTATGGCTGGATGTGGATTAGGCTCTTTAGGAAAAATAAATTTTTTACCCAACTTAACAACTCAAATTAAAATAACTCATAACCTCACCTAAAGCTTAGGTTTAAAATCAAGATAAAAGAATTAGCAACCCTTAGCTGGATGAGCATTTCTTTATAATATCATGCACAAATGCATCTTATTTCACTCTTGATTGGAGGGCTTCCACCTTTTCCAAAGAACTTGGCTTGACCTTTGAGAGCCATGGTGGAAACTCACCTCCTCCTTCTCGCTGATTTTGGCCAATAATCTCTTTCTCATGCATTAGTCATATGAATCCTATTAGCCAGTCAAAATAATTGTCCAAAATAAAATAAATAAATGAAATTGCATTAGATTTAGGTCATTTGAAGCATGTCCCTTTACACGATCTAGTCTATATAGGGACTGAGTTTAAAGACTTAGTCTATTTCTAAATAACACTAGCCTAGCTATCTTGCATAAGCATAAAGACTTGCCTACATGTATTTAAAATTGTAGGAGGCATTAGTTGGTGGCCACCCCCATGCGGTTGTAAGTCCAAGCTGTTGGGTGGTTTGTCCTCTCTTATGGAGGCAAACCAAATACCCATTTTTGCCTTAGATTTAGGTTGTGCTTTCGGCCCTCGTCAAAGCTCCCTAGATTTAGGTTTTGAGGTTGCTTCTCCCTTTTGTGGGCCATAAGCATAATTCTTCACCTCTTAGGCATTTCCTTAATCTTTTGTTAAGGATTCATAAGTCCTAAATTTCTAATAAAAAATGTAACTCAAATAAATTAAATCAATTTCTAAAATGTAAAGCCCAACTATAGGATAGTCTGAGATGCTTGCTAGGTTTCCTAGCATCTTGGGAATCTCCCACTTATCTTCGATTTTGGCTTCAATAATAATAACTCCCTCTTTTGATCAATCGTATTTGATCTTTCAAACATAAACCAATTGATTGATAGTCCTTTCATATTGAAATCTTCAAAGACAATGATCATTTACCTTAGTCAAGAGTTTTCCAAAGGGATCCCGTCCCTTAGGATGTAATTAACTATGGGGCTTGCCTGTATAACAATAAACCCGATTTAAAATAAATCTTGTTTTACTTTTCCATGTAAAGTAGGGAAGAATCTCTGATACATATGCAGACCCATCATCCTTAGGAGTCCTTATTGAGGTGATTGGTTCCATTAAAGGGTAGTGACTTCTATCTTTTGAGATAGTACACTATTCCTTGATGATGTACCCAATCACCTGAATAAGTACATCGGTGGATCTGCATGGCATCCTAAAAAGATGAATTTATATAAGGGTCGTGTCCTCTTTCATTTCTCACCAACATATTTGAAAGGAGACTCTGAGATCTCTATAGAAATTTTAAACCAATAGATTTTTTTGGCGACTCCACTGGGGATGGTTCCTCTATCCATCTTTGGTAAATGATCATTGTCTTTGAGTATCAATAGTGGGTTTGTACTTTGATATGAATCCAAGACTATCCTTTTTTTTTTATTGACACTTAGCTCATTTCATTCTTGGGTTGAGTTAGCCAACATCTTTAGGTTTTAGGACCGCATTCCTTGTTGGTCTTATAACCCCCGTTGGGTCCTCCAATGGGTAAAAATAAAAAGATCTAAATAAAAAAGAGAAAACACTTTTTTAAGACTTCCTCCTTATCATTTTCATGATAAGGAAAGGTTCATATTAAAATAATAAATCTTCCATAAAGAACTTTGCTTTTTCAAAAGCACCTTTTCAAAAAAAAAAATGCACTTAATAAAATATTTTCCACAAAATTTTGTCACCTTCATTTAACATGTTACATGTAGGGATTTTCAAAAATAAAATTAATAACATTTTCCAAAAGCATAAATGAACATCTCCTTTCAATTCACTTTGATGGAGATTTCATTTTTAAAATAAAATGAACAATCATCTTTTTCAAAAATCACAATCATAATCATAAAGTTTTCAAAAAGCACACATGGATCTTCCTATTCAATTCACTCACACTTATTGAATTGAAAGTTCACTTGTAAACAAAATTAAAATTTTCAAAACGCGCACATGAATCCCTTCATTTAGTATACTCAAATTTATTAAAAGTAAAATATCATTTAGGAAATCCCACTTAAATATATCTCACATATGTTTCAAGTTGGAATTCCTCTCTTTCAAAAAGCAACAATCACACAAAACAAAAATTTCATATTTCAAAAATAAAATTGATCTCCATTCTACATACTTAAATTTGTTGAATGGAGGTCCCCTTTTCAAAAATTAAAACTTCAACAATCGTATTTCAAAAAATTTTCAAAAATATTTGGAACTTCATTTAGCATAATAAAATTTGCTAAGTGAAGTTTCCAAAATCTGAAAGCAAAATCAACAATCATTTTTCAAAATTTTTTAAAACATACATTTGGACCTTCATTTAACATACCCAAATTTATTAAGTAAACCTTCCAAGACCAAAAAACAAGATCAATAATCATATTTCAAAATATTTTAAACACATTTGGAACTTCACATAACATACCCAAATTTGTTAAGTGGAGTCTCCAAATCCCAAAAATTTAAAAAAAATTCCCACATTTTGGAACTTCGTTTAACATACCCAAATTTGTTAAGTGAAGTCTCCAAATTCAAAAATCCAAAATATTTTCAAACACATATTTGGAACTTCATTTAGCATACTTAAATTTGCTAAGTAAAATTTCCAAATCCAAAATCAAATATTTAAAAAAAAAAACATATTTTGGAACCTCACCTTGCATACTCAAATTTGCTAAGTGAAGTTTTCAAAGTCAAAACAAACTTTTTTTTTCAAACACCTTTGGAACTTCACATTTTTCTAAGAGAAGTTTCCATTTTCAAAACCAAAAATGAAATCAAAATTCTAAACAAACCATTTGGAATTTCATATTAGCATACTCAAATTTGCTAAGTGAAATTTCCATTTCACTAAATTAAGTGGGACTTCACTTTAGCATACCAAATTTGCTAAAGTTGAATCTCCACTTTCAATCACCTCAAAAACAAAACAAAACAAAACACTTAGGATTCCTTAGCATACCAAATTTGCTATGGGACCTACCCTTTTCAAAAATCAAAATATTTCAAACAAATGAAACACTTAGGATTTTCTTAGCATACCTAAATTTGCTAAGAATCCTATTTTCAAAATTAAACAAAACACTTGAATTCTTCACTTAGCATACTTAAATTTACTAAGTGAGAATTCCAAGTTTTCCAAAATCAAAACAAAAATCCACAAAAACAAATAATCTCTTTCACTTCACTTAGCATACCTAAATTTGCTAAGTAAGTGAAATTCCAAAATAATCAAACAACATATAATCAATTTGGCCCTTACTTTAACATACCCAAATTTGTTAAAGGAAAGGGTCCTCCAAATCAAAAGTTCAAATTCAAAACATCAATGAACCTATGGAAGCATCCTATCAAAAATTTTGAATCCATATTTCAACATACCAAAATTTGTTGAAGTTTGGATTCATATTCAAATTCTCTTTCAATCAATCTTTCCAAATTCATTTGAACACCCAAGTTGTTGGATGTGGGTTCAAATTTTTTAAATTCAAATTCAAAATCTATGGAGATAGAAATTGATTCAAGTTCATTTCTCATTGCAAATTCTTTTTAAGTCGATTCTGTTCGGTTGGTTTACTACTTAGTGAAATGGAAAGTTCTCAAATTTGTCTTACCTTCCCCATGGTATGGATCTAGCTTTAGATCGGTGACTTCCTTTCAGACCATACCCACTTGATCCACTTTGAGGATTTGAGGGGATCACTTGAGGGCATTCCCCTCACCGATTAGGAGGTAGGTTGGGTAGACATTTTGATTATGTTAAGAGTATCAGGTACTGATTCGGTACAGTTCATCCCAGAGTTTACCATATTTCTCTAGTGCAGGCTGGCACCCTACCATCTGTACCCTCGAAGGGTAAGCTACCCCTAGTTTTAGGGCTTGCCTCTCTGACATTTGAGTGTAGGTCTAGCTCGAACTCCTCTCATCCTACCCGTACTTAACGTAAGAATAAGAACCATAAATGGTTCCACACTCGGATAGCTAGAGAGCTAGAGGTAGCAGCTCGATCAGCCATGGATGAGTCTCGCATGATCACTTCACCACTGGTTATAAAAAAAACTAATTTTATCCTCTCTCTGGATCAGACAAAAGGATGCTAGGAGGATCCATTCATTACCTCCTCGTGGTACCCACAATAGTTTCTAGGTAAGATGTTGTGTGTCATTGATCTTTTTTATGCCGGGTAGTGAAGCAGATGCTCGAGTCCAGACATAGTTTGACCTTCAATCTATTATCCCCCACAGCATATGGAGGCAGATTTGTTAGGAGAGGGCCCATGAGGCCCATACATCACACATTACAGTGAGAGAGGTTCAGCGTGTCACGCTTTGGTTGATTTTCCAGCTCGGCATGCTACCCGTGCCGACCATACTGATAGCATTCTTCTCACTGGGACCAACCACCATAGAGGAGTTCTGCATAAAGTGGTGTCTCCACCCGCTCTACCCGTCGCCATGCCGGATAGGTTACAACATCTCCCATTCCATCTAAGGCCATGAAGGTCGCATCCAGGGAGAAAATGTGCCTTGTTGGTGATTTGACTATGGTCAAGGGATCTTACCTCTCCTACACCACCCATTGTGGTAGGGTCGAGCTCTCTACTTTTACGCCTAGTGGTGGTGCGAGAGGTGCGACCCAGAGCATCGTGGTCGTTCCTTCACCAACTCTACCCATACAACCGGATGTGGAGATGGTGATAATTATCATAGATATTCCAAATGATAGTTCAGTTACAGCAGTGGTAGAGGATCATCCTAGATTGTTACCCCTATTACAGCTAGTAGCATTCAAGAGTATCATTCTTCTAGTGAGTAAAATTTGAATAGGATTGACTCCCTAGTGACAGGAGAGGTCCGGTGCCTTTCAGTGCATGATAGTGATCACACCGGTCAGCCTAAATTGTTTGTACCTTCTGAGTTAGATCATTCCTTAGATGATATATTTGCACACTATTTTATGGATAAGAAGGAGATCTTAGGGTACGCCTGGTCCGATGAAGAGAGAGTTAGCCTCAATCCCAATAAAGATGGCTTGATGGGGGATTCAGCTGGGATATGCATGGCTGACACTAGAGGATCTCTTCATAGGGATCAATAGGCCATGGAAGGTGATGAGGTTGATCAAGAGGATGCCATAGAATTAGCCCAACACCTCTAACTTTAGTTAAGATAGAAGGACAAGTAGATTGATAGGATGGCACATCAGTTATAGGACTTATTACCAGCAGTGTCAGTGCTTCAGATACAAGCCCCTCCAGTTCATCCTATTACAGTCGATGTCAGTCAGCCTGAGCTAGTGCATGTCTTAGACCCAGTTTAGACTCAACCTCCTGTTAAGCAAGGTAGCACTAGCCTATATAGGAAGGTAGTGGAAAGCACATCCATATAAGAAAAAGATCTAAAATCCATGGTTGAGAAATAGGTGAAGGAAGCTTTGGCTCAAGCCCGGGGTGGATCATCAGTTTCAAAGGGTAGACCCTACCCAGAGGAATTCGATGCTATCCAATATCCCAAGGGTTTTTCACTCCTTCCTTCAAGAGCTTGATGGCGGTGGAAGAGGTACATATAGCTCACTTGAGCCGTTGTTTGCATAGTGGAAGTGACACTTTACTCTTTAGACTCTTTGTCAATAACCTAGCGGGTATTACTTTTGATTGGTATGTTGAACTGCCCAACGTTTCAGTGAAGATATTTGAGTTTGAGCAACTCTTCATCAAGAGGTTTGCTGAAGCTCAGTAAAGGGTTACTGTAGGTGATCTCATTATAGCACAATAGCACTCTGGTGAGTCACTTGTTGAATATTTTCTCTGATGGCGTAATCTGAGTATGAAGTGTGAATCGCAGCTATTTGAACAACATGCCATTGAGATTCTCTTGAAGAATATCCATGGACTGATCACCTTCATGCTTAAGGGCTTCACAATCAAGACATTTGAGAAGCTAATCAACAAGGTGGCTAGTCTACAAGGAGAGGCCAACAGTTGCCTTTTCGATCTTGATAAGCAAAATCCCAAAAGGTCTATGAAAAAAAACCAAGAGTAGCGGTGGTTGATAAGGGGAGGTAGCTAGAGATCGTCGAGATACCATGACCTCAACAACCTCCACCTCCCCACCACCAGAGGCAACCCTAGCCTCCACAAGCCTCCATGACCGGCACATTCATCACCTCACCATATACCACCAGCGGTGCATGCATATCTACCACCGGTAGCTATGGTCCACCTACTCTTTTAGATAAGTTAAACAAACCTTATTCTTTTAAGAGGGAGGTAATCAGAAAATCTTTAAGAATCTCTTAAAGAAACCTAATTTTTAGCTACCCAAGCCTAGAGAGACCAGAGGAAGTAGGCAAAAGTCATGATCTAAACTTTTGCCCTTACCACCATATGCTAGGCCACATTTTGGAGGATTGCTTTACATTCAAGGACTGGCTTGAACACAGTTTCAAGACCGGTGTTGTAGTTATCCCAAAGGAATATATTATGGAACAATCTTCCAGTTCCATTAGGGTAATCCTTGGGGATACAAGTGACCCTACCAAAACCAAACAAGGTTGGGACATTTCTTTGTCTAAAACCTCTATGAAAATAATTCAATAGATAAAAAAGCTTTCATTGCAGGTGCTTGAGTTAGCTCACACCTCCAACACCAATGAGGGTTTTCAACTTGCAGTGCAACTCTAGGAAATGGGAAGAGTAGCGAGCATGTGTCGCAGGATAGCCCCTTAGCACACCATTGTGTCCATCCTCACCTTATTGCCTTTCCACATGACTTCTAATATTTTAGCTAGCTCTTCTATTTCTTCTACTAGTAAAACTCTTGTATCAGTGAATAAGGGCAACAAATCTCTTACTCCACCTACTCTACTTGACTTCTACTTTGTACCCCCAAATAATTCCAGAAATTGAAGAATAAAGCTTATTTGAATTACATTTGTGTCTCTTATGATGAGTTATCTTCTTCTATTCCTAATGATAACTCTTCAAGTCTAATTAACTATAATTTTGATCTTCCTCTTTCGATTAGAGTTGACTTTCCAACTCAAATACTATGTTCACCTCTTGAGATAGACTTGGAATCCATTCCATGAGTCCCATGAAAAAGTAGGTGAGCACGAAGTGCGGTAGAACCTTCCACCACCTTGCCTCAAGAGATTATGAAGTCAACCTCATAGTAGCAAGGTTACCTCTAGGCGCACCTCAAGATAGAGGAAATATGTCATTGATGCAAGATTGAAAGCCCTTCCACGATGCTCCACCCTTGGATATGCTTATGGAAGACCGAAGGTGGACTACTATCCTTTCTCATCTAAGAAAGTTGTCATCTAAGGTAAATATGATGCCCATGTCTTATCCAAAGAGATGAGGGAATCACTAATCAAAGCCCTCCTTGATCCTGAAATATGATTAACTCAGCTGACCGCTATAGGTGAGGAAGCACATTATGCAAGAAGGGATCACCTTCATAGATGAGACCTCCTTCAGGGACTTGGAACCATCCCCTCTACATCATAGTTGATATGGACAGGTTCAAACTCACCAAGGTTCTCGTGGATTTAGGTGCATTGATAAACATTATGAGTCTAAAGGCCCATTCCTATTTAAAGATTAACATCTCTACACTTCGAGGAGATATGATGATGTTGAGAGGATTCAATGATCAAGGTGAGTGGGCTTTAGGTTCTATAGTGTTACCTTTGGAGATCAGTGACTGGAAGACTGAAGCCAAGTTCTACATCATTGATTCAAATACTTCATTCACTACTTTACTTGGTAGGCCTTGGATACATCAAAACAAGATCATTCCATCCTCCCTTCATCAGTGCATCAAATTCAAAAAAGATGGAATTGAGTACCATGTTAATGGGGATGAAAAGCCATTTTCAGTTAGAGAGGTTGAGATCTATGAGGATGTGACTTACTATCTTCCTCAAAACACCTTTCTCATAAATTTGGACAAAATTCAAATGCAAATACTAAAGCAAAAGAAAATGAAGTAAAAAAAAATATAAAAGAAAATGAAAAGAAAAAGGACAGTCCAAGTACACAAGAAGGGGGAAATGAAGAAGAAATGGATCAACATATCTCATTCTATGGATAGTTCATTCCATCATATGGACATGTGGGTAGGATGACTCAACCTCCACTAGGCAGAAGCAGAGGTAGAATCAGAAGCAGTTTGTGAGGTGGGAGACCCCCTAGTTGGTCTTCAACCAACATAGGTCGTGTTCCAGCTCATAGGAATACCCCTACTATTCACATAAACTTGAAATCAAGCTCGGAGGATGAGTCTAATGTGATTAGTATACTAGTCAACCTCTCTCAATGGGTTCCATTGGAGGTGACTTTTGATCCAAATAGAGGAAGATCAGGCCTCCAATCAAAGCAAAGTATTCAAATTTGGTTTATGTGAAACTATTCGATAGTAGTTGGGAACCTTAGCTCTTACCTCACTTACATCTCAGAAAGTTGAAGGTTTAGTAGTTAAGGAAGTCCCTAAGTCTTCTAGTGATATGAAGTAGAAAAGGTTCTTTTTGGGTTCATCATCCTCAAGTCTAGAGGTTGATGTAGGACTTGAGAAAGATACTTTTAAAGAATTAATGGAATTACCTTTTGACTTTTACTCACCTTGTGTTCAAAATCTTATACAAAAAGGTTTAGTTCCTCACACATGGTCCAAGCACAGGTCAAAATACTTCAAAAATCTATGGAACAATATAGGTAGGGAAGCACAATCAAGAGTATAACTAGGATTAGGTACAGTGGGTCGATGATGAAGATTATTGCCTAGTTGTTACCAACCATTTGGAGTCTGGTAGGTTATTCTCACACATCCCCAACTCTTATGAGAATGTGTGTTTAGAAACTTTAGATGATCCAGATGATCTCCAAGTTAAAGAGGCACCGCCAAAATTTGAAGAGGAGATTCATTCAATAATCGACAAACTTAAAGAAATCAATCTCATGATAGAAGAAAATCCTTGCCCGATGTACATCAGTTCGTTGTTGAATGAAGAAGAAACCAATGACTTAGTTAGGCTATTGATTGAGTTTAAAGACTGCTTTACATGGAGTATGAAGAAATGCATGGATTATCTCCTGATATTTGCAATCCATAAGCTAGCAATAGATCTAACATTACCTTTATTAAGCAAGCTCCTAGACATGCGATTAGAAATTGAACAACAGGTCATTTTTGAAGTCAAGAAATTGATCGATGATGGTTTCATCAGGGAAGAAAAATATCCTACTTGGTTAGCTAGTGTCATCCTAGTTAAGAAGAAGAATGGCCAAATTTGCATTTGTCAATTTTAGGGACTTAAACAAGGCATGTCCTAAAGATGAGTTTCCTCTTCCTATACTAGAATTAATGGTGGACATTGCCTCATCTCAAGAAATTTTCTCTTTCATGGATGGATCATATGGCTATAACTAAATCAAGATGTCTCCTGAAGATGAAAGAAACACTACTTTTCAAACCTTGATCAGAATCTTCTGTTATAGGGTCATGCCTTTCGACCTTAAAAATGATGTTGTTACATACTAATGAGTCATGACTCAAATCTTCAACGAACTCATCCATCATCAGGTTGAGTGCTACGTTGATGATCTAGTAGTCAAGAGTAGAGAAAAGGAAGACCACCTCTTTGACTTGAGAGTAGTTTTTGAATGATTAAGATAATATAACCTCAAGATGAATCCTCTTGAAGGGTGCATTTAGAGGCTTCAGGAAAATTTCTTGGGTTTATTGTTCGGCACCAGGGAATAGAAATAGGTCTTGAAAGATTAAAGCTATTTTAGAAATGCCACCTCCTAAGAGTTTAACTCAACTCAATTCCTTTTAAAGATGGCTGACGTATCTAAGATGCTTTATTTCAAACTTATCAGGGAGATGCAAGCCATTTTCAGTACTTATCAAAAAGGATGCCAAGTTTAAGTCGGATGATAAGTGTCAGCACGCTTTTGAAGACATCAAAGAATATTTGGTGAAGCTGCTAGTTCTAGCATCCCCTATCCTAGGCAGGCCACTCATCCTCTACACTGCTGCATTGGATGACTCTCTTGTGCCCTATTGCCAAATAGCGATGAGGAGAAGGCTTCTCTACTACCTTAGCATCGATTTTTCAAGCAAACTATCCGCCTATTGAGAAATATTGCCTAGCTTTGATCTTTGCATCTCGGAAGCTATGACACTACATTCTTTCTCATACGGTGAACTTGATCTCCTGAACTAATCCACTGCACCTCATGACATGGCCAATTCTTTTGGATATTTGGCTCATTGGTCCATGACACTCTCATAGTTTGATATCACTTTTGTACCCTTCCATGCAGTAAAAGGATTGTCACTAGCAGATTTCTTAGCAGCACACTCACTTCCCTAATTCTCGCAGTGATCTCCTGAACAAATCATGAACTTAGGGAGGCACAATAGATGGGAGATGTATTTTGATGGTGCTGCTTTCTTAAAATGAAGCACCACGATCTACTCTCCAGGAAAGGCGGGGTAGAATAGTTCTTCTAACTCAAAACCGTGATGTGATAAGATTCTCATACTATCTTTCCAACCCCTACACCAACAATGAAGCTGAGTATGAGGCTTTGATTATCGATTTAGTGTTAGCCATCACTATTAGTGTCAAGAGCATCAACATCTTTGGCGATTCCTAGTTGGTCATCAACCAGATTGTTGGGCCCTACCATGTCCTCAAACCCAAGCTTCATCATTACTACGAGTATACCATGAAGTTTTTGGCCCAGATTCCTAAAGTTACCATCTACAAAGTTTCCTGAGCAGAGAACGCAGTAGCAGATGCCTTGGCTGAACTTGCCAAAGAGTTGGCATGTGGAAGATGAGTCCATTTCAATAAGGGTCCAAAATAGACAAGTCCTATCCTTATTGATGCCGAACTCATCGAAAGACTTTCTCTTGAAAAGCAGGTTGTCATTGCCAAAATGGACAAGGAGCTAGATTGGAGACAACCGTTCATAAATTACTTGAACATTGATAAACTATCTCAAGAAAAGTTATAAGCCCATTAGGTGAAACACAGAGCTCTCTCCTACGCTCTTGGTGGTGGCACCCTGTACCAACAATCCTTTGACCAAATGTGGTTACATTTTTTAGACAAACACGAAGCCCATGGCATTATAACTGAGGTACACTTAGGTCTATGTGGAGCTCATCAATCCTATCCAAAGATGAAGACGAAGACCAAAAGACTTGGATACTATTGGCCTTCAATGATCACAGACTGCATAGATATAGCTAGGAGATTCCATCAATGTTAGGTGCACGGTGTGGTCCTCCACCATCCACCCAATATTCTACACCCTACATTGGCTTCATGACCATTTGAGTGTTGGGGTACCGACATTATAGACGTCGATCTCCTTCTTCCAATGGGCATCAATTCATCTTAGGCACTCTTACTTTTCCAAGTGGTGAAGCCATCCCACTCGAGAGGTTACAACTCACATGTGCTTCAATTTTTTAGGAACCATATCATATATGGCTTTAGGGTGCCTCAACAGATTATATTCGATAATGGTACTGCATTCAAAAGCACGAAGATCAACAGCTTCGCCAGAAGATATAGTATAGATTGGAGATACTCCACCATCTACTACCCTAGAGATAATGGTTTAGGAGAAGCATTCAACAAAACTCTCATCCAGATACTGAAGAAGACTCTTGATGATAACAAATTAGAGTGGAATGAGCAGTTGGTTGAAGCTTTGTGGGCCTACCGCACCACATATCAAACTCCAACTCAGTCTACCCTATTTTTCTTAGTGTATGGGTTCTCTAAGGATAGCATTGGGTAATAAGATCACTATAGAGCAGAATGCAAAGTTGCGGTTAGAAGAGCTTGAAGGTTTGGAGAAAAGTCACCTATGAGCGTGCAAGAACCTTGAGTTTTACAAGGCCAAAATGATTCAAGCTCACAACAAGGTGGTTCTCCCTAGCTCTTTCTAAATAGGAGAACTTTTCTTAGTCTAAGGAGACCAATTATTGCCCGTCAAAAGATGGGAGGCAAGTTTGAACCCCTTGGGAAGGCCCATGTCATAGAGAAGGCCTTCCAAGGAGGATCTTATCAACTTATTGATTGTAAAGAGGAACACCCGATGCTTCCAATTAATGGGCTCTATCTAAGGAAATATTTCCCATGAAATAAAACTTGTTTGAAAATAATTATTAATAAAAAGAATAAAAATTTGATTCCATTCATCAATCTCTTCTTCTTTTCAAAGTGTCATTTGCTTGTCTTGCTAATCCACCGTGACGTATTTAGGGTAGGTGTAAGAGTCCCTTAGTCGAATCTTATCCCTTTTTCACAACACAAAAAAAATCTCTCGATGCTATTAGAATAGGTGTAAGAGAATCTGAGAGGCATCCTATTTTGATTAGCATAACTAAGATAGGTGTAAGAGAACCTAAGCGACATCCTTTCTTAGCGGGAATTCTTGATGTCGTCTGTGGCATCATTTTATGATTCCCTAGCGTGTTTTAAGGTAGGTGTAAGAGTCTCCCAGAGGCATCCAATTTTTTTAACACATGCACAAAATAAACATAAATCTTTTATCTCGAGCTATTTTGATGTTGTTGCAATCCCCCTGTGGCACTCACTCATTAGCTGCTCTAGGTCGAGTCTACATGCTACCTTGTCAGTATGTCACCCTAGTGGTTTCTTTGTTGGAGGATGTGAGTCCCCATGCTTTCTTCCTAACTTGACCATTGCAAACCAATGAGCGCCTTGTTAGTTTGGTAGTCTTCACTACCTAGTTAGTAAGCTACCTCATGATGACTTTGCTTAAGAAGATGTGAGTCCATGATTTCTTCTTGAACTAGCCATCATGCTCTAACTAGGTTGAGTAACAAAGGCTCCTTTCCTCTTGACTACTTTTTAGTTGATATAAGTCCCCAATGGCATTTACTTAGTAGTCACCCTAGGTCGGGTAACAAGAGACTATCCAGTGATCCTTCGCCATAGGAGGATGTGAGTCCCGAGCTTTCTTCCTGGTGATTGTTGCAAGCAACCTTAGGTTGGTTGATGTTTCTTTATCTTGATAGTGACTCACCGGTGAGTGCACCACTCTTGGCAGATATGAGTCCCCCATACTTTCTCCTTGAGTTGGACATTGAATACCTATTGTATATATGACTAGCCATGTCATCTCTCTAGGGTGTTGGATTAAGCCCTTACCGGCCCCATCCCCTGTGGGCACTCTATTTGGATCAAGTCTTTGCGACCATTTAGACACTACCCAGGTTACTTTTTGGATTGGACAATTCCCCTTTCTTAGTAGCCACCTCTGTGGTTGGAGAATTTGTTCAGCATATGCACAAATTTTTTCTTGGTTCAGTAAATCTGAGACAGGTCTAGGCTAATATAAGGTCTTTCTCAGTTTGATCCCTCATAAACTAACAAAGTGCATGTTAAAACAAACAAAAACAAATAAATAAAATTAATTCTCTTGTGAATTAGGAATTCAAGTCCCCCAAAAGGCCTCTTTTCCTAAGAGGCATTCTATCTTTAGGGCACTATTAGTAGAACTCCCTATAGGAATTGCCTGACTACTTGAGTTGAGATAAATCCCAGGGTCAGTACTCACTCCGTAGTCACCCTTAGGTCGGGTTCAATCTATTTTGCCACAAGCAGGTTACTCTGACAGTCATTCCACTTTGGAAGATGTAAGACTATGATGCATTCTTTCTAGCATGACTGTCGCAAACCAACGGGAAGCCTTAGGTCGGGTTCGATTTATTGCCCAAAGCAACCAATCACCCCAATTATCTTTTTTGGTGGAAGATGTGAGTCCTCGAGCTTTCTTCCCTCCAATTGATCATTGTAAACCAAAAAGCACTCCTTTGTTGGATAGTTCTCCCGTCGGTTGGGAAGCTACTCCCTTTGGTTTAGTAAATTTGAGATAGGTCTAGCTTCTATAAGCTCCTTCTTAGTGTGATCCATCACAAATTGATGGAATCCATCAAAAAAACAAATTAAAAAAATTAAATTAATTCTTGACTATTCTTGAGCTGATCTAAGTCCCCCATTGGCATTCACTCAATAGTCAGCCCTAGGTCGAGTTTGATTTGTTACCCAATGCAACTAATCACCCTAGTGGTTCTTTGTCTCTAGAAGATATGAGTCCTCATGCTTTCTTCTTAAGACTTGATCATTGTATTCCAAAAGGCTTTCCTCTTTGTTGGATAGTTCTACTTTGTGGTTGGTAGACTATTACCTTTGAATTGGTAAATCTGAATTAGGGCTAGGCTTTCTTAGCCCTACTCAGTGTAGTTCATCACAAACTTATAGGATCCATCATAAATAAACAAACAAATTAAAAATGAAATTAATCTTGACTATCTTTGAGCTGATCTAAGTCCCCAGTGGCATTCACTCAATAGTCAGCCCTATGTTGGGTTTTCAATCTGTTGCCTTCTTAATAGATTACCCCAATGGTCTCTACTTTGGAGGATGTAAGTCTTCGCTTTCTTCCTAATACAACTGCTACACATCGAAGGGCATCCCTTTGGTTGGCTAGTTCTACTATGTGTTTAGCGGACTACCCCTTTGGATTGATAAGACTGAGTTAGGTCTTAGCCTCCATGGCTCCTACTTAGTGTAGTCTATTGTAAACCAAAAGGGTTCATCCTAAAAATTCAAACCTAATAAAATTTGAAACAAATTCAACCCTCTTCCCTAGTGGAATGAATCAAATCAAACCTTTCATCCCCTTATGGATGACTTGAACCTACTTCCCTAGTGGAAGGTTCACACTCTATCCCTTAGTGGATTTCTTCTCTCTCTCTTATGTCTTGGACATGTCTTGGACATAAGTAGAGCCACATTGCACTAAGCTCTGGATTCTTTATTTTCCTTAGGTTAAGTATAAGATTATTTATGTTAGTGATTGTGATCTCTTGGTGTTGTTGATTGTTTCGGTCAACACCAATATGTGTAGTGTTCCTTGTCAATCACACCACACCTATTGGGCGCCCTTTGTTTACCTCAATTTTAGAATGAGCTCTCAACCCCTCCATCTTAGAAATAGGACTCCTCTTATACTTTAAGAGTTCCTTAGTCTTAAGACACATCTAGTGATTAGGTGGATACTCCAACCTACAGAGACTTAAAAGAATTAGCCATAGAATAGTTGCCTTTGGGGTGTTAGGAAAACTTCCTTAGCCCATTCCTTCCTCCTTCCCAAGTCAAACTCCAAATCAACTCTATTTGATTTTCTCCAAATTCAAATCAATTCCATGATTGAAATCAATGATTAAAATCTATGATTGAAACCCATGATCAAAATCCATCAAAAATTCCTAAGTCCAAATTTTGCCTAAGTCCTTAAGCCTCCCTTTAAGGACTTAACCAAAATCATAATTCAAACCTATTCAAACCTTTGAGATTTTCTCATGATCCATTTATGTTCTCATTTATATTCTCATATATAAATGAAATATAAATTCAAACCCATCAAATCAAACCCAAATTCAAAATCAATTCATGAAATTTTCCTTAAATCCCTTAATTTTCCATTAATGGATTTAACCTAAACCTTGACCAAATCACTTCAAACCCATGAGATTTTCCTAAAATTTATTTATATTCTCATATATAAATGAAATATAAATATAAATCAATCCAATCAAATCCAAAAATTAAAATCCAAATTCAAAATCAATTCATGAAATTTTCCTTAAATCCCATAATTTTCCATTAATTGACTTAGCCTAAATCTTGATCAAATCAATTAAAACTCATGGGATTTTCTCAAAACTTATTTGTATTATCATTTATATTCTCATATATAAATGAAGTATAAATATAAATCAATCCAATCCAATTCAAAAATTAAATTTCAATTTAAAATTTTTCTTAAATCCTTTAAATTCTTTTTAATGGATTTAACCTAAATCATGACTAAACCACTTCAAATCCATAAAATCTTCTCATGATCCATTTATATTCTCATTTATATTCATATATATAAATGAAATATAAATTCAAACAATCAAAACCAATTCCAAAAATTAAACTCAAGTTCATTCAAAATCCAATTTAAGCCTTTCAAGCCAAAATCTTGAACTTAGCCAAATCACTTTCAAATCAAGCCAAACTCTTGATTTTCTCTCATGATTCAATCATACCTACAATTATAATCTCATATATAAATCCAAAATTCAATCATTCAATCAAAACCCAAATCAAAAATCAAACCCAGAACCCCTTCATATTCTTCCTTTGAATATGAAAATTTCAATGGATCAAACCCCATTTGATTTCAAAACATTTGTAAATGCATTTATATTTCAATCATAAGTCCATATACAAGATCAATCAACTTCAAATCAAGCTTTGACCAAGCCATTTGACCCACTTAGGCTCACTTGACCCAAAGTGACCTAAAGTACCCTTATGAACCAACTTTTGATCCTAACCAAATTGGATTGAACCAAACTCATATGTCCCTCTCATCATGATCAACAATCATCATGGGATGATCAATCAATCAAATTGGGTCAAACCAAGTCAAACCTAAGGGTTGACCAAGTCAACACTTAACCCAAAATGAAATCTTACATAGCCAAATTCCACCATATACCAAATTGATTGAAACCAATGGGTCAAGTCCACCCCAAATCACTTGTGAAACTTGTCAAAACCTCAATTGGCCAACTAGACCCAACCTAGCTCAATTGACCTTAGACCCAACATGACCTAAAGGGCTCATGTTGAGCCAAAATTGAACCTAACCCAAATTGATTGAAAATAAAGATATCAATCCACTCCATATAACTAACTTAATCTAAACCTTCCCTTGACCTACCTCAAATAGGTCAAATGGGTCAAATAGGTCAACTTGACCCATTTGACATAAGTGAAGTCATATGAGCCAAAACTAAATATATACCAAATTGAATCAAGCCAAAGCTACAAAAACATTTCAAATGGTCATATGAACTTCACCAAACCCTTGGTTTGACCCAATTTGAAATTGGTCAACTTCACTCAAGTTTACCCATTTTGACCTAAATGGGTCAACATGAGCCAAACCCTATCAAATGGATTCCAAATCCATGAAACTTGGCCAAACCTAGTTTCTCCACATCCCCAACATGTCCAAAGTGGAAAAATAGTAAAATGACTATCTTACCCTTAGGACATAGAACAAATTTTGGCCTAACCCATGGGTAAATTGGTCATGCCCTCTTCACATTCACTTGAGGCTTTCCTAAAAGCTCAAAGGGACTTAGTGATGAGTGGTGCAACCAACCCAATGAGTTTGGATCAGCCCATTTGGTCCCTAGACCAAACCTGACCCACTAGCTCAAAATTGAATTTTCAAACTCCCTCTTAAGCTCAAATTCAACCACATGGGAGGTGGGCAATCCACTCCTTGGATCAAACTAACCATGTGCACACTCAAAACAGTCAAAAAAACTCTCTAATATGATCAATTGGATCAAAATGGCAAGAGCATTGTCGGCCATCTGATCCTTCAAGGGGGAGATATACTCCCCCTAATTCAATTCAATTCTCACTTGCCCTCTATCGATTGAAGCTAAGGAACTCAGAGCAATCATTAGAGAGCACTCCCAATCTTCTTAGAGAGGATTAGAATTCCCATTTCTCATCTTTGCACAGTGCAAAAATAGGGGAGGTAGAGTGAATTGCCAACTTCCTCCACACTTCATGTCCTTACAATTGCTCTTCACACTTCATCTAGGAACAAAGTTGAGTGCACCTAAGCTTCTATTAAAGTCCCCACAAGGAAGAGTCCAATTGGATCAAAAAAGCTCAAGCAAGGAGGAGTTGGTCCATACATTGATCCACTCAATCTTAAGTGCTCCAAACTTCAGCAAGGCTTCATCTCAACCAAACGAAGCTTCTCCAAGGGAGTAGAGCACCGGTGATCACCTCCGGTGTGGTATGGGATTTTTCAATCACTAAACTCAATGTGGTGTGGAGCTTTGTGAAATAAATTTTTACCCCATTGATTTTTGACTGTTGGATTTGCCGCTCTTTATCTTTAGATGGTGTGGGTTGAATTTGGTTTGATTCCATGCTAGATCTAGCTTGGATCTTCCCCTTGATCATGGATAGTCTATGTTGATCAAGGGGAAGAACTTGGATGATCTCAGCTGTCCATCCATGCATTTTAGATGGACAACTAAGATTATTCAGCATGTTTAGAAATCTATTTACCCTTTTTAAAATGCGAGGAGATCCCTAGTCATCTGATCTTTGATCGGCGGTAGAGGATTAAAGCTTGTGTGTCACCATCATTTGTGAAGTGAAAAATTAAGTTATCCCCTCATGGCATGATGTGTGCCAAGCTGACCGACATCACACGCATCGCACCGTGAGCCAGGGATTAGTTAGGGATTAATAAAATGCATTAATTAATTCCTAATTTACTTAGAGAACTTTAAAAATTCATAACTCTTCCTAAAAACTTTTAAAAAATATGAAATAAAATCCTATGGATAGTTAATTAAACCTAGAACATTTTAAAGTTAATTTTGATGAGTTTTGAATTATTCTTTTCTCTAAATTTGGGTTTTATTAGAAAGTGTATTTTGCTAATTACTCTTTGATTAGGCCTCTTATTAATCCCAAATTTCTTGGGTAAGTTTTAGTGGATGACATCTGCTTCTCCTAATTTTCTTAGGATTTATTGAAGGTTTGATTAGAGTAATTTCATATGGTTTTCTTAATTACCCTTCTTATGTAATTAAGCATAATTAGGGTATGATTAGTGGTTTTACCCTATGATTAGAGTTGATTAAGATCAGACTAGTAAGTACAAGGTTTATGGAATAATTTTGGGACATTTCCTTTGAGCTATTCCCTAAACCCCCTCTTCTCTCCTTAATCTCCTCTTAATTAAAGGTTAATTCATTAATTATCCACTTAATTAAATTTTAAAAATTCTAAAAAATTCCAAGACTTAATTAATCTATCTCGGGTAGATGCTTAGATGTTTAATAGCCTAAGTTCAATTAAGTAAATCAAAACCCCATTCATAAGTATGAAAGGGTGTTTTGAAATTACTTAAGCTAAACCCCTTAGCTTAATTAACTTTTAATTATGAGCCAAATTTCATTAGGCCTTTTCATTATTAGGTGCATTGCAAATTTAAATTCTTTTTGGGTTTTATGTCATCTCATTGGCTCATAATTATTTAGTTAATTCTTCTAAGGTGGTGTAGGTAAGGGTTAATTAAGTTACTTAATCCATACCATAACCTAATTAATGCTTAAAAATGGATTTAATTATCTAAAAATTAAACAAAAAACATCAAACACATGTGGGAATGGGTTAAGAACAACAAACTCATCTCACCTTTTTAAATTTTAATTAAACTTGAAACTAAACAAAATTTACTTTGAATTCACTTTGATTTATACTAAATTTTCTTATTCTATAAGAATGTCTTTAGGATTCAAGTTAAGTGAGTTTTTTTTACATGCTTTCATTACTTTGAATCTTTCCCCAACATGTTAAGTTGTATGTCATGTGATATCATTCATTCATGGTTTTGAAATTCAAATTTTAAAATGAAATTATTTATTTTATGTCAAATTTGCATGTGTTGGCCAAAGTAGAAATATGAATGGCTATTATCACTACTAGATCCAAATTATTTTCAAAATACATAAATTAAATACCAAATCTAAAAGTGTGATATTTATACTTTAATTATAAGCTTGCAGGTGATAGATTATAAAGGTATGCTTAGTATAGGTTTCCTTTCTTTCATATGTTAGTATAGTTTTGAATATGAGTTGGTAAGATGTAGGGTTCATTTGAAAAGAACCCAACACTTACTTAATTCTATACCCTATTCATCCCTATGCTATCACCTAAGAAGGGTTGCCTATATTTGCATGCATAAATTGCATAAACAAAAATGAATCCATTAAATAACTTTTGCATTTTCCTTCTTTATTTCCTTTCTTTTATATACATGTTTGTATTTAAGAAAATGGTATATTAGTCGGACAACCCGAGTTACAGGTAAGTAGCTAAGTAGGTCTTGTACCTTACACCTCTAGTTAACAATGGCGATGTACTCACTTATGCCTTTCTTACTTTCATGTATGTATGTGAAAATTTAGATAAGAAAAACTCTTTCTACTTAAGAAAAATCATGCATATTCAACTTCTAAATTTTCTTAAATAGGTTACTTAGCATGCATCAAAAGGTGTGTTAAATACTCTCATTTGTATGTATAGATATGCTTAGGGTCCATCCATATGCATGTTATATATGTTGGGAAAGAAATGAAGTAATGTGTGTTATGTGAATTTTGATTCATTTTATTTAATCTTAAAATGCCTTTCTTTTTGAATAGGTTTGTTTAGTGTTTATATAAACATAGGATTGATTAAAAGATTTAATTAAAGAATTCACCTAAATGGAACTAAAATGTGAATCTACTTTAAAAATTTACTTAGGTTAGGGAAGGAAAGAGAAGTTTCTCTTCTCTTTCCCTCTCTTCACAACTTAGTAATTAATTGTAGGATCCACTTAAACCAAATAAAAATATGAAATAAATCAAAAAAACAACTTAAATGAAACCCTCCTCTAAGTTGAACACGTTCTTCACACATAGAAAATTTGAACCTAAAGCCTTAGCTAAGCATACCACAAGCCTTAAAGCACATTAGCCTAAGTCACCACTTCTAGCCTTAGGTTAGGTCGGTGCATGGTTTGATGTTCATTTTGTTTTGTGATATATGTTTTAGACTGGATGATGGGGTGTATGCTCATAGAATGAATGGTAGGATGTGCTTAGTCTAACTATTCTTTTCTGCAGGGGATTGTGTTTAAGGGGCACTATCATAAATAAAAATATAAATTCCTTTGCTTATAAGTGCTTTATACCCCTAAGCCTAATCCATAAGCCAAGTGGACTTAGTCACCCATGTGTGGAGTGATAAGTCTAATATACATGCTTGGGATTTGTGTGGTTTGTTTTAGCTAACCTTTGTTTTGCAGGTGTTAGTTAGATTTTTCACTTTTCTTTTTTGTAAAATTTGTATAATTAGGATTTTAGAATGATTGTTATGGGGATTAAGATAAGCATTGATCATAAGATCCTATCTTATGCACCATGTGAAGCCTTAGAGCATCTACCATCCAACCATCCAAAGGAAGAAACCAAAAGAAGAAAGAAAAAGAAGAAGAAACAAGAAAAGAAGAAAGAAGAATAAAGCTTGAAGACCCCCATAACAATGAATTCCTTTTCTTAAATTGTAATTTAATTCATTTGTAATCTTGGTTGTATAAGGGTAGAGCTCGGCTACCCACATTTGATATCTTTGGATTTGTGCGGTGGTGCCCGACCACAACGACCATTTTTTTTTTTTTGCAATTAGCTTTATAAATTGATTGATGATTTGTTTAGCTTTTTTATTAAGTTGCATGATTTTCCTAGATTCTTCCTTGCTTTATGTATGGCCTAGATGTAGATTAGGCTCTTTAGGGAAAAATAAATCTTTTACCCACTTAACAACTCAAATGAAAATTAAATAAGTCATAACCTCACCTAAAGCGTAGGTTTAAAATCAAGATAAAAGAGTTAGCAACTTCTTAGCTGGATGAGCATTTATTTATAATATCATGCATAAATGCATCTTATTTCTCTCTTGATTGGAGGTCTTCCACCTTTGTCAGAGAAACTTGGCTTGACCTTTGAGAGCCGTGGTGGAAACTCACCTCCTCCCTTCTTGTAGATTTTGGCCAATAATCTCCTTTCTCATACATTAGTCATATGAATCCTATTATCCTTAGTCAAAATAATTGTCCAAAAATAAAAAAATAAAAATGAAATTTGAA
The DNA here is from genome assembly GCA_021442155.1 of Cymbidium sinense. NCBI lineage: Eukaryota > Viridiplantae > Streptophyta > Magnoliopsida > Asparagales > Orchidaceae > Cymbidium > Cymbidium sinense. The sequence goes on from CM038219.1 coordinate 94,438,580, forward strand.
TTTGTAGATTTAGGTCATTTGATGCATGTCCATTACATGATCTAGTCTCTATAGGGAGTGAGTTTAAGGATTTAGTCTCTTTCTAAATAAAAATAGCCTAGCTATCTTGTATAAGCATAAAGACTTGCCTACATGTATTTAAAATTGTAGGATGAGTTAGTTGGCAGCCACCCTCAGGCGGTTGTAAGTCTGAGCTGTCGGGTGGTTTGTCCTCTCTTGTGGAGGCAAACCAAATACCCATTTTTGCTTTAGATTTAAGTTGTACTTTTGGCCCTCAGTAAAGCTCCCTAGATTTAGGTTCTGAGGTTGCTTCTCCCTTTTATGGGCCATAAGCATAATTCCTCACCTCTTAGGCATTTCCTTAATCTTGTGTTAAGAAATCATAAGTCCCAAATTTTTAATAAAAAAAATATAACTCAAACAAATTAAATCAATTTCTAAAATGTAAAGCCTAACTATAGATTGTTTGAGATGCTTGTTAGGATTCCTAGCATCATGGGCATCTCCTACTTATCTTCCATTTTGGCTTCGATAATAACTCCATCTTTTGATAAATCCCATTTGATCTTTCAAACATAAACCAATCAATTGATAGTCCTTCCCTATTAAAATCTCAAAGATAATGATCATTTACCTTAATCGAGAGTTTTCCTAAGGGATCTCGTCCCTTAAGATGTAATTAACTATGGAGGCTTGCCCCTGTAGGGAACTTAACGAACTCAATTTAAAATAAATCATACTTTACTTTTTCATGTAAATTAGGGGAAGAATCTCTGGTACATATGCAGACCCATCATCCTTAAGAGTCCTTATTGAGGTGATTGGTTCCATTAAAGGGTAGTGATTTCTATCTTTTGAGATAGTATACTATTCTTTGATGATGTACTCGATCACTAAATAAATACATCTAGATCTACATGGCATCCTAAAAAGATGAATTTCTATAAGGATTGTGTCCTCTTTCATTTCTCACCAACAAATTTGAAAGGTGACTCTGAGATCCCTATAAAACTTTTAAACCAACACACCAGCTTTGCCACTGTGTTCAAGCCAGTTCTTGAATGTGACGCAATCCTCCAAAACATGGCCTAGCATACAGTGGTAAGGGCAAAAGTTTGGATCATGACTTTTGCCTACTTCCTCCAGTCTCCTAGGCTTGGGTAGCTAAAAATTAGGGTTCTTTAAGAGATTCTTAAAGATTTTCCTGATTACCTCCCTCTTAAAAGAATAAGGTTTGTTTAACTTATTTAAAAGAGCAGGTGGACCATAGCTATCTGGCGGGGGGTATGCATCTCGCTGGTGGTGGTATGGCTGAGGCGGTGGTTGTGCTAGTTATGGAGCCAGTGGTGGAGGCCGATAGGGCTACTTCGGTGATGGAAAAGGAGGTGGAGGCTATTGAGGTCATAGTCTCTCGGACTGATCTCTAGCTGGCTGCTTCCCCTTGTGAACCACTGCTACAACTCCAGGTTTCTTATCATAAACTTTTTGGGACTTCTTCTTAGGCAACTGATCTTGAAAAGGTAATTGTTTGGCCTCTCCTTGTAGACTAGCCGTCTTGTTGATTAGCTTCTCAAATGTCTTGATAGTTAAGCCCTTAAGCATGAAGGCAATCATGCCATGGATATTCTTCAAGAGAATCTCAATGACATGCTGTTCAGACAGCTGCAGTTCACACTTCATACTCAGGTAATGCCATCGGAGAATATAATCAATGAGGGACTCACCAGAGTGCTGTTGTGCTATAACGAGATCACCTACAGTAACCATTTATTGAGCTCCAACAAATCTCTTGATGAAGAGTTGGTTAAAATCAGCAAATGTCTTTACTGAACCGTTGGGCAATTTAGCATACCAATCGAAAGTAATACCCTCTAGGATACTAACAAAAAGGTGAAAGAGTAGAGCATCACTACCACCTGTGTTGCAACAACTGACCTTGAAATATGCTATATGTTACCTTGGTTTCCACTACCATCAAAGTTTTTGAAGGAAGGAGGCAAAACCCTTGGGATACTAGATAACATTGAATTCCTCTAGGTAGGGTCTACCCTTTGGAACCAATGATCCACCCTGAGCTTGAGCCAAAGCCTCCTTCACCTGCTGCTCAACCATGGATTTTATATCTTTTTCTTGTATGGAGTTACTTTCCACTACCTTTCTATACATGCTAATGCTACCTTGGTCAATGGAAGGTAGAGTCTTGGCAGGGTCCAAGACATGTACTAACTCAGGCTGACTGACATCAACTGTTGTAGGATGAACTACAGGGGCTTGTTTCTAAAGCACTGACACTACTGCTAAAAGTCATGTGACTGATGTGTCATCCTATAAATTTGTTTATCCTTCTGCCTTAACTGATGTCAGAGCTATTGTGTTGATTCTGTTGTGTCTTCTTGATCAACCTCATCACCTTTCCTGGCTTGTTGCTCCCTAAGAAGAGATCCCCTAGTTTCAACCATGCATACTCCATTTGAATCTCCCATCAAGTCATCTTCATTGGGATCAAAGCTGACTCTCTCTTCATCAGACCAGGTGTACCCCAAGATCTTCTTCTTCTCCATGAAATAACATGCAACTATTTTATCTAAGGAATGATCTAACTCAGCAGATATAAATAGTTTAGGATGACCGGTGTGGTCATTATCGTCGAGAGGCATCGACCTACATTATTGGAGAGTCAATCTTGTGTGGACTGTACTCATTGGATGAATGACACTCCTGACTGCTACTGGCTATAAAAAGGGTAACAATCCTAAGATGTTCCTATACCACTGGTGCAGCTAAACTGTCATTTGGAATATCTATAATAACTATCACCATCTCCACATCCGGTTATATGGGCAGAGTTAGTGAATGGATGACCATGATGCTTCAGGGTCGCCACTCCTTTCAACACCAAGAAAGTTGGCGAGAGCTCGACCCTACCATAATGCACTCCCACCCATGGTAAGGTCCAGCGAGCGGCAAACTACCGCAATGGGTGGGAGGAGTAGGATCCCACCGTAGGCCATTGGCTAACAGCGCGGTATGGATGCGACCTTCGGCAGCACTGGAATGGTGAGATTGAAAACCTACAGCGATGGATGTGCGATGGTGTCAGTGGAAGATCTGCGTTCTTTATGAGAGCGCATCTCCACATGGTCCCTTCTGGCGAAAACAATACTCGGTATGGTTTTGGGGCGAGCTGCATTTGGAAAATCAATCAAGCAAAAGCGAGGTCGGCCAGTGAACCTCTGTCTCCACACTTTAGTAACATGTCTTTGTATGGGCCTCATGGGCCCCTCTCTTGAAGAATCTGCCTCCCTATGCTATGGGGGATAATAGATCGAAGATCAAACTAAGTGTCAGACTTTGAGCATCCATGCTCGCCTACGGGTAGATAGGCGGAGGCGACCTGACCTCCTCTTCTCTGGAAAATGTGGTTGCAACATTGGAGGAGGTGATGGGATCCTCGACATCCTCCACAGGAACTAGAGAGGATGGAACTAGTTTTCTATAACCCGGTGGTGAAGTGACAATGGGGACTCATCCATGGGCGATCAGTTCTTTGCCTCTAGCTCCAGATCTATAGTGTGGTGCAGCTTGATCATAATTTTGTTCCTACTGCTGGAGTAGGGTGGGATGGGAGGAGTTCTAGCTAGACCCATATTCAAATGTAGTGGAGGCTAGCCCTGAAACTAGGGGAGCCTTACCCTTAGAGGGTACAGATGGTAGGGTATTATCCCTCACTGGGGCAACATGAACAACTCTAGGATGAACTATAACTGGAGCTGGTACCGTCGGTACTGCTAGCACTATAATAACTGAAGTCTATGGTACTACCATAGCTTTTCTCTTAAGTGAGAAGACATCAAAATTAGAGGGTAAGTAAATCGATGGAAACACGCACGGTCACCTTGTCCTCTTGGCGTAGTGAGGGAATGCCCTCACAAGTGATCCTAGCTCCCTCAAATCCCAGACAAAAGTGAATCAGGTGGGTATGGTCCAAACGAAGGAAGTCAGCCTAATCTAAAATCAGATCCATACCATCGGGGAAGGTGAAGACAAACTTCTGAGAATTAGTCAATTCCAAAACTGTAATAAACTGAAACTAAACTATACTACACTGAATGTAAAGGATCTACAATGAGAAATGAACTTGCGTTAGATTTCTATCTCTATAGATTTTGAATTTTGAATTTTTTGAAAATTTGAACCCACATCCAACAACTTGGAAGTGTTAAGTGGGGTTCAAATGGATTTAATAAGATTGATTGAAAGAGGAATTTGAATATGAATCCAACTCAACAAATTTAGGTATGTTGAAATATGGATTAGAATTTTTGATAAGGAAGCTTCCATAGGTTAATTGTTTGTTTTGAATTTGAATTTTTGATTTGAGGACCCTTTCCTTTAACAAATTTGGGTATGTTAAAGTAAATTTGAGTATTTTAAGTGAAGTTTCAAATGTGTTTTGAAAATTTTTGGATTTTGGATTTGGAGATTTCACTTAACAAATTTGGGTATGTTAAGTGAAGTTCCAAATGTGTTTGAAATTTTTGAAATATGATTGTTGATTTTTGATTTTGGATTTGGAAACTTCACTAAGAAAATTTAAGTATGTTAAATGAAGTTCCAAATGTTGTTTGAAAAATTTTGATTTTGGGATTTGGAAACTCAACTTAACAAATTTGGGTATGTTAAGTGAAATTCCAAAATGTGTTTGAAAATTTTGAAATATGATTGTTGATTTTTGATTTTGGATTTGAAAACTTCACTTAGCAAATTTAAGTATGCTAAATGAATTTCCAAATGTTGTTTGAAAATTTTTTGAGTATGAATGTTGATTTTTGTGATATTGGATTTGGAAACTTCATTTAACAAATTTGGGTAAGTGAAATTTCCAAAATGTTGTTTGAAAATTTTTTGGATTTTGGACTTGGAGACTTCACTTAACAAATTTGGGTATGTTAAATGAAGTTCCAAAAATATTTTGAAAATTTTTTATTTTGGAATTTGGAAACTATACTTAACAAATTTGGGTATGTTAAGTGAAGTTCCAAATGTGTTTAGAAAAATTTTTGATTTTGAATTTGGAGACTTCACTCAACAAATTTGGGTATGTTAAATGATGTTCCAAATGTGTTTGAAAATTTTGAAATAGATTATTGATTTTTTTAATTTTGGATTTGGAAACTTTATTTAACAAATTTGGGTATGTTAAGTGAAATTCCAAAGAGTTGTTTGAAAAATTTTGGTTTTGGGATTTGGAAACTTCACTTAATAAATTTGGGTATGTTAAGTGAGGTTCAAATGTTTAGAAAGTTTTTGAATTTTGGATTTGGACACTTCACTTAACAAATATGGGTGTGTTAAATGAAGTTCCAAATGCATTTTAGAATTTTGAAAGTATAATTGTTTAAGTTTTATTTTTTGAAAGAGAGGAATTCCAACTTAAAACATATGTGAGATATATTCAAGTGGGATTTCCAAAAGATATTTATTTTTTTTGTTGGGAATAAAATTTTCATTTAATAAATTTGAGTATATTAAATGAAGATATTCATATGTGCTTTTTAAAAAGTTTAATTTTGTTTGGAAATAAACTTTCCATTCAATAAGTGTGAGTGTATTGAATAGAAAGATTCATGTGTGCTTTTTGATTACTTTATGATTGTGATTGTGATATTTGGAAAAGATAGTCATTCATTTTATTTTGAAATTGAAATCTTCATCAAAGTGAATTGAAAGAATATATTCATTTGTGCTTTTGGAAAATGTTTTATTATTTTGAAAATCCCTACATGTAACAATTATGGGAATCGTTAAATGAGGGTGTAATAAAATTTTGTAGAAAATATTTTATTTAGTGCATTTTTGAAAAGGTGCTTTTGAAAAGCAAAGTTCTTTATGGAAGATTTATTATTTTTAGGATGAACATTTCCTTATCATAAAAATGATAAGGAGGAAGTCTTAAAAATATTTTCTTTTTATTTAGATCTTTTTATTTTACCCATTGGAGAACCCAAAGGGGATTTTAAGACCAACAAGGAATGCAATCCTAAAGCCTAAAGATGTTGGCTAACTCAACTCAAGAATGAAATGAGCTAAGTGCTAATGGAAAGAAGGATAGTCTTGGATTCATACCAAAGTACAAACCCACTATGGATACTCAAAGACAATGATCATTTATCAATGATGGAGAGAAGAACCATCCCTAGCGGAGTCGCCAAAAAAATCTATGGAGAAAAATTCCTATACGAGTCACCTTTCAAATCTGTGGTGAGAAAAGAAAGATGAGACTTATAGAAATTCATCTTTTTAGGATGCCATATAAATTCATAGATGTACTTATTCAAGTGATCAATACATCATCAAGGAAAATAGTTTACTATCTCAAGAGCAGAAGTCATTACCCTTTAATGGACTTAATCATCTCAATAAGAACTCCTAAGGACGATGGGTCTTCATATGTACCAGAGATGCTTCCCCTACCTTACATGGAAAAGTAAAGCAGGGTTTATTTTAAACCGAGTTCATTAAGTTCCCTACAGGGGCAAGCCCCCATAGTTAATTACATCCTAAGGAATGGGGTTCCTTAGGAAAACTCTTGATTAAGGTAAATGATCATTGTCTCTAAAGATTTCAATAGGAAAGGATTGTTAATCGATTGGTTTTATTTTGAAGATCAAATGGGATTGATCAAAAGAGTGAGTTATTATCGAAGCCAAAATGGAAGATAAGTCAGATGCCCGATGCTAGAAACTGCGCATCTCAAATATCTATAGTTAGGCTTTACATTTTTGAAATTGATTTAGTTTGTTTGAGTTGAATCTTTCATTATAAATTTAGGACTTGTGATTCCTTAACACAAGATTAAGGAAATGCTTAAGAGGTGAGAAATTATGCTTATGGTCCACAAAGGGGAGAAGAAACCTCGAACTCAAATCAGGAACTTTGGTGAGGGCCAGCACAACTTCTCTAAAAATGGGAAATTGGTTTGCCTCCATAAGAGAGACAACCACCGTGGACTTACACAAGAGACTAGGTCCCCTCACTCCTTAAAGAGACTAGATCATGTAAGGGACATGATTCAAATGACCTAAATCTAATGCAATTCAAATTTTATTTTTATTTTTATTTTTGATTAGTATTTTGACTCAAGCAAATAGGATTCATATGACTAATGCATGAGAAATAAGGTTATTGGCCAAAATCAGTGAGAAGGAAGGAGGTGAGTTTCACCATGGCTCTCAAAGGTCAAGCTAAGTTTCTCTGGCAAAGGTGAAAGCCCTCTAATCAAGAGTGAAATAAGATGCATTTTTGCATGATATTAATAAAGAAATTCTCATCCAACTAAGGGGTTGCTAATTCTTTTATCTTGGTTTTAAGCCTAAGCTTTAGGTGAGGTTATGAGTTATTTAATTTTTATTTTGAGTTGTTAAGTTGGATAAAAGATTATTTTTCTCTAAAGAGCTTAATCCACATTCAAGCCATACATAAAGCAAGGAAGAAACTAGGAAAAGCATGCCACTTAATGCAAAAGCTAAATAAATCATCAATCAATTTATAAAGCTAATCGTAAAAAGAATAAAAGGCCATTGTGGTTGGGCACCACTGCATAAACCCAAAAAATATCAAATATGGGTAGTCGAGCTCTACCCTTACAATCCTAATTACAAATGAATTAAATTACAATTAAGTAAGGAATTCATTATTATGGGGGTCTTCAAGCCTTATTTCTTTTTTCTTCTTTCTTCTTTTTTCTACATTTTTTCTTTCTTCTTTGGTTCCTTCTTTTTGGATGGCTAAAAGGTGGATGCTCCAATGCTTCACATGATACATAAGATAGGACCTTATGACCAATGCTCATTCTAATCCCCATAACAATTATTCCAAAATCCTAATTGCATAAATTTACATGAAAAGGAAAAGTGGAAATCTTACTAACACCTACAAAATAAAGGTTCGCTAAAATAAAACACATAAATCTCAAGCATGTATATTGGATTTATCACCCCACATGGGTGACTAAGTCCACGGCCTATTGATTATGCTTAGGGTATAAAGCACACAAGCAAAAGCATTTATATTTTTATTTATGATAGCGCTTAAGCACAATCCCTGAGAAAAGAATAGTTAGACTAAGAGCATCCTACCATTCATTCTGACATAACATCCAGTCTAAAGTATATATAACAAAACAAACAAACATCATACCATGCACCGACCTAACCTAAGGCTGGTGACTTAGGTTAATGTATGTTCTTTGAAGGCTTGTGTGGTATGCTTAGCTATGGCTTTAGGTTCAAATTTTCTAAGTGTGAAGAATATGTTCAACTTAGAGGAGGGTTTCATTTAAGTTTTTTAATTATTTTGGGTTGATTTTATTTCATGTTTTTATTTGGTTTAAGTGGATCTTATAATTAATTACTAAGTTATGAAAAAGAGGGAAAGAGATGGAGAACTTCTCTTTCCTTCCCTAACTTAAGTAATTTTTAAAGTAGATTCACATTTTGATTTTTATTTAGGTGAATGTTTTGAATAAATATTTTTAGTAATCCTAAGTTTAGATAAACTCTAAAAAAATCTATTCAAAAAGAAAAGGCATTTAAGATTAAATAAGATGAATCAAAATCCACATAATACACATTACTTCATTTCTTTCCCAACATATATAATATGCATATAAATGGACATTAAGCATATCTATACACACAAATGAGAGTATTTAACACACTTTATGATGCATGCTAAGCAATCCATTTAAGGAAATTTAGAAGTTGAATATGCATGATTTTTCTTAAGTAGAAAGGGGTTTTCTTATCCAAATTTTCACATACACACATGAAAGTAAGAAAGGCATAAGTGAGTACAGTGTCATTGTTAACCAGAGGTGTAAGGTATAAAACCTACTTAGGGTTACCTAACCCTCGTAACCTCGAGGATGTCCAGATTAATATACCACTTTCCTTAAGTACAAACATGTGTATAAAAGAAATAAAATGGAAAAGAAGAGCGCAAAAGTTATATTAATGGATTAATTTTGTTTATGCAATTTATGTATGCAAGTATAGGTAACACCTTCTTAGGTGATAGCATAGGGATGAAATAAATGTTAGGTTCTTTTCAAATGAACCTTACATCTTACTAACTCCTATTCAAAACTATACCAATATAAGAAAGAAAGGAAACCTATGCTAAGTATACCTTTATATTCTTTCACATGCAAGCTTGTAATTAAGGTATAAGTAGCATACTTTTAGATTTTGTATTTGATTTATGTATTTTGAAAATAATTTGGATTTAGTAGTGATAATAGCCACTCATATTTCTACTTTAGCCAACACATGCAAATTTGACATAAAGTAAATATTTCATTTAAAATTTGAATTTGAAAAATATGAATGCATGAAATCACTTGACATACAATTTTAACATGTTGTGGAAAGATTCAAAGTAATGAAATCATGTAAACAAGTTCACTTCACTTTAATCCTAAAGACATTCTTATGGAATAAGAAAGTTTAAAATAAATCAAAGTGAATTCAAAGTGATTTTTGTTTAGTTTGGAGTTTGATTTAATTTTGAAAAGGTGAGATGAGTTTGTTGTTCCTAACCCATTCCCACATGTGTTTGATATTTTTGTTCAATATTTAGATAATGAGATCCATTTTTATGTGTTAATTAGGTTAAGGTATGAATTAAGTAACTTAATTAACCCTTACCTACACCACCTTAGAATAATTAACTAAGTAATTATGAGCCAATTAGATGACATAAAAAACTCACAAGGAATTAAAATTTGCAATGCACTTAATAAGAAAAAAAAGGCCTAATGCAATTTAGCTCACAATTAAAAGTTAATTAAGGTTTAGCTTAAGTAATTTCAAAATACCCTTTCATACTTATGAATTGAGTTTTGATTTACTTAATTGAACTTAGGCTATTAAACACCTAAGCATCTAACCAAAGTAGATTACTTAAGTTTTAGAACTTTTAGAATTTTTAAAAATTAATTAAGGGGATAATTAAAGAATTAACCCTTAATTAAGAGGAAATTAAAGAGAGAAAAGGGGGTTTAGGGAACAGCTTAGTGGAAATGCCCTAAAATTATTCTATAAACCTCTTACTTACTGGATCTAACCTTAATCAACCATAATCATGGATTAAAATCACTAATCATACCCTAATTATCCATAATTACATAAGGAGGGTAATTAAGGAACCCATATGCAATTCTTCTAATCAAGCTTTCAATAAATCCCAAGAAAATTAGAGGAGATAGAAGTTATCCCCTAAAACATACCCAAGAAATTTGGGATTAATCAGAGGCTTAATTAAAAATTAATTAGCAAAATGAAGTTTCCAATAAAACCCAAATTTAGAGAAAAAATATAATTTAAAACCCATTGAAATTAATTTTAAAATATTCTAGGTTGAATTATCTTTCCATAGGATTTTATTTCACATTTTTTTGAATTTTCTAGAGAGAGTTATAAATTTTATAAGATCCCTAGGTTAATTAGAAATTAATTAAGGCATTTATCTAATCCCCTTGCTCATGACACGACGCGTGGCGGCGGTGCTCAGCACACTTTACACGTGTTGTGCTGTGAGGAGTTTACTTAAATGTCAAATCCCAAATGGCGGTTGGTCGAGCACGCGATTTGATCTCTGTCGTCTGATCAAAGATCAGACGGCCAGGGATCTCCTCATGGTTTAAAACCGGTAAGGGATTTCTAAACGTGGGGAATTATCTCAGCTGTCCATCTAAAATGCATGGATGGACGGTTGAGATCTCCTAAGTTCTTCCTTGATCAATAGAGACCGTCCATGATCAAGGGGAAATATCCAAGCTCAATCTAGCATGGGTTCAAATCAAACTCAACCCACACAATCTAAAGCTAAAGAGCAGAAAATCCAACGGTAAAAAATCCATGGGGTGAAAATTTCTTTCACAAAGCTCCACACCACATTGAGTTTAATGGTTGAAAAATCCCATACCTGCCGGAGGTGATCACCAGTGCTTGATTCCCTTGGAGAAGCTTCACTGGTTGAGATGAAGCCTTGTTGAAGTTTTTAGCACTTGAGGTTAAGTAGATCTTCCTATGGGTCACCTCCTCCTTAGCTTGAGCTCAATTTTGATTGAATTGGATCTCCCTTACTTCAAGAACTTGGAAGAGAGCTTGGGTGCACTCGACTTGGTCCTCTGATGAAGCTTGAAGAGGGAATTGAGTGGAGTTTGAGCGTGGAGAAAGTTGGCAATTCAATGGGCCTCCCTCATTTTCAAGCTCTAAAAAATGAGAAATTGAGTTTTCAAATCCTTTCTAAGAAGCTTGGGAATACTCTCTAATGCTTGCTTTAAGTTCTTAGCTTCAATCGATAGAGGGAAGTTAGAATTGAATTGAATTACAGAGAGTATATCTCCTCCTTGAAGGATCGGATGACCATCCATGCTCTTACCATTTTGATCCAATTGATCATAGGTAGTGAGTTGTTTGATCAGTTAAGAGTGTGCACATGGTTGGTTTGAGCCAAGGACTGGATTGACAACCTCCCATGTGCTTGAATTTGAGTTTGAGAGGGAGTTTTAATTTTGCATTTTGACCCATAGGGTTGGGTTTGGTTTAGGGACCACTTGGGCTGACCCAAACCCATTGGATTGGGTGCACCACTCTTCACTAAGTCCCCTTGAGCTTTTAGGAATGACTCAAGTGAATATGAAGAGGGTATGACCAAATTATCCATGGTTTAAGCCAAATTTTATTCTATGGCCTAGGGTAGAATGGTCATGTTGTTGATTTTTGACTTTGGGTATGTGGAGAAACTAGGTTTGGCCAAGTTTCATGAGATTTGGAATTCATTTGATAGGGTTTGGCTCATGTTGACCCATTTAGGTCAAAATGGGTCAACTTAGGTCAAGTTGACCAATTGGTCAAATTGGGTCAAACTAAGGGTTGGGTCAAGTTCATATGATCATTCAAAATATTTTGGTGGCTTTGGTTTGATTCAATTTGGTATAGTTTTGGATTTGGCTCATATGACTTCATTTAGGTAAAATGGGTCAAGTTCACCTATTTGACCCATTTGACCTATTTGAGGTAGGTCAAGGGTAGGTTTAGGTTAGGTTAGTCATATGGAGTGGATTGGTATCTTTGTTTCCAATTAATTTTGGTTATGTTCAAATTTGGCTCAACATGACCCCTTTAGGTCATGTTGGGTCTAAGGTCAATTGGGCTAGGTTGGGTCTAGTTGGCCAATTGAGGCTTTGGTCAAGTTCCACAAGTGATTTGAAATGGACTACCTATTGGCTTCAATCTATTTGGTTTAGATCAAGTTTTGACATATTTGACTTTTAGGTCAACTTGGGTCAACTTGGGTCAAGTGGCCAATTGGGCTAGATTAGGCTTAAATATTGGCTTGGTCAAGTTCAAACATAGGTCATGAGTGAACTTAGATCAATGATTTCAATTAATTTGGCCTATGGTGAAATTTGGCTATGTTAGGTTTCATTTTGGGTTAAGTGTTGACTTGGTCAACCCTTAGGTTTGACTTGGTTTTACCCAATTTGATTGATTGATCATCCCATGATGATTGTTGATCATGATGAGAGACAAATATGAGTTTGGTTCAATCTAATTTGGTTAGGATTAGAATTTGGCGCATAAGGGTACTTTAGGTCACTTTAGGTCAAGTGAGCCTAAGTGGGTCAAATGGCTTGGTCAAAGCTTGATTTGAGCTTGAGTGATCTTGTATATGGACTTATGATTAAAATATAATCCATTTACAAGTGGTTTGAAGTCAAATGGGTTTTGATTCATTTGACAATTTCATATTCAAAGGAAGAATATGAAAGAGTTTAGGGTTTGATTTTTGACTTAGGTTTTGATTGTTTGATTGAAGTTTGGATTTATAAATGAGCTCATGATTATAGGGTTGATTGAATCATGAGTGAAAATCAAGAGTTTGGCTTGATTTGAAATTGATCTGCTAAGTTCAAGACTTTGGCTTGAAAGACTTAGATTGGAATTTGAGTGAGTTTGAGTTTGATATTTGGAATTGGTTTTGATTGTTTGAATTTATATTTCATTTATATATGTGAATATAAATGCGAATATAAATGGATCATGAGAAAATTTTAAGGATTTGAAGTGGTTTAATCATGATTTAGGCTAAGTCCATTAAGAAGGATTTAAAGGACTTAGAAAAATTTTAGGGTTTGAAGTTTTATTTTTTGAATTTGGTTTGATTGATTTATATTTATATTTCATTTATATATCTGAATATAAATGAGAATATAAATGAGTTTTGAGAAAATCTCATGAGTTTGAAATGGTTTGATCAAGATTTAGGCAAAGTCCATTAATGGAAAATTAAGGGATTTAGGAAAATTTCATGAATTGATTTGGAATTTTGAGTTTAGTTTGATTGATTTGAATTTATATTTCATTTATATATGTGAATATAAATAAAAATATAAATTAATTATGAGAAAATCTCAAAGATTTGATTTTGTTTAGATCATAAGTTTGATAAAGTCCTTAAGGGAAGGTTAAGGACTTAGGAAATTTAAACTTAAAATTTTGATGGATTTTGATCATGGGTTTTAATCATAGATTTCAATCATGGATTTTGATCATGGAATTGATTTGAGTTTGGAGAATATCAATTAGAATTGATTTGGAGTTTAACTTGAAGGAAGGAAAGTGAGGAATGGTTCAAGCTAAGGGTAAATTTTAATACCCCCAAGACATGACCATTCCTATGGCTAACTCTTCTAAATCTTGGGCTGAGTGTCCACCTAATCACTAGATGTGTCTTAAGATTAAGGATCTCTTAGTGACTAAGAGGAGTCTTATGTCTAAGATGGAGGTGTTGAGATCTCATCCTAAAAATGAGGTCAACACTACTTAATAAGTTTTAATCAATACTAAGTTATTTTGGAGGTCAGTCACCTTACTAAACTTGAGGAGCATCTGAGAAGGTGATCAAGAGAAAGTACTCAATGAAGTACATTTATGGGAATATGGAAGTCATTCTAGAAGAAAGGAAAATATCTTATCAAATCTTAGAATAAGGATACTTTTTGCTAACTTTGAGGAAAGATGTTGAAGACTTTGCTAGGAGAAGGGAGCAATGCTAGAAATTTTCTCCTATGAAACTACAACAATCCAACATCTACAACCCATCACATGCCCTTGTTTTTTTATAGTGTGGGGAATAGATTTGATAGGTCCCCTACCAATTGCTAGCAAACAAATGGAATTCATACTTGTCATGATCAACTACTTCAACAAGTGTATCAAAGCAAAAATAATTACCAAGATAACCGCTCAAGAAGTTCAAAACTTTATTTAGATGGAAATTATACACATATATAAATTACTTATGTTAATCATCATGGGAAATTTACCTCAGTTCACCAACAAGCTACTAAAGTAGTTATGTGTGTCCTAACAAATCTAGCTCAGGTTCACTTTAATGAATCATCCATACACCAATACTTAGGTGAAAGTAGCAATTAAAAAGATTCTCAATTTGTTGAAGATAAATATCAAAGGCCCAAAAGCAATGTGGGTTGATGCTTTACTTGCCCTACTTTAGGCTCTCAAGATGACCCCATCCTTAGTAATTAGACTAACCCCATTCTAATGTAGCACATCAAGGAAGAAAAAAAATGAAAGGACCCAATATAAGGTCCCAATCCAAAGGCCAATGCTTATCAGACGTTATGTTGTGTTCCATGTGTTGTAATATGTGTTAGATGAGGTGTTTTATCATGTGTAAGTGTTGTATATGTGTTGTGATTATAATTATATAATTTCATGTGTTAATACATGTAAGTGTCAATTTGGAGCCTAATGTCACGGAGCTAAATAAAGGGAGATCAGCCATGCTCTCTTAGCCATACACAAGGAGGGAAGCTTCTAGAGAATTATAGAAAGATGGGGAATAACTTGGAGCACTCTAGAAGGTTCCACCATATTCCATAAAGCTTTGGAGGTGGAATGCTTCAAGAGGACTCTAGAATGGTATGGAATACTCTAGAACCCTTATAAATGCTAGAGTGGCATGGAAAGATCTAGAACCATGTACATATTAATGTATTCTAGAATATTCTTTTCTAGATTATTCCTAGGGATAGGGGGAGGGCTATAAATAGGGGACCTCACCCCTCATTTGTAACCAACCAAGGAACAATCATCAAAGGATCCCAAGTATTCTTGTATTGTAAAGTTCCTTTACATAGTGAAGTGCTTTCCCAATCTTTCTAACCTCTCATCTCTAAAAGAGATTTGAGTGTTCTAGTCTGTGTTGCAAAGTCACGACTTAGCATCGAGGAAAGAGTGCTAAGGCCGCACGGGTGACTTGGGAAAAGTTTCTCCATGATAGTTGGTATCAGAGCCAAGGTTGGTGGCATGACGAAGGCTAGAAAGAACAAGTTGTTGGATCGGAGACCATAAATGTGGAGTCATCTCAACATGTTTGAGGTCGTGAAGAGCAACGGGATCCCGCCGCATCCAAGCCACATGGGAAGTCCAAGGAGGTAATCTCTGGCTTTGAGGCACGCCTTACTCAGGTAGAGGAGGCTATGGGGGGATGGAAGACCCGATGGAGGATCTAGGCGAAATGGTGAATGGCCTCGAGGAGGAGGACGCCACCATCCACTCATCGATCAGAGACCTGTTGGCTAGGCTGCAGGAATCGCTCCTGGATCAAATGGCAAAAATATGGGAGGACCTAATGGTGGAGCTCTGTGGGATGCAGCGATCTCATGAGGAGGAGATGACTAGTCTACGCTGTGCATGGAGGAGATGCGAGGGGACATCGCTCATAGGGCACAGCAATGGATCCAGCCTACCATGCCATTGAAGCCAAGAGGATCAAGTGCCAAAACCAAAGAGCTTGGGAGTATGTAATGCAAAGGAGGTGGACAACTTCTTATGGGGCTGAGCGACTTTGGAGCCATGGGCATCCGATGAAGGCTCTAAAGTCCAATGCTCTTTATCTCTCACACCGTAATCTTGTGGTGGAGGAGGAGGTGGAGATATGGAAAGAGGTATGTGCACCATATCAACCTTTAATGACTTCAAGAAGGAACTGAGGAGGCAGTTCTATCCTAAGAACGCGGAGGATGAGGCTAGAGCCAAATTAAGGAGGCTCAAACAGGAAGGGTCGATCCGGGAGTATGTCAAAGACTTCACTAGTCTAGTCCTTGAAATCCCCGATATGTATGACAAAGACTCTCTCTTCAACTTCATGGACGGACTTCAATCATGAGCAAATATCGAGCTTATGAGGCGTGGAGTGCAAGATCTTGCCACTGCCATTGCCGTTGCTGAGAGCTTGATCGACTACACTAAAGAGTCCATAAATCCAAAGGAGAGGAGGAGTGCTTATGGCAATGGTGGGGGAGATGAAGGACAACAGAGGGAGGAGTCTCACCAAGAATTGACCCAACCCGGAAAAATACAAGGGAAGGTAGAAGGAAGGCAAGAGATAATCACATAATAACTGCTTTTTTTATGGAGGGCCTCATTGGGCAAGGGAGTGTCCTCAAAAAAAAGCCTTAAACTCTCTCTTAGCAAGTCATCATGAGGTAGCAGAAGCCAAAGGGAATGATGTGGTGGCACAAGTGGGATCCATGCTCTTGAATGGGATTCGCTACCAAAGCCACATGGGGCTCTTTGGGAGATGATTATGGAAAACTACCACTACCATGGTAGACATAGGGGCTTCTCATAATTTCATCTCAGTAGAAGAAGCAAGGCGGCTGGAACTACCAACGGTTAGAGGAGGAGGCTCCATCAAGGTAGTCAACGCAGAAGCAATGCCAATACACGGCATTGAACAAGGGGCTAAGACCAACGTGGGAGCTTGGTCAGTATGGTGAACTTTTCTGTGATCCGATGGATGACTATAGGGTTGTTCTTGGATTGGATTTCCTAGATCAGGCCAAGGCAATCTTGATGTCATTTTCCAATAGCATGTGCATCACGGAGGGCAATCAAACTTGCATGGTACCAATGATAAGAGCCTCCAAGTCAGATGCAAGGATGCTCGTGGCCATCCAATTCAAGGAGGAAAGTGACTTGGCCATTCTTCATGATACGGAAGATGAAGAACTAAGGCCATAAGAAGACCTGCTGAGGGAGGCAGTAGGAAAACTTGAAGAGGGCATCTCATCAGCGGAGTTGTCAAAAGAACTCTCACCTGAAAGGGAGATAGTGGGGGCCGCACTACACAAGGCAATAGGTGGGCCGAGAAGATGGATATTAGAAAAGGAGACACCTAACAAAATCCAAGTGAGCTCCTATACTACCAAGTACTCCTTTAAGGAAGCAAAGGAAATGGAGGTCCGCAAGAGAAGGGTGTCAAATCACCAAGACTATCTCATCAAATGGAAAGGGTTGCCGATAGTGGCCAATCAAGATGCAGATACTCGATCAGAGGCACGATGAGGGCATCATGAGTTTAGGTGGGGGAGAATGTCATGGAGCTAAATAAAGGGAGATCAACCATACTCTCTTAGCCATACACAAGGAGGGAAGCTTTTAGAGAATTATAGAAAGATGGGGAATAACTTGGAGCACTCTAGAAGGTTCCACCATATTCCATAAAGCTTTAGAGGTGGAATGCTTCAAGAGGACTCTAGAATGGTATGGAATACTCTAGATTGTATATGCTAGAGTGGAATGGAAAGATCTAAAACCATGTACATATTAATGTATTCTAGAATATTCTTTTCTAGATAATTCCTAGGGATAGGGGGAGGGCTATAAATAGGGGACTTCACCCCTCATTTGTAACCAACCAAAAAACAATCATCAAAGGATCCCAAGTATTCTTGTATTGTAAAGTTCCTTTACATAGTGAAGTGCTTTCCCAATATTTCTAACCTCTCCTCTCTAAAAGAGATTTGAGTGTTCTAGTCCTGTGTTGCGAAAGTTAGGCTGACTTAGCGTCAAGGGAAGAGCGCTAAGGCCGCACGGGTGACTTGGGAAAAGTTTCTCCGTGACACTAGGCTCTGGTCTTTGGCACTTGGCAATGCATTTTAAGGTATGTTATGTTTGGAGGCAGAGAGAACAATGCCTAAGTGCTAGCCATCTAGCACTATGGTGCCATTAGTTGTAGCTATTAATGTTCTTAGACAAAAAAGATAGTGTCACGGTGCTAGTTTCTGACACCTATACAATACTCTAGTGAGTGTTTATTTCAAAGGGACACACCCTTTAGAGTATTGTAACTTATATAAATATTTTATTGGAGAAATTGAGGTGTGATTATTATCTTTGTGTGAAAATTTGAATGAAGAACTTATGGTTGGAGCTTGGTAGCTAACCTTCCCATAAGATTTGGTGATCTCGTGACCCTTCCACTTTGGTGAGTGGAATTTTTTGTGCACTCCTTCCTCCCTTCACTATAAACTCACATGGAATTCACCACATTTGGTATCATAAATCAAGGTTTGGAGGCATGTAGAAAGTTCTTGTATGTGATCTATGAATCTAAGCAAGGTTACTTTTTTTTGGATTTTGTGTAATTTTGTTTACAGAAGTTAGCAGTTTCACTAGGTAAATCCATGCTAAACTCATGTGATAGGAAATTATATAAGCATTTATTTTACTACCAATTAGTTGTCTCCATCTATAAAGCCTAGCCTTACCTACTTAAACCCTACCAAGAACTTATAATAGTTGAGTGACTACTTAAGTAAAGGAGAATTCTCTAAAATAACCAAGCTTATGATGCAAACTTCACATAAAAATTTAAATAATATTTTAAGACTTTATAATTATCTCTTTTCTGAGTTTCTTAATATTTTGTAGTATCTAAACTTAATCTATGTTTATTGAAGGCTGATACATTTTAAAACTTATGCATCTCATTGTGTTCCAAAATCTGTTTACATAAAGTATATTTAAAACTTCATTTTAGAGTGACATATTTTTATTTTCTTCGCCTAAATCATGCAACCCAAGTATATTAATTTGGATCAATTAGAAGATTTAACTAAGAGAGTAGATGTGATCACTATGTGAAGTGAGGAAAAGCTCACTAGGGTAGAGGACATTATCAAGAACCTAGTCGCCCAAGTTCAAATCTTAAGTAATAAGATTCAAACACCACAGACTATCCAATGTCAGGATGACCCAAAAACCATAGGGGATGAAAACCTGGAAATTTCTAGAGAAGACTATCCTTTTAGAAGGACAAATCTAAGGAACATCTATAGACATGACCAACTTACGATCATTAAACATTACATAAACTAGCAAAATAAATTAATATAGAAGCCCCAAATATGATGTTATTCATGATCCTAATAAGTTTTTAGATTGACTTACCCAAATTGACAAGTTCTTTGACTGGTACCATATGAATGATTATCAAAGAATCACATTTTCTAAAATAAAGTTAGTGGTTCATGCAAAAATTGATTAGAATGATATTTTGTCTAAAGAACAAATGTTCGATAGAAATTTCAGGACATGGGTACAAATGAAGGAGATATTGAGGGTTAAATATTATCCTAGAAATAATGATAAGAAACTCCATGAATAATTAACTACTCTTAGACTAGGAAGCATGCAAGTAGTAGAGTAAATAAATACATTTGAGGACTTAGTAGCCATGACACATTACACTGATCAACAGTGACAATTAGCCAACAAGTTTTTCCTACACCTCTTGATTTACAATGTGTTAGCCAGTCAAAGAGCTCATCATATGTAGTTAATCATATAAGTAGTTAGGCAACAAGTGGGTTTTGATACATATTGCACTTGTTAGTTAACTATCATGTCATTAACTCAAAATCATGATATAAGTAGTTAGTCATGATTAACTCAAGAACAAGTTTAAACTACAATTCAAACCCAGTCATAAGAAAAATACAAAACTCGATTAATCATGATATACCTACCTGATAATGGGAAGGAGACATCTAATATATACCTTAATATGCTCGAATCTCATGGAATTCACATCAAACCCTTAGGATTTAGATGCTTAACTAGATAATTCAATGATCTCACTTCTCTATTTATCTTACACATTTATGAAATTTCTTTTGATACCACGGAACACCACAATGTTGTCATCTAAGATTTGTTATATGAATTTGTTGATTTGGTCTTTCATTACTTCCCCAATGAATTACCACCTTTAAAGATATATAGCATGTTATAGACTTGCTTCCTATTTCATAGATATTTGATTTACCACAATATGGGATGAATTCAACCAAGCATATATAATTAAAATGATAAGTAGACGAACTTCTGAAGAAGGGTTTAATCAAAGGAAGTCATAGTCCTCGTGCAATTCCAGCCCTTTTAACCCTTAAGAAGATGGAACATGGAGAATATGTATTGATAGTATAGCAGTAAATAAGACCACAATAAAATATAAGTTCCATATACCTAGGTTGAATGATATGTTAGATCTTATTTATAGCTTATCTTTATTCTCAAAGATTGATTTCAAAAGTGAATAACACTAGATAAGAATCAGACAAGGTGATGAATGGGAAACAACATTCAAAACCTCTGATGGTCTTTATAAATGATTAGTTATGTCCTTTTGCCTTTCAAATGCACCCAATACATTCAGGAGACTGGCAAATATTATATTAAAACCATTTATTGGACATTTCCTTGTGTTTATTTTGATTATATTCTTATTTAGCCCTGATGAGAAGTCACATTTACATCATTTAAGGATGGCATTAAAGAAATTAAGAATAAAAAAAGTTATATGTACACTTTAAGAAGTGTTTCTTCTATCAAGGTGAAGTTATCTTCTTAGGTTTCATCGTGTCCGATGATGAATTAAAGGCAAATCCTACAAAAATCAAATCCATTATAGAATAACATACTCCAAAATCTTTTATAAATGTTATAAAGTTCCATGGATCAACCACCTTTTATAGAAGGTTCATTAAGAATTTCAGCATTATTGTAGCCCCTATCACTGACATTTAAAAAAGATAAATTTACTTGGAATATGGATGATGAAATGACTATGGAATAAATCAAAATTCTTATGACTTCTTTACCTATATTAAAACTTTCTCATTTCAATGAAATGTATGATGTAACTTATAATGAATCAAGTGTTAGAATAGGTGGAGTATTAAGTCAAGAAAATTATTTTATTGCTTTCTTCAACAAGAAATTAAATGACACTAAATAAAAGTATTCTACTTATGATCAAGAATTTTATGTGATCATTCAAACTCTTAAGCACTAATGACATTATTTTCTTCATAAGAAGCTTATTCTAAAAATAGATTGTCATACTTTAAATTCATCAATTCTCAAAAGAAACTGAACCATAAACATGATAAATGGATTAAATGCCGTTAGAAATTTTCTTTTGTCCTTAAACACAAACCTGTAATAAAAAACAAACTAGCAGATGCTTTATTTAGAGTATCTTTAGTCATTTCATCTTAAAATCTCAAATCCTTGGATTTGAGACTTTAAGAGATGATTATAAAGTTTGCCCTAACTTTCATCTATTTATCTAGAAAATGAATATAAACCCTTTACTTTAAATAACCCCTTTATCATCATTGATGGATATCTTTACAAAGGAAAATTTCTTATCTTTGAACTCTATTAAGGAGGTATAGTAGAACATTTTGGTAAATTGAAGACTCAAGAACTCACTAAGAAAATATTGTATTGGTAATCTTTATGAAGGAATGTAGATGTGTCATAACCTAGTGTTATACTTATCATCGAGCTAAAACTGCAAAATAAAAAATATGTCATTACACATCATTGTCTATTCCTTCTCGATAATAGGAAGACTCATCCATGGATTTCTTGTTAAGATTACCTAAAACACATCGAGACCATGATATTATATTTAAGGTTGTGGATAGATTTTCTAAGATGGTGCATTTCTTACATTATTTTAAAATCAAATGATTCATCTTACATAGCAAGGTTATTTTTAAAGAGGTTGATAGGTTAAGTGGGGTTCCGTCCATCATAGTTTTTAATAAAGATGTTAAGTTTGTACCCTTTTTTGGAAGACTCTATTGAAATTATTGGGAATCGACTAAAATTCTCCTTAGCATTTCATCTATAGACTGATGGACAAGTAGAAGTATTCAATAGGACCTTAGAGAACTTATTATTATGTTTAGTTAGAAAGAATTTAAGAAATTGGGATTTAACTTTACATATATTTGCATTTGCATATAATAATACAATTTTTAGGTCAACTCATAAATCACCTTTCGAGATAATTTATGGGTATAATCCTAAATTGCCCATTAATCTAACTAGCATGCCCACTTATGCATTTTTTTTGATTCAGCATATACATTTGTATGTAATTTTTATAGCCTTCATGAAGACATAAGAAAATAATTGAAAATGCAAAATATTAAGTATGATGAATAAAAGAATAAAAATTAAATTTAAAAAGAATATGAGGTAAGTTATTATGTATTGGCACGTATACATCTTGAGAGATTTCCTCCTATCAATTATAAAAAGCTATAAGTGAGATCATGTGGGCCATTTTAAATCATTTGGAAACTTTGTATTAATGCCTATGTTCTTGAATTATCCCCTCACATGTTTATTAGCCCTATTTTCAATGTGGAAGATTTAATATTTTTAATGGAGTTACCCAACCTCTAAATAGCTAATATTCTTTGAAATAAATGATGTCATTATAACTGAAGTAGCATTAAATGATAGCACTATTTAGAGATTTCTAATATGATGGAAAGACAAACATCACAAGTGAGGATACTTGGATGACCTTGGACAAATTGCAGCACCTTGCTCTAAAGCTTCTTAAAGTCTCTAGAATTCTAACTCTTTGGAAAAAGTTCTTTGGGGTGCATGGGAATTGATTAGTTGACTCAAAATTAGTACTATTACTCACAAAAAGATATGTAAAACATTTAATGTGTATTGCTTATGAAATTTATTCACTTGGTCCAGGGGAATTCCACATTCACTCTATCACATGGAATATAAGCCATATTGCTCAACGACTATAAGTTACTTAGCAAAAGAGTCATGGCAATAGTTAAGCTTGACCAAGATGCTGCTGAGTAAGAGAAGTCAAATGTAGAATCCATATAACTATACTGGACTTACTAAAAAAATTATGCATTAAAGTATCATTAAGGAAAGAAGAGACCAAGAGGTAAATGGTTAAACTAAAAAATAACAACATTAAAGAGGAGCATTTATAACCTAGTGACTTGTTGTTGAAGAAGGTAGATGTGATTGCTCGATAACTTGTATTTGACAAACTTGCCCACTCTTGAGTCGAGCCCTACATTATCAAGAAATATGTTAGAATAGGAACCTACTAAATTGTAAATGCACTCGAGACAAGATGAACCTCATACATGGAATGCAATGGATTTGAGAAAATTCTACCATTGTATCAATTTTTCTTTATTATGAATTGCTATTTTTAAAAAACTCTTCATTGCTCAAGGACATGTGAAAAGTTATAATATAATTTCTTTCGATCACCAATTTTGTTTCATTTACTCACAAAAAGATATGTAAAAAATTGTTATATGTATTACTTATGAAATTTATTCACTTACCTATGTTAAATCTTGCTTAAATAAATCAACTGACTCATAATAATACTTGTATGATTTAAGGCAACATAGGTTTAAAATGGGAATAAGGTTGCATGATCTACATGTTTGCACATGTTTAGAGCCTTACTGAATGAGCTAATTTGGCCTAAGTAACTTTTTGAGCAACATTAACTCAAATGGCTTAGTAAGCTACATTAACCCAAGCAACTTGGCAAGCTACATATTAGCAAAAGTCACTCGTTGAGCTACATTTAGCACAAACCACTCGATAAGCTACATTGACCCGGGTTACTCAATAAGTTACGTTTGGCCTAAGTTAAATAGAGCTCAAGGAGCTATGTGTTGACTCAAGTTAGTCAATGAGTTAGATTTAGCCTAAGGATAAAAGTTTTTTTTTAGTGAGCTACATGTGGCTTGAGCCTAAAGCAACTTGATGAGCTATGTGTTGGCTTGAGCACAAGGCCCAACAAAGTAAGCTACAACTAGCCTAAATGATAACATAAACTTGGTGAGCATCCTTTGGTCTAAGTGAGTAGATTTGAACTCATTAAAGCTGGAACAAAGATGTGATGAGATTACTGGTGAGCTATAGCCCCTAAGAGGAAAGTGCACTTATAAGCATTAAACCTTCTTGGCCTAACCTTGCCAACATAAGCATATCACATAATAATGTGTCAAGGTGACTAAGTGAAACACTCATAAAGCACTCAAGTGCACATGAGGTGAATGAGTATAAGTTGATACCCAACTGGCTACTTAATGACTTTAACTCTTAGAAAAAACTAAAGACCAACTCTAAAGCAATTGGTGACCAATAACTAAAGAGTAACTCTATGAAATTGGTAATTAGAAACTAAAGAATAAAACAAAGTAGTTGGTGACAATGAGTTAATACCAACACTCCACATAATCAGTAGTTGGTGACTACCCCCTGTGGCTCTTGGGTGTCATAGCCTCTTAATAATTGGTATCAAAGCCTTGGATAATTTTTGTGGCTTAATATCCCTATGTAAATCACTATGGCACAAGTATTTACTAAAGGTGCACTACTAGCAAGACAATCTACAAAATGACCACCTTTACTTGATAATGTTCTATTTGATTTTTGGAAGAATTGTATTAGTACTTTTATTTGTGATCAAGATTCTAGAATGTGGCATATATTGGCATATCAATACCACATACCCACTATTGAAATAAATGGCTTGAAAGTTAAAAAACTTTTTAATAAATGGTCTGCTTATGAAAGAAAATTAGATGAACTTAATATAAAGGCATGTAATATTTTTTATTGTGTTTTACTTCCTGATGATTACATGAGAATTTTTATGCTTAGTATTGCTAAAAAAATCTAGAATAAGTTAATTATTACATATGAAGGTATTAATGAAGTAAAAGATATGCATATAAATAGATTAGTATATGAGTATGAATTATTTAATATCTCTAATAAATGAATTTCTAATATGTATACTCTCTTATGAAAATAATAATTACATCGCATTCTCTTGAAAGAAAGTATAAAAATCAAATTTTGATACATAAAATCTTGAGATGTCATATGCTAAAGTAATCACTATAAGTAATGCTAAAGATTTAATTGTATACCCACTTGATTAGCTACTTGGTTCCTTGATAGCACATATATAGGTCTTAGCACAAAGAGAACTAGTTGATGGTTTTCAAAGGAAGGAGAAATGAAAAAAAAAATTGTTTTGTAAGTAGAAGATGAAAGTGAAACCACTAACACAAGTTCTGAGGGGGATAATGATGAAATTGCTATGCTTTCAAAAAGTTTAGGAAACATGTTGGGAAAGAAAAATCAAAGGTATGAAAATTTCAAAATTCTCATGTTTTGTACTAAAAGTTAAATGCTACTGAAGGCATCATCTGCTACAATTGCAAAATACCTAGACATGTAAATGGAGAGTGTCCAGAAATAACAAATAAAAATTCAAATTGAGAAAAGGAGGCTGAAAGCAAAAAAAAAAAAAAGTTGGAAGAATAAGAATCCTAGAAAGAAAAAGAGCGTTTAATGAACATCTAAGGAAGGGGCAAATATTTGTCTTATGGGGTTGACACATCTAGTTGGGTATACAAATATATTACTTATGAAGAATTAGATGATGCATTTAATGAACAAGCTGATGAACATAAAAAATTTAAAAGAAAATAAACTATTTTAGAAAAAGAAAAGAAAAAGTTGAAAATCCAAGATTTATCTTTGAAAGATGAATATAATGAGCTAAAACTTAAATTTAATTGCTTAGCAGATCAATCCTTGCTTATAGAAAATTTAAAATGAGAAAATACTTTATTACATGCCAGATTGAGTGCATGTTGTAGTTTATAATCACATGCTTTATCTAGTAGAAGTAAATCATTTATGGCATCAAAATAATCTAAATATTGATATTATGCTAATACAAATGTTTGGTGTAATTTATGTAACAAAAGGGTTATATTTCATTTGATTATCATGCGCATAAATCTAAAGCATTTCTTAGATCGAATTTCTTTTGGCTACCTAAAATTAGAAATGTAACAACACACACTTCATAGCATTCATTGCATATTACTTCTATAGGATGAGGACCTAAACATGTTTGGGGTCCAAAAGTTGACCCTTGATTTTCTTTAATATGAATGCCTTCAAAGGAAGATCAAAGAAGACAAGTGGTACTTGTACAATGATGTTCAAGGCCTGATGATGGGTGACAAATCAAAATTCACTCACTTAAGACCCATATGAAGAAGGATATGTTATTTACAAGCTAAAGAAAAAAATTATTTGTATTAGTTCAATCTATAAAATTCCATTACTTAGAAAAGTATTTCTTATTGATGGCTTCAAGAATAATTTAATATCTATTATCCAATTATATGACAAAGGATTAAATATTGAATTTCATACTTTTTTATGTTATTAGAAATAAAGAAAATACTTTGCTTGTAGGTCATAGGCATTAAAATATTTATTTGATTGACTTTGAAAATTCATGTGATGCAAGTTTAAACTTACTTTATTTTAAAAGTACTATTGATGATATTTGGTTGTTGCATAAATGGTTGTCATAGTAGCATGCATTCTTTAAATAAAATTACATAACTTGATTTAGTTGATGGATTGCCTAAACCTAATTTTATTCTAATTATTTTTATGATGCATGCATTCATAGAAAACATTCAAAATATTCTTTCAAAATAAAACATTGTTTATATATATAGACCTTTAGAACTTCTACATATTGATTTGTTTGAACTCATTAGCATTACTAGCTTCGGAGTAAAATTTTATGGTTTTGTTATTATTGATGACTTCTCTAGATTTACCTTGGTTATATTCTTAGGAAATAAGAATGAAGCATTTGATATTTTTTTAAAAATTTTGAAGTATATTAATAGAGATTGAGGTTGTTTAATTAGGAGGATTCAAACTGATCATGATGGAGAGTTTGGAAATAAATTATTTGAGAATTTTTGTGATGATTTTAGAATTAAACATAATTTTTTTTGCTCCTAGGACTCCCCAACAGAATGGTGTTGTAGAAAGGATAAAATTTTGATTAAATTAGGAGCTATGTTGGATGACTAGATTACTTAAATATTTTGACCAAATGCTAATGGCTTGTTATGTGATGAATATATCTTGTTTGTAACCAATCTTGAATAAGACCCCTTATAAGTTATTTTTTGGAAATAAACTTAAAATTAGCCATTTTCATATTTTTTGGTTGCAAGTGTTTCATATTGAATAATGAAAAGAAACTTTAAGAAAAATTGATAACATATCAGATGATGGAATCTTTTTGGGTTATTCTTTATCTAGTATATCTTATAGAGTATTCAATAAGAAGAAGATGTTGTAATAAAATATGTACATGTAATATTAGATGAAAATCCCATTAATTCATTTAAAGATGATTTAGTTAATGAGGCTAAATATTTTAAGAAAATTAATTTGGAAGAAAAAGTTGATGATTCCTTACTTAAAGAGTGGAGATTTAATAAGAATCATCCCAAAGGCTTAATTATAGGAGATCCTTCCCAAGGTGTTAAAACTAAAAGATGTTTTAAGGATATGATCAATCATTATATTTTTTTATCCAAGATTGAACCAAAGTCTATTGATGAATCATTGAAAGATCATTATTGGATTATAGCTATGGAAGAAGAGTTAAATCAGTTTGATAGGAATGATGCTTGGAAATTAGTCTCTAGACTCCAATATCAGAATGTGATTGGAACTAAATGGGTCTTTATAAATAAGTTAGATTAATCATGTTGTATTGTTAGAAATAAGGCTATTTGCATAAGGGTACACACTCAAGGGGATAGATTTTAAATAATCCTTTGTACCCATAGCAAGACTAGAGGCCATTAGGTCGCTCTTACATATGCTTGCTTTAAAAATTTTAAACTTCTTTAAATGGATGAAAAAGTGCATTCTTGAATGGGTTTATAAAACAAGATGCCTTTGTAGAGCAACCTCAAAGTTTTGAGAGCCTTTATCTTCTCGATCATGTATTCAAATTGAAGAAAGCTTTATATGATTTAAAATAAGCTCCTCGAGGCTCCTCGAGCTTGGTATGATAGGTTGAGTAATTTCTTTATTGGCCATGGGTTTAGAAAGTCAAAATTAGCTAGACTATGATAGTTTATAAATCTTCCTAGGTTATGTAATAATAAAACAAATAAGAGCTCAATAATATGAAATTAAATGTTTATTTTGTTATTTGATAAGTACTTCTAGGTTATGTTTGTGGTATCCTAAAAATTATTTATCATATTATTTTATTGCTTATTCTAATGTTGACTTTGTAGGTTGCAAAATAGATAGGAAAAGCACATTAGGCACATATCCATTTTTAGGATCATCTCTTGTGTCATGGTCCTCTAGAAAATAAAATTTTGTTGCTTTTTTACTGTTGAAGATGAGTACATAGCTATTAGAAGTTGTGTTGCTCAGGTTCTTTGGTTAAAATAATAATTAGAAGACTTTAACTTTTGGCTAGAACATATTCCTATTATATGTGACAACACTAATGCCATTTATTTAGCTAAAAATCCTATTCAGCACTCACATACCAAACATATTGAGATTAAACACTACTTTACTATGGATAATGTTTGTAAAGGAGATGTTAATGTTGAATTTATTAAGATTGATTTGCAAATTATTAATATTTTTTATAAAATCTTTATTTGAAGAATGTTTTTTTTTTACTTTAAGACATTTGTTTGGATCCATCTGTTTAAATAAAATTTAATTTCATCATATTTTACATCTTTACATCTTTTGATGTGTTAGAAGGGAGAGAAATATGTATGTTCATCTTTTAAAATTCTTATTATTATTTTTTTAAAAAAATTTCAAATTTTTTTAATATGGTTAAATTTATGGGGAGTTATTTTATTTTGTTACTATAAACATATTTTACTTGGTTATTTGATTTTCTTTTCTACATATTTTCATTTCATTTTGTTTGTAGTTTGTTTAATTTTTATTTGCAAAATTTGGTATACTATTTAGATGAATCTTTGCTTAAAATAAGATGAAAGGGCACTTTGCACCTTCATCTCTAAAAACTACCAACATAAGTTTATCATCATAATAAGAGAGAGAATTTTGGTTCTATTAATCCTAGTACTTACACAATTGATTTTGATGATAACAAACATATGATTTGATGATACTAATGTTTAATTTCAAGTGTTTGAAGCTCGACTTAGTAAGTTCCAAATTTGAAAAGTCAAAATCAGCTAGACTAGGATAGCTTGGGAATCTTCTTAGGTTATGTAATAATAAAAAAAATAAGAGCTCAATAATATGAAATTAAATGTAAATTTTTGTTATGTGATAGGCACTTTTATATTAGGTTTGCGGCATCCTAAAAATTATTTTTCATGTTATTTGATTGCTTATTCTAATGCTAACTTTGTAGCTTGGAAATAGATAGGAAAAGCACATCGACGACATATCAATTTTAGGATCATCTCTGTCTTGTTTCTAGGAAATAAAATTGTATTGCTCTTTCTATTCTGTGACAGTACATAGCTATTGGAAGTTGTGTTGTTTGGGTTCTTTGGTTAAAATAATAATTAGAAGACTTTGACTTTTGGCTAGAACATATTCCTATTAGATGTGACAATACTAGTGCTATTTGTTTAACTAAAAATTATTCAATACTTACAAACTAAACATATTGAGATTAGACACCATTTTACTATGGACAATATTTGTAAAGGAGATGTTAATGTCTAATTTATTAATATTGATTTGCAAATTCCTAATATTTTTATAAAATCTTTATTTGAAGAATGTTTTTGTACTTTAAGACATATGCTTGTCATGTTGGATCCATCTATTTAAATAAAAATTAATTTCATCATTTTTTACATGTTTAGATCTTTTTGATGATGTTAAAAGGGAGAGAAATATGTCAACGTCTTTCAAAAAAAAAATTAATTTTTTTTCAATTTTTTTTTAATATGGTTAAATTTATGGGGAGCTATTTTGCTTTGTTACTATTAGATTTTTTACTTGGTTATTTGATTTACTTTGCTACATATTTTCATTTCATTTTGTTTGTAGTTTGTTTAATCTTTATTTGCAACATTTGGTATACTATTTAGATGAATATTTGCTTAAATTAAGATGAAAGGTCACTTTGCACTTTCATCTCTAAAAACTACCAACATAAGTTTATCATGATCAAAAAGAGAGAGATTATTGACTCTATTAGCCCTAGTACTTATGCAATTGATTTTGATGATAACAAATATATGATTGGATGAAACTAATATTTTATTACAAGTGTTTGTGAAGCTCACTAGACTCAATAAGTTAAGTCAAATTTGGAAATTCAAAATCAGCTAGACTAGGATAGTTTGGTAATCTTCTTAGGTCATGTAATAATAAAATAAATAAGAGCTCAATAATATGAAATTAATGGTTTAAATAAGTTCATATCATTCATTTATTTTTTTTGCATAATTTTTAATGTTTTATTTACATGATATATTCAATTATTCTTTAGATTATTATTTTTGGATAATTTGAGTTAAGTTATTCCACATTTCATTAAGTTATTTCAATGCTTGTTCTTATTATTTATCTATTTATTTTTGTATGAAAATAAATTTATTCGAATTGTCCTAATTATTCTTTTTTCTCTCATATCCTTTTATTTTCTCTCTCATATCAAAATTTTCATCCCAATCTTGTTTTGGCCAAATATTTTATGCTTTTTGGCATCCTAATTCATGTAAAATTTATTCAAATTATTGTCATAATATTTTTCTTCATTTATTAAAATTTTAAAATTTATTTTATTTAAATTTTAAAATTAAATTATTTTGAATTTTAATAAATTATCTTTGCCATATGTGTGCAAAATTGATTTTATTCTTTTATGGCTTGGCTTGGTTAACACCTATGCTTATTAATCACATATTAATTGAATTAATTTGAATTAGTCTAGGTTAATTCAAATTTAAATTCAATTGAACCTTGATTTTATGCATTTTTTTTAAATTATTGTACCAACCGTTCTTAATTTATTTTTGATTGATTTAATTCATGTAAAATGATTCAATTTGCTTCTTAATTCAACACCCATGATATATTCTTGATTGATTATTTTGATTAAAATTGAACCCATGTTTGAAACTCCTCGAAAATCCTTCTTGAATTTTCTCTTGATTTATTTTATTATTTTATTTATTTCACTTTCCTTAATCCCTCCAAATCAATAATAGTTTATTTAATATCTCTTATAATATATTTAAGATGATTGAATCCCTCTCAAGAAAATTTTTGACTAGTCACTTGCTTTTATTTAAATTAGTTTAAATTAATTATTTGTTTGATGAGTTGACTTATTTGATTCAATTAGTTATTTATGTTAAGTGCATTTTTTCCTCTCATTTTCCTTGGTCGTCCGCATCTTTGTTAATTTGAGTTGGATTCAAATTATTATCATGTGGTTAATTTTTTAAACTCAAATTCTTGCCTAAATAATTGTCCCTCTCTTTTATTCTTGCTTGGCAAAAAATCATATGGAGTATATTGTCTTAATTTTATTTGATTGACTTGATTAATTTCTTTCCTTCCTCTCTCTCTCTCTCTCTCTCTCTCTCTCTTGCTTAGCCAAATTTTAATCATTCTTGGTTGAAATTACTTTGCATGTGCTCATTTGTTTAAAATCATTTTTTTTCCTTATTAATATTTCCCTCTGATTGTTTCCCTCCTCTTCTCCTTTAGCTTGGTCGAAATTCTCATAACTTCAAATTTATTGAAAGAAGTTATCTTCAACATCCTTCAAGCTTCTCCCTACTTAGGCCAAACTCTTGTAATTTGTTTTATTGAAGTGATGCTAGTGCAAAATCTCTTCTTAATCAACTTGGCCAAAAGCTCTCTTGAAGTTTATTTTGATTGAAGTACAAAAGATCTTCTCCTCTCTTCTCATCTTCAACAAATCTTCAAGTCGAGACTTTCTTCAACATCCTTCAATCTTCTCTTTTGTGGTGAAAAGAAAATTTCATGTCATAGATCTCATTGCATACACATCAAGGACTTGAGTAAGAAAATTACTTTCATTTGTTCTCTTAAATATTTAAGTTCATTAGCTTATTTTGAACAAAAAATTTTATGTGCTTTATTATTAAAGTATTCTCTTAATATCTTTTCATTTATTTTTCAAAAGATTTGAAAGAATTTCTTCTTGGTTTGATTGAATTGAAATTATTTCTTTAAGCTTTCATAAATATTGGCTTTCTTGGATTTTGTTTTCAAGATTATTACCATTCTTCTCGTGCAAGTGTTTTAAAAATATTAATTCATTCTTTTACTTTGTGTTAGAAACATTCTCAAAATCATATCATATCACTTAGCTTCATAAAACGTAAATATAATTTTGATCTCTTTTTCTTATTTGTCTTAATATTGTTTAGTTGGCTTGAGTGCAAAATTATTTTAAAATTTAAGAGTTAGATATTTCAAATTATTTATTATCTTTCTTATTCTTATGAACTTATGTTAGGGTTGTACTTGCCCAATGCAAGAAAGCAAGTGTTGGGGTTGTACTTATCCGGTGTAGGAAAGTAATGAGTTGGGGTTGCCTAGTGAAAAAAGTACGAAATTGGTTATAATCTCATTTTATTTAGTGAATTACTAGTTATGGTGACTAGGCATAGATGTAGGTTGATTTTGGATTTAGTTGAACCACATAAAAATCTTTTGCCTCTTTCTTTTACTTTTTTTGCATTTTACTTTATTGTGCTTGGTTGCTTGGTGTTTTGCACTTTCATTAAAATTTACTTATCTTTATTTTGCAACTAAGATTTCTATAAAACTCCAACTTAAGTTTTAACTTATAATAAATTTTTAAAACACTCAATTCGCCACCCCCCTCTTGGGCACCATTGCCTCTTAACATCAATAAGCAAGTATCATTCCACAAATAAGTTGAGTGCATTTACATAAAGTAAACAATGAGTAAAGCATGCACATGTTGCACAAACAATTGAGTCACAATTCATTGACATTTAATATGAAAACAAGTCAACAAAGAAAACTATTTCATTAAAAGAAAAGTATTAGATACAAAAGGTGAGTACAATAAAAATAAATCTATAATACTTTGTTCTTACAAGCAAGAAAAATTACAAATTGAAGCAAAAAATCTAGCTATACTTTCTCTTCATCGTCCTCTTCAGACTCTGATTTTGACAAGGCGAGTATATTATCAAAATTGAGAAACTTGTGGTTTAGCTGACCGTGGGTTACTAACTTTTGAATGCAAGATCAACACCTCTCAATTTCTTCTTCAGTATATCTTTATACTTGTTAGATATGAGAAAGCTAGCCAAGTCAGCCTTTTTCTACTGGAAGTCTTCAATCGACGAGAGCATTCTTCCTCTTGCTACTTATTAAACTCAGAGAGGTGAGTCAGTTCTAGCACTATTCAATTCTTCTCTTCTTCTTGGCACCATGCCTGCTCTTCAAACTTGGCCACTTTAAACGTGGCGGTCTACCATCGGGTTCTCACCAAGCTTCTTTGGGGACAATCACTACCTTCAGTTTGGGCATGTATTCTATACAAAGCCACTATGCTGACTGGCATGTCATCTCCTAAGTAGTCATGGCAACGCAGTGCTATCTCATTCTGAGAGCTCCTTTGTGATGGTGTCCATCTCCACCAAGTAAATGAAATGGCCCAGCACATAAGCCTGACTCGTCAGATCAATGACATCTTGAGTATAGTTATCATGGACATAAATGTAGCGTGAATCAGTCATGAGCTCCTTTTATTTGTCTGCCTCTTTGAGGCTAGGAAAGCTTGTGCAGCTGTCACACTCACTGGGCTCTACTTAGACTACTTTGGAGTGAGGTAGTCAACCTTGCAGTTGTCTCCTCCTCGCACGACCTTCCAGGAATGACCTTAGTAGGTGTGGGCTCATCTCCACTTTCCTCGCCTTCTAACTCGACAAAAAATTGAAGCACCTTGGGGACAATTGGGTAGGGAGTGGAGATGTCATGTTCTGTAAGAACAAACACAAACTTGTCATAAAGAGGGAAATAGTGATGAGTTTCAAAGATGTGAGCACTTACGATATATTTACTCATGAATATTATCAAACAAGAGGAAGGGCTTAATTTTGAGCGATTTTTTTCTCAATGTGACTCGCTTAGGAAATCACCATCTTATCTATAGTAAATGAAATTAGCAAAGTTCGCACAGCTCATGGCCTTTCATGGTGTTGACTCACTCATCACTAGCAACTCACATAGAATAGTTAAGAGTTGATTTGCCATACCTGCAGAAGAGGAAATCCTCTATCTACGGGTCAAGAATGGATGGCTCTATCACTTTACCTGTCAAGAAGATGACAACACTCTTCTTCAAAGCAGTCATTACCATATTCAAAGAAAGAAGGAACTTGCAAAAAGAGAAAAGAGAACTTGGACAAGAGAAGAATCACTTGCCCGAATCAGAAATCACCATAATAAAAGCTTACTTAACTATGGAGAAAGGCATTTATAGGTGGAGTAAAAATTTTCATAAACCTGGGTATCATACAAAGCATTTAATGCAAGAATCCTAGTAAATTAGTACCAAATTCTGTTAAAAACTTAAACGTGATGCATTATGGAAAAATGATGGTATGATTACTTGTAACGAAACAGAGAATTTAACAAATCAGCATGAAGATAATCATTTGAATAAAAATAATAAGCAAATAGAGTAAAGATTATTTCTCTATTTAATAATGGTTATTTATTACAATAGAAGGGATCATACTCATTAGCTTTTACTCTTTGCATTATTTTATAAACCACCTAACTATTGGATCTACAAAACATTTGGTAATGAATGCTCTCTTACTTGATAGATAGTCAAACATGAAGTTGGTGCCTACAATGAAGTGAGATAACCCGCTCAAGTCATCACATCACACAACAACAACAACAACAAGCCTTTATCTCACTAAGTGGGGTCGGCTACATGAATCCTTCATCTCCATTGTGTCCTATTATGTGTCAAATTCTCATTTAATTCAAGTATACTAAGGTCATTTTTTATACATCTTAACCAAGTCTTTTTAGGTCTACCTCTACCTTTCTTAACATAAGGCAAATCTAATACATTTACTCTCCTAATCGGGTCATCGGACGGCCGACGCTTTATGTGACCAAACCATCTAAGGCGACTCTCTAATCTTATCTATCACTGGAGCTACTCCAACTTTTTCACGAACATACTCATTTCGCATTTTATCTCTAAGAGTAAAGCCACTCATCCACCTGAGCATCCTCATCTCTGTAACACTTAACTTAGTCTTATGCTTATCTTTTATTGGCAACATTCTGCACTATAAGTTATTGCAGGTTTTACCACCATCTTATAAAATTTTCTCTTAAGTTTAAGTGAACTTTTCTATCACACAGCCGATGCATTCCTCCACTTCAACCATCCAACTTGAATTCTACTAATAACATCTCCATCTATTTCACGATCATTTTGAACAATAGAACCTAAATATCTAAATCGCTCACTCTTATTAATGACTTATTCACCTAATGTCACAACACTACTACTAGAACTTCTACAACTAAAATTACACTCCATATATTCAGTTTTAGATCTACTTAAAGGAAAACCTTTAGACTCTCATGTTGACCTCCATAATTCAAGTTTCTCTTGGACTCCTTCTCTAGTTTTATCAACAAGAAGAATGTCATCGAAAAGCATACACCAAGGTACATCTTCCTTAAATGCCAGTAAGAACATCCATAACTAAAAAAAAAAAGATAAGGGCTTAAAGTCGATCCATGATGTAATCCAATTGAAAAGGAAAATATTTTGTCAATCCTCCTTGTGTTTGGACACAAGTAATATTCATATACATCCTTAATGACTTGAATATAACCAATATTAACTCCTTTTGTTCTTGAACTCTCCAAAGAACATATCTTGAAACTTTATCATAGGCTTTCTCTAAATCAATAAATATCATATGTAGATCCTCATTTCTTTCTCTATACTTCTCCATCAAACCTCTTAACAAATGTATATCATCCATAGTAGATCTACCTGGCTCAAGTCATCACGTCAATGAAGAGAAATCAATTCAGCTTCCATGGTTGCTAACCTCCTTTACAACTTAGTAACAACTTCTCTTATCAAGTTCACACCTTCTTCAAGGAGAGCAATTCTCCTTACAAAGAAAATGAACTAAGTAAAAGGAGCATAAAGCAAAGGTTCTTCCATGGTACTTCCACTCCCCGAGGAAAGACTCACCACTCTCATGATGAATCAAAGAAGAAAAATTTACTAACATATCATTCAAATCAAATGAAACACATGGCTTTGATGGTAGAAGTAGCACAATTGAGTCATTTCCCAATAAAGGGATGTCCATTCTCAAAAAAACTCAGGACAACTTAGTCACCACTTGGGGGAACCACCGAGGCATTATAAACCACAAGTATCATTTTGACTACATTTATCTCTACATGATGAGAAACAATATCATAAAATACAAGTAAGAGAATTTCTATGAGGAAATCACTCAGAGGAGTCATCATTGGGAAAGAATGCCATTAATAAAGCAAGTCCACTTTCCATTCATTTGAAAGATGTCCTAGAAACTCGTATATAGTGAAATGAATACTCACCATAATTCTACTTACGAGCACAAAAGATTCACCTACACGAGCTAGCGACTACCCATCATCTTTCTTGGTAAATTCACAGAAGCTCATCACACTAAGCTATAAGAACAAAATAAATCTAGTTAAATTCTTTTTAAAAACTAACAAAATCTCAAATTAAATACAAAGTTAAGTGTCATGGTAAGACAAGCATCCAAAATTATGACTATCAGATAGGTGTAGGAAACCTCTCTTCCTCATCCTCTCGAGGAACACTTGGCACCCTAGGATCTTGAGGAACACTCGGCACCCTAGGAGGCACAACAATAAGCTCGACCTTCTCTTCTGCTACACTCATCTCAACAACATTAAAGGTACTCACCTCAACCTGGAGATCTCAATCGCTCTTATCTAAGGATACGCTAGCCATTCTACATTAGTGGAACTACATAACTCACCTCAACATGAAGTGTCATGAAACTCTCTTTTTTAGATACTTTCTTAGTCTTCTTCTTGTTCTTTTTCTTATCAAAGCCTAACTAGAGTTTGACAAAGTCAATATCACCTTGAAGCTTTTTTGGTGCCATGTGTGCACTCGATTAATCAAAAGGACTAGACAAAGAATTGGAAGGTACTCAATAAGGATGCAATGGAGAAATAGTAGCTTTGGAGCTAAGCAACCCCATTATATAGCCATGAAGACAGAAAAATGCCAAAAAAGGAGGTCAAATCAGTATAACATAAAAATCCTAAAAAAATTAATCAGACTTTCTAATAATAATGCTAATGATTAACTTTCACTTTATTTATGATGAGTCACCTGGAGAAAAAGAATCATAAAGCTAAATGTATAAAAATATACACATAGGAACCTAGTATATAGACCAATACAAAGAGCACTTAGAGGTGAGTAGAAAATCCAAGATAATAACTCACTCACCTACTATCTAGAAAGACTCGCCTCCACACAATATAGTGTGTAAAGGAACTCTCCTCAATTGAGTAGCCCATGCCAAGCTTCATAACTTGCACAGGTGGTCACATTAGAGAACTTGCCACTCCTCATTAGCACTCACCCCTGCAAGAGCATCAACAAGTCTCTGAACGATTACACTTGGGTAGATGTCATCTGGCATTATAACTAACTTATAACTTCTATAAACCGACATGTTTTTTTTTTTTGTTTCCAATCAACCCTCAAATCCTATAAAAAAGAAACAACTTTAGGGAAGAGGAACCTTTATTCTAGCTTTTCTAGTATTCTTGAAAGGGAGAGAGTTGATTCTTATACTTTGATCTCCTGATTGTATTCATATTTTAATATAATAAAATTTCTTATATTTTTTATATTCTCTCTACTTAGTTTTATGTGATTTATCCCTACTCTCCACATGCCTAAGTAATATTCTACATCACTCTATGAACAAATTTGGACTCAACACTATCTAATTCACTTAACATATTCATGAGAATGTAATTACTATAAGTAGACATTTTCTAAGAAAAATACTAGTGGTAATATCTTTATCTTTAATACTAATGGGGAGAAATATGTGGAGCATCTGAAATTTAGCTTTAATATAGCTAAGAAAGGAGAAGCTTTATGCCAATCTTAAAAAATATATATTTTTTTATTTCAAAAAAGTGATTTTTTTGGATTTGATGCTTTATTTTATGGCTTATAATTTGATCCATTAAAGAGAAAAGCAATTAATAATTGACACATTATTAAAAGTTTTCTTAATGTTAGGACCTTTCATATACTAATCATATTTTATAAGAGATTCATTGGGAACAACCATGTAATGCCAATCATAATTGATATTGTGTAGAAGGATAAATATGTATAGCCTAATAATATTGTTCAAATTTTCTCAAATTAATTTTTTTATGACTTCTTCACTTATATTGAGACATCATGATTTTCAAAAAATTTTAAAGTAACACATGTTACTTCTATATTTGAGATTAGGGGTGCTTAGTTAATGAAATCATCCTATCAAATTTTTTAATGAGAACCTTAATGATGTAAATAAATATTATTTAATTATAATAAAAACTCTATAACATACTTTAATCATTAAAGCATTTGAGATATTATACATAACTTAAAATTTTTATCTTAAATTATGATCACTATATTTCTTTAATTAATAAATATGCAAAGTGGAATTAGTTCTTACAAATTTTTTTATGTGCATAAATACAAAGTTAAAATTAAAGGAAAAAAAAAGTTAATGCACTATCTAGACTTGGTTTAGTGATAAAATTATTTTAAGAGTTATAAGTTTTAAGATTTTATAGAATTGAAAAAAATATATTAATCATGTAGTGTCTTTCATATATTGTTGCATGAGTATAAAAAAACATTTATCATTAATAAATATTTACAAATAAAAACTATGTTAACATAGATCTGCATTAAAGGAGTTTATAATATTTGCTGACCTCATTTCTGGATGAGATTAACATCAGCCTTAACCCTAGTAATTAGGACACTTAATCACAGATTATGAGCTTCCAAACTAGGCATTAGGAATATTATACTAGGCTATCCACCCTTTCTAGGATTTCCCTCACACAATAAAGATTAGGTGAATCCAAACCAAAATCAAAATTAAACTTAAGGGTGATTAAATCAAACATATTCTAAATGAATCTGAATCAATTTAGTTTAGATCAAAGTAACTAAAGTGGTCAATCAAATTATCCTATTTATGCTCAAAATTAATCAAATTCAAATAAATTCAAATAAATTCAAAATAAATTAAAATTAAATCAAATAAAAAGCACAAAGTCAATGCATTAATATAAATGGAATTAAAAATGAATTCAAATGAAGGTAAAAAAATGATCAACCAATTAAATAGAGTTAACTTATGTGAGACCTATTGGGTTAAAGGTCAACCCACTAAAATTTGACCAAATTAAATTATTCCAAATGCTTAAAATCGTCAAATGAACATGTTTAAACATGAATTTAAATAAATCTAAATCCAATAAGGAATTAATTAGGTTAATTAAGTCACTTGATCTAAATGGGCCTAAATAAACCTTATTGAACCTAAACTCAAATTAAAATCAATTTCAAATTGAATATTCAAAATTATTTGGTAATCATCATTATACATAATTTAATCAATTATTTAATTTGAACAATTTGGTCATTTAACCCAATTAAATCCATGTTGACCCATTAAGCCTAATTTGGATTAAAGTGAGTTTGAATTCAAAATTAACATCAAATAAAATGAAATTAGTGATCTAAATTATCTCAAACACTTGGTTAAACACAATTGAAAGCTAAATATATTTTGATTGAATCAAATTGGTCATTTTACTCATTTGAATTTAACATAACTCATTTGAGTCAAATGGGTCAACTTGGCTTGAATCAAATCGAAACTCCATGTGAAATAGATCAATTGAACTTCAAGTCATTCAAAGGGCAACCAATAGCAATTGTAATCATCATCTAATATCAACCAGTTAAGTGAATCTAACATAATTCAATCTAGATTAAATCAAATCTAAAAGTATTAACTTAAGACACCTAAGCCTAAATAAACCCAATTCAAATGAGCTTTTTGACTCATGGCTTAATCTGAGTTTGATTTAGGCAATCAATCAACAATCTAAGAGGTATTAAGGTGGCGCCATAAAGCTAAGCAATTCCAAAGACAATGGAATTTATCATAGGAAAGAAGAAAACCAAAACCCATGCAATGAATTCAAATCCCACTTCTCTTCCTCCATGCCTTATCTACTTCTTCATTCAAAATTGATATGGGCTCATCCCAATCAGTTAACCATCTCTTAGAGCTAGCTCTAAAGGTGACAATCACCATGAAAAATCCAATTTAATTCTCCATGGGATGAGTTTTCAGTCATATAGGGAAAGAAGGTAAAGAAAGCACTTATTGAGAAACTAAGCATCCACCCACATTTCTAAGGTGAACAGAAGAAGAAACAACCCTTTCCACAAATCTCTAGCCACCGACAAGCCAAATTTTGACTAGACCTATTGGCGAATAGGTGGAGCTCAGCCTCACAATGATTGGTGAGGAGGCAACTCACTTCCTCTCTCCCAGAGGTTTGCTTACATCCTCATGAAGGTGTTCAAAGCATTCCCACCATCGAGCATTGAAGTTGGTGAGGTATGCCTCAAACCCGACCTCCCCTTTAGCTTAGTTTGGTCCATTATGAAGGGAACTTGATCTTAAGTGAGATCAAATCATATAGATGTGTTCCAAATGTAGTCTTGATGGATTTACAATCATAATTGTGCATTGTCGCCACCTAGATTGCTGGAAATCATGTCTTTTTGATGGATGGTGCTTGGCCTCCGAGGAGTTGAAGAAGAAAATATTTTCTCCTTCTATTCCTTCTATTTGGAATGGACTGTCGAGATCTAGCTGCACCATTTGATTTGAATCCCTTAAGGAAAGGTGAGTTAAATCTCGACTGTTCAATCATTGATCGAACGACTATAGATGATTCCACAGTTCCTCTCGCTTTTGAGTTGAATCCACATGGATCTAGCTGGCTCAATGGCGCCACATTGCGTGTAAAGTGGTGCCACATCAACGCCACGTGCCACGTGGCACTAACTGGGTTAAATATAAAATTATGGATTTTCTGAATTAAATAAATGCTGAAAAATACACATAACTTCAAAATTTCTTAAAAACAAAAATACTCAACAAAAAAAAAACAAATAAAGGCTTATAGATTCATCTCGAGAGAAATCAATTAAACCCAAAATCTTCAATTTTTTATTAGATATTTTGGGTTAATTTGATTTTATTAAAATAATCAAAACCCAAAATATTAATCCAATCGATCTGAAACTTTGAGAAATTGAAATTAAAGTTAAAACATACCTTATACAAACATTTGGGGATTTGTTGATGTTAGAATCAAAAGATGTAAAAGTTTGAATTTCCAAACCTTAATTTAATTAAATAAATTAATAATAATTCAAGAAAATTAAGGAAAATCATGAAATTTATCTAAAACACCATAATAAACATCAATGAAACCAAGGAAAATATTAAAGCTTATTGAAACTAATAAAACTCAAAATGTCCTTAATTAAGGATTAAATGAATTAACTAATTCACTTAATTGATATGAACTTTAAAAAATTATAATAAATCAACCAAAATTTTAAAAATTCTAAATGAACCCTCTATGGATTCATCTTCTAGGGAGGAACTAAAAAAAAAACCCTAATTATTTTTTCTAATTAAAGCTTAATTTAAGTTTTATTGAAATAATTAAAATCTTAATTAGTCCTAAAATATACATCTTACTAAGATAAAATTTTAGAGAGATTAAATTGGCAAGGAACCCCACTTATTATAAAAATTGTAAGGCCAAATAACCTCTAGATCAAAGGTTATAGAATTTCCAATCTATAGGTCAATTTAAATGAAATATAAAATTAAAAAATTTGA
The DNA here is from genome assembly GCA_021442155.1 of Cymbidium sinense. Lineage (NCBI taxonomy): Eukaryota > Viridiplantae > Streptophyta > Magnoliopsida > Asparagales > Orchidaceae > Cymbidium > Cymbidium sinense. Next base: position 94,480,776 of record CM038219.1, read on the forward strand.
GAAATTATAAAATTTAATGAAATCAATTTAAAATATTTTCATTAACATCATAACACCTAAGAAAAAATTTTGAACTCTCTAAAGTTAGGGAGTCTAATTAATTATGTACTTAGGGTTTATGAAATGATTAAGAAAATATAAAATTAATCAAATCTTAAATCACTAAATTGATGAATAAAAATGAGTAATTAAATTAGTTAAATATAAATAATTTAGAAATTTGAATGGCCTAGGTTACGTTTGGTGCTCAAAGTAGTTCATTTTCTGATCAATCAAAGTTATATCTATATTAGGCTAATTAAGTAAAAAATTAATAAAAATTAGTCAACTCATTTATTAGGATTGAACTTTGAAAAAAAAAAGAACATAAATAGACCCCTGATGCCCGCCCATCAGCCCGACCTGTACGGGGCCCAAGAAAAAAAACAAGAACAAAAATAGACCCCTGATGCCCCGCCCATCAGCCCGACGGGCCCAACCTATGAAACTAGAAGCCAATGCGGAATGCCGAACCAATACTTTAGCTAGGGTTTCTCTTCCACTCTACAACGTTGATATTCCTTTCTGGTTCATCCCTCGGAGAAGTCGCTGATGTCGAAGCGCAAGTTCGGTTTCGAGGGTTTTGGCATCAATCGCCCGGCCACGTATAACTTCGAGCGTTCCCAGGCGCCGGCCCGCTTATACGTACCGCCCTCTTCCCGTCGCCGCGGAGGCGACAACTACGAGGATCAGGACCTGGACAATATCGATTACGATGGCGCCGAGCCCCTAGCAGACGACATAGATGAAGCTGCCGGTGGAGGCGAAGATGACGAAGGAGAGGTTGACCCACTCGACGCCTTCATGGAGGGGATCCAAGAAGAGATTCGGGCCCCACTGCCTTCTTTAGCTGGGAAGGCTAAGGAGCAGGGTGACAGATTCCGGGATGACGATGATGATGATCCTGTGGAGAGCTTTATGAGAGCAAAGAAGGATGTGGGCTATCCCTAGCTGCGGAAGCTCTGAATGCTGGCTATAATTCGGATGAGGAAGTATACGCTGCTGCAAAGGCCGTGGATGCTGGGATGCTAGAGTATGATTCGGACGATAACCCAATTGTGGTGGATAAGAGGAAGATTGAGCCTCTTCTGGCATTGGAGCATAGTGCGATTGATTATGACTCATTCAACAAGGATTTCTATGAAGAGAAACCATCTATATCAGGTAAATTTGTCATTCTTTTCCTGCCTTTTGTATTCATTTTGTTTTAATTTTAATTTCTATGATGATCTTTATAATCTAAATTCATGTAGATGAACTTTAGTTCATTCTGCCTGTCATACTTTGTTTAATCTAATTAATCATTATCCTTTCACTTTTTTGTTTTGCTATTTATTTAGATGAGCTAAGCGAGAAGCTTTGGTGTTTTAGGAGTTTTATAATACTTGGGGTTATTTGGATGCTTGAAAAAGTAATGTAATGTAAAATGAATGTAATGTATTTGAATTACTTTAGATTCTTTGGTTGAAAATTTTATAAATATATGAGTTTTTTTTTTTTGATAGAATAAATATAATATAAAGTAATTTCAGATTGGTGGTACAAGAACCGTGGCGAGATGATACCATAGCCAACTGAAGCGTGTGACTGATACATGACAACACTTTAACGGCCGGTGTATTTGGAATTCGCCTAAACCGGGCAAATTCCAAACACACCAAAATTGACTCTTCCAATGTATTCTAAATACATCACATTACTTTGAAATTTTACTTTGCACCATGTCAAATGCACAAAAAGTTAAAATCCCCTGCATTTACTTTACACTCAAAATTCATCAAACCGAACATCTTCTTAAGCGCTAAGTAGTTTGATTGGATAAGAATTGAAGCTAACATAAGCTCAATAAATTGTTAGGAGCTTAGCTTATTTTTTTATGTTTGTTTTAATTAATTAGGATGCTTATATCCTTGGACCACTATCATAAGTTAATTAATGAGGTTTAGAGTAATTAGAATAATCAATTAGGTATGGCATTTATGTGTTACTTTGATAATTAACATGATTAGTTATAATTTTTAGAAATATAAATGAAAGTATTTATTTCTTAATCAAGCCCATCACAAAATCTTTTTGAATCCCTTCTATCAATAGGGGTTAGGAACTATGAGTGTAACGGGGGAGGCAATGATTATGATCATAACAATAATGTGAGCGATGATGGTGACTAAGGCGATGGTGTTGCACAAAGATAAGAAACTTGAAAAATGAGTCGAGGCAACTAATTATAAATGCTAGTAGTCACAATAGTGGTAAGCAACTTAATGTGAGAACACATTAATAGTGACATAGGTGTTGAGACAAGGTAAATTAGCATATGCCAATGAAGAGTGATAAAAATGACTACATATGTTAGTGTCAATGATGATGACAAACAAGTTCATGTGCAATGATGATGAGGGGGTTTGTTTATGGTGGCATCCAATAGGTTCATGTGCGATGATAGGTGGCAGAAATCAGCATGCTAGCTTAAATGCTCGAGATAGGCTTAGCATAACACCCAAAGCCTACTTGGATTTGGTTGCTTAAGTTTGGTTAATTTAGGTTTAATCGCCAATCAAGCATGCTTGGGTTAACATTGATAAAATTTTGAAGTCACAAATTAGTGATGAGTTTAATTTAGTAGAGTAAAAATTTGTCATTCCATAAGTTTCCCTTTTCATGAGACAATGCTTAAATTCTAGTATATGAAGTAGAGTTTTCATTGTGTTTCTCTCTCTCTCTCATTTTTTTTTTGTGCATTAGAACATGACCTTGGTATCTATAAAATTACATTATCTCACTTTGAGCACTTTCACAATTCTTGTAAGTGATTTTTCCTTAGATGAAAGACTTACTTATAATCTTGTTCTTTTTAGCTAAAGCACCACATGTTTGTGTGATTATTTTTACTTCATGCATGTATTAACACTTAGATGCTTTTACTCAAACATAGTGGTAGTTTTAGGGTTTATCGTGGAGGTGAGATAATAGGATAAAAATTTCAATTCTTCGGGGAGTGAGTTTATTTAAAACATAACATTTGTAATATATTATATCATATTTCATAGGATGATGTAAAAAGCATGCCAAAAATATTAAACCCCTTCTTCCCAAGATCTAACCATGCAAATTTTGTTTGGTCCATTTAGCTATCCTAGATCTAATACTATGCTATTGCTTGGTGGTTCATGTCAACCAATATCATTGAAAAGGTATGGAAAACTAAGGTTTGGGTAAGAATAAATAAAATTGGATAGAGGATGATGCGTTCATTGGTTATAGTGTTAATTTGATTCTTTACATTTTATTGAAGTGCATGCTTGACTAGATAAACCACACTTGTTTAACTCAAATAATCTAATCTCTCTTGTCTTACCATTTTAATGGATAATATATTTGGTAAAAAATAGTATTTTTATGGGGAATTGATGGAAAACTTATAGTTTACATTTTTCTAGTGTTTGTGTTCTTAGACTTTAGAATTTTGAATTTTAATCAAGCCATATGCCGCAGTTTGTATTTAAAATTTTCATATATGTTTAAATATACCTATGATAGGTTTTACTTATCTTGTTGTTTGCTTATATCAATAGCTTGTTAAGTCCTTATTAAGTTTTACTTGCGATTTTCTTTTCACATAATTATTTTGTTTCTTGGAATCGATTTTTATTTGGTCTTGTTAATAAATCCTTAGCCATTGTTCCATGAAGCCTTACCTACACATTTTATCTATAACTTCCTTGGATCAATCCATTGTTTCATTTGTCATAGCTAAAGAGTTATTTCCAAAAGCTTGCTATATCGATGTTGAGAAAATTTGGAGTTTTAGGAATATGCTATCGTCATTTTTTCAGTCCTTTGATTGATATAACCATCTATAAGTGTGTTCTGATGTATGCAAAATAATTTAACATGGATAAATTTTTTATTAGATATGAAGACCCTTCCTCATCTACCTTGGCATTCTGATTCTTTGTTAAGTTCTTGACTTGAATTTTTAAAATGTTTTGTAATTTCTTTCTAGTGTAATTGATTTTGTTCATATTGGTTTCTATCGCATTTTTGAAATCGTTATCGGCTTTGAAATTTTTTGAACCATACTTTCTATGGTTAATTTTGATCAGGATGTTAAAATCTTGTTGTTGCTTATTAGATTTCATTCATTTTTCTATCATTCATCATTAATAGGAAATAAATGCTTTTATTAAATTGTTTCTTTTATGCAAGATTTGCTTGTTGTTTCTTGCATTTACTTTTTTATATTGTTTGTCTAATGAAAACTTATCAAAAAAGAAATTTATTCATTTACTACCCTTTCTAACCTATTGTTTGTCTTTCATCTCTTGAATCAAACATGATGAAACTGATTTGATACATAGTTGTTGTAGACAATTCCTTAGGGTACTATCTTTAAAAAATTGATGATGAAAGGCTGGAAAGAGCCAACTATTATTTTGTTTCACATCAAAACACCAAGAACCAACTTCAATTGGATAAGTTGGTCTAAAACATTACTAGTAATGAATTTTATTCTTTCTTGTCAAAAGAGATAAACTATATGTTGATCTTTCAAAATAAATTGTGGAGATGTGGTCATTTCCTCTTTTTTTAGTTAATTTTCCTTTGAAGTGAAGAAATACTCTTGTCTTAATTTAATATGTCTAATGATGGCTTGATGAGCTATGCTATATTATATTATCATTAGTATAATATTCCACTCTAGTGCATATTTGATTTGTAATAGAAGGCATGGACCTCAGAAAGTCCTCTATCAAGGAGTAATGACAAAGTGGCTCTTTGTTATGTCCTCATTTCCTCTCTGCATTTTACATTTGTATTTTGTATTATATTGGGTAGAGACTTTGTTATTGCTTGAAAACCCAAGTTTCTTGTGGCACCCCCACCTCATTCCATTAATTTGTGGGCTGCATCAATGCTTTAAGTATCCAACTAGCATTATAGCTAAATATGTTTTCGCACTTAAAAATATTGTTGCATTAGAATTATTTCATAATCTATCTCTTGACAATTTTAATTGAAATAATTTCCCTTTGCCAATTCTACCAATTAGACATATATGTATGTATGTATATATGTATGTATATATATATATATATATATTTGTTTGTTTTTGTTTGATGTTTTTTGTGTTTTTTTTGTTTGTTTTAAAAAAAATAACATTGTTTTAAAACACTCAAAACAGTTTTGGATGTTGAGTGTTTTAAAAACAACAATATAATTAAACATGTTTTTTTTTTGAAACAAAACATAAACAAAAAAAAAAACATAAAAGAAAAAATAAAAAATACAAAATGATTCCAAACAGCCCCATAACTTTTAGAAAACACAACTATGCTATAATAGTTATACATACATATTAGGATTTTGCCTTTAGCTTTTCTGAGTTAACTAAGGTTCATTATTTCAATTGAAATCTGAAAAATATGACGTTAGCTATAGGGAGTCTCACAACTTTGTGAGGCTCAGGTTCATGAGGGTAGAATAATTTATAATCCTTCTAAAAATATAATATGTGAAGCAAGGGAAAGTTGTTCAAATGTCATATGAGATTATGATGATAGTTGGCCATACTATTAAACATTTGCAAAAGAGTAGTGGACATTCATATCATCTAATCTTCTTGTATGCATTTGTTAAAACACAGAATGGGTCTTGATTGCCCACAAGAAAGAACCTTGCAGCCACCACTTTTAGAACTAGGTTACACTTTAAGGGTGTTCCATCAGAGGATTCAAAGTAATAACTAGATGACACAATGCTATGATTAAGTGGATGCGCTTAATCAGTTGTAGAATCCTGATGTAACTTGAGACCCTAGTAAAGCGTTAATTGAATTCCTTTAGCATAGTAGGGCCGGCATTGAGTTTTTTTGTCCTGATCACGTTAAAACATGTGAATAAGATGTTTAGGTATAAAAGTGTTTAAATATTTTCAAAACAGTCCTTAAAATATTCCAGGTGTTACGTAAATCAAATATGATCAAATGGTCCCCAAAAGTTTAGGAATCAGACAAGCCTTGCTAATGTAACACTAATTGTTCAAATAATAAAAATCATAAATTTTACTCAATATAATGTTTTATTAATTTGTTATAAAAATGTAGGCATATATTAAATAGTGCTTCCAAGACAGGAAATCTACACAGCATTTTACTGTGATATGTATACTCAAATGGTATGATTATCATAAACTTGGCTGAAAAATGACAGTTAGCTAAATAGAAACTTCAATTAATAAATAATTTAATACTCGAAAAAAAAGCAAGCACGCCTTTTAATAATTTTTATTCGAAGTTAGTTTTGATTGGAAGAAGGGTGAGTCAACTTCTTATACCCCTAGGAAGTGCTTTATCTAAACTTGTTCTTACAAGACTAAATGGTGATTGTGTTTTACTTTATTAGTTTTTCAATGATTTTTATGAAGTTTTCAAGAACTTTTAATCTCATTGATTTTTTCCCATGCTTACCTTTCTCTAGTCACTTCAACAACAACAACAACAACAACAAGCCTTTATCCCACTAAGTGGGGTCGGCTATATGAATCCTTCGTCTCCATTGTGTCCTATTATGTGTCAAATTATCATTTAATTCAAGTATACTAAGGTCATTTTTTATACATCTTAACCAAGTCTTTTTAGGTCTACCTCTACCTTTTCTTAACATAAGAAATCTAATGCATCTACTCTCCTAACCGGGTCATGGGCCGACGCTTTATGTGGCCAAACCATCTAAGACTCTCTAATCTTATCTACCACTGAGCTACTCCAACTTTTTTCCCGAACATACTCATTTCGTGATTTTATCTCTAAGAGTAAAGCCACTCATCCACGAGCATCCTCATCTCGTAACACTTAACTTAGTCTTATGCTTCTCTTTTATTGGCCAACATTCCACCATAAGTCATTGTGTCTTACCACCATTTTATAAAATTTTCCTCAAGTTTAACTTTTCACACAACAAGCTAGATGCATTCCTCCACTTCAACCATCCAACTTGAATTCTACTAATAACATCTCCGTCTATTTCACCATCATTTTGAACAATAAAGCCTAAATATTTGAATCGTTCACTCTTATTAATGACTCTACCACTAAAACTTCTACAACTAAAATTACACTCCATATATTCAGTTTTAGATCTACTTAAACGAAAACCTTTAGACTCTAATGTTGACCTCCATAATTCAAGTTTCTCTTGGACTCCTCTCTAGTCTTACCAATAAGAAGAATGTCATCGCAAAAGCATACACCAAGGTACATCTTCCGTAAATGCCTAGTAAGAGCATCCATAACTAAAGCAAAAGATAAGAGCTTAAAGTTGATCCTTGATGTAATCCAATTAAAATGGGAAAATATTTTGTCAATCCTCCTTGTTTTGGACACAAGTAATGCTCTAGTATACATATCCTTAGTAACTTGAATATAACCAATATTAACTCCTTTCTAGTCTAGAACTCTCCAAAGAACATCTCTTGAAACTTTATCATAAGCTTTCTCTAAATCAATAAATATCATATGTAAATCCTCATTACTTTCTCTATACTTCTCCATCAAACCTCTTAACAAATGTATAGCATCCATAGTAGATCTACCTGGCATGAAACCAAACTGACAGAAACTTTGTATCACATCATAACTTATGCTCAATTATTCTCTCCCATAATTTTAATGTATGACCCATTAACTTAATTCCTCTATAATTTGCACTCTTGTGCATCACCTTTATTCTTAAAAATAACCAACAAACTCTTTCTCCACTCATCCGACATCTTTTAGTCTTTAAAATAACATTAAAAGATTTGTAAGCCAAGAAATTCCATGATCTCCTAAACATTTTCACACTTCTATTGGAATATCGTTTGTTTTTTCACATTTCATTTTCTTTAAAGCTTCTAACTTCAGATTTACTATTACGATAAAAATAAAATTCTCTATTTTTATTTAGGGTATTAAGGTTGCTAAAATCAATCGTACATTCAGATCCTGGATTTTTTTTGACACCTCTCTCTTGTCCTTTTTTTTTTGCTCTTACTTTCTGAATTAAATGAGGATTTGACATATAATAGGACATAATGGAGACGAAGGATTAATGTAGCCGACCCCACTTAGTGGGATAAAGGCTTGTTGTTGTTGTACTTTCTAGTTGTGGTTCTTATAGTTTGAGCATGTTCTCTGTTTGTATGGCAAGGGGAGGTTGTTGGAGATCAATTGTCATAACTATAAACTTATTTAGTTAGAGATGTTATATCTATAAAGAGTTGCGGCTGTATCATTGACACAACTATACTCTTAGAGAGTTGGTTAAGGTGGAAGTTTAACAAGAATAAACTTAAAATTTGGTGGAGGTGGAGATGTCTCAACCTTAAGAGATTTGGTGAAACTGTGGGTGCTACAACCATGAGTTTAGAGAGTTGGTGGAGGTTACAATCAAAGGATTGGATAGATATGAGAGTTTTCATAATCATTGCCTTAAAGAGTTGGTGGAGTTGAGGGTGTCAATACTACAAAGTTGAGTGTTATGGATGTGGATGTGTTGAACCCAAGTTGGAGAGTTGATGAAGGTGGAGGTGCCTTGACCATGAACTTGGATAGTTTATTGAGGTGGATGTGTCACAATCGTAGGTTTGAAGTGTTAGTGGAGTTGGAAGTTACTAGCCCTTGGAGAACCTGATGGAGTTGGGTTATAAAAAACTAGTTGATAAAAATCATGTAAAAATTGAAGTATATAAATGAAATGAAAAAGATGTACCTTGGAGATGTGGAATAAACATGAAAATGTGAGGGCGATAGCAGTAATAAAGTTCAAAAGACAAATCACACACAAAGATCACAAAATTTATTGTGGTTAGACTTCACCTTAAACGTTCACTCTCTAGGCCCCTTTTGGGAATTCCACTAATCATCGTCATTAATTGTAATGACAAAAGATTTTATAAGCTTCACTCTTCACTGACATTTTTATTGAGATCAAATTCAATCCATATACTTCTTTTTTTCATGGCTCAAGATCAACCTTCAAGATCTTTATTCTAGGCTTGAGTACATCACTTATTATTCCTTTTCTTCATTTGCTCATCAATCCTCACACAAAAAGAAAGCTTTAGTAAGATGCTAGGACACTTTCGGAAGATATAAAGAAGATAAGAACCAAAAGTATATATGGGAAATTACATGTGTATTATCAAAATTCTCTTTATTTTTTAAAGTACCACCAAAGTACTTTTGTTCACAATAATACCATAATAATGTTGAAGATCATAATAAATTATCAATTTTCATTTGTATTGGTTTTTTAAATTCTTAATAATGCGGTTGTATCACATAGTTACATGGGGTTTGCTTTTTTATTGTAAACACTTGGCGGTAATTTTTAAACAAGAAAGATTTTGATGGTGCAGATAATAACCCAAATAAATAATATATTGGGTTGTATAACACAAACTTACCAAGACATGATACTTGGGTATCTAAATAGAAATGCAAAAAAACTGTCAATTTAGTATTACGACGTGAAAGCCAGGAAATAATGAACCCAAGATGAAAAATAATATTTCGAAAATTTTAGCCATCTAACTCAGAGTCACCTCATGGGAGGTTTAGGAATTAGAAGCCTAAATGGCTATAAGAGAGCTTGAAAAGAAAGCTAGTTAATAAGAGGAAGGTCATCACCATCGGCAAGGTTACTTTAAGTGCTTTTACAAAAAGATGAGAGTGGGGGTAGTTATACATTCGAAGCAAAATTTTAATTGGAGTGGTTGGGCAGGATTTCAAAATAATTATTTAAGCCGTACTCCAAGCAACCATTGAGAAATCTCCTTGAATTTGATAAATTTTTTGGAAGGTCATTGTCCAAGATAAATAAAAAATTAGTGAAATTTTGTGAAAAAAGAAAGATTATGGGATCTACTTTTTGTTGGTTATTGTTCAAGGCAGTCTAAATGTGAACATATAGGTTTACTGTCTATTTCAAGTTAAAATCTATCTTTTGAGTTAACTAACACAAGCAAAATGTGCTGACAATCGATTTTGGAATAAAATTGGTTGGAATCCTCAACTTGAGCTAACTAGTTTAATTTGGAGTTGAAATTGGTCGTTAAATTTGGTTGGCTCCGTGTAGTTGTATCAATAAACATTTTTTTATTTTAACTACAAAAAGGTGGGCCAAACTAGGGATTGAATGTTTTAAATATCTTTATAGTCTACATGAAATTTCATAATTAATTTTTTGAAATGCCTCTTTTCTTCTGGCTACCATCGGCAGCAACTATGAAAGATCCAAAACTATTTATTTTGACTCCAGTTTGATTTATTTTTATCATATTTATTAAATTAACAAAATGTCTTGTTTATTATATGTTTAAAATTAGTGTATTACTGAAAGTAGACACAAATACTGCAATAGTGTTAAAAAATGGGAATATATGCAGCATACCTTATTGAACAAGATATATTGATCTTCCAATAATGCATGGTCACAAAAAGGAGAGATTGAATGTACTGGAAAGTAGAAGAGTTCAGTTTGAACTTTGAACCTATTAGCTAATTAATAAAAAATAGCATATTGCATTTAGAATAACTTACAACAACAACAATACCAATATCAACAATAACAAGCTTTTATCATGGGAGAGTAACTTAGATATATTCACTGGGTGATTAATATATTAAAATCCAGTTATGTGTGAGAGAGAGAATATATAGATTTGAGAGATGATTTCATTGTCATTGTGGAAGGATTGGCATCTGTGATGTTATTTTTTTGTCTAGGATTGATATTTCAGCTGTCTAACACTTCTTTTGAATGTTCAAAGTTGACAATTGAAATGGCTTGTTTGGCAACTTTTTGACTGAATTGTACCTGTATGAGATCACCAAATTATGCTTGCAGAAGCATATGTGATTTAAGGTTTACTATTCTGTTGTTTTATTATTCAGATATGGTCCTGCTTAATCCATACAAATATAGAAGCATGTTTATACATTTTCACTTTTTTATGTTACAACAACATCAACAACAACAACAAGCCTTAATCCCACTAAATTGAAGTACATGAATCCCTTATGTCCTATTATGTGTCAAATTCTCATTTAATTCAAGTATACTAAGATCATTTTTATACATCTTAACCAAGTCTTTTTGGTCTACCTACCTTTCTTAACATAAATCTAATGCATCTACTCTTCTAACATGGTCATGGACGACGCTTATATGGCCAAACCATCTAAGGCTCTCTCTAATCTTATCTTCCATTTAGCTACTCCAACTTTTTCCCGAACATACTATTTGATTTTATCTCTAAGAGTAAAGCCACTCATCCACTGAGCACCTCATTTCATAACTTACCTTAGTCTTATGCTTTCTCTTTTATTTGGCCATTCATAAGTTATTGCAGTCTTACCATCATCTTATAAAATTTTTCCTTAAGTTTAAGTGGAACTTTTCTATCAACAGCGATGCATTCCTCCACTTCAACCATCCAACTTGAATTCTACTAATAACATCTCCATCTATTTCACCATCATTTTGAACAATAGAGCCTAAATATCTGAATCACTCACTCTTATTAATGACTTGTTCACCTAATGTCACAACACTACCGCTAGAACTTCTACAACTAAAATTACACTCCATATATTCAGTTTTAGATCTACTTAAACTAAAATTACACTCCCTCTCTTATAAAATTTTCACTTTTTTATGTTAATTCGCATAAATTTTACTGTTTTTAAAATTACTTGTGAATTTGGTTCTATTCTTGTGATGATCGCTGTCAATGGCAATTCCTCATAACATTGAAGTCTGTCTTGGATTATTCTAGGCAGATCAATAAGTCCCAGTATCTTGTATGCTCTTCTGGGTTATATTATCCCTTTTTTTTCTTTTTCGACATAGTTGTCATCAGATATTGCTCAGATTTGATTTATTTGAGTCAAGTACTTTTGGTAGTTCTTCATTATATTTAAATCCTTATACAAATAAGACTAAAGGATATTACGGCATATTTTAGCTATGCCGTATGAAACTAAAGCTTCAGCATCAATTACTGTATATATTTATCTGCTAGTTAAATTAATTGACCTTTATCTTATACAATATATATTTTTTGTCTTAACCGCATGTTTTGTAAACAAATAATTTTCTTGTGTGGTTCTTGCAAATATACTTTCTTGAATTAACAAACTAGTGTTTGCTTGCTCACGCAGATGGACATGTATGCATGTATTTCTCTTGTTATCTGATTGTAAGCGTGTCTTTTTAGTTGGGTAAGATGTGTGCTTGTCAGTCTCTTAGCCATGTTTGCAGTTTAGCTCTTAAGTTTTAGGATCAATTAGTTTCTTCTTATAGATATATCCTTATCATGTGAATCCTACATTTTTTTATCTTAGCTAGTCAGCCATATATGTAATTTTTTTCATCCGTTTTCTTATCAGATTTTCCTTTGGTTTCTTATGCCAGGAATGAGTGAACTAGATATTACTGAATATCGGAAAAGCTTGGCAATACGGGTTTCAGGGTTTGATGTACCCAGGCCAAAACCTTTGCAGATTGTGGGTTTTCTAGCGTGTTAATGAATGCTATTGTAAAGCAGAGTTATGATAACCAACTCCGATCCAGTGTCAAGCTCACCAATTGCACTTTCTGAAGAGACATAATTGGTAAAACAGGTTCTGGAAAAACAGCTGCTTTCATACCAATGGTCGTTCATATAATGGATCAACCTGAACTTAAAAAGGAAGAGGGTCCTATTGGTATAGTATGCGCTCCTACAAGAGAATTAGCACATCAAATATATCTGGAAGCAAAGAAGTTTGCAAAGCCACTTGGTTTGCGGGTTAGTGCTGTCTATGGTGGAATGTCCAAGCATGATCAGTTAAAAGAACTCAAGGCTGGTTGTGATATTGTTGCTACTCCAGGTAGGCTTAGACATGCTGAAGTTGAAGGCTAACAATGTTGAGAGCTACATACCTTGTTCTTGATGAAGCTCCGAATGTTTGATCTTGGGTTTGAGCCACAAATACGATCTGTTGTGGGTCAGATAAGACCAGACAGGCAAACTCTACTTTTCTCTGCCACCATGCCTGGCAAGGAAAAGTTAGCTAGAGAATGCCTGATCCTATTAGAGTTACAGTTGGTGAGGTTGGGATGGCTAATGAGGACATCACTCAAGTTGTTCATGTAATTCCTTCTGATTCTGAGAAAATGCTGGCTCCTCAAAAACTTCCTGAACTAATTGATAATGGTGATGTCCTTGTCTTTGCTTCAAAAAAGGTTTCTGTGGATGAATTGCAACTAATTCAGAAGGGCTTCAAGGTAGCAGCACTTCATGGTGATAAAGATCAGGCATCCGCATGGAAACCCTGCAGAAGTTCAAATCAGGCATTTATCATGTTCTAGTTGCCACTGATGTTTGCTCTGGACTTGACATCAAGTCCATCAAGTCAGTAGTTAATTTTGATATAGCTAGAGATATGAATATGCATGTTCATCGTATTGGAAGAACAGGTCTGCAGGAGACAAAGATGGAACTGCTTACAGCCTCATTACGGTGAAGGAAGCACGTTTTGCTGGTGAACTGGTGAACTGTTTGATTGCTGCCGGGCAAAATGTATCTAATGAACTTATGGATCTGGCTATGAAGGTAAAATTTTCTGATCAGATAGTTTTAATGTTTAAGTTTTGTTCTTAATGGCGGTATAATCCCAGCATTTTTTCATTATCTGTGTGGTGGTGATGTTGCATCGATGTAAAGAGATTACCTATCTATTCCAACAAAGAAATGAATTTACTGCCTTTGAGCTCATCGTTCTGTTACCAAATTCACTTGTTTTGAGGATAATTTTGTCTATTTGAAGGTGTTGATGTTGTGTTTTGTTCTTTATTAAGTTGGTTGATCACTTTTCTCTGTAAATTTTGTAGGACGGAAGGTTCAGATCAAGGCGTGATGCCAGGAAAGGTATGTTCATTATCATTGATCGCCTGACTGCATCAGTCACTTTTTATTCAGCTGTTCCAAGTTCATCTTCCTCGGCTATAACATTTATCATTTCGCAGGCGGAAAGAAAGGAGGTAGAGGAAAAGGTGGCGGAGGAGGACGAGGAGTTCGTGGTGTCGACTTTGGTATGGGTATTGGTTATAATCCCGAGTCAACAAGTACATCTCAGACTGCTGCTCCAAGTCGATCAGCTGCTGTTAATTCTCTGAGGACTGGGATGATGGCACAATTTAGAAGCAACTTTTGTTGCTGCTTCCTCTAGTGATAATAATAGAGCTTCAAGACCATTATTACCTGGTTTTGTTTCTGGCGGTTCCATTGGTGGGGAAGCATACAAAGCACCACAGGCAAACCCAACCTTTGCGGCTTCTGCTTCAGCTTCTGCTTCTGCAGGAAGTCTTGTTCAAAATGGAAGTCAGAGGAAGGCTGAGAGGTAGATTCTTCCTAAAATCGTTATCTTCTTCTATTTGAACCTTTTCTTTTTATTTGTTGCTTAGTGTTGCTGTACCGTAGTAGAAATCTATATAGTTTAACATATTTTATAATACCAATAATGCATTTCTGATGTTCCATTTTCTTGCATTCTGCAGCTCCCATGACAAGCCCAGGGGAAGGAAGCGGCCTTCTGGATGGGATCGATAGTTTTCAATGTATAATATAACACTGTAATGGAAAATGCATCTTGTATTCCAGAATGTATCTTAGTAAGATTATCAACAATCTATGTCAACATAATGAGTTATTTATTCAATCCCATGTGGCCATCTCTACGTGTTTTTTTTTTCTTTTTTAAGCTGGGTTTTAGTTACAACCTTGTTTTTTTTAATTTGAATATTTTGAGGCCAATTATTACATTTCAACTGTCCAAATAAGCACCGAGGTTTTTTTTTTTTTTTTTTTTTTTTTGGTAATTAATTGCTTTAATCTTTTCAATGAGCATGTTTTTTTGCAGCTTGAGGTGCTTTTAGTTTCACTGGTGGGTCTCATCTAGTTAAAAAAGTTCAATCCATCAAGAATTTGATCAAATTAAATTATTTTAAATATCTCAAATGATCAAATAAATATATTTGATCATGAATCTAATTCAAACTCATTTAGGCCTTAGTTGGGCTAATTAGATCACTTAGTTTAAAATAAACTTAAATGAGTTTAATTGAGTTCAAACTCAAATCAAATTAAATTTAATTCAATTTGATTTTTCAAAATCATTTGGACATTATAATCAAATATAATTCAACCTATTATTGAGTCTAATTTTGGTCAAATTAGTCTTTTGACCTAAATAAATTTAAATTTGATCTATTAAGTTCACTTTGGGTCAAATGAGTTTAAATTAAAATTTAATTATTTTTAATCATCTCATACATATGATCAAGCATGATTGGAGTTTAAAATCAATCTAATTGAGTCAAATTAATTATTTAAATTCAATTGCAATCAAATTTAATTTATTTAGCTTAAATAGGTTTAAATGAAATGAAATTATAAATTAATTTAAAATTCAATCAATTATCAATCAAAGATGATTAAATTCAAAATTAAAGAGAATTGAATTAAAATCAAACATTTTGAATCCAAATACTTGATTTAGATTTCAAATTTTCAATCAAAGGTAAAAGGGTTTAAACTTGACCTCAAGTTCATTTGAATTTGAGGTGGGTAGTGTCTAGTGATTATGATGATGATGCCATAAATCACAAAAAATAAAAAAAGAAGAAGAAGGATGGATTTCAAAAATCATAAACAAAATAAAGATAAAAAGAAGAAAACAAGTCTCACTTCCCTTCTTTAAAAAAAAAAAAAAAAGGCTCATCCCACCTCTTGGTTTGAAGAGAGAGATGGCTGCCATTAATTGAAGACAACTAAGCCAAGCCAAAATGAACTTGGCTTTCTCTAAGGGAAGAAGCAAAGGAGAAGGAGAAGAAAAAAAAGGAGGGCGGCTTGGCCAAAGTAAGAAAAGAGTCTTAAAGCCATCCTCCCTTGCAAGTGATCATCCAATCTTGTCACAAGGCCAAGGAGGATTGAATCCACCCTTTGATCGGCCTTGGCCTGGATTCGACCACAAAAATGCGCTTCAAACTATGGAAAGAGGGGAGGGGGAGTCTATTCACTCCCCCTTTTCATTTCAAAATGTCCATCTGCCGGCGAATGGACGGAAACCGAGTCCCCTTTAATGGTGAATTCCAAAGGAGAGGGTTTCTCATCCAATTAAAGCTTCCAACACGTTCTAGAGGTCGAGACGACCTTAAATGAATCGCCACCCCGACCCCTCGCCGTCAGCAAGTCAAAAAATGAGTAACGTTGTCGGAAAATCGAGCTGATGTTGGTCTAGGGATCAATCCACGGGAAGGCAAGTCATCAAACTTCATCCACACCTTCATCGAGGCGAGGCGAAGCTAATGGTGTCGATCCCATCGCCGGTGATCGCTGAAATCAAGGTACGCTCCCTCACCAAGCCTCTAGGATGTCAGTTTGAGGCCTTTTCAAAGGAAATTTGATCTCTAATTGGATTAAACCGTATAGATGGGTCCTAAATTGATCACTGATCGATTTGGAATTGAAATCACGGTGCAATTCGCCGGCGATCACCGACGATTAGGCAAAAAAGATGGATGACATCCATCTCTTGCCGGCTGATTGCAGGATTGAATTCTCGCTGTCCGATCCTTCTATTAGGATCATACGACCTTGATCTAGGCGGACGATTGATTTAAACCCTTAAGGAATCACATAATCGATTCGGACGGTTGGCACCACTTTTAACAGATGATACCGCGGGATCCGCGATGACCCACTCGTCGCGCCATGTGGTCACCACGGTTGCCATGTCAGCACCCTTTACAAAACAGTAAAGACCCTTTAAAATTGATTAAGAATTGATTAAAAATAAAAAAATTCAATAATTCATAGAAACATAAATATAAAAAAAATGCAAACTTGGGCTCTATGGATTAATCTTGATGAGAGTAATCGATAAAAATTAAAATCCCCAATTAATGTTGGGTAATTAAGCCTTAATTTGGGTTTAATTTAAATCCATTAAACTTTAATTAATCTCAAATCATTAATCCAATTGAAATGACACTTTAGGGAACTAAAATTTATGTTAAAACACACCTTATAAAAATTTGACATGAATTATTGCAATGTAATTCATGAGAAATGAAATTTCAAATCCTAAACCTTCATTTTAATTAAATAAATTAATATAATATAAAATAATTAATGAAAATGAATCAAACAACCTTAAATCAACTTAATGAACCCAAATGAACATTAAAACACTAATGAAACTCATTTTAATAAATCACAAATTGGAATTAAGCAATTAATTGAATTAAATAAATCAAATAATTAATCAAAACTTAATTAAACTATAATAAATCAACCGAATGTTCAAAAATTATGAATGAACCTTCTTTGGAAATATCTTTCAGAGAGGAATCAATAAAAAAAATGAAACCCTCAAATAATTTCATCAAATTAGGCTTAATTTGGGTTTTAAGAAAATGATTAAAATCTTAATTACACCATAATTATGAATCTAAAGAAGATGAAACTTTGGAAAAATGAAATTGGTATGTAACCCTACTTGCCATAAAAATTTCAAACCCAATTGATCTTTGGATTGAGAATTGTTGAATTTCCAAATTCTTAGGTCAATATTAATCAAATAATGAATAAAGAAAATTCATTAATCCATTAAATCATGAAACAACTTGAACTAATCTCAATCAAACATTAGAAACTCTTAAGAAGGTTCTCCAAACATCCTAAGTCAAGAGAATTTAATCAATTGCATACTTAAGGATTAATAAAATTAATAAAACATATTAAGAATAATTAGATCTTAAGTTAATAAATTCACAATTAAACAACATAAATCAAATCAAATGAAATCAAACCTTAACCTAAATACTCTAAGTTAACATGAATCAAATTAAATGAAACAAACATAACTTAATAAAAAAACATTAATACAAATCAAATGAAACAAACCAAAGTCAAAACACCAAATCAAACTAAATCAAATAAAACAAATGAAATAAATGAAATGAAATGAACCAAATCAAAATAAAATCAAATGAAATATTTCAAGCAATTAAAATATAAATTTCAAAGAAAAGAAATGCAACATAAATTCAAATTCAAACAAACTAAATGAAATCAAAAAGATTAATTAAGATACTTAAGGATTTTAGTTAGACCTTTAGGATGAATCTTCATCTTAGGATGATGATTTCATTCTATTAGGAGTTAGGATGTTGAATAGAATATGTTCCATCCAAAAAAAATGAAATCTATTATACTCTTCATTCTTTAAAACCTAAACATCACTTTAACTAAATAAAGTGAAATGAAAATGAAGATAAATCACTAAATCATTTGAAAAGGTAAAATTCAAACAAACTCAAACTCAAACTTGAAACTTTAACTAAAGAGACCTAGTAAAGTCTTGCTACACAAGTTTATTCTCTTCACACACTAGATCATTAGGTCACGGACCGTAGACTTAGGTTAAGCCATTCTGTGATTCTTTATTATTCCTTGTAATGTATTTTGATATGATGTGCTTCATATGTATTTATGGTGTCTTTTTTTACGCATGTCTAGGATTATTTTTCTGATTGGATGGATGTGCTTCTTTCTAGACTAACATTGTCTTCTTCAAGCTATGCTAGAAAGGATTGCTATCTTAAATAAAATAAAAAATGTTGTTTCTTGCAGGTATGCTTGAATTCGTAAGCATAGCCCATTAGATAGGTGGGTTTGACGAGCAACTAATGCTAAGCCCATATGTTTGTGAAATATAACTATTGTGTGCTGTTTGTATTTTGCAAGGCTTAGGAATTAATTTTGAAATCAAAATGTAAATTTGAGTTTAGAATTATGTTAGGATCTATGAGGTCTAGGATTAGCAGGAGTTGACTCTACTAGAAGATAAGTGTAGTGGTCCCCTATGAAGCCCAATGGATGTCATTGAGGAAAGAGACTATCATGGAAAGAAGATCCATAGATCTAGACTTGTAGTTCTAGGATGGACTATAAGGCTGCTCAGAGCCCATTTGCCTTTTCTTCGGGTACAAGTGCAAGCATTGGACTTTTCATAAATTCAATTGGCTTGATTTATTTTTGGGTGTAATTAGATTTTTTATGTTTCTTTTCGTGTTGTGCTTTCCGTGATTGAATGCCGATTAGGCTCATAGGAAAAACTTAAATTTTATACCCAACTTAAATCTAAACAACTGAAACAAAACTAAAAAAAATTTGAAACCTCACATAAACTAAAGCCTTAGGCAGAACATAAAATCAATTAAAAATAATCAGGTTTTGAAACCATGAAATCATATTGCTTCAATCCTTGAATTGAGGAACTTCTCCCTTTGCACACAAGGGGCGTCTAACATGTGAGGATGACCACCTTCTTGGGGAAGCTTGCCTTCTATATTGATTTGGCCCATAACCATTTCTAATTGCATGACATTAGACATACAAATGCATATCCAAGACTTTAAATGAATCTTGAATCAAAATATTTAAAAACCTAAAAAATGTGCATTAATTATATGCATTTCATACCCTACATGATTCTAGGGATTAAGGAGTGAGTCTAGGTTCATAGATTTCTCTCCTAAAAAAGCAACATTCGAGCCATCTTACATTTATGAGACTTAGCATCATGAATTTAAAATAAGCTTAAGTGGTATTAGCTGGCAGCACTCTCCAAGTGGGTTGTAAGTCCATAAGAGTCAGGGATAGGTTAATTCCCTCAAGTCAGAGAAATGATCGATAATTCCTAAAATAGAACTAGGTTGACCATTTGACATGTGTCAAAAGCACCTATAGACTAGGTTCTAACACATCCTTTTCAATAATAAGTATTCAATCCTAGGCATTTCTGTAGTCTTGTGCTGCTAGAAACTAAGTCCTAGGCTTCTAAAAAAAATGTTAACTCAAAATCTAAATTCAATTCCAAAATTTGAAGCCCAAGTATAGGATAGTTGAAATGCCTGCTGGGGTTCCCAATATTACCATTTCATACTTCATCTTGTTTGGTCTCCAAAAGAACTCTCTCCAATTTGAATCAATCCCAATTGAAATTTCAAAAATCAATCCTTTGAAATCAACTTTGAAATCATTAGAAATAACAAAATGTTTCTTTAATCGAGAGTATTCTTAGGAAGAGACCCTTCTTAAGATGTAATTAACTATAAGGGCTTGCCTCTATTGGGAACCACAAACCTAGTTTAAATTAAATCCTGTTCTACCTTCCATGTAGTTCAGGGGAAAAATCTTTGGTACACGAAAGACCCATTAGTCTTTGGAGTCCTTATTAAATGATCAAAACCATTATGTGATAACATGTTTGTCTTTCAAGATAATATGTTTATTCCTTAATGACGCATTAGATCATCCAAATAAGAAATTTCTAAACTCTATGTGGTGTCATAAATTTTCTCCATATACATAAGCAAACAAACAAAACCATGCAAAGGTTATGTATGAAAATCCTTTATTTACGTAACATTTAATGGCCTAAAGAAAGAGGTTTTACTTTATATTCTAGCATATGCATACACATAAATGAAATTAAGCAAGTATGTGCTGTTGTTAAACCAGGGAAGTGAGATTATCTAAGACCTCATTGGGGCTACTTAAAGCCTCATGTTCTCGGGATGTCCAGACCATATACTTGCTAATTCAAATACATATAAATATAAGTATCAAATATAGAAGTAAAACAATTCATTGCCATCTTTAAGTTACTACCAAATGGGCATTTCATTGAGTGTATACAATGAGCATTTATTTAAATTTCAAATTATTTGATTCATAATTAACTTATAATTTTAAAATAATTTGAGATTTATTAGTGATAATAGCCACACCGTATAATAATATTTATCCAACTCATGCAATTTGAATGCAATCATGCTCTTTTAATTTTCTTTTAAAACATGTATACCTGAAATAAGCGGTATACACATTTATGATAATTGAAAGAAAATAATTAAATATCACCACACAATATACTTAATTTCATTAAATCTTAAGGACAATCAAGTTAAACAAGCATTCCTTTAAACTAACCAAAGCTTCTTTAAGATTTAATTTTAATGTTCAAGTTATTAAAAACCTAAAGAGGATACATGATACTTAGGATTAACTCCATCCCATGTTGTTTATTTGAAATGTCTAAGAGGAGAAATTAAATTTATTTTGTGAATTGATTAGGTTCAATCTATTAATTACATAATTTGGTTACCCTTCCCAAGCTTCTTCAATTTAATTAATCACTTAATCATGAGCCTTCAATGATATGCTTTGATAAAATAAAATCAGCAATGCACCTAAAGTGATATGATGTAATTAAGCTCATGTTTAAGAGTTAATTTAATTAAAGAAGAAAAATATTTAAACTAAATACTCTCATGATTTCTCCATTCTAATGGAGAAATCATAATTTCTTTAATGACTTTATGTTATTAAACACATAAATGGATTAATGGGTTGTCAATTAAATTATTTAAGTTGATTTCATTTGAATTTAATTATTAATTTTCTTAATTTATCCTTCATTACAAAACATGTTAATTGAATTCATTAAAGGAACAACTTTGGAATTAATTAGGAGAGAGGGTCCTAACTAGTTTCCATGTTATCTTTACTATTTTCATTAATTAATTATCCCTAATTACTCAATTTTACTATTCATTAATCTTAATAATTATTAAATCACTTAAAAGGGATAATTATGATTAAAATTTTGGGATTTTCCAGATTACATGGCGAATAATTTTAAGAAAAATTTTGGAGGTAGAGGACATCTAATAGAGTCAATATGCTAAATTTGAAATTAATTAGCCAAGTAATTTGGCCTTAATTAAGGTAATTAGCCTAAATTTCAAACCTTAATTAAGTATTATTCATTAGACATTAATTGGAGATTTTATTTTTATTAAATTCTTCTATGTCTAAGCTTTCCAAAATGAGTTTAATTTTTATTTTTTTTCAATAATTAGTTATAATGTTTTGAAGTTCTAGCCACTTAAATTAAATTTTTAAGCCTAATTAATCATTTAAAATCGTCGGTTCCATGTGGGTGCTGACGCGACAATGCTTTCCACGTGGTACTGTAGTATTGGCTATTTAAAATGTCTAATGTGTCTACTTCAGCATGGCATTTATCTTGTCCATTTTAGATCGAAATGTTGAGATTAATCCTGTGATTAATAAATGATTAAATTGAGATTTATAGCATGATTAATCATGGCTTCCTGTTCTAATCACATGGAACGGACGACTGGTGATCCATCGTCCCACAAGTGCCGGAAGACGAATTGTCTACCTTTAAGCCGATTGAGCTCGTTTGAAGGGAAAATCGACTCCAAAATGATCGAGGAAGAAATCTAGGGAGATCTTATGGTGGAAATCACGTGAAAATATAATTCATTTCATAAAAGACCACTAGTTAGGGGGAAAATCTACGGTTTCCAGATTTTTACGTCGCTAGAGCTAAAGATCGATGGTCTATCGATAGAGATAGCTTCGTCTTGAAGAGACGAAGCCCTGTTGAGAAGATCTCGAGCTGCCTCCCCTTTTATTTGTCTGTGGATAAAATGCCACTACAAAAGTCACTAGAGTTGGTCTAGAGATGTCTTTCGGTGGTCAAATCGATCAGGAATCGATTCATTTTGGGTCGTTGGAGTGTGGTGAAGGTATGGGGAAAGTTAATTTGACTTTGGTGAGAGTTTGGTGAGGTTAGACGAATGGAGCTCTCGGGCTTGAAGGGAGCTTGGTCTCACCAATAATAGGGTGCACAAGGAGCTCAAGAATGCTCTGGGATTGCTCGGAATGCTCAGAGGAATGTGTGTGTTAAGTTTGAATAGATGGGGAGAAGTATACTCTTCTTTCCACTTGAACTAATGGCTGGGATTGCCTTTGCCTTTGGTAGTCATCCGTCCGAAGTTAGTGACCGGAGGTGGCAGGGAACTACTGAGGTGGATGTGTGTGAGAGGCTGAGGGAGTATAGTGGTCTACCTTGGAGTGTACACTCCTCCTTAGGTGGACCAATGGTTTCCCATGGGTGAACTCACCCTCTCTTGGCCAAAGGCTGAACCCAACAAGCTTGGGTTAGGTTGGGTTAGTGGTCCTTTTCCCAAAAAAAGACAAATGTGGCTGCCAAGGGGTGGGGAGTTGGAGAACCCATCAAAATGTGGATTTTATCTCATTTGGAGGGCTTGGTCTAATGAGTTTGACCCAACCTGGGTTCACCATGGGTTGGGTTGACTTGAGTAGGCCCGTG
Source organism: Cymbidium sinense (assembly GCA_021442155.1). Taxonomy (NCBI): domain Eukaryota; kingdom Viridiplantae; phylum Streptophyta; class Magnoliopsida; order Asparagales; family Orchidaceae; genus Cymbidium; species Cymbidium sinense. The sequence continues at coordinate 94,504,117 of CM038219.1, forward strand.
GTGATATAAGGATGAGTCAGCCAAGTTTGGTTGGGTTTGACTCATGTAGGTCAAATAGGTTTAATTGTTAAGTTGACCATTTTGACCAAATTGGGTCAAAGTTTGGTTTGGTTCAATTGGTCATTTGGAATGAATTAGTGCAATTGATTTGATTCAATTTGGACTAGATTTGAATTTGGTTCATATGGTTCAATTTGGGTCAAATTTGTTATGTTGACCAATTTGATAAAATGGGCGTGGTTGTTTGTTTAGGCCTTAGGATAGGTGGAGCCCACTTGTCTTAGGGTAAGCTCTAGTCCTAAGGTTTTGCCCTACAAATCTCTAGGCCTAGTGTGGTGAAAAATTTCTATATGGTTGCCTTCAAATCTATTGGTCAGAAGGAGAAGGAAAGAATCTAAAAATTCATCTTTTTAGGATGCCACGTAGATCTGCAGATGTGCTTATTCAAGTGATCGAGTACGTCATCAAGGAAATAGTGTACTACCTCGAAAGACAGAAGTCACTACCCTTTAATAGACCTAATCACCTCAATAAAGACTCCTAAGAATGATAGGTATGCATATGTACCAAAGATTCTTCTCCTACTTTATTTTAAATCAAGTTCAGTAAGTTTCCTGCAGGGGCAAGCCCCCATAGTTAATTAAGTCCTAAGGAATGGAGATTCCTTAGGAAAACTCTCAATTAAGGTAAATGATCATTGTCTTCAAAGATTTCAATAGGAATGGACTATCAATTGATTAGTTCATTTTTGAAGATCAAATGGGATTGATCAAAGAGGGGAGTTATTATCAAAGCCAAAAGAAAGATGAGTAGGAAATGACCACGATGCTAGGAAATCTGATGAGCATCTCAAACTATCCTATAGTTGGGCTTTATATTTTAGAAATTGATTTAATTTGTTCGAGTTACATTTTTTATTAAAAATTTAGGACTTATGATTCCTTAACACAAGATTAAGGAAATGCCTAAGAGGTGAGTAATTATGCTTATGGCTCACAAAGGGAGAAGCAACCTCATAACCTAAATCTAGGGAGCTTTGGCGAGCAGATCTAAATCTAAGGTAAAAATGGGTAATTGGTTTGCCTCCAGAGGACAAAACCACCTAACAGCTTGGACTTACAACCGTCTGGGGGTGGCCTCCAACTAACTCCTCCTACGATTTTAAATACATGTAGGAAAGTCATTATGCTTATGCAAGATAGCCAAGCTTTTATTTATTTAGAAAGAGACTAAGTCCTTAAACTCACTCCATGAAAAGACTAGATCATGTAAGGGCATACTTCAAATGACCTAAATCTAATGTAATTCAAATTTTATTTTATTTTCATTTTTGGACAATTATTTTGACTCAGGCTAGTAGGATTCATATGCCTAATGCATGAGAAATAAAGTTATTGGCCAAAATCAGTGAGAAAAGAGGAGGTGTGTTTCCACCATAGCTCTCAAAAGTCAAGCCAAGTTTCTCTGAAAAAGTTGGAAGCCCTCCAATCAAGAGCGAAATAAGATGCTGTTGTGCATGATATTGTAAAAAAAAATACTCATCCAACTAAGGGGTTGGTAATTCTTTTATCTTGATTTTAAACCTAAGCTTTAGGTGAGGTTTTGAGTTCTTTATTTTTAGTTTGAGTTGTTAAGTTTGATAAAAGATTTATTTTTTTCCTAAAGAGCCTAATCCACATTTGGGCCATACATAAAGAAAGAAAGAAAATAGGAAAAGATGCCACTTAAAGCAAAAGTTAAATAAATTATAAATCAATTTATAAAGCTAATCGCAAAAAAATAATAAAGTGTGGTGGGCACCACCACAAAATATCAAATTGTGGTAGCTCTATCCTTATACAACTCAGATTATAAATGAATTAAATTACAATTAAGCAAGGAATTCATTATTATGTGGGTCTTCAAGCTTTATTCTTCTTTCTTCTTTACTTCTTTTTTCTTCTTTTCTTCTTTCTTTTCTTCTTTCTTCTTTTGTTCCTTCTTTTGGATGGTTGGAAGGTAGATGCTCCAAGGCTTCACATGGTGTATAAGATAGGATTTATGATCAATGCTCATCCTAATCCCCATAATAATCATTCCAAAATCTTAATTGCACAAATTTACTTGAAAAGGAAAAGAATGGAAATCTAACTAACACATGCAAAACAAAGGTTAGCTAAAATAAGCCACACAAATCCTAAGCATGTATATTGGACTTATCACCCCACACATGGGTGACTAAGTCCACCTGGCCTATTGGATTATGCTTAGGGGTATAAAGCACCTACAAGCAAAAGCATTTATATATTTATTTATGATAGCGCCCCTTAAGCACAATCCCCTGTAGAAAATAATATTCAGACTAAGAGCATCCTACCATTCATTCTACAAGCATACACCCTAACATCCAGCCTAAAACATATATCACAAAATAAAACAAAACATCAAATCATGCACCGTTCTAACGTAAAGCTAGAAGTGGTGACCGAGGCTAATGTGTGTACTTTGAAGGTTTGTGTGGTATGCTTAGCTATGGCTTTAGGTTAGAATTTTATAAGTGTGAAATCATGTTCAACCTAGAAAAGGGTTTCATTTAAGTTATTTAATTATTTTGGATTGATTTTATTTCATATTTTGATTTGGTTCAAATGAATCCTACTATTAATTACTAAGTTATGAAGAGAGGGAAAGAGAAGAGGACTTCTCTTCCTTTCTTAACATAAGTAATTTCTAAAGTAGATTCACATTTTAGTTTTGTTTAGTGAATATTTTGATTAAATTTTTTAATTAATCCTAAGTTTAGATGAACTCTAAACAAACTTATTCAAAAAGAAAGGCATTTTAAGATTAAATAAAATGAATCAAATTCACATAACACACATTACTTCATTTCTTACCCAACATGTATAACATGCATATCAATGAATCCTAAGCACATCTATACACAAAAATGAGAACATTTAACACACTTTATGATGCATGCTAATTGATGCATTTAAAGAAATTTGGAAGTTGAATATGCATGATTTTTCTTAAGTAGAAAAGGGTTTCTTTATCCAATTCTTCATATACATACATGAGAGTAAGAAAGACATAAGTGAATACATCACCATTGCTAACTAGAGGTGTAAGGTACAGGACCTACTTAGGGCTACTTAAAGTCTCACAACCTAGAGATTGTCCAGACTAATATATCATTTTTCTTAAATACAAACATATGTACAAAAGAAATGAAATGGAAAAGAAGAATGGAAAAGTTGTATTAGTTGATTTGTTTCGTTTATGCAATTTCTGTGTGCAAGCATAGACAGCCCTTCTTAAGTGATATTATAGGAATGAATAGGGTATGAAATTAGGTAAGTGTTAGGTTCTTTTCAAATGAACCATACATCTTACCAACTCCTATTCAAAACTATACTAACATAAGAGAGAAAAGAAATCTATGCTAAGCACATCCATATATTCTTTCACATGCAAGCTCATAATTAAAATATATGTAACACACTTTCGGATTTGATAATTGATTTATGTGTTTTGAAAATAATTTAAATTTGGTAGTGATAATAGCCACTCATATTTCTACTTTAGTCAACACATGCAAATTTGACTTAAAGTAAACAATTTCATTATTAAATTTAAATTTGAAAGATATGAATGCATGAAACCACATGACATACAAATTTAACATGTTTGGGAAAGAATTAAAGTAATGAAAGCATGTAAACACATCCACTTTAATTAAATCCTAAAGATATTCTTATGGAATAAGAAAGTTTAAAATAAATCAAAGTGTATTCAATGTGATTTTTGTTTAATTTTAAGTTTGATTTAATTTTGAAAAGATGAGTTGAGTTTGCTATTCCTAACCCATTCCTACATGCGTTCAATATTTTTGTTTAATTTTTAGATAATTAGATTCATTTTTATGTATTAATTAGGCTAAGGTATGAATTAAACAAATTAATTAACCCTTACCTACATCACCTTAACATAGTTAACCAAATAATTATGAGCTAATGAGATGGCATAAAAACTAACAAGGAATTTAAACTTGCAATGCACTTAGGAAGAAAAGTCCTAATGCAATTTAGATCATGATTAATGGTTAATTAAGCTAAGGGGTTTAGCATAAGTAATTTCAAAACACCCCTTCACACATATGAATTGGATTTTGATTTCTTTAATTGAACTTAGGCTCTTAAACACCTAAGAATCTACCCAAGGTAGATTTAGAAATTTTAGAAATTAATTAAGGGGATAATTAATGAATTCACTCTTAATTAAGAGAGGATTAAGGAAATAAAAGGGGGTTTAGGGAATAGCTTAAGAGAAATACCCTAAAATTATTCCCTAAATCCCCTATCCACTGGATCTAACCTTAATCAACCATAATAATGGATTAAAATCACTAATCACATCTCAATTATCCTTAATTAGGTTAAGGGAGTAATTAGAAAACATATTTGCAATTCCTCTAATTAAGCCTTCAATAAATCCCAAGAAAATTAGGGGAGGTAGAAGTCATCCCCTAAAACATACCCAAGAAGTTTGGGATTAATCATAAGTTTAATTAAAAAATAATTAGCAAAATAAAATTTCCAATAAAACCCAAAATCAGAGAAAAGCATAAATAAAAATACATTGAAATTATTTTTAAAATATTATAGGTTGAATTATCTTTTTAATCCTATGATTTTACCTCATATTTTTTTAAATTTTATTGAGAGAGATATGATTTTAGAAGATCGGATTAATTATAATTAATTAAATCTAACTAATCCACACTCACGCGGATGGCGCATGGCGGTGGACGCTTTACCGTGCGTGAGCCGCATAAACATCAAATCAAAATGGCGTGGCAACATGATGCGCTTTGATCCTGTTGATCAAAGATCCGGCCGAGATCCTCCTACGTTTAAAGGATAAATGATTTTAAACTTGGGAATAATCTCCGTCCATCCAAAATGCTGGATGGGCCGATCTCAGTTCTTCTCCTAGGCTCAATAGAGACCGTCCATGATCTAGGTGAAGATCCGAGCTCGATTGAGCTCAGATTGAAATAAAACTTTACCCACACCATCTAAAGCCAATAAGGAACATATCCAACGGTGGAATTTGCATGACTTAAAAATTCCTTTCACAAAAGAGTAACACCTCCTATGCTAGGTGGTTGGAAAATTTCCTCGCTAGAGGTGATCACTGGCACTCGAGATTGATGAGGTAACTTCGTCCAGTGGATACGAAGCCCTGTTGAAATTTTCAGGCCTTGGGGTTGAGTGGATTGCTCTATGGACCAACACCATTTGATCTCCCTTATGGCTTTGATTCAATTCCTTCTCTCCTTACTATGGGAACTCAAATGGATGCTTGAGTGCACTCGGAATGATCCCTAAAGGAAGTGTGCAAGAGGAATTAGAGTAATTTTGAGTGAGGAAGAAGTTCAAGATTGAGGTGAGCTCCCCTATTTTTCAATGGAGAAAATTGAGAAATCTCAAATTCAAATCCCTCTTAGATGCATAGAAAGGCTCTCTGATCTTTTCTAACACTCTCTAGGGCTTGATCGAATTGAGGAATGATAATTTTGAATTGAATTAGGGGAGTATATCTCCCCCTATGGCAATCGAATGGCCGACACCTCCTTTGCTATTTTGATCCAATTGCTCAAATTGGAGAGGTTGTTTGATCTATTTTGAGATGGCACATGGTCGGTTTGAGGCCTTGAGTGGATTGCCAACCTCCCATGTGCATCAAATTGGGTGGAGGAGGGATTTGGAATGAGCCAATTTGACCCATGGGTCGGGTTTGGCCTTGGGGCCAATTGGGCTGACCCAAACCCATTGGGTTGGGTGCACCACTCTTCATTAGGTCCACTTGAGCTATTAGGAAGACATCAAGTTTATATGAAGAGGGTATGACCAAATTACCCATGGATTAGGCCAAAATTTGTTTTATGGCCTAGGGGTAGGATGGTCATTTTGCTAATTTTTTGGGTATGTGGAGACACTAGGTTTGGCCAAGTTTCATGAGATTTGAAATTCATTTGATAAGGTTTGGCTCATGTTGACCCATTTAGGTCAAAATGGGTCAACTTGGGTCAAGTTGACCAATTGGTCAAATTGGGTCAAACCAAGGGTTGGGTCAAGTTCATATGACCATTTGAAATGTTTTGGTCCCTTTGGTTTGATTCAATTTGGATTAGTTTTGAATTTGGCTCATATGACTTCATTTAGACCAAATGAGTCAAGTTGACCTATTTGACCCATTTGACCCATTTGAGCTAGGTCAAGGGTAGGTTTAGGTTAGGTTAGTCATAGTGGGTGGATTGGTATCCTTATTTCTAATCAATTTGTGTTATGTTCAAATTTGGCTCAACATCACCCCTTTAGGTCAAGTTGGGTCTAATTGGCCAATTGAGGCTTTGGTCAAGTTCAACAAGTGATTTGGAACAAACTTGACCCATTGGTTTTAATCAATTTGGCTTAGATCAAGTTTTGACACATTTTGACTTTTTAGGTCAAGTTGGGTCAACTCAAGTGGCCAATTTGGCTAGGTTAGCTCAAATGTTGGCTTGGTCAAGTTCAAACATAGGTCATGAATGAACCTAGATCATTGGTTTCAATAAAGTTGGCCTATCCCTTAGGTTTGACTTGGTTTGACCCAATTTGATTGATTGATCATCCCATGATGATTGTTGATCATGATGAGAGACATAGATGAGTTTGGTTCAATCCAATTTGATTAGGAATAGAATTTGGCTCATAAGGGTACTTTAGGTCACTTTGGGTCAAGTGAGCCTAAGTGGGTCAAATGGCTTGGTCAAAGCTTGATTTGAGTTTGATTGATCTTGTATATGGACTTATGATTGAAATATAAATCCATTTGTAAGTGGTTTGAAGTTAAATGGGTTTTGGTTCATTTGACAATTTCATACTCAAAGAGTGAATATGAAAGGATTTTGGATTTCATTTTTGAATTATTTTTTGATTTGGTGATTGAAGTTTGGATTTATATATGAATTCATGATTGTAGGGTTGATTGAATCATGAAGTAAAATCAAGAGTTTGGCTTGATTTGAAATTGATTTAGCTAAGTTCAAGATTTTGACTTGAAAGGCTTAGGTTAGATTTTGAGTGGATTTGTGTTTGATTGTTTATATTTCATTTATATATGAATATAAATGGATCATGAAAATTTCAAGGATTTGAAGTGTTTAATCATGATTTAAGTCCATTAAGAAGGATTTAAAGGACTTAGGAAAATTTTGGAGTTTGGAGTTTGAATTTTGAATTTGGTTTGATTGTTTTATATTTATATTTTATTTATATATGTGAATATAAATGAGAATATAAATGAATTATGAGAAAATCCCATGAATTTGAATTGATTTGGTAATGATTTTGGCTAAGTCCATGAAAGAAAACTTAAAGGACTTAGGAAAATTTTAGATTGGGAATTTGATTTGAGGGTTTGATTTGATTGATTGTATTTATATTTATATATGTGAATATAAATGAGAATATAAATGAGTTTTGAGAAAATCCCATGAGTTTGAATGAATAAAAGTCCTTGAGAAAATTTCATGAATTGATTTTGAATTTTGAGTTTAATTTGATTGGTTTAAATTTATATTTCATTTATATGTGAATATAAATGAGAATATAAATGAATTATGATAAAATCTTATGAGTTTAAATTGGTTTAGATCATGATTTTGGTTAAGTCCTTAAAGGAAGATTAAGGACTTAGGAATTTTTATGGATTTAGGAATTTTTATGGATTTTGATCATGGGTTTCAATAATGGATTTTAATCATATGGAGTTTATTTGAGTTTGGATAAAATCAATTAATATTGATTTGGAGTTTGACTTGAATGAAGGAAAGTGAGGAATGGTTCAAGCTAAGGGTAGGCAAATTTTCCTAACACCCAAGGCATGACCTATTTATGGCTAACTCTTCTAAGTCTCTAGCTAGGTTGAGTATCCACCTAATCACTAGATGTGTCTTAAGACTAAAAAACTCTTAAAGTATAAGAGAAGTCTTATGTCTAAGATGGATGGGTTGAGAGCTCATTCTAAAAATGAGGTCAACACCTAGGTCTAGTGTTCCCTTAATCATTAAAAATGTCCTAGTGCTAAGAAGAACATAAGTGTTTAGAAGGATCCTGGACCTAGGATTGGAATGAACAATCCTCACTCCAAAAGTGAGGTAAATAGTATGTAAAAGCATCAACACCCTCATAAGCTCTAGCACTTAATTAGATACGGATCCTAAAAATAAGTTTGTTGACTCTAAGAAATATCATGAGATCATAGACTATTTTATTTTACTACTAGTATACTTGATATCATGTTTAATGTTTGTCTCTACACATGGTTTCAAATTGGCCCAAAAAGTCTCATTTGAATGCTATAAAGGGGATTTTTAGTATTTAATTAGTGCACCTAATTTAGAAATTTGGTACTCTCATGAAAGTACATCTTTTAATCTTATTGGATATTCTAATTTTGATTTTGAAGGGTATGAAGTTGAAAGAAAAGCACTTCAGGCACTTGCCAGTTTGTGAGTCACTCATTAGTTTCATGGTCTAGTAAAAAATAGAATTTTGTTGCTTATCTTTTGTTGAATATAAATACATTAATTTTGAAAGTGGTGTTGCTCAAGTATTAAAGTTGAAATAATAAATTCTTGATCTTGGCCTACAACTATGTATGATTCCAATAATGTGTGACAATATTAGTGCTAGCTACACAACTAACAATCTTATTCGACACATAGACACTAAACATATAGATGTCCGGCATCATTCCATTAGTGATTAAGTTATAAAAATATATTAATATTCAATTCATTGACATGGAGAATCAATTAGTAGACATTTTCACAAAGCTTTGAATTTTGATAGGTTTAGATCTTTTAGATCATGCTAAAGGGTGATAAAGTTTAGTGCAATTTTCATTTTATTATATATATATATATATATATATATATATATATATATATATCATGCATCTTTATCTTTTTTTTTAGTTTTTAATTTTTATTTCATTTAATGCATTGTTATTTTATTCTAATTTTTTTTTGTTTTTTTCTTTTCAGGTTGTTCCTATCAATCTCACTTACTTTTCATTATGAGCTGAAATTAAAATGTCTAAATATACTATATAACCCATGATCATACTATACGATAGATCTATTTATATCATTAGAACAAGTTGAGGTGAGTGGCATAAGGACACACAGTAAAATAGATCACACAGTATGAATTTATATGAGGTCAAGCAAATGTTTGTATTTTCTTCACCTCATTATTTTGAATAAGGTCAAGTAGATGTTTGTGTGTCTTTATGTTTCCATTTTGAATAAAGTTAGAGAAACATTTATCCTTCATTCCTCACCATCTATTTCGAACAAGGTCAAACACCTGTTGAATCATCCCTATTTATTGTTTTCAACAAGGTCAGGTAGAGATAAGACTAGATCCATATCTATTGAGGATCACATCCTATGGCCCATCTTTAGTTTGGCCCATCACAAATCAAGAGAGTCCATCTCCTCATTCGAATTTCTTGAGGTGAAATCTAGCCCTTAGATCTATCATCTCCCATCATATCTACATGCCTTCACATATGTCTAGATACTCTCACGAAGCTTCTCCCTAATTTCTCAAATCAAACCAAATTAAATCAATCTTTAGGGAACTTCTCTCTAATTCTTCAAATTGAACTGAATCAAACCAATCTTTAGGGATCCTCTCCCTCGAGCCTTCGACACATCCAAATAAAATTCCAAATCAACCCCTTAGGGGAATCTCCTCTAATCTCTCCAAGCTCGAGCTTTGGCAAAATTGGGTTATGAGTTTTTGAAGTCATGACTTGCCCTGTGTATCCTTGATGCTTATTCCAAAAAATCCATGACTTTTTAGAAATCTCAAAACTTGAAATGAATTTGTCTAGCGGCCTCTACCAAATTTGCTTACTTTTTTTAGCATTGTTCAAGCACCTCTATTTGCTATCTCATGAATTTGTTTGACTAACTCGGTCAATGCTAATACGTGTTGTGTGCCTTATCAGTTACACCGCATATATTGGGGGTCTTTTTGTTGATCACAATTTTAGTGAGATTGACAACCCTCCTCTTAGACCTAGGATTGATCTAAGCATTAACCTTGAGTGAGGTTGATAATCACCTTAATCTTAATAATTAGGATCTCCAACCTTAAATTAAGAGCTTCCTAATTAGGTGCTTAGTATACTACAATTATTAACTAAGTGCACAATCTAAACTAAATTAGAAATATAAATAATAAATCAAAATTAAATGAAATATAAAATCAAAACTAAATTAAAAAGTCAATACATTAAGGTGAAAACTTAAGTTATCCTGGTGGATCCCACAAGACTTTCCTTGACCCAATTGGACAATGTGAGTCGAATAAAATCTAAATTCAACATAATTCAATAAAAACTTAAATCAAGTAAATCTAAATTCAAGCCTAAATTGAGTCAATTAGCATGGTCGACCCAATTGACCCTATTTAAGCTCAAAACCATTTAGGTCTATAAAATTTTAATAAAATAAAAAATTTAAATTAAATTGAACTAAAAGCATAAAATCAATGTATAAATATAAACAAATATAAAACTAAATTCAAACATGATATAAAATGGCTAGCTAGATCATTTGACATAATTTGACTTATGTGGGCTCCACTAAGCTCATACAAAATGTAACTAGAATCAAATCAAATGAACTTACATAAAGGCTTAAAATCATTATATTATCTCATTCAAAATTAATCCAATTTGAGCCAAATTTAGGCCCGATTTGGCCATTCAGGCCATTTGACTCAAATTAACTCATATGGACCCCACTAAACCCAAATCAAATTTAATCAAATTTAAATCAAATTAAACTTACCTAAAAGCTTAAAGCCATTGAATCAACTTATTTAAAATTAATCTAAACTTAAATTGGGTCTAATTTGACCATTGGACCCAATTGAACCCAAAATGACCAATTAGGCCATTTTACCCAACTTGACTTATTTAGGTTAAATTGATTTGACTTAGGCTTATGTTAAATCAAATTAATTAATCATAAATATTATAAATAATTTAATTAATATAATTTAAATCTAATTCTAAATTAATTTGATAAATTAGAATCACTTAACTCAGCCCAACTCAATTTAGGTTAAGTTGAGGCAACTCAAGTCTTAACCCAAAAATGAGTTCACTTACCTTATCATACACTAAATCCAATAAAAATTTTAGTTTTAATAAAAAAAAATGGCATGCCAAACATAAAATAATAAAGAAAGAGGGAGATGAGCATGAGGAGAAAAAAATATATTTATTTTTCCACATTGGAGGGCATAGAGAAAAAAAGGGGGATTTTCTACCCACCTCTTTTCTTTTCTTCTTAACATACTAAGAACACACACACATACACCTTTTTCCAACTAGAAGAAAAACCTCTGTCCTCCCACTTATGCTTTCTAAGTGCAAGAGCCACCAATTTCTACCAATAGATAGTAGTGCATGGTGGTCGAAACATTCCATAAGGAGGAAAATGAAGAGATTTGAGGAGATCTTCTAGAATCCACCGAACATGGGCTATGATTAGGTAATTTCTCTAAATGTTCGATCAACCATAGGTATTCAATTAACCAGAAGCTTCATAGGAGACAACTAAGACCATGCATTGGTAGGGTCAGCTCCAGCTATTCCTAGACCACATAGATCCTAACCTAATTCTAGGCTCAAATTACATTTAAAATTTCAAAAATAAATACCTAAACCATGCAAAATAAGCATTAGAAAATACACACAACATATCATCAATTATAATGCAAACATACAAGCTTAGCATTACTTGCTTGCAAGCCCACCTGTCCAATTGGGCTATGCTTAGGGACTTAAACATACTTACAATATATATATATATATATATATATATATATATATATATATATATATATATATATATATATATATATATATATATATATATATATATATATATATATATATATATATATATATATATATATATATATATATATATATATATATATATATATATATATATATATATATATATAGATATATATAGAGTAGTCCCTTTTAGCACAAAAGAAAATAGTGTTAGCTAAAAGAACATCCCATCTAGAATAGAGACAAATAATCCAGCCATCTAGTAAAATCTTATAGAAAAGTATTTCACATCACATAACAAAATATCATAGAAAATTGACCTAACCTAAGTCTAGAGTCAATGACCTAATAATCTAGTGTGTGAAGAAATGGACTTATGTGGTATGAATTTACTAAGCTTTATTTAATTTAAATTTGTTTTATTCAAACATTTGTTAATTTATCATTGGGTGGTTTCAATTTAAATGATTTTGATTTATTTGTGATTTTATTTTTATTTTAAGTTTTTTATATAAGGTGGAATTTCAATTTTAAAGAACGAATAATGAAATAAGTCACTTTAGGTTGAACACATTCTATTCAACATCATAAATCCTAATATAATGTACTTTCATCCATTTTAATAGGTTAAGGAATATCCTTATCTTAATTAGCTTCTTTTAAATTCGTTTAAATGATTTATTTTAATTTGAATTTGATTTGAATAATATTTTAGTTTTCTTATTAAAGTTTAGAGTTTATGTAATCTAACCTTATTAAGATTTGAAGATTTCATTCTTGTTTTAATTCTATTTCCTTGGTTAATATTTTTTTAGTTTGGTTTATTAAAATTTAAGATATTCTTTGAAATCTTGATTATCAAATGATTTCATTCATTTATGTTTTATGTTTATTAGTGTTTATGTTCATTAGCTTGAATGAATCCACTTAATCCATTTAAGCTAATATTGTAATTCAAGCTTAGTTTAAAAGGTTTTAATTTCATCATTTAAATGATTTATTATGTTTCATTTTGGAACTTAAGAAAATTCACCAATTTATGCATTCTTAATTCATTCTTTAAGTTAATAGAAATTTTCTTTTAAGTGTTTTATTATTTCATTAAACCCTAAGTGCTTAATTAGATTCCTTAACTTCAGAGGGTTTGAAAATTTTCCTTAAGTGTTCTAATGCTAATAAAAAAGTTTTAAGTTGATTTTATGAATTTTTATAATTTTTGTAAGTTTTTGATTTATTATTTCATTTATATTGTCCTAGAGATTAGAAATTCAACAACTTCTGATCCATAGATTATTTGACTTTGATATTTTTATGGAAGGTGGGATTCCTTGCAAATTTATGTTTCTTAAAGTTTCATTCTAATCATATGTGTAATTTAAGACTAATTAAGGTGTAATTATTTTAATGAAACCAAAATTAAGCTTAAATTAGGTAAAATTAATTAGGGGTTTTAATTATTTGAAATCCTATCTAAAAGATGCATCCATAGAAGGTTTATTTAGATTTTTGTAGTTTTGGTTGATTTATTATGATGTTTTAAAGTTTAGATTAATTAGTTGAATTAATCAATTCAATTAATTAACAAATTAGGTCATTTTAGGGTTTATTAGATTCTAGAGAGTTCTAATTATATTTTTGGATTAATTAAGATTTATTATGATGATTCAAGTTGATTTTATAATTTTCCATGATTTTTTTGATTTATTATTAATTTATTAAATTAATAGTTTATGACTTAAAAATTTTGTATTTTAAGATTTACTTGTCAATAAATCTTGATAAAATTATCTAAGGGTTATTTTAACTTAATTTCATATCTCCAAAGTTTCAGATTAAATGGATCAATGGTTTGTGTTTAATTTGAGTTTGATTATTTTTATTTAAACTCATATTAAACCAAAAATAACTAATAAAAATTGGAGATTTTGGACTTAAAGGATTTCTCTCACTGAGATGAATCAATACAGCTCTTTGCTTTTTATGGCTGAGTATTTTATTTTCTATCATTTTTTGAAGTACTGGTGATTTTTCTATAATTTTTAAATCAGAAAAAACCAATTTTCCTATTTAATCCAGTTTTGACAACGTGACACTGACACAACGCTCTTTACCACATAGCTCGGTGCCATTGGACTAGCTAGATCCATGTGGATCCAGCTCAAAAAATGATGATCATGTGAGATTCTTTATGACATTCCGATCTTCGATCGGGCTACCATGATTTCTCCTGTGGATCCCTATGTAGGACTTAATCAAATAGTTGACTAAATCGTTATCGTCCATTCATAATAGATGGAATGGACAGTGGAGATTCCGTCTCCTCCTTCAGCAGCAAAAGCCAAGCACCGTCCGTTGAATCAACTCTATTTCTGGCGATCTAGGTGGTGAAATTATTTTCTTTTGATTGAAAAATGATCATGGATCAATTTACAATTGATGCATGTATTTTATTCTCGATGTAGATCAAATTTGCTTTATAAAGGGCCAACATGCAATAGGGGGTGGTCAGTTTGAACCCATACATCACCGACATCATTCTTCGGTAGCCACTGTGCTTTGAGCACCTTTGCCACATTGAGGCAAAGCTATGTACATGATTTGGAGTCTCTCCTCCATCTGGATCGGTGTAGAGACCAAAGCTTCGTTACATGCCATTTGATTTGATCAAACTTCGGCTCGCTGGCGGCGAAGAACTCTAGTGAACATTCATTTGATGTCGACTCCATCCAAGGAATGTGTAAGAAGCTTTAATTTGGCTTGAGGAGGTTGTTTTCCTCCTTTTTCATATGTGATCAAGAGCATCTATCCTTCTTGCCATAGGCCATGGTCAATCTTCAGCCTGCTGGGGGTGAAAGGCTCGGGTAAAGCTTCAATTAAGTGCCTCTTCACCTCAAGAGCATGTAAGGATGATTGGATTTATGAGAGGAAGTTCCTTTCCTTTTTGTCCATATATGGCCAAGAGCCACAAATAAAAGGTTTAGGGTGGCTGAAATCCAGCCACCAGTGGCGAGACCTCTGTCTGAGGGTCGATTTAGCCTCTATTCACCTCGTGAGTGTGTTGGCTTGAATAAAATTGAGTAGAGGAAGCATCCTTTCTCTCTTTTTAATTTTTGGTCGTGAGCCTCTTCATGGACGAGGCAAATTGGATTTTCCATGGTGATTGCCACATTTGGAAGCTAGCTCCAAAGGGTGGTTAACTGATTGGGATTGGTCAAAATCAGTTAGGATAAAGGGATGCATGAGGTATGGAGGAAAGAAATGTGATTTTGCTTCTTTGCATGTATTTCCCACCTTCTTTCCATGGCTACACCTCATCCCTTATTATTTCACCTCACATGGCCTCTCTGGGCTTTTGGCACCACCACAACACTCCTTTGGGTTGGTGGTTGACTGGCTAAATCAAACCAAGAGGAATCATGGGTCAAACTCAAGTCCATTTGAGTTGGATTTGGTGATTAGACTTAATTTAATGCCATTTGAATTTAAATTTATTTAACGTGATTTAATTATATTTCTTTTGAATAAATGGTTTTATTCAGTTCAAACCCATACATCACCGATGTCATTCCTCGGTAGCCACTATGCTTTGAGCACCTTTGCCATGTTGAGGCGAAGCTATGTACACGATTTGGAGTCTTGCCTCCCTCTGGATCAATGTAGAGACCAAAGCTCTACTACATGCCATTTGATTTGATCAAACTTTAGCTCCCTGGTAGCAAAGACCTCTAGTGAACATTCATTTGACGTCACCTCCATCCAAGGAATGTGTAAGAAGCTTCAATTGGGCTTGAGGAGGTTATCTGACTCCTTTTTCATAAGTGACCGAGAGCATCCATCCTTCTTACTGTGGGCCATGGTCAATCTTCAGCCTATTGGGGGCGAAAGGCTCGGTAAAAGCTTTAATTAAGTCCCTCTTCACCTCAAGTGTATGTAGAGATGATTGGATTTATGAGAGGAAATTCCTTTCCTTTTTTTTCCATATATGGCCGAGAGCCACATATAAAAGGTTTAGGGTGGCCAAAATCTAAACACCAGTGGCGAGACCTCCGTCTGAGGGTTGATTTTGCCTCCATTCACCTCGTGAGTGTATTGGCTTTAATAAAATTGAGTTGAGGAAGTGTCCTTACTCTCTTTTTAATTTTTGGTCGTGAGCCTCTTCATGGAGGAGGCAAATTGGATTTTCCATGGTGATTGCCACATTTGGAGGCTAGCTCCAAGAGGTGGTCAACTGATTGGGATTAGCCAAAATCAGTTAGGATAAAAGGATGGATGAGGTATGGAGGAAAGAAATGAGATTTTGCTTCTTTGCAAGAATTTAACACATTCTTTCCATGGCTACACCTCATCCCTTATTATTTCACCTCACATGGCCTCTCTTGGCTTTCGACACCACCACAACACTCCTTTGGGTTGGTGGTTGACTGGCTAAATCAAACCAAGATGAATCATGAGTCAAACTCAAGTCCATTTGAGTTAGATTTGGTGATTAGACATAGTTTAATGCCATTTGAATTTAAATTTATTTAAAGTGATTTAACTATATTTCTTTTGAATAATTGATTTTAGTCAGTTCGAACCCATACATCGTCGACACCATTCCTCAGTAGCCACTGTGCTTTGAGCATTTTTTCCACGTTGAGGCAAAGCTATGTACACAAATTGGAGTCTAGCCTCCCTCTAGATTGGTGTCGAGACCAAAGCTCCTCTACATGCCATTTGATTTGATCAAACTTTGGCTCGTTGGCGGTGAAGAACTCTAGTGAACATTCATTTGATGTCGCCTCCAACCAAGGAATGTGTAAGAAGCTTCAATTGGGCTTGAGGAGGTTGTTTCCCTCCTTTTTCATATGTGACCGAGAGCATCTATCCTTCTTGCCATGGGCCAAGGTCAATCTTCAGCCTGCTGGGGGCGAAAGGCTCAGGTAAAGCTTCAATTAAGTCCCTCTTCACCTCAAGAGCATGTAGGGATGATTTGATTTATGAGAGGAAGTTCCTTTCCTTTTTGTCCATATATGGCCGAGAGCCACATATAAAAGGTTTAGGGTGGTCGAAATCCAGACACCGGTGGCGAGACCTCCATATGAGGGTTGATTTAGCCTCTATTCACCTTGTGAGTCTATTTGAATAAAATTGAGTAGAGGAAGTATCCTTACTCTCTTTTTAATTTTTGGTCGTTAGCCTCTTCATGGAGGAGGAAAATTGGATTTGCCATGATGATTGCCATATTTGGAGGATAGCTCCAAGGGGTGGTCAACTGATTGGGATTAGCCAAAATCAGTTAGGATAAAGTGATGGATGAGGTATGGAGGAAAGAAATGAGATTTTGCTTTTTTGCATGTATTTTCCACCTTCTTTCCATGGCTACATCTCATCCCTTCTTATTTCACCTCACATGGCCTCTCTTGGCTTTTGGAACCACCACAACACTCCTTTGGGTTGGTGGTTGACTGGCTAAATCAAACCAAGATGAATCGTGGGTCAAACTCAAGTCCATTTGAGTTGGATTTGGTGATTTGACTTAGTTTAATGCCATTTGAATTTAAATTTATTTAAAGTGATTTAATTATATTTCTTTTGAATAATTGGTTTTAGATTTGAGTTCCCATTAGTGTTGATTATCCAATGGATAATTTTGAGCTCAATTAGTCCATGCCATTTGAGGTTTAATGTGATTTGAGCTACGTTTGGCTCTTTTAACTTAAATAGGTCAAATTGAATTATTTAGTATGAATGGTCTTTTAAGATTTAACTTTAGATTCAATTATGTTGATTTGATGATTTATGATGTTATAAATTGATTGATTTTCTTGGGTTTTAAATTGGTTCTGATTTTCTTTCAACTTGACCCATTTGGACTTCAATGGGTTAAATTGAGTTCAATTGAGTCAAATGACTAATTTGACTCAATTAAGGTATGTTTAGACTCCAATCATGTTTAATCATATGTGTGGAATGATTTGGAGTGATTAATTTCATTTGGTTTGAAATTAATTTCAATTTTGACCCATTTAACCCAAATTGGGCTTAATGGGTTAAGTTGGACTCATTTGGGGTCAAATGATCAAATTAGTCAAATTAGAAGTAATGATTGCTTGGATTATGTTTAATGATGATTTGTAAATGATTTTGGGTATTTTATTTGGATTGATTTCAATTTAATTTAGATTTTGATTTAATAAAGTTCATTTGGGTTTATTTAGATCAAGTGATCTAATTTGACTAATTAAAACTTTGTTGGATTTAAAATTATTGATTCATGTTTAAACATGTTCATTTTATAATTTTGAGTCTTTGGAATGATTTATTTTGGTCAAAATTTGATGAGTTGACCTTTGACTTGGTGGAACCCACATAAGTCAACTCTATGTTAAATGGTTGACTAATTTTGACCTTCATTTGGATTTAGTTTTAAATCTATTTATATTTATGTAATGACTTTATGCTTTACATTTGATTTCTTTTAATTTATTTTGATCTTTAATTGAATTTCTTTGAGTTTAGGTGATTTTGAACTTAAGTAGGATAATTCAGTTAACCACTTCAATTATCTTGTTTTACACTCAAATGAATTTAGATTTCAATTGGAATGTGTTTAATTTAATTTTTTTGTTTAGATTTGATTTAGTTTGAGTTCACCTAATCCTATCAGGCTAGGTCAACCTTAGAAGAATTTATTAGGTCACCAAGTATAGTGTCCTAAGTTTTTAATCAAGAGGCTTCTAATATAAGATTATGTGTCATAACTACTAATTTATGAATGATGTTAACCTC
This sequence comes from Cymbidium sinense, assembly GCA_021442155.1. Lineage (NCBI taxonomy): Eukaryota > Viridiplantae > Streptophyta > Magnoliopsida > Asparagales > Orchidaceae > Cymbidium > Cymbidium sinense. Next base: position 94,522,804 of record CM038219.1, read on the forward strand.
ATCAAAAAATAAGGTCAATAAATTGACTCCCAATATATGTAGTGGCTAACTAGAGTACACTGAACATATTAGCATTGACTGAATTAGTCAACAACACTTCAAGCATAAGCTTGAAAGAATTTAGTTTTGAGATTTAGAATTTAGATTTTTTTTAATTCAAATTTTACTTTGAATTTGATTGTGAAAGATAGGAAAAAAAAATGTCTGGATTTATTTTAATTTAAAATGATTCATTCTTAGAAACTTAGATTCACTAATTTCTAAGATTAATAAAAATATCAGTAGGAAAAGACTCAATGAGGAATCTAATCTTAACATAGTCATGGTAGTTAGAGAGGTTGTCTTCAAGGGATTTATTTTCATTCTAACTACAATAGATTTTCATTAGCCAATTTAGAAAGAAAGCACTAGGACTTGTATCTTTCTAAGTGTAATTAGCCAAAAGGTAGTCTAAATGATTGACCAATTCTAAAGAGAGAATCTATAGGAAGACCCTAAAGTTTTCTTTTCCTAGAATGGATAACATTATGGATACTTACTCTTATCTAGAGGTAATAGTTGGAAAGGATGCCAATGTGGATACTTACTCCTAACCAAACTTTATGAATTTTAATCAGAGAAAGATACCATTATGGGACTTACTCTTATCTGGTTAACTGGTCCTTAAGGACTTGATTTCAACCTAAATAGCTGAGCTAAGGAAGAGGGGCTTTCAATAGCTTAATTCTTAATTCTCAAGATTTTGAATAATATGTAGGGGTCACATAGTTCCTAACTTGAATAGTCCATTGGAATGGAGCCTTCAATGGATTATTTTCACTCCTTAATTTCTTTTGTTTTGAGCTAGAAAAGGGGTCATAAGGACATAAATCCTAATATAGTGAAATTCATCTAATAGGAAGGGGTCTTTAATGGCTAGTTCCAACCTAGATAGCTTGAAAAGAAAAGAGGGTCATAATGACTTAATATTATCCTAATTTCCTTATAAGGATGTCTACTAAGGGACTTACTCCTACCTGATTAGCTAAAAAGAATGGGCCTTCAATGGCTTAATTCATTCTTGGACAACTATAATGAGGAAAAGGGGCCTTAATGACTTGATCCTACTCCTCAAATTTTTTATGTTAGTAGGAAAGGGTCTTGATGACTTAATCCTAATCATATAGTCTTTTTGATAGGTAGGGGTCTTGGTGACTTAATCTTATCCTTGCCTTTTAGAAAGGATGCATACTGAGGGACTTAATTCTCTCCAATTAACTATTAGAAAGGGGCCTTTAATAGCTTAATCCAACCTTGATAGCTTAGGTTGAGGAAAGGGGTCTTGATGACTTAATGTTAAATCTTAAATTTTGATTAGTAGGAAATGGGTCTTGATGAGTTAATCCTAACCATAAAGTCTATTTGACAGGAAGGGGTCTTGTTAACTTGATCCAATCCTTATCATTTGAAGGATACTTACTTAAATGGGGCCTTTAATGGCTTAATCCAACTTAAATAATTAAAAGGGAGGAACTTGATGACTTATTCCTAACATTAATTTTTGACTAGTAAGAAAGGGGTCTGAGTGACTTAATCCTAACCTAAATAGCTTAATTCATAGGAAAAGGGTTGTGGTGTTTATTTTTGGATGTGGGGTGGAAACCACATAAATGGTAGGGGGGTACTTATTGAAGTGATCGAGTATGACATTAAGGTATTATGTACTATCTCGAAAGATAAATGCATCACCCTATAATGGACCTAATCACCTAATAAGGACTCCTAAGGTATGACAGGTCTTCGTATATACCAGAGATCTTTTTCCTACTTTACCTAGAAAAGTAAAGCAGGGTTTATTTTATATTGGGTTCTTAAGTTCCCTATAGAGGCAAGCCTCCATAGTTAATTACATCATAGAAAATGGGATTTCCTAAGAATACTCTCGATTAAAGTAAACAATTATTATCTCCAAAGATTTCAAGGTCAAGATTATCAATAAAGTGGCTATATTTGGGAATTCAAGCATGATTGATTAAGTGGATGGACTTATTTTGGAAGCCAAAGGAAGATAAGTAAAAAATGCTCATGAAACTAGAAAGCCTAGTGAGCATTCAAATCTATCATATGGTGAGGCTTTATATATTTGAAAGTGAAGAGATTTATTTATTTGAGCTGAATTTAAATGAGATTGCTAGGGTTTATAATCAATCAATACAAGATTATGGGAATGCCTAAGAGGAGAGATTTTGCTTGTAGCTCGAAGAAAATAGCTATCTCAGATCCTAAATCTAGTGAGCTTTAACATAAGTTAAAGCACGACCTAAATCTAAGCGAAAGGGGGACATATAGATTTATCTCCACAAGAGAGAGTAAACTGTTCGTCTCTTTTAAATTATAATCGCCTAGAGTGGCCACCAACTAACACCTCCTATGATTCAAAACCATGTAGTCCTATCTTACGAATTACAAGATAGTTAGGGTAGTTATTTTTTAATTGGAAAGAGACTAAAGTCCTAAACCCACTTCTTAAGAGACTAGAGCATGAGTGGTATGAGCATATGACTTAATCTACAAAATAAAATCTTTTCAAATTTTATTTCATTTTGACACAATATTTTGGACAAAGGCTTAGGATTTCTTTATTCTTAAATGCATGATGAAAATTGATTGTTGGCTAAATCAAAAGAGAGAGGGTGAAGCTCCGTCATGAGGGGTTGCTCTCATGGGTCAAGTGGTCCATATAGTGTAAGAACAGAGGCCCCTCATTTTTAGAAAGAGTGATAGAAGATGCATGCATAATCTGAAACATACAACATATAGATAAGGGGTTTCTAAATATTTTAATTATCTTGATTATATCCTAAGCTTTATGATGAAGTTGTGAGTTGTTTAAAACTTTAATTATGAGTTATTAGTAGGATAGAAAATTTATTTTATCCTAAAAGCATACCGTATCCAGGCCACACATTAAAGCATCAGACATTAAGAAACTATGAAAAGGAGGAAATCCTATTACACAATCTAAATAAATCATCAATCAATTTTATAGACTAAGAAAAGAATAAGAGGTCTGTGGTGTACCACCGTATCCTAAAAAAGAGAAAAGATGGTACCCGAGCTCTACCTTTATACAAACTAGAATATGAAAGAATAATTTTATAATTAGAATGAATACATTCTATGAAGGCCTTCATTCTTCCTTCCTTTGATTTGATTTACTCTTTCTTTGATTTGATTGTATTTGCTTGAAAGGCATCACAGGGCACCCTAAGATAAAGCCTTCTAGCCACTGCTCATTCTAATCCCCCATAGTGTTAATCCTAATTCCTATTGCAAAATTATATTTCATGAAAAAGTAAATCTAACTACACCTGCAAAATAAAGGTTAGCTAAACATGCATACAATCCCAAGCAGTTATCTTTATAATTTGGACTTAGTACCTTGCACATGGGTAACCAAGCCAACCTGTCCTAACTTAGATTATGTTTAGGAGTTTAAGCAACATGCAAAGAAAGCATTTATATTTATTTTTAAGCAATCCCTTAAGCATAATCTCCTGTAGAAAACATGATTAAGCTAACAACGATCTAATATCCAGTCTATGAAATATACACCCTAACATCTAGTCTAAAAATTTACATCACAAAACAAAATATGCATCAAACATATACCAGCCTAACTTAGAACTAGAAGTGGTGGCTTAATTCTAATGTGTGTGTTAGGCTTTGTGTGGTATATCTTACTAAGCATCAGAGTTATAATTTTCTAAATTTGAAAAATTAAATTTAACCTTAAAGATTGGTTTCACTTCAAGTTATTTAGTTAATTTGTGAAATTTAATTTATGTTTTTTTTTTCTTGTTCCATTTGATTTACACTTAACATTTAAGTGCTATAAAGAAAAGAAAGAGGCTTTCCCTATTTCATCTCTACTTTAAGCCACTTTCTAATGCACATTAATATGGTTTAATTCTCTTTAGTGAATGGCTTATTAAACATTTTTATTAATCCTAAGTTTAGGTTAACCTTAAATAGTTCTATTCAATATGAAATGCATCTTAAGATTAATGTAGTTGGATTACTATCATATAACATATGTTATACCATTCCTTCCCATCACTTATTAACATGCATATGATTTAATCCTTAACACACCTATACATATAATGTATATTTTTGGCATACTTAAACAATGGATGATTGCATACATTTAGAATTTATATTTTTTTTGATTGAATTATATATACATGTAAATTAAAGCTCTATCCAAATTATAATACAAAAATACATAAGAATGAAATTAAATAAGTACATGCCTTTGTTAATTGGGGAAGTGAGATAATCAAATGACCTCCTTAGGGCTACTTAAATCCTCATATTCTCAGGATGCCCAGACGATATATTTATTGTCATTCAAACACATGTAAATTTATATATGAATTATAGGAAAGAGAGCACTACATTTACATGTAATACATTTTACTTATTTAAATGGTTATGGATGTATGCAATTTTAATAGAAAAGAGGATTATCATTCTTTAATTAAACACATATAGACATGTATAAATGATGTAAGTAAATACATGCCATTGTTAACTAGGAAAGTGAGTGATAAAATGACCTCCTTGAGGCTACTTAAAGCTTCATATCCTTAGAATGTCCAGACAAAATACTTTCTATCTTACATACATATGAATGTATACACAATTATAATGATGAAAATCATGTAAAGATTGTATTTTCTTTAGTTGAATTATTCATGCATATGGATTAAAGCTTTATCCAAATACAAAAATACATAAGAATGAGATGAAATAAGTATGTGTCATTGTTAACCAGAGAAATGAGATAATCAAATGATCTCCTTAGGATTACTTAAAGCCTCATATTCCTGAGATATCTAGACTATATACTTATTAACATTCAAACACATGTAAATCTATATATAAATCCAAGAAAGAGAGCTTCAAATTCATATGGCTAAACTATAAGCACATGCAAATCCTATATGTATTCATAATTATCATCACTCCACATGTTATTATCAATTTATAAGCTTTAAAAGATAGATTTGGATTTAATAGTGATAATAGCCACACATATAATTAGGTTAGATCAACACATGCAAGCTTATATAAGTAAAGTTCATTTGATTCATTTATATTTGAAAAGATGAATGCATGAAACCACATGACATACAACATTTAAAATAATTTGGAAGGAATAACCAAACATAAATATGTGATTCATTCAACTAAATTAATTCCTAAGGATAATCATGTTAAATAAAATTGTTTAAGGAAAACCAAAGCTTCTTATTAATTTGATTTTTGGATTTGAGTTGATTTGAAGAGAAGAGATTATTTGTTGTTTTGACCCCATTCCCATGTTGGTAAACTTAGTTGATTTAAGGAAAGGTAATTAGATAGGTTTTATGAATTGATTAGGTTAAATCATTAAGCAAATCATTTAATTACCCTTTCTTATGCTTCTTTAATTTAATAAATCATTTAATTATGAGCTACAAATGATATGAGCATGTGAGGAAATAAAATTGTAATGCTTCTAAGGACTCTAATGCTATTGGCTCATAACTAAGGATTATGCAAGTTAAAAAATCTAATTAAGTACTCTTATGATTTCGCCACACTTATGGGAAAATCATAATTTTTTTAGGGGTCTTTATGTTGTTAAACACATAAAGAGAAACCCTTAATTTCATTGTTAATTATCTGATGTGATTTACATTTCAATTTGACTTAATTTAATCACTTAATTAACTAATTAAACACTTAATGAATTTCCATGTTAATTATCCCTCTTAAATTGAAATGGATTTAGGAAAGAGAGTTGGAAAGGGGGCTTAACCACTCTCCCTCTTCCATTCACTATCAATTAGAGGTTAATGAATTTTATTGAGTTAAATTTTATTGTTTGGAATGTTAATTAACCATTAATTTAATTAAAGGGGTAATTAAGATGTAAATTATCAATCACCCTAATTACTTATGCAATAAATCCCAAGAAAATCATGGGAGGCAGAGGTCATCCTATTGAATTAACATACAAAATTTGAAATCATTTGCCTAGGTAATTAAGGCTTAATTTAGCTAATTATGTTTACATTCAAACTTTAATTATGTCTTAATTATTACTCAAAACCAAATAGAAATAATTTTAATCAATTCTTCTCTGCTTTACTTTTAAAATGAGTATTTATTTGTATTTTTTTAATTTTTCTATAATTTTTTATGATTTTCTAAAGTTTCAGTCATTTAATCCAATCATTAAGCTTTAATTAAGCCTAATCTTGTCAGCGCCATGCTGAGCGCTAACACGATGCTCTTTCCATGTGGCACTGTAGGGTTGGTTATTTAAAATTATCTGAGTTAACGTCGATGTGGCGGTGGTGGACGCGCTTTCGTCCCTACTTCCTGATCTAAGATCGGACAACGGGGATTAATCCCACCATTCCTAAAGATTAAAATAGGATTAAATCTAATCAGGAGATCACAACCATCCATTCCATCACTTGGAATGGATGGTGGATAATCTATTATCTTCTGCACGATGGAAGACGGACACCGTTCGCCTTCCTCTACCCAATTCAAGCTCATTGGAGCTTAGATTGGCTTAGGATTGATCCCACACCTTTAGAATGAAGATCCTAAGAGATCTAATGGCTAGATTTGCATAACATTTACACTCTCTTTGAAAAGGGCTAAAAAATTTAGAAAATTATAATTTAATGGATAGTAGCTCGCTGAAGCTCAAGACCCATGGTGAACCGACCAAGGTAGCTTCACCTTGAAAAAGGCAAAGCTCTATTGAAAAGATGGTGCGATGCCTCCCCATTGGTTACTTTGTGGCCAAACACCATCGCAATCCTCATTGTAGTTAGCCTAGAGAAACTGCGTGCTCAAACGCCAAGATTCATTTCACTCACGAGCGGTGAATGTGTGGAAAAGTTAATTGAAGTTTAGTTAAGTTTTGGTGGAGATAGTCGGAGCTAAGCCTCGGGAAGGCTTGGTTTGTCATCTCCGATAATGGGGAAGCTTGGGGAACTCGGGAGATTGCTCTGATGGCTCATCTCAATGAGTTTAATTTCTCAGGTTGGATCAAAGTGAGGGGATATACCTCTTCCTCCCTTGGATGGATGCTTAGATCCATTCAGCCATCCCACAGTGGCCTAAGGGACAATAATGTGGTGAGGTGGCTCGATTTGGTTGAAGGAAGGTCTTTTGGGGTTACCATGAGGTGTCTCTATCTCATTTGGGTTGAGCCAATGAGGGGAGGTGGGTTAACTCACCTCCCCTTGACCAAGAGTTGACCTAAGCCCTTTGGGTCAGGTTAGCCACTTACCTAAGAGTCCACTCTTTGTTTTGGGCGGCTTCCAAGTGCAAAAGAGGGTGGTTGACCCCCATATTTGGATTTTATTTTATACGAGAGGCTTTACACATTGGATAATGGGTCAAACTAGGTCCAAAGTGGGTTGGGTTTGATTTGGGCTGACCTAAGGTGAGCTAAGGATGGGTCATGCCAAATTTCATTAGGTTTGGGCTTAGTTTGAGTGGACAATTTGACCTATGTAGGTCAAATTAGGCTAGGTTGGGTCAAGTTGACTAATTGGTCAAATTGGGTCAAACTAAGGCTTGGACCAAGTTAAAATGGGTATTTGGAATATTTTGGTGTGACTGGTTTGGTTCAATTTGGCTTGGATTTGGATTTGACCCATTTGAGTTCATATGAGTCAAGTTGACCAATTTGACCAAATTGGCCAAATTGGCTTGGGTTAGGCATTGGCTCATGTTCAATTGATCAATTGAGGATGATTATAGACTTTGGTTTTAATTAGTTTGGATTATAAAGCTAAATTGACCTTTCAATTTGGGCTAAATAAAAGGTCAATTGGGCTTTGATCATATTCAATGAAAAATGAACTTGAGTCATTGTGTAAATCAATTTGGGTTAGATTTGATTTGACTAATTTTAGGTCAAATTTGTCAGGTCAAAGGCCAATTAATTGGGTGGGTCACGTTCAAGGATTGATCTTAGGTTAATGTGAATCATTGGTTTCAATTAATTTGGCTTAGGATGAAATTTGGCTAATTTGGCTCATGAAGGTTAAGTGGGTTAACTTGGTCAAATGACCAAATTGACTTGGTTTGACCCAATTAATTGCAATTGATCAATCAAGGATGATCAACAATCAGTGTAGGAGGTTTTGATTGGTTTGATTCAATCCAATTTGGGTTACATTTAAAATTGACTCAAATGGGTCCTTTAGGCCACTTTGGGTCAAGTCAGCCTAAATTGGTCAATTGGCTTGATTGAGGTTTGATTTAAGTTTTGTTGAGTTTGAATATTGATTTGTAATTGGTTTATATCTTTGGTTGTAATTGATTTGAGTTTGAATGGATTTTGGCTCATTTAGGTATTTTGGGTCAAGTGAGTTAACTTGGTTTGATTTGAATTTATTTTGGTTTAATTGGATGTGATTTTGATTGTAGATTTTTGGTTTGGAATGGTGATTGGAAGATTGAATTGAATCATGAGAAAATCAATTAAGCTTGATTTGAATTGCAGATATTTGGCTAAGTTCATAGGATTAAATCATTGGGCTTAGGCTTAGATTATTTGAATTTGATTTGAGGACTTGAATTTGATTGTAGATTTGATTTTGGAAGGATGATTGGGGGATTGATTGATTTATGAGAAAACCAAGATTTGGATTGAAGAAAATTGTGGCTAAGTCCATAGGATTGAATCATAGGGCTTAGGAAAGGTTTGGGTTATGGATTTGATTTGAAATTGGTTTGGAGGCTTGAATTTGATTGTTGATCTTGGTATGTTGATTGAAGGTTGAATTGGTTTTTGAGAAAATCAATTGAGTTTGGTTTGGATTGAAAGAATTTTGGCTAAGTCCATAAGGTCAAATCATAGGGCTTAAGAAAGGTTGATTTGATTTGAGATTTGATTTTAGATTTGATTTGTGCTAAGGAGGTTGACATAAGTTGGTTTTAGGCTATAGGGTAGGTGGGTTATTCTAGTCCCTAAGGTTTGATTTAAACCTTATGGCTAATCCTCCTAAGTTTCTAGGCTTAGGTAAAGTGTTCACTTAGCCACTATAAGTGTCTTATGATTAAGGAGCTCCTAGTGTCTAGATAGATGTAAGATGGGAAGATTGAATCCTCACTCCAAAAATGAGGTCAAGAAGGGTCTTAGTGACTTAATCCTATCATTTGAATAATATAGTGTGATGAAAGGCTTACTCTAAACCTATGGGAATGGTGAACAAAGGATTACTCTAAACCCAAGGAAGACATGAGAAGGGTTCCACAAAGGACTTGCTTCCAACTCAAGATATGTATATGAAAGGTGCCACGAAGGACTTGCTCCAAACCTATAGATGACATGAGTGTGAAAAAGGGTCTTTAATGACTTAATTCTTAATCCTCAAGTCTTTTAACTAATAAGTAGGAGTCATATGGACTTCATCCTAACCTAATTTGTCTAACTAATGAGAGGTGTTGGAATGACTTGGTTACATCCTTTAGTTTTACTAATGCTTCTTACATATGAAGAAGTTTAGTGAAGAAGATTTCAAAGATTTAAAGTATTTTTATTTTTATTTATTTGTTTATTTATTTATATTTTTTGAAGAAAGATTTGGACATATTTTGGATCCAATGTATAATATGCTAATTCCATAGGCATAAAATTTCATCTTTTTTTATTTTATCATTTCAAATTTATATATGGCCATGTTAGAGGTCTAATCCACTTTAAGCAAGACATCATATGATATCAACCTGAGAAATTTACTTTTTGAGCTTGCATGTGACTTTCTAGTTTTGGGTAGCAAAAACCAAAGTGAAACAATGCTTCTCAAGTGATAGATATTTTGTTGAATATAGCTTATATGGCATTTTCTTTGTTTTTTTTATTTACATAAGTCAATCAAGCTACAATTAATATGTATTCTATTTTTTTATTGATATGAATCTACAGCTTATAAGGCCTTCTCTTCATTTTCTTTATTGATTTGGATTCAGCAAAGGTTAAGAGATTCCTTTAAAGCTATAATCAACAAAGTTTTTAGGTCTGAATGAGAATCAGGATAAACAAGATCTTAGATTCTCTCAAAGATATTTTAATATTTTATTAATATTTTATTATTTACCCCTTTTCAATAAATAAATCGAGAGGGTTGAATTATTTGAGAGATTAAGATTCTCTTCATAATTTTGAAATAAATTTTCTAAAGTTGAATTATCATTCTTTAAAAGTATCTTCAAATGATATTTCATAAATATCTTTATATTCTTACTTTTGTTTACTTTTCAAGTAGTAATAACTTTTTTCTTTTTCTTTTATTTTTTTTTTTTGCAAGATTTTTATTATAACACTTCACTTGATTAAGAGTGAGGCTATCAAAAACCTTGATCATGACCCTTTGGTAACTTGTTACAACATTTTGAGATTGAATAATACAACCGTGTATCAGAATATCCCTATATGGATTCTTAATGTCGTGTGCTTTTAATTTTTTTAAAAGTTGTCTTGATTTGATTATATTTAGATGAATCATCCCTAGATGAGGATAATGATAATTTTATATTTGGAAGCTTTATCAATTTTGAAGTCAAGTATGGGTAATAGGAACTCATTTCAAGATAAAACCTTGTTCGAGTCTCAAGATTTGACATATGCAAATTTGACCCTTTTCTTTTATTTTTATTATATATTCTATTTATTGTGATAATGTTAGCCAACCAAGAAGAATATTTTCTTCTCATGTAAGGCCATCATTGGTCAGCTTTTAATTTAGTGATATCTTGCTTTTCTTTGAAGTCTGATTGCATACATCAATGAACTTAGTTTATTGAAATGGCATCAAGCTTTAATCTTGAACTCTTAAACCCTTGCATCTGGAGATAAAATAAAAGTTTCATTTTAATTCTAGATGAAATAGTTCTTAAGCTCTAAGAATAGTTTGATTAAGTCATCAATGTTTGATTTGCTAAAGCATGAGCTTATTGATGTAAGTTATATTGTAAACCTTTTCTCTTAACTTATCAATTATGGATTTAAGTTCCTGGGGTGCATCCTGAACTTGAAGGTTATTTAAGTCTTCTACACATCTAAACAATACTTGTTAATACGTTAGAGTATTTTTGAAGAGAAAGTCAAAATCCTGATTATTAGGCAATTCTCATCTTTCAATGATTCTACAATACTAAACCTTAAGTCGACTTCTTAGTTTCAATTTCCTTAATGCTTTATATATTTTCTTATTTATGGCTCATATTTGTAATCCACTTGCAATGGAATGAGTCTTACTTGATTGAATTTTTGAGATACCTGAAAAGGAAAATCCATTTTCTTTTTGATATTTCTTTATCTTTGAGGTTTACACTTTTTATTGAACTTAAAGATGAAGGTGTAAGATTGACTCATTTTATTTATTTATTTATTACTTTTAAGCTAAGGGATACTTTTGACCCCTACCTTTGATATAGAATTAAAAACTACACATACTCAAAAATATCACACTTCACCCCTTAGCTCTTGGATATAGTCCTTATGTCTTTTTTTTTTTTTCTTTCTTTCTTTTTTTTTTGTCAATAATTCAATAACATTTTAAGTTTTCTAAGACATTACATTTGATATTTTTCCTAGATATAACATTTACTAAGACACTGGACACATTCAACTCATTGTATGAATACAGGATTTGGTACAACACTTTACATACTAAATTCTTTTATTGTTTTAACTGATCACATTACTTAGTAAGAAATTTCTTGATTCTTTAATTGAATATAAGATTTGGTTAGGCACTAAGCAAATTTTAAACTTTTGTTTCTCTTTTTTCCTTTTATTTATTTATTTGTAGTGCCTTAATTTTACAAGACTAACAAATGAAAATGACATTCCTAAGGACTTTAATCTCATGAATATTGAATCGATGTGAATATTCTTTCATAATGATGATTATTTTTTCTCTTTTTTTTTATATTTGGGCTAGATAGGACCATCCAATAGCATTAAAGATGTTCTTGATTTCCTAAGAATTTTCTTCAATTACTAATCTCAATCAACATTGTGATTGAGATTATATTTTTTAAGATTAGTTTCTAAGATTAAATTTTCTTCAGTTTAAAACGCCTTTTCTTTATCTGATTGAATCCACATGGCACCATCTCATCATAATTAGATTAGAATTGCAGAAATGCATAATGCCTTGATTAATGAATCATTTATTTATTTTTATTTTGTTGAGCATTATAATGCTCAATTTTGTAAGCAACTTCTATAAGATGGGCAAAAACACTATAATCAAAATTTTTAAAATGAATAACTTTTGTTTTTTTATCTTTTATTTATGAATTATGAAGATAATTTCTTTATGAAAACTTAACGTTTCAAAAATTTCTTTTATTAATGACTTATTTTCCATTTCTTTTTAGTGTTATTTAAGGTGGTAAGATTCTACCATTTTGGATTTAATTTTAGTAATTCTCTTGAATACAAAGAGAGGGAGTGTAGGGCCAACTTTGTCCTCAATGGATCTTTGTGTTCTTCTATTAACCTATCAGAGCTGCAATCTTTAATTTAATGTTTTGTATTTCACTTTCTAAAAGATAGAAGTGTCACTTTTAGAATCCAATATACGTAATTATCTCAAGGTCATGAGACTTGAGAATTATTTTAGAAGGGTCAAAGTATACATTGATTTTGTCTTTAGAATTTATTCTTAAAATTGATTAAAGATATCTATGAAATAACAATCATTTAATGGTGTGGAGGGGATTCCCATTAAAGAAATTAAGTTAAATTTGGAATATTTAATTTCATTTATTTAAATTTTATCAAGATAATTAGAATTTTCCTTTGTTGCGCTCTTTCTTTTTTATTGATTAGGAGCAAACATGAAATTTTATTATGTCATCTTCGTTTATAATATGTCTTCATCTTCCCCTTTTGACTCTCTCCTAAACTTCTAAGAATTTAAGGTTTCTAAAGGGTCTAAAAAGGGATTATGTCTAAGTCACTCCCTAGAATTGGTTAATTAGCTCAAACAACTGATTTCCATGTTTCCAGTGGACATATAGAGATAATTATAAAATATTTTTATTATTAACATTAAAGATGAATTGCATTAATGTGTGTGCAAGCTATCATATAAGCCTCATAATTGATTTTCTTGGTCGACCTTTGCCCAAGGTCAATAAGGCATTCTTTTGGGATTATACTTATCTCTATTTTTATAATTTTCTTTTAAAGTAATTCTTTTTAGAATGCAACTCAAGTTTCAATCATGGTGGTAGGGGATAATAGTAAAGATTATATCCACTTCCTTTAACTTTATGAGTTTTCTTTTTATTTATTTAGCAAAATTAGAAAAATTCATTCATTTCAATATACATTCTCAGATGGTTGCTCATTTTGAATGTATTAAAATAAAAGGAATCAACTTAAAGACTCTATCTTAATTCTTTTTAGCTTTTATAGAAAGTGAAAGTAAAACCAAGGATAAAGAGAACTTTATGATTTTCTTTTCAAAATTTGAAATTTCTTTCTTAGATCATTTTCAAAATTTTTGAAGATGATATTTCTTTTTCGCTATGGAATTATATCAAATGCATTTTGACCAGAGTTTAGTCTAATAGAAATGGCCTTGCTTCAATTAAAAGTTTTAAAGGGGTGGTTCTAGGACCCAATCATTTGACTGTGATAAACGAAGAGTTCTAGAACCTAAGTTAAGGATGTTGGATGAGCTCTACCAAATATGAAATAGAGAGGCATCCAATGAAAATGAAGATAATCCTATCCTGTGAGTGGAACAAGAACACTATCGATGTATAGAAATAAAAGTCTACTTCTAAAGACAGTGAGAGGAAATACTCCCCAGTGGAGTCCCTAGAAAATATCTCTGTATAAAAATTTATGATACCACATATATTTAAGAAATTTTTTACTTTGATAATCAATTGTATCATTACAGAATAAACATATTATCTTGAAAGCTAAATATGTTATCTTATAATGAATTTGATTACTTAAACAAGGGCCCCTAAGGCTAATGGGTTTTTCATATTCTAGAGATTCTTCTCTTGAACTACATGAGAAAGTAAGACAAAATTTTATTTTATATTATGTTCATAGTTCCATATAAGATCAAGCCCTTATAGTTAATTACATCTTAAGAATATATGATATCTTCCTAAGAATACTCTCAATTAAATAAATATACTCTTATTTTTAAGGATTTTAAAGTTGGAAGGATGATAATTTAGAAATTCAATAAGGAACACTTTCAAAGGAGAAAGAGTTCTTTTGGAGACAAATTGGGATTAAGTAGGAAATCTTATATATACTAGGATGCTCAGTAGGCCTTTCAACTAACCTAGCATTGGGCTTTATAATTTTAAGATTGAATTTAGTAGGGTTTGAATTGAAATTTTATTAGAAATTTAGGACTTAAATTCTAATAGTATAAGACTATAAAAATGCTTAAGATTGAAGACTTATTCCTAGAAGGATCCTTCAGAACCTAAGTCTACAAATGCTTTTGAAACAAGTCAGAAACTCGATCTAAAGTAAATTTTCTAGGAATTATTGATTCTTTCTCTCATTTAAGGAAAAACAAACCTATCCCTTAGAGCTTTAATTTATGTGAGGTTATGAGTTTTTTACTTTTATGTTCAATTTATTTAAATTTAGGTGGGGTAGAAAATATAATTTTCCTAGGAGCCTAACATTCTATGCATTTCATCACAGAAAGAAACTTAAAAAAAGCAGACAATTTCTATTGTGCACCCAAAATGAATCAAGCCAATTTAATTAATTAAAATATCCCAATACAACTAGGTGCCATGTGGTGAAAAATTCTTATAAGGGAGTCGCCTTTCAAATTTGTGGGGAGAAAAGAAAGAGGAACCCTTATAAAAATTTATCTTGGTAAGATGTCACACAGATCTGTAGATGTACTTATTTAGGTGATCGAATACATCATCAAAGTGCAGTATACTATCTCGAAAGACAGAAGTCACTACCCTTTAATAGAACCAATCACCTCAATAAGAACTCCTAAGGATGAGTCTGCATATATACCTGAGATTCTTCCCCTACTTTACATGGAAAAGTAAACCAGGGTTTATTTTAAATCGAGTTCATTAAGTTCTCTACAGGGGCAAGCCCCCATAGTTAATTATATCCTAAGGGTTGGGATCCCTTAGAAACACTCTCGATTAATGTAAATGATCATTGTCTCTGAAGATTTCAATAGAAATGACTATCAATCGATTGGTTTGTATTTGAAGATCAAAACATGATGATCAAAAGAGGGAGTTATTATTGAAGCAAAAAATGGCATATAAGTAAGAGATGCTCACGATGCTAAGAAACCTAGAGAAGATCTCAAACTATCCTAAAATCCAGCTTTATATTTTAGAAATTGATTTAGTTTGTTTGAGTTATATTTTTCATTAGAAATTTAGGGCTTAATATTCTTTAACACAAGATTAAGGAAATGCCTAGGAGGTGAGGAATTATGCTTACGGTGCACAAAGGGGAAAAGTAATCTCAGAACCTAAATCTAGAGAGCTTCGGCAAGAGCTGAAAGCATAACCTAAATCTAAGATAAAAAGTGGGTAATTTGTTAGCCTCAAAAAGAGAGGACAAACCACCTGATAGCTTGGACTTACAACCGCCCGGGGGTGGCCGCCAACTAACTCCTTTTATAATTTTAAATACATATAGGCAAGTCTTTATGCTTATGCAAGATAGCTATTATTTTTAGAAGAGACTAAGTCCTTAAACTCACTCCCTAAAGAGACTAGATCATGTAAAGGGACATGATTCAAATGACCTAAATCTAATGCATTTCAAATTTCATTTTATTTCATTTTGGATAATCATTTTGACTTAATAGATTTTATGACTAATGCATGAGAAAGTAGATTATTGGCCAAAATCGCTAGAAGTTTAGGAGGTGAGTTTCCACCACTCCCTCAAAGGTCAAGCGTTCTCAGCAAAGGGAAGCCTCCAATCAAGAGTGAAATTTATGCATGATTTTAGAAAGAAATGCTCATCCAGCTAAGGGGTCTTTTATTTTGAATTTAATCTTAAGCTTTATGTGAGGTTATGAGTTGTTTAGTTTTAATTTGAATTATTAAGTTGGGTAAAAGATTTATTTTTTCCTAAAGAGCCTAATCACATACATAAAGCAAGGAAGAAACTAGAAAAGCATGCCACTTAATGCAAGTTAAACAAACATCAATCAATTTATAAACTGGTAAAAATAAAGGTAATTTGTGGTCAGCACCATCACACAAACCAAAATATCAAATGTAGAAAGCTCTACCCTTATACAACCGATTACAAATGAATTAAATTACAATTTAAGCAAAGGAATCTTATTATGGGGTCTTCATTCCTCTTCTTCTTTATTCTTTCTTTCTTTTATTTTCTTCTTTTCTTCTATGGATCTTCCTTTGGATGGTTAAATGGTAGATGCTCCAAAGCTTCACATGGTGCATAAGATAGGATCTTATGACCAATTCTCATTCTAATCTCCCATAAAAAATCATTCCAAAATCCTAAATATACAAATTTTTACATGAAAAGGAAAAGAGAAATCTAACTAAAACCTGCAAAATAAGGGTTAGTTAAATCACACCACACAAATTCCAATCATGTATATTAGACTTATCACCTCACATATAGGTGACTAAGTCCACCTGGCTTATGGATTATGCTAAGAGGTATAAGCACATGCAAGCAAGAAGCATTTATATTTTTATTTATGATAGCGCCCCTTTAGCACAATCCCCTACAAAAAGAATAGTTAGACTAAACATGTCCTATCATTCATTCTAGCATACACCTAACATCTCTAAAATATTTATCACAAATAAACATAACATCAAACCATGCCCACCTAACCTAAAGCTAGAAGTGGTGACTTAGGCTAATGTGTGCTTTGAAGGTTTGTGTGCATGCTTAGCTTAGGATTTTGGGTTTAATTTTCTAAGTGTGAAAGACATGTTCAACTAGAGGAGGGTTTCATTTAAGTTGTTTAAGTGTTTTTTTATTTTTATTTCATGTTTTAATTTAGTTTAAGTGAAACCTACAATTAATTACTAAGTTATAAAGAGAGGGAAAGAGAAGAGAACTTCTCTTTCCTTCCCTAATCCTTAAGTAATTTTAAGGTAAGTTCACATTTTAATTTCATTTAGGTGAATGTTTTAATTACATCTTTTAATTAATCCTAAGTTTATATCAACTCTAAACAAACCTATTCAAAAGAAAGGCATTTTAAGATTAAAAAATGAATCAAAATTCACATAACATACATTACTTTTCTTTCCCAACATATATAACATGCATATGGATGGACCCTAAGCATATCTATACATGAAAATGAGAATGTTAACACACTTTATGATGCATGCTAAGTAATCCATTTAAGAAAATTTAGAAGTGTATATGATTTTTCTTAAGTAGAAAAGATTTTCCTTAATTTCACATACATGCATGAAAGTAAGAAAGGCATAAGTGAGTACAACACCATTGTTAACGGTAAGGTACAAGACCTACTTAGGGCTACTTAAAGCCTCATAACCTTGGAGTTGTCCAGACTAATATACTACTTTCCTTAAGTACTAACATGCATATAAAAGAAATTAAATAGAAAAATAATATACAAAAGTTGTAGGTTTCATTTTTTTTATGCAATTTATTCATGCAATGCAAGTAAATCCTTCTTAGATGATGGCATAGGGATGAATAGGTATAGAATTAAGTAAGTGTTGGGTTCTTTTCAAATGAACCCTACATCTTACCAACCCTATTCAAAACTATGCTAATAAGAAAGAAGGAAAGGCTACACTAAACATGACTTTATAACTCATCACATGCAAGCAAATAATTAATATATAATAGCACTTTCAGATTTGATGTTTCATTTATAGGTTTTGAAAATAATTTAGATTTAGTAGTGATAATAGCCTCATATTTTACTTTAGCCAACACATGCACATTTGACATAAAGTAAACAATTTCATTTTTAAAATTTTGAAACATGAACTTATGAATGCATGAATCACATGACATACAATTTAACATGTTGGGAAAGATCTAAAGTAATGTAATCATGCAAATAAACTCACTTTACTTAAATCCTAAAGTCATTCTTAAAAAATAAGAAAATTTAGAACAAAATCAAAGTGAATTTCAAAATGATTTTGTTTGTTTGAAGTTTGATTTAATTTTGAAAAGGTGAGTTTTACTGTTCCTAACCCATTCCACACATGTTTTGTATTTTTTAATTTTAGATAATTAAATCCATTTTAAGTTGATTAGGTTAAGGTATGCATTAAGTGACTTAATTAACCCTACCCACTCCACCTTAGAAAAATTAACTAAGTAATTATGAGCCAATGAGATGACATAAAACCCATAATATATTTAAATTTGCAATGCACCTAGTAATGAAAAGGCCTAATGCAATTTGGCTCGCAATCAAAAGTTTATTAAGCAAAGGAGTTTAGCTTAAGTACTTTTAAAACACCATTTCACACTTATGAAAGGGGTTTTAATTTCCTTAATTAGACTTAGGCTATTGAACACCTAAGCATCTACCCAAGGTAGATTAATTGAGTTCTGGAAATTTATAGAATTTTTGAAAATTGTTTAAAGGGATAACTAATGAGTTAACCCTTAATTAAGAAGGATTTAGAAAAGCAAAGGGGGTTTATGGAATAGCTTAGGGGAAATATCCCAAAATTATTCCTTAAAATACCTATTCACTAGATCTGACCTTAATCCAACTTAATCATAGGGAAAATCCACTAATTACATCTTAATTACCCTTAATTATATGAAAGGGTAATTAGGGAATGAGCTAGCAATTTTCCTAATCAAGGCCTCAATAAATCTCAAGAAAATTAGGGGAGGTAGATGTCATCCCCTAAAATGAATGAATAATTAACTAATTAACATTCCTAAATAAATCTAAATTCAGAGAAAAAGGGAAATCAAAATACATTGAAAATACTTTTAAAATATTCTAGATGAAATTATCTATACATGGCATTATTCCTTAAATTTTTTTGATTTTTCTTGAAGGAGTTATGATTTTTGAATCTAAATTAATTAAGAATTATAAATAATTAACTAATCCATGGCTACCCGCTCACGCGGCGTATGGTCGTCACTTTACATGCATTACGCCATGAGCCCCTACTTAAGTTGTCACATCAAACAATGGCGACGCTTTTATTCTACGTCCATCAAAGATGGGATGAGGATACAGTAGTTTATAAAATAATGGATATATAAATGAAATAATTCATGCCATCTAAAATGGATGGATGGCTGAGATGAACTGAGTTCTTCCCTGAGGATGAATGTGGACCATTCATAATCTAAGGGGAGATCTGAGCTCGATCTTGCCTAGTTCAATCAAGACTCAACCCACACCATCTAACAAACCAAAGCGGCCAATCCAATGGTGGATTTCACATGAAATGAAAATTTCTTTCACAAAGGACCAACACCTCTTAGCCTATGTGGTCAGAAAATCATTAACCTCACCGGAGGTGATCACCGATGCTCAATCGAGTAGTATTGCCTAGGAGAGAAGCCCGCTGAAGTTTCTAGGCCTTGAGGTTGAATGTATAGCTCTATGGACCAACTCCTCCTCACTCCCTTTGTGGCTTTGACTGAGTTGATCTCTCCCTTGATGTTGGAACTCAATTGGAAGCTTGGGCAGGCTCGAATTGGTCCTTGGATGATGAGTGAATAAATTAAGATCAAATGTGAGGAAGTTAAATTCAATGGAGCTCCCTTGTTTTGCAATGCAAAATTGAAGAATGGGAAATCTAAATCTCTCTAGGACATTGGGGAGCTCGTGAAGGTTTCCAAGAGTTCCTCCAATCAATCAAGTGGAAATGAAAATTTTAGTAGATTAGGGGGAGTATATCTCATGGAATCGATAGCAATGAGCTTGCCATTTTGATCCAATTGACCTCATTGGATGGGTTTTTTTGGCTGTCAAAGCAATGCACATGGTCTATTTGGCCAGAAGAGTGGAAGGCTAACTTCCATGTGCATCCAATTGAGCTATGGGGGGAGTTTGAAATTTTAATTTCATGGTTATGGGTTGGGTTTAGTCCATGAGCCAAATGGGTTGACCTAAACCCATTGGGTTGGGTGCACCACTCATCACTAGGTCCCCTTGAGCTTTTAGGAAAACCTCAAGTATTTGTGATGAGTATGACCAAAATACCCATGGCTAGCCAAAATTTGTTCTATGAGGGTATAATGTTCATTTTGCTATTTTTTAATTTGGGTATGTTTGGTATGTTGAGAAAATAGGTTGGCTAAGTTTCAATGGATTTGGAATCCATTTGATGGTTTGGCTCATGTTGACCCATTTAGGTCAAAAATCAACTTGGGTCAAGTTGAAAATAGGTCAAATTGGGTCAAACCAAGGGTTGGGTCAAGTTCATATGACCATTTAAAATGTTTTGCCTTTGGTTTGGTTCAATTTGGTATATTTTGGCTCATATGATTTTTAGGTCAAATGGGTCAAGTTATTGACCCATTTGACCTATTTTTAGGTCAAGGGTAAGTTTAGGTTAGGTTAGTTATATGGAGGGATTAGTATCTTTGTTTCCAATCAATTTGGTTAAGTTCAATTTTGGCTCAACATGACCCCTTTAGTCATGTTCTAAGGTCAATTGGGATAGGTTGGGTCTAGTTGGCCAATTGAGGCTTTGGTCAATTTTCACAAGTGATTTGGGATGGACTTGACCCATTGGTTTCAATCAATTTGGCTTAGATCAAGTTCGACACATTTTGGCCCTTTAGGTCAAAATGGGTCAACTTGGTTCAAGTGGGCCAAATGGGTTAGGTTAGGCTCAAATGTTGACTTGGTCAAGTTCAAACATAGTCATGAGTGAACTTATCAATGGTTTCAATCAATTCCTACAATTTTTGGCTATGTTAGGTTTCATTTAGGTTAAGTGTTGACTTTGTCAACCTTAGTTTGACTTGGCAATTTGATTGATTGATCATCCCATGATGATTGTTGATCATGATGAGAGGGATATATGAGTTTGGTTCAATCCAATTTGGTTAGGATCAAAAGTGGGTACTTTAGGTCACTTTGGGTCAAGTGAGCCTAAGTGGGTCAAATGGCTTGTCAAAGCTTGATTTTGATTGATCTTGTATATGGACATATGATTGAAATATAAATCCATTTACAAGAGGTTGAAGTCAAATGGATTTTGATCCATTTAAAAATTTCATTCAAATGAAGAATATGAAGTTTGAGTTTGATTTTGAAGTGGGTTATTGTTTGATTGAGGTTTTGATTTATATATGAGCTCATTGTATGATTGATTGATTATGAGAGTTTGGATTTATATTGATCTAAGTTCAAGATTGGTTTGAAAGGCTTGATTTGATTTGATTTGAGTTTGATATTTGAGTTGATTGATTGGATATTTCATTTATATATGAATTTGAGCATATAAATTGATCATCAAAAAAAATTTCAAGATTTGAAAGAGTTTAATCATGATTTGTTAAATTTTTGAATTTAAGGGTTTTAGAATTTTAATTGAAATTTAATTTTGAATTGGATTTGATTGATTTATATTATATTTCATTTATATATGAGAATATAAATGAGAATATAAATATATTTAGAGAAAATATGAGTTTGAAGATTTGATCATGATGTTAAATCCATTAATGAAAGGAATTTAAGGATTGGAATTTAAGCATTTTAATTTTGAATTTAATTTGATTTGATTGATTGATTATATTTATATTTCATTTATATATGAGAATATAAATGAGAATACAAATAAGTTTTGAGAAAATCCATGGTTTTGAATATTTGAAGTTGAGTTGATCAAAGTGGTTTTAATGAAAATTAAAGGATTTAAGGAATTTTAAAATTTTTTGGAATTTGAATTTGATTTGATGGATTTATATTTATATTTCATTTATATATGAATATAAATGAGAATATAAATATCATGAGAAAATCTCAAAGATTTGAGTAGGTTTATATTTGATTTTGGCTAAGTCCTTTAATGAAAATTAAAGGAGTTTAAGAAAATTTTCATGAATTGATTTGAATTTTGAATTTGATGGGTTTGAATTTATATTTATTTATATATGTGAATATAAATGAGAATATAAATGGATTATGAGAAAATCTCAAATATTTGAATAGGTTTGATTAAGATTTTGGCTAAGTCCTTAAGAAAGGGTTAAGGACTTTGGAATTTGAACATAGGAATTTTTGATGGATTTTGATCATGGGTTTCAATCATGGATTTTCAATCATGGATCTCAATCATGGAATTGAATCATGGAATTGATTTGAGTTTGAGAAAATCAAATAAAATTGATTTGACTTTGACTTGAAAGAAGGAAAGTGAGGAATGGTTTAAGCTAAAGGGTAGAGATTTTCCTACACCCTAAGGCATAACCTATTCCTATGGCTAACTCTTCTAAGTCTTCTAGGGGCTAGAGAGTGTCCACCTAATCAATAGATGTGTCTTGAGGCTAAGGAACTATTAAAGTCTAAGAGGAATCCTAAGCCTAAGATGGAGGTGTTGAGAGCTCATTCTAAAAATGAGGTCAATAAAGGGCGCCCAATAGGTGTGGTGTGACTAACCAGGAACATCGCACATATTGGTGTTGACCAAAATGATCGACAACACCAAGAGATTAATAGAAAAAATCTATCCTTGACCTATGGAAAAGAAAGAATCCAGAGCTTAGTGTAATGTGGCTCTACTTATGTCTAAGATATAAGAGAGGGAAGAAATGCACTAAGGGATAGAGTGTGAACCTTCCATTTAGGAAGTCGATTCAAGTCATCTACAAGGAGATGAGAAGTTTGATTTGATATGAATCTCACTAGGGAGAGATTTCCACTAGGGGAGAGGGTTGAATCTGTTTAATTTTTATTAAGTTTGAATGTTTAGGATGAACCCTGTTGGTTTGCAATGGGTTGCACTGAATAGGAGCCATGGAGGCTAAGACCTGCATTTACCAAAGGGGGTAGTCAACTAAGAACGTAGTAGGACTAACCGGCCAAAAGAATTCTTTTGGTATACAACAGTTGTACTAGGAAGAAACCATAGTAGACTTACATCCTCCAAGTAAGGACCAGCTGTTGGGATAATCTATTGGCAAGGAAAAAGATTGAACCTAACCTAGGGCTGACTATTGAGTGAATGTCGCTGAGGGACTTAGATCAACTCAAAGATAGTCAAATATTGATTTCATTTTTAGATTTTTTTTTTATTATGATGGATCCCATAGGTTTGAAAGGAATTGTACTGAGTAGATGCCATGGAAGCCTAGACCCAACTCAGATTTACCAATTCAAAGGGATAGTTTACCAACCACAAGGTAGGACTATCCAACCAAGGAGAAATGCCTTTTGGTATACAATGGTCAAGTCTTAAGAAGAAAGCATGGGGACTCACATCTTCTAGAGACAAGAAACCACTTTAGTCTTGGGCAACAAATCAAACATGACCTAGGGCTGACTATTGAGCGAATACATTGGGGAACTTAAATCAACATAAAGATAGTTAGAGATTAATTTTCATTTTTTATTTGTTTATTTTGATAGATTCTGTTGGTTTGTGATGGATCACACTGAGAAGAAGCTTATAGAAGTCGAGACCTATCTCAGATTTACTGAACCAAAGGGATTAACTTCCCGGCCGATGGGAGAACTATCCGACCAAAGGAGTGCCTTTCAGTTTGTAATGATCAATTATAGGGAAGAAAGCTAGGGGACTCACATCTTCCATTAGAAAAGATATGGGGTGATTAGTTGCTTTGGAAAATAAATCAACCCCGACTAAGCTTCGCCAATTTGACAATCATGCTAGAAAGAATGCATGTCTTACATCTTTCAAAGGAATGATCGGGTAACCTATTTATGGAAAAATAGATTGAACCCGACCTAATGACCATGAGTGAGTACACGGGATTTATCTTAACTAGGTAGAGCAATTCCTATAGGGAGTTCTCACGACACCGCCTCTAAAGATAGGATGCTTGGGAGAAGGGGCCCTTTGGGGGCTTAAGTCCTAAACCACAAGTGAAAATTAAATTTTTGTTTGTTTATTTATTTTAGTTGTTTTATCGTGGGCCCTGTTAGTTTGTGAGCGATCAAACTAAGAAGGAGCTTATATCGCTCAAATTTACTAAACCAAAGAATTTGTGCATCCAGAACAAATTTTCCAACCATAAGGGTATATAGGAAAGGGGAACTGTCAATCCAAAAGTAACCTAGTGTCTAATAGATGGGGTCTAAAGGACTTGATCCAAATAGAGTGCCCAGGGATGCCACTAAGGCTTAATCCAACACCGAGAAAAGACATGGCTAGTCATAAATTCAATAGGTATTTGTTGTCCAAATCAAGGAGAAAGAACGGGGACTCATATCTATCATGAGTGGTGTACTCAACGGGTGAGTCCGTCGATTATAACAAACATTAATCAACCTAAGGTGTCCATCAATTTGCATAATTCAGGAAGAAAGCTCGGGATAGTGTTTCTTTCGACATGTGTTATCCGACCTAGGCTCTTGAGTGAATGCCACTAGGGAACTTATATCAACTTAGAAGTAGTCAAGAGGAAAGGAGCCTTTCGGGGACTTATCCTAAACCTCAAATATACTCAACCTAGTTAGAGCATGATGGCTAGTTCAAGAAGAAAGCACGGGGACTCACATCTTCTTAAGAAAAGTCAACCATGAGGTAGCTTATTGGCTAGGCAGTGAAGCATACCATACTAACAAGGAGCTCTTTGGTTTGCAATGATCAAGTTAGGAAGAAAGCGTGGGGACTCACATCTTCCAATAAATGACCACTCGGGTGACATACTAGCGAGGTAGCATGTAGACCCGACCTAGAGAAGCTAATGAGTGAGTGCCATGGGGCTTGCTCCCACATCAAAATAGCTTGAGATAAAAGATTTATGTTTGTTGTTGTGCATGTGCTAAAAGGAATAGGATGCCTCTGGGGGACTCTTACACCTACCTTAAACATCGGAATTATGATGATGCCACGATGGAAATAAGAATTCCACTAAGAAAGGATGCTTGGGTTCTCTCACACCTAACTTAGTTATGCTAATCAAAATAGGATGCCTCTGTTCTCTTACACCTATTCTAATAGCATTGGAGATTGTGTTTGTGTGTTGAAGAGGGATAGGATGCCACTTGGGGACTCTTACACCTACCCTAAACATGTCTGGATTCACAAGATAAGCAAACAACACTTCGAAAGAAGAGAAGATTTGATGAATGGAATCAGATTTTTGTTCTTTTATTAATGATTATTTTCAAACAGTTTATTTCATGGGTAATATTTCTTTAGATAGAGCCCATTAATTGGAAGCATCGGTGTTCCCCTTTACAATCAATAAGTGATAAGATCCTCCTTGGTAGGCCTTCTCTATGACATAGGGGCCTTCCCAAGTGGGTTCAAACTTGCCTCCCATCGATGGGCAATTGGTCTCCTTAGGACTAACACAAGTTCTCCTCGAAAGACCTAGGGTGGGCTTGTTGTGAGCTTGAATCATTTTGGCCTTGTACAACTCGAGGTTTTGGCATGCCCATGACTTTTCCTCCAAACCTTGAGCTCTTCTAACCAACTTTGCATTCTTAGTGATCTTGTTACCCAATGCTATCCTTAGTGATGAGTTGAACTTCTAAGGAAGAATGGCTTGGACCCATACACTAAGGAAAATGGGGTAGGGTTGAGTTGGTATGTGTGGTGCGGTAGGCCCACAGGGCTTCGACCAACTGCTCGTTCCATTGTCATTTGTTATCATCAAGAGTTTTCTTTAGTATATGGATGAGTATTTTGTTGAATGCTTCTGCTAAACCATTAGCTATGGGTAGTAGATGGTGGAGTATCTCCTATACCATGTCTTCACGAGTTGTTGATCTTGCTTTTGAATTACCATTATGATATAATTCATCGAGGCACCCGAACTTATATACGATATGGTTCCTAAAAAATTGAAGCACATGGTGAGCTGTGACCTCTCTGAGTGGGATGGCTTCCACCCACTTGGAAAAGTAGTCGATAGCTAAGATGAATCGATGCCCCTTGGAAGAAGGAGGATCGATTAGACCTACAATGTCGGTACCCCAACACTCAAATGGCCATGAAGCCAATGTAGGGTGTAGAATGTTGGGTGGTTGGTGGAGGACCACATGCAGACGACATGGCATCTCCTAGCTACATCCATGCAATATGTAATCATAGGCGAGTAGTATCCAAGTCTTTTGATCTTGACTTCATCTTGAGGATTGATGCACTCCACATAGACCAGAATAAACCTCAGTTATAATGCCATGTGCTTCGTGTTTGTCTAAACAACGTAACCATATTTGGTTAAAGGACTGCGTATAGGGTGCCATCAAGAGCATAGGAGAGCTCTATTTTGATGGGCTTGAGATTTCTCTTGAGGTAGTTTGCCAGTGTTCAAGTAATCTATGAACGGTTGCCTCCAATCTAACTCCTTGTCCATTTTGGCAACAACAACCTCCCTTCAAGAGAAAGTCTCGATGAGTTTAAATCAATAAGGGATAAGACTTGTCTATTTTGGACCCTTATTGAAATGGACTCATCTTGACATGCCAACTCTTTGGCAAGTTTTGCCAAGGCATGCTCGCACTCTCTACTGGGAACCTTGTAGATGGTGACTTCGGGAATGGGCCAACAACTTCATGGTATACTCATAGTAATGATGAAGCTTGGGTTTGAGAACTAGTAGGACCCAACAATCTGGTTGATGACCAACTGAGAATCCCAAAGATGTTGATGCTCTTGACCGATAGTGATGGCTAACTCCAAACGAAATCAAAGCCTCATACTCATATTGTGCGGGGTTGGAAAGATAGTATGAGAATCATCACATCACGTTTGGAGTTAGAAGAACTATTCCCCACTTTCTGGGAGAATATATTGGTGCTTCACCTTTAAGAAAAGAAGTAGCACCATCAAAATATCTCCCATCGGGTGTCTTGCCTCCCAAGTTCATGATTTGTTCATCGGGAGATCATCACTAAGCGGAGAATCACAGAAGTGGGTGTCTGCTAAGAAATCAGTGCACCTTTTACCTCATGGAGGGTACAAATGTGATATCAAACTATGAGAGTATCATGGACCAACAAGCCAAACATCTGAAAAGTGTTGGTTAGTGTCATGAGATACTATATAATTGGATTATTAGAGATCAAGTTCACCTTATGAGAAAGCATGTAATGTCGTAGCTTCTGAGATGCAAAAATCAAAGCTAGGCAATGTTTCTCAATAGGTGGATAGTTTACTTCAAGATGATGGCGAGAGAGTAGAGTGCTTTCCTTCCCCTCATCATTGGCTTGGGCCAATAGAGCCGAGAGTTGTCCAATAGCAGTGTAAAGGATCAATGGCGCCCGGGATAGGGCTGCGAAAGTGGCTTCACCAAGTATTCTTTGATGTCTTCGAATGTGTGACACTTATCATCCCACCTGAACTTGGCATCCTTTTTGACAAGTGTTGAGAATGGCTTGCATCTCCCTGATAAGTTTGAGATAAAGCATCTTAGATATGTCAGCCATCCTTGAAAGGATCTGAGTTGAGTTAAACTCTTAGGAGGTGGCATTTCTAAGATAGCTTTAATCTTTTCAGGATCTATTTCTATTCCAGTGAACAACAAACCAAGGAATTTCCACGAAGCTACTCAATGCACACTTTGAGGATTCATTTTGAGGTTATATTATCTTAACCATTCAAAAACTACTCTCAAGTCAAAGAGGTGGTCTTCCTTTTCTCTGCTCTTGACTACTAGATCATCAACGTAGCACTCAACCTGATGATGGATGAGTTCATTGAAGATCTGAGTCATGGCCCGTTGGTATGTAGCACCAACATTTTTAAGGCCAAAAGGCATGACCCTATAATAGAAGATTCCATCGGTTTGAAAAGTGTTTCTTTCATCTTGAGACATCTTGATTTGGTTATAGCGGATGATCCATCCATGAAAGAGAAAATTGAGATGAGGCAATGTCCACCATTAATTCTAGTATAGGAAGAGGAAACTCATCCTTAGGGCATGCCTTGTTTAAGTCCCTAAAATCGATGCAAATGAGAATTTGGCCATTCTTCTTCTTAACTAGGATGACACTAGCTAACCAGGTAGGATATTTTTCTTTCCTGATGAAACCAACATCGATCAATTTCTTGACTTCAGAAATGACATGTTGTTCAATTTCTAATCACATGCATCTAGGAGCTTGCTTAATAGGGGAAGTGTTAGGATCTATTGCTAGCTTGTGGACTACTCAGAGATAATCGGCATTTCTTCATAACTCCATGTGAAGCAGTCTTTAAACTCATTCAGTAGCCTAACTAAGTCATTGGTTTCTTCTTCATTCAACAATGAACTGATGTATGTCGGGCGAGGATTTTCTTCTATCCTGAGGTTGATTTCTTTCAACTTGTCGATTGTTGAATGAATCTTCTCTTCAAATTTTGGTGGTGCCTCTTTAACTTGGAGATCATCTGGATCATCTAAAGTGTGAGAAGAACCTATCAGATTCAAAATGATTGGTAACAACTAGGCAATAATCTTCATCATCGATTGGACCCACTATGTCGAATCCTAGTCCTGCTCTTGATTGTGCTTCCCTGCCTATATTGTTCCATAATTTTTCAAAATATTATGACCTGTACTTGGACCAAGTGTGAGGAACTAAACCTTTTTGCATAAGATTTTGAACACAAGGTGAGTAAAAGTCAAAAGGTAATTCCATTAATTCTTTAAAAGTATCTTCCTCAAGCCCTACATCGAGCTCTAGACTTGAGGATGATGAACCCGAAAAGAACCTTTATGCTTTGTGTCATTGAAAGACTTAGGGACTTCCTTAACTATCAAACCTTCAACTTTCTGAGATGTAAGTGAGGTAAGAGCTAAGGTTCCCAACTATGATAGTTTCACATAAACCAGATTCGAATACTTTGCTTTGCTTGGAGGCCTTATCTTCATCTCTGGTTGGATCAGTCACCTCCAATGGAACTTGCTGAGAGGGGTTGGGTATACTAATCACATTGGACTCATCCTCAGTTGGATTCCAAGTCTATGTGAATAGTAGGGGTACTCTATGAACTGAACATGACCTCATTGGTTGAAGGCCAACTAGGGGTCTTCACCTCTAGACCTCTTCTACCTGCCTCTACGGTGGAGGTTGAGCCATCTACCCATATCCATATGATGGAATGAATGTGGGTGGGAATGTGATTCAATTCCCCTTTCTTGTTCACTTGGACTTTTCTTTTCTTTCATTTTCTTTTATCTTTTCTTTTCTTCATTTTCTTTTCTTTTTGCATTTGCATTTTTTTCCAAGTTCATGAAAGGGTGTTTTGAGGAAGATAGTAGGTCACATCCTCATAAATCTCAACCTCTCGAGAATGGCTTTTCATCCCATTGACATGGTACTCAATTCCATCTTTTTTTGAACTTGATGCAATGAAGGGAGGATGGAAGATCTTGTTCGATGTATCCAAGGCCTACCAAAGAAGTGAATGAAGTATTTGAATCAATGATGTAGAACTTGGCCATCTTTTATCACCATCTCCATGTAACACTATAGAACTAAAGCCCACTTGATCATTGAATCCTCAACATCATCCTATCTCCTCGAGAGTAGAGATGTCGATCTTCAAATAGGCAAGGGTCTTTAGACTCATAATGTTTACTGATGCACTGAATCCATGAGAACCACAGTGAACTTGTCCATGTCGACTATAATGTATAGGGGACGGTTGTGCTCCAAGTCCCCTAGAAAAGGTCTTCATCTGAAGGTGATCCCGCTTCTTTTTGCATGCTTCCTCACCTATAGCGGTGAGAGCTAAGCATATTTAGGATCAAGGAGAGCCTTGATTAGTGATTCCCTCATCTCTTTGGATAAGACAAGGGCATCATATATGCTTAGCTTAGATGGCAACTTTCTTAGATGAGAAAGGACATTGTAGTCCACCTTCAGTCTTCCACAAGCATATCCAAGGGTGGAGCATCTGGAAGGGCTTCTAATCTTATACCAATGACTTATTTCCCTCTATCTGAGGTGCCCTAGGTGGAACCTTGCCACTATGGAGGTTGACTTGATAATCTCTGAGGCAAGGTGGTGGCAAGTTCTACACACTTAGCTCACCTACTTCTCCTATGGGACTCAATTTATGATTCCAAGTCTATCTCAAAGGTGAACCCATAGTATTCAAGTTGGAAGATCCAACTCAATCATAAAGAAAGATCATTGTTATAGTTATTATACTTGAAGAGTTATGAATAGAAGAAGAAGATAACTCATCGAAGAGACAATGTAATTCAAATTAACTTTATTCTTCAATTTCTTGGAAGTATTTGGAGGTACAAAGTAGAAGTCAAGTAGAGTGAGTGAGTAAGGATTTGATGCCTTATCGATACAAGAGTTCTAGTAAGAAATAGAAAAATTATCTAAAATGGTAGAAGTCGCTAGTGTGGAAGGCTGAGTCTAGACATAGTTAGTGTGGCTAAAGGCTATCTAGGTGACACATACATGTGCTCTTTTGTTGAGCTCCCACTTTCTTAGAGTTGCACAGCAACTTGCAAACCTTCCTTGGTGTTGGAGGTTTGACTAACACACGCAAGGAAAGCTTCTTGATCTTGAATTATTTTCTTGAGAGACAAAGAAATGTCCCAACCTTCTTTGGTTTTGGTAGGATCACTAGTATCCCCAAGGATTACCCTAATGGAACTGGAAGGTTGTTCCAAAAAGTATTCCATTGGGAT
Organism: Cymbidium sinense; assembly: GCA_021442155.1. Classification (NCBI taxonomy): domain Eukaryota; kingdom Viridiplantae; phylum Streptophyta; class Magnoliopsida; order Asparagales; family Orchidaceae; genus Cymbidium; species Cymbidium sinense. Next base: position 94,553,663 of record CM038219.1, read on the forward strand.
AACTATAACACCTATCTTGAAACTATGTTCAAGCCAGTCCTTGAATGTGAAGCAATCCTCCAAAATTTGGCCTAGCATACGGTGGTAAGGGCAAAAGTTTGGATCATGACTTTGCCTACTTCCTCAGATCTTAGGCTCGGGTATGAAAATCAGTTTCTTTAAGAGATTCTTAAAGATCGATTACCTCCTCTTAAAAGAATAAGGTTTATTTAACTTATCTAAAGAGTAGGTGGACCATAGCTACTGGCGATGGATATGCATGCCATTCTGGTGGTATGGTGAGGGGTGTGTCGGAGGTGGAGGTGAGGTGGAGGGTATGGCTCTGGTGGCAAAGGAGGTGGAGGCTGAGGTCTCTCCGATCTCTAGTGGTACTTCCCTGTCAACCACTACTACTACTCAGTTTCTTCTCATAGACCTTTTGGGATTTCTTCTTTGGCGATCTAGAAAAAGGCTTTGGCCTCCCCTTGTAGACCTTGTTGACTAGCTTCTCAAATGTCTTTATGGTGAAGCCCTTAAGCATGAAGGCGACCAAGCCATGGATATTCTTCAAGTGAATCTCAATGGCATGTTGTTTAGAAAGCTGTGGTTCACACTTCAAACTCAAATTGCCCCATCATACAATATAATCAATAAGTGACTCACGAGTCTTGTTGATACATAAGAGATAAACATGAAGAGTTGCTCCAACTCAGCAAATGTCCTAACTTGTTCAACAACATCAATCAAAGGCAATACCTGGCTTCGACAAAGAGTCTAAAGTAAAGCATCATCCCACAAGTTGCAATAATTGGCCAAGTGAGCTATATGTACCTCATTCCCGCCATCAAAGCTCTTGAAGGAAGGAGGCATGAAACCCTTGGGATATAGATATCAAATTCCTCTAGGTAGTCTACCCTTTGGAACCAATCCTCCCAGCTTGAGCCAAGCTTCCTTCACTCAACCATGGATTTAATCTTTTTTTATGTATGAGGTACTTTCCACTACCTTCTATGTAGTGCTACCTTGCTCAATGAGAGGTAGAGTCTTGTGGGTCTAAGACATGCACTAGCTCATGATTAACATGTCAGTACTAGGATGAAGAGGGCTTGCTTACAGCTAACACTATAAGTCTCATTATGTCATCCTATCAATATGTTTGTCTTTTCTTCTTCGTGGAGGTGATGGTTGATTATGTGTCTCCTTGATCAACCTCATCCTTCCATGGCCTTGCTCTAAGAAGAGAGAACCTCAGTATCCCATGCATACTGAATCCCCATCAAGTCATCTTCATTGGGATTGAAGTGACTCTTTCTTCATCGGACCATGCATACCTAAGATCTCCTTTTTTCCATAAAATAGTGTGCAACTATCTTATCTAAGGATCGATCTAACTCTACAGGTACAAAGCTTCCTTGTGATCGTTATCATGAACTAAGAACCCGGACCTCAAAATGAGTCAATGCATTATACTCATAGAATAATGATAACCACAATGCTTTATTTGTTGGGGTAACAATTAGGATGATCCTCACCCATTTTAAAATCATGGAATATCTGATAGTATCACCATCTCACATCTAATGGTGGAGTTGGTGAAGGAACACATGATGCTCGGTGCCACTCCTTCCATGCACTATTGGGTAAGGTCGGCGGAGCTCCCCTACCACAATGGGTGGTGTAGAAGAAGTAGGATCCCTTGGCCATAGTCGGATCACCAACAGGGTATGTTTTTCCCCAGATGCAACCTTCATGGCCTTGGATGGAATAGGTGATGCTGGAACCTGCATTGGCGATGGTGGACGTGGAGTAGAGCAGTGGGGTGGAGACACCCATTCTAATGCAGAGCTAGCCTATGGTGGTCCCGTGAGGAGGATATTTATGTGATGGCGGTAGCGCCAGAAAGTCAACCAAAGCGGCGGTACTGGTGAACCTCCACTGGTGATGTATGATGTATGGGCCTCATGGCCTCTCCATATCTACCTCCTAGATGGGATTGATCAACAATAGATCATGATCGAACGATCAAGCATCTGGTCATTGTCTTTTCCACAAACCATGTGTATTTCCTTTTGTATAAAAAAAGAAATAGTAATAATAATAATTTAAATCACCTGAAATTTCAAAAAAAAATCATAGAAAATCTCCAAAATTACAACAATGCTCTGATTCATCTTTTAGAGATCTAATGATCAAAATCAAATTTCCTGGTATTGTGAGCTTAATTTGAGTTTTAGTGGAAATCATATTCATTAATTAAACCAAAATATAAATTCATTAGTTGAAATTCTGAAATTAAAGTATAACACATAAAAAGTTCAACTTAAAGAACTTTGGGTTGGGAGAATTAAATTTTGAAGTTATTGTCCATTTTAATAAAACAAATTAAATATTCAAAAAATTTACAAAAATCTTCAAAATGGTAAATCACTTGTGAAATCTAGAACTAAGAAAATTGATATCAATCTTAATGAACCCAAAATAAACACTTAAGATTAGGGGTTTAATCATTAAGTGGTTAATTAAAATATAATCTAAAAATAATTTAAATATTAAATCAAATAAAGAAATAGCACTTAAGCAAACATTAATCAAACTTAAATTAGAAAAATATTTCAAAAGAGATTAAATGAAATATGATTAAATATTTGGTTAATAAAACTCAATTAAAAGATTAAATCTTAAATCAAACCCAAAATCCAACAAATTTAGGAAACTTTAATCATTTGATTTTCAATTCAAATAAAATTAAAGTAAACTTAATTAACATATGATTAAATCACATCCATTTGGAATAAGATAATTTAATTCTAATAAATATTTGAATAACTAAATCAAACATGTTAATGAAATGAATAAACATAACAAATAAATCAAATCAAATGAAACTCTAATCATAAATAATCAAACTTAATTGAAATGAAATAAACAATTAATTCACTTAATAACAATGATGATAATTGATAATTTTATCAAATCAAACTTAGAAAATACTTGAAATTTTACATGTGAAATTAAGTCATTAATTCTAATTAAATAAATCTAATTTTAATGATTTAAAATTTACCCTAATCAAACTTAGTTTGTCAAACATATTAATTTACTTAAAATTAATCCATCACCTTAATTAATCAAATTAATTTAAAATGTTACATTAAAATAACTCAAATAAACTTAAATCAAATTAAATTTGTAATCACATAAGTAATTTAATTTCAAATTAATCAAATTGATAAATTTCAATTAAGATGCAATTATTTGTAACCTAAATTAAACCTAAATTTTAATTTTATTCAATTAAACATCTTAATTTCAAATATTTTTTGAATCAAACTTAATTTCAACATCTAATTAAACTTAATAATTAATCCATCATCTTAATATTTTTTTATAAATCACATTAAAATTAATAATCAAAATAATTAATCACATTAATTTTTCACATTTAAATATTATTATCATTAATTTCATATTAAACTTAAGCTTTTAATGTAAATGCAATTAAATGTTTCAAATTTTAAACTTAAATATTAATTTATGATCTTAAAAATAAATGTGAAATCAAATTAAATTAAACAAATATTTATTTAATTTAATTGACACCTCTTAAAACAAAATAATCAAATTAATCACATTAACAACTTTAATCAATCAAAATGAAATCAAATACTAACCAAAATTAAATTAAATAAAATTAAGTCATTAATTACTCATTGGTCAAAACAAATATGAAAAGCAAATTGAAAATTAAACAAACCTATAATTAGAAATACATTCTTAATTAAAATCACATAATCACATTGTAAGAAAAGTAAAATAAAGTAATCAAATCAAATTAAGTTTAAACTAATTAAGAAAGATTATCAATTTAATATACAATCAATCAAATCTCATTCAATACTTAAATAAGATAAACTAATCAACTATACAATGTATGTGAATTCAAAATACAAAACCAAATTTGATGAACATTGAATGGGTTTTAAAAATAAAATCCTAATTATAAAGAATCAAACCCAATTAAAATCAAAATTAAAATCTTTATCTAATTACTAAATAAATGAATTTAAATAAGCATAAAGTTTCACACAACCATGATCAAAGAAAAGATTAAAATATTTAGGAATGAATATGATTAGTAAATGAAATATCTAATCAAATTGTAACCAAAAAAAACACATAAACTTCAAACTTAAACTTCACTTAGATTGGATATTGATATCAAGATGAAATTACTAAAACTTCTAATCCAAAATCAATCAATCAAATCTTAAACAAATCAAATTCTAAATTCTAAATCAAGTCAAATGAATCAAATCAAACAAATTACAAATGAAATGGGCTAATTGGTACTTGACCTTAAGATTCTTTAGGAATTGATGTAGGGTGAGTTCCATCACAAATGGAACTCATTACTCTTCATTCTTGAAAATTGAACATCATCTTAACCAAATAAATTGAAATAAAAAATGAAAAATAAATCATTAAATCATTTAAATTAAAATCACCCAAGGTAAATTTAAACAAATTCAAACTCCAAATTGAAACTTAAATTAAAAGAAGTGGTAAGTCTTTGCTACACAAGTTAAGCAAAACATTAATACTAAGTCACCACTTATAATGCTAATTATGTTGTATGATGTTGTGTTTTTGTTTTGTGTTGTATATTTTAGATTAGATGTTGGGTGTATGTTTTAGATTGATGTTAGGCTAGTTATTTATCATTATTTTCTGTATTTGTCTTAAGGGCTATAATAAAAAAATATAAATGCTTTTGTTGTGCTTGCAGCCTACATAAGATGTTAGATATTAATATTGTACTAAGTCTAAATTCATATAATTGCTTGGTTGTATGGTGTGTTTAACTAACATTTATTTTATGTAGCTAGATTTACTTTTATTTTGATGTAATTTTGCATTAGAAATTAAGATTAGTGTTAAGGATTAGATGGCATTGTTGACTTAATCAGCCTATGATGCCTTTAGCAAATCAAATCAAAATAAAGAGAATGAAGAAATAAAGAAAGACCCCATAGTATATATATTATTTTGTAATTTTTGTATAAGGTAGAGCTTCATCTTTTCTTCTCTTTTGGTGTCTGAGCTCGATCACGGCCTTTTATTCTTTTTTAGATCTATAAAATTGTTTGATGTGTTTAGATTGCGCTTTAGAACATCATATTTTTCATAGTTTCTTTATGATTGATGCTTGAATGTGTGGCTGATGCGGTAGGTCTTAGATAAAATTAATTTTTTACCACAATTAATAACTCATAACTAAAATTTTAAATAACTCATAACCTCATAAAATCCTTGAAATTAAATCAAGATAATCAAATTTTAGTAAAATGATGGATGAATGTATAATATCATGCATGTCATATTATTCCACTCTTATTAAGAGTCTTCCATCCTGAGAATGACTTAACCTGAGAGCCTTTGGTGGATGATCCCCTTTTCTCTCTTGATTTGGATAAGCAAATTCTCATACATTTAGGCATATAAAATTCCATAGCTTGAGTCAAAATAAAAGTCCAAAAGATCACTAAATTTAATAAAATTTGCATGATGAAGTCATGGATTCATACCACTCATGCTCACTATTAGGGAAGTATGGACTTAGTTTCCTTTTAAATGGCATTTAACCATCTTACAAAGCATACTTGCCTACATGGATTTAAAGCATGAGGAGTTTTTACCACTCAAAGCACAATTCATTGGTTATTATAATGTGGAGGTAAATCATATACCCATTTTTTGGATTTAGTCTTGCTTTGTTTTGTACTAAGGCTCCTTGGTTTAGAATGAGGTAGCTATTTCCTTGATGGTATAAATTCTCACCTCTTAGCATTTCCATGTCTTATGTTGTAGGAATTATAAACCTAACATCAATAAAATGTTAACTCAAATAATTAACTCTCATTTGAAAATATAAACCTATAGGGAGATTGGAATGCTCACTAGGCCCACTAGATCATGAGCATTTTCTACTTTCTCCCTTTGGATTCCAAAAATAAGTCTTCTCCTTGATCATCCCATTTGATTTTCAAAAATAGCCAATCATTTGGTATCTTAACCTAAAATCTTTGGAGAAATTGTCACTTTTAATGAGAGTATTCTTAAGAATTTTTATTCTTAGAATGTAACTATGGGGGCTTGCCTAGAACTTAATGAAGCTTAAATAAACCACTTTACTTTCCATGTAAAGTAGAGATCTGTATATTGATTTAATCATGCCTTGAGTCCTTGTGGGTGATTAGGTCCATTATGGTGATGATTTCTATCTTTGAGATAGTACATTCAATGTAGACATCACTTCAATAGACCAAGATCTTGGTATCTCACATAAAATAAACACCATGGGTACAATAGTCTAGCTCACGGGCAATGTGGGCAACTCTAGATGAACTTCCATCTATGTGAAACAAGTGAATGCCACAACTTTCCTCTTATGAGGAGATCTCTTGAGGGTAAATCTAGATGATCATCTTTTGTCCGGACCCCTCTTCCTCGGTGTGAGGGAATGCCCTCAAGTGATCTCTCAAATCCATGGCCAAAGTGGATCAAATGGGTGATCCAAATGAGGAAGTCAATCAATAGATCCATGTAGTGAGGGAAGGTAAAGAAAAATTTCTATGATCCTGCCATTATGTTGACTGAAATTGGAATTAAAAATTGCACTGACTAAAAGAAATCTACAATGAGAAATGAACTTGCATCAGTTTGCTATCTCTATCGATTTTGAATTTTTTGAATTTTGAAAATTTAAACCCACATCCAACAACTTGGAAGTGTTAAGTGGGGTTCAAATAGATTTGAAAAGATTGATTGAAAGAGTAATTTGAGTATGAATTCAAACTATAACAAATTTAGGTATTTTGAAATATGGATTCAAGATTTTGATAAGATGCTTGCATAGGTTCATTTTGTTTTGATTTTGAGTTTGTGATACCCTTTCCTTAACAAATTTGGGTATGTTAAAGTAAGGGTCAAATTAATTTTGTGTTGTTTGAATGTTTTGAAATTTTCACTTAGCAAATTTAGGTATGCTAAGTAAAGTGAAAGTGATTGTTTCTTTTGAAAATTTTGTTTTTTTTGTTTTTTTTTTGTAAAATTTTGAAATTCTTACTTAGAAAATTTAGGTATGCTTAGTGAAGAATCAAAGTGTATTTTGTTTGATTTTAAAAATAGGATTCTTAGCAAATTTAGGTATGCTAAGAAAATCCTAAGTGTTTCATTTGTTTGGAAAATTTTGATTTTGAAAGGGTTGGATCCTTTAGCAAATTTGGTATGCTAAGGGAATCCAAGTGTTTCATTTTGTTTTGAATGATTGAAAGTGGAGATTCAACTTTAGCAAATTTGGTATGCTAAAGATGAAATCCACTTGGTTTTATGAAATGAAAATTTCACTTAGCAAATTTGAGTATGCTAAATGAAATTCAAATGGTGTGTTTAAAATTTTGATTTCATTTTGATTTTGTTTTTAATGAAACTTCTCCTAGATTTGGTATGCTAAGGAAGAAGTTCCAAAGGTGTGTGAAATTTTTTTATTTTGACTTTGGAAACTTTACTTAGCAAATTGAGTATGCTAGGTGAAGTTCCAAAATATGTTTTGAAAAGTTTTGAATTTTGATTTGGAAACTTTACTTAACAAATTTAGGTATGTTAAATGAAGTTCCAAATATTGTTTGAAAATTTTGAATTTTTGGATTTGGAAACTTTACTTAACAAATTTGGGTATGTTAAATGAAGTTCCAAATGTGTTTGAAATTTTTTGAAATTTTGAATTTTGAGACTTCTCTTAACAAATTTGGGTATGTTAAGTGAGGTTCCAAATGGGTTTGAAATTTTTTGAAAATTTTTGGATTTTGATTTGGAAACTTACTTCAAATTTGTGTATGTTAAATGAAGTTCCAAAATGTGTTTTGAATTTTGAAAAAATTTTTTTTTGATTTTGGAAACTTACTTAACAAATTTGTGTATGTTAAATGAAGTTCCAAAATGTGAAAATTTTTTTTGATTTTGATTTTGGAAACTTACTTAACAAATTTGTATGTTAAATGAAGTTCCAAATGTGTTTAAAAATTTTTTTTGATTTTTTTGATTTTGGAAACTTACTTAACAAATTTGTATGTGTTAAATGAAGTTCCAAAATGTGTTTGAAATTTTGAAATTTTGGATTTGGTTTGGAAACTTTACTTAACAAATTTGGGAATGTTAAATAAAATTCATGTATGTTTTTTTTTGAAATTTTTTTGAAATTTGATTTTGATTTGATTTGATTTTGAAACTTACTTAGCAAATTTAATTATGCTAATGAAATTCCAAATGTATTTGAAAATTTTTTTTGATTTTGAATTTGGAGACTTAACAATTTGGGTATGTTAATGAGGTTCCAAATATGTGATTTTGAAATTTTTTGATTTTGATTTTGGAAACTTATTAACAAATTTATTTATGTTAAATGAATTCAAAATGTGTTTAAAATTTTGAATTTTTTTGATTTTGATTTTATTTTGAAATTATACTTAAAAATTTGATTATGTTAAGTGAAATTCAAATGTGTGTTTAATTTTGAAATATGATTGTTGATTTTGTTTTTGGATTTGGAAAGAGGACCTCCATTCAAAAAAATTTAAGTATGTAGAATGGAGATCCATTTTATTTTTGAAATATGATATTTTTGTTTTATGTGTGGTTGTTGTTTTTAGAGAGAGAGGAATTCCAACTTAGAACATATGTAAGATATGCTTAAATGGGATTTCCTAAATATATTTTATTTTTAGTTAGGAATGAAATCTTTATTTAATAAATTTAAGTTTATTAAATGAAGGTATTCATGTGTGTTTTTTGAAAATTTTGATTTTATTTACAAATGAACTTTCCATTCAATAAGTGTGAATGTATTAAATAGAAAAATTCATGTGTGCTTTTCGAAAGGTTTTATGATTGTGATTATGATTTTTGGAAAACATGATTGTTCATTTTGTTTTGAAAATGAAATCTTCATCAAAGTGAATTGAAAGAAGATATTCATTTATGCTTTTGGAAAATGTTATTACTTTTATTTTTGAAAATCCCTACATGTAGCAATTATATGAATTATTAAATGAGGGTGAAGGAATTTTGTGGAAAATATTTTATTAAGTGCATTTTTTAAAAAGGTGCTTTTGAAAAACAAAATTCTTTTATTATTTTAGATGAACCTTTCCTTATCATGAATGATAAGGAGGAAGTCTTTAAGATGTTTCTTTTTATATTTCAGATCTTTTCATTTTACCCATTGGAGGAACCCAATGGAGGTTTTAAGACCAACAAGGAATGCGGTCCTAAAACCTAAAGATGTTGGCTAACCTAACTCAAGAATGAAATGAGCTAAGTGCCAACAGAAAGAAGGATAGTCTTGGATTCATACCAAAGTACAAACCCACTATCGATACTCAAAGACAACGATCATTTACCAAAGATGGAGAGAGGAACCGTACCCAACAGAGTCGCCAAAAAATATGTGGTGAAAAATTCTAATAAGGGAGTCGCCTTTCAAATTTGTGGGGAGAAAGAAAAGAACCCTTACAAAATTCATCTTGGTAAGATGCATAGCCATAGATGTACTTATTATGATATCATCAAGGTGTAGTGTACTTGTAAAGGAAGTCACTACCCTTTAATGGAACCAATCCTCAATAAGGACTCCTAAGGATGATGTCTATATGTACAGAGATTCTTCTACTTTACATGGAAAGTAAAGCGGTTTATTTTAAAGTTCATTAAGTTCCTACAAGCCCCATAGTTAATTACATCCTAAGGGATGAGATCCCTTAGAAAAAACTCTCGATTAAGGTAAATGATCATTATCTCTGAAGATTTCAATAGGAAGGACTATCAATTGATTAGTTTATATTGGAAGATCAAAATGAGATTGATCAAAAGAGGGAGTTATTATCAAAACCAAAAATGGAAGATAAATAAGATATGCTCACGATGCTAAGAAACTTAGCGAACATCTCAAACTATCATAAAATTAAGCTTTATATTTTAGAAATTGATTTAATTTGTTTGAGTTATATTTTTCATTAGAAATTTAGGACTTAAGATTCCTTAAGATTAAAGAAATGCAGAGGTGAGGAATTATGCTTATGGCCATGAGGGGAAAAGCAATCTGAACCTAAATCTAGGGAGCTTTGGCAGGAAGCACAACCTAAATCTAAAGAAAATGGGTAATTGGTTTGCCTCCACAGAGAGGACAAACCACCCAACTTGGACTTACAACCACAGGGTGGCCAACTAACTCCTCCTATGATTTTAAATACATGTAGGCAAGTCTTTATGCTTAAGATTTATTTTTATTTAGAAAGAGACTAAGTCCTTAAACTCACTCCCTAAAGAGACTAGATCATGTAAAGGACTTGATATCTAATGCATTTTAATTTTTTATTTTATTTTTTATTTTGGATAATCATTTTGACTCAGCTAATAGGATTTTATGACTAATGCATGAGAAATAGATTATTGGCCAAAATCATCTAGAAGGAGGTGAGTTTGACCCCTCAAAGGTAAAATCGGGCTCTCTGGCAAAGGTGGAAGCCCTCAAATCAAGAGTGAAATAAGATTCATTTGTGCCTAATATTATAAAGAAATACTCATCCAGCTAAGAGTTACTAATTATTTTATCTTGATTTTAATCCTAAGTTTTAGGAGAGGTTATGAGTTGTTTAATTTTAGTTTGAATTATTAAGTTGGGTAAAAGATTTATTTTTCCCTAAAGAGCCTAATCCACATCCAGGCCATGCATAAAGCAAGAAATAAACTAGTAAAAGCATGCCTCTTAATGCTCAAGTTAAATACATATCAATCAATTTATAAAACTAGCATAAAAAGAATAAAAGATCATTTGTGGTAGGGCACCACCGCACAAACCTGAAAATAACAAATGTGGGTAGCCGAGCTCTACCCTTATATAATCGAGATTATAAATGAATTAAATTACAATTTAAGCAAAGGATTTCATTGTTATGGAGGTCTTCAAGTTTTATTCTTCTTTCTTCTTTCTTCTTTCTTTCTTTTATTTTCTTCTTTTCTTCTTTGGATCTTCCTTTGGATGGTTGAATGGTAGATGTTCCAAGGCTTCACATGGTGCATAAGATAGGATCTTATGACCAATGCTCATCCTAATCCCTCATAACAAATTATTCCAAAATCCTAAATATATAAATTTTTACATGAAAAGGAAAAGAGAAATCTAACTAAAACTTGCAAAATAAGGGTTAGTTAAATCACACCACACAAATCCCAAGCATGTACGTTGGACTTACCACCATACAAATGAGTGACAAAGTTCACCTGACCTATGGATTATGCTAAGGGGTATAAGCACCTGCAAGCAAGAAGCATTTATACTTTTATTTATGATAGCGCCCCTTTAGCACAATCCCCTGCAGAAAAGAATAGTTAGACTAAGCACATCCTACCATTCATTCTACAAGCATACACCCTAACATCTAGTCTAAAACATTCATCACAAAATAAACATAACATCAAACCATGCACCGACCTAACCTAAAGCTAGAAGTGGTGACTAGGCTGTGTGTGTGCTTTGAAGGTTTGTGTTATGCTTAGAATTTGGGTTTAAATTTTCTAAGTGTGAAGAACATGTTCAACTTTAGAGGAGGGTTTCATTTAAGTTGTTTTATTTTTGGGTTATTTTTATTTCATGTTTTAATTTGTTTAAGTGAAACCTACAATTAATTACTAAGAAAGAGAGGGAAAGAGAAGAGAACTTCTCTTTCCTTCCCTAATCCTTAATTTCTAAGGTAAGTTCACATTTTAATTTTCATTTAGGTGAATGTTTTAATTACATATTTTAATTAAGTTTAGATCAACTCTAAACAAACCTATTCAAAAGAAAGGCATTTTAAGATTAAGAAAATGAATCAAAATTCACATAACATACATTACTTCAATTTTTCCCAACATATATAACATGCATATGGATGGACCCTAAGCATATCTATATACATGCAAATGAGAATGGTTAACACACTTTATGATGCATGCTAAGTAATCCATTTAAGAAAATTTAGAAGTTAAATGTATGCATGATTTTCTTAAGTAGAAAAGATTTTCCTTATCCAAAATTTCACATACATGCATGAAAGTAAGAAAGGCATAAGTGAGTACATTGTTAACTGAGGTGTAAGGTACAAGACCTACTTAGGCTACTTAAATCACAACCTGGGTTCTCCAAACTAATATACCACTTTCTTAAGTACAACATGCACATAAAAAAGAAATTAAATGAAAAGGAATATGCAAAAGTTGTTTAATGGTTTCATTTTTGTTTATGCAATTTATTCATGCAAGTTGGCAATCTTCTAAGATGATAGGGATGAATAGGTATAGAATTAAGTAAGTGTTGGTTCTTTTCAAATGGACCCTACATCTTACTAAGCCTTATTCAAAACTATGCTAACATAAGAAAGGAAAGGCTACACTAAACATGACTTCATAAATCATCACATGCAAGTTAATAATTAATATATAAATAGCACACTTTCAGATTTGATGTTCATTTATAGCTTTTAAAAATAGTTTAGATTTAGTGGTGATAATAGCCACTCATATTTTACTTTAGCCAAGACATGCACATTTGACAAAGTAAATAATTTCATTTTAAAATTTGAAACAAATTATGAATGCATGAATCACATGACATACAATTTAATAACATGTTGGGAAAGATCTAAAGCAATGTAATCATGCAAATAAACTCACTTTACTTAAATCCTAAAGACATTCTTAAAGAATAAGAAAATTTAGAATAAATCAAAGTGAATTTCAAAATGATTTTTGTTTGTTTGAAGTTTGATTTAATTTTGAAAATGTGAGATGAGTTTGATGTTCCTAACCCATTCCCACATATTTTTTGTATTTTCTTTTAATTTTTAGATAATTAAATCTATTTTTAAGTGTTGATTAGGTTAAGGTATGCATTAAGTGACTTAATTAACCCTTACCTACACCACCTTAGAAAAATTAACTAAGTAATTATGAGCCAATGAGATGACATAAAACCCACAAGGTATTTAAATTTGCAATGCACCTAGTAATGAAAAGGCCTAATGTAATTTAGCTCACAATTAAAAGTTAATTAAGCAAAGGGGTTTAGCTTAAGTACTTTTAAAACACCCTTTGACACTTATGAAAGGGGTTTTAATTTTCTTAATTAGACTTAGGCTATTGAACACCTAAGCATCTACTCAAGGTAGACTAATTGAGTTTATGGAAATTTTTAGAATTTTTGAAAATTGTTTAAAGGGATAATTAATGAATTAATCCTTAATTAAGAAGAGATTAAGAGAAGAAAAGGGGGTTTAGGGAATAGCTCAGGGGAAATACCCCAAAATTATTCCCTAAAACCCCTTTTCATTGGATCTAACCTAAATCCAACTTAATCATAGGGAAAATCCACTAATTACAAATTAATTACCCTTAATTAAATGAAAGGGATAATTAGGGAATGAGCTAGCAATTTTTCTAATCAAGGCCTCAGTAAATCTCAAGAAAATTAAGGGAGGCAGACGTCATCCCTTAAAATGAACCCTATAAGTTTCGGATTAATTGGTGACTTAATTAGAAAATAATTAGCTAATTAACATTTCCAAAGAAACCCAAATTCAAAGAAACAGGGAAATCAAAATACATTGAAAATATTTTTAAAATATTCTAGATGAAATTATCTATCCATGGCATTTTTTCTTATATTTTTTCTGATTTTTCTTGAATGAGTTATGATTTTTTGAAGTTATCTAAATTAATTAAGAATTATAAATAATCCCTAACTAATCCATGGCTAATACTTGCTCACGACGCGATGCATGGCGACGACGGTCAGTGCACTTTACATGCATCGTGCTGTGAGCCCCTTACTTAAGTTGTCAAGTCAAGGGAATGGTGGTGGCGCACGTGCTTTTATCCTTAGCCGTCCGATCAAAGATTAGACGGCTGAAGATACACCCGCTGTTTATAAATTGGATAATGGATATATAAACGTGCCTAACAATCTCAGCCATCCATCTTAAAATGTGTGGATGGATGACTGAGATGGGTTGAGTTCTTCCCTGAGGATGAATGTGAATAGTTCATAATCCAAGGGGAGATCTAAGCCCGATCTTCCCTAAATTCATTCAAGACTCAACCCACACCATCTAAAGAACCAAAGCGACCAATCCAATGGTGGATTTCACATGAAAGGGAAATTTCTTTCCCAAAGGATCAACACCTCTTAGCTTAAGAGGTCGGAAAAGCACTAACCTCACCGGAGGTGATCACTGATGCTCGGGATCGAATAGGTAGCTTCATCTAGTGGAGACGAAGCCCTGCTAAAGTTTCTAGGCCTTGAGGTTAAATGTAGAGCTCTATGGACCAACTCCTCTTCACTCCCTTTGCTGCTTTGATTGAATTAATCTCTCCCTTGATGTGAGAACTCAATTGGAAGCTTGGGCAGGCTCGAATTGGTCCTTGGATGATGAGTGTAGAAGGAACTAGGCTAAGATCAATTATAAAGGAAGTTGAGAATTCAATGGACCTCCCCTATTTTGCACTATGCAAAATCGAAGAATGGGAAATCTAAATCTTCTCTAGGGACCTTGGGGGAGCTCTGCGAAGGTTCCCAAGAGTTCCTAGGTTCCAATCGATCAAGTAGCAATGAAAATTTCAGTGGATTAGGGGGAGTATATCTCCCCCTATGGCAATCGGACGGTCAACAATGGGCTTACCATTTTGATCCAATTGACCTCATAGGATGGGTTGTTTTGGCTGTTAGAACAATGCACATGGTCGGTTTGGCTAGAGGAGTAGAAGGCTAACTCCTATGTGCATCCAATTGAGCTTTGGGGGGGAGTTTGAAATTTCAATTTCATGGCTATGGTTCGGGTTTGGTCCATAAGCCAAATGGGTTGACCCAAACCCATTGGGTTGGGTGCACCACTCATCACTAGGCCCCCTTGAGCTTTAAGAGAGCCTCAAGTGTTATTGATGAGTATATGACCAAAATACCCATGGGCTAGGCCAAAATTTATTCTAAGCCTAGGGGTATAATGGTCATTTTTCTATTTTTTCATTTGGGTATGTTTGGGATGTTGAGAAAATAGGTTGGGCCAAGTTTCAAGGGATTTTGAATCCATTTGATAGGGTTTGGCTCATGTTGACCCATTTAGGTCAAGGTCAACTTGGGTCAAGTTGACCAATAGGTTAAATTGGGTCAAACCAAGGGTTGGGTCAAGTTTATATGACCATTTGAAATGTTTTTGTGCCTTTGGTTTGGTTCAATTTGGCATAGGTTTGGTTTTGGCTCATATGACTCATTTAGGTCAAATGGGTCAAGTTGACCCATTTGACCTATTTGGGTTAGGTCAATGGTAGGTTTATGTTTGGTTAGTCATATGGAGGGGATTGGTATCTTTGTTTCCAATCAATTTGGGTTAAGTTCAATTTTGGCTCAACTTTTTCCCCTTTAGGTCATGTTAGGTCTAAGGTCAATTGGGCTAGGTTGGGTCTAGTTGGCCAATTGAGGCTTTGGTCAAGTTCCACAAGTGATTTGGGATGTACTTGACCCATTGGTTTCAAACAATTTGGCTTAGATCAAAGTTTGACACATTTTGGCCCTTTAGGTCAAAATAGGCCAAGTGGGCCAAATGGGCTAGGTTAGGCTCAAAAGTTGACTTGGTCAAGTTCAAACATAGGTCATGAGTGGACTTGTATCAATGGTTTCAATCAATTTAGCCTATGGTGGAATTTGGCTAAGTTAGGTTTCATTTTAGGTTAAGTGTGACTTGGTCAACCCTTAGGTTTGACTTGATTTTACCCATTTGATTGATTGATCATCCCATGATGATTGTTGATCATGATAGAAGGGATATATGAGTTTGGTTCAATCCAATTTGGTTAGGATCAAAAGTTGGCTCATAAGGGTACTTTAGGTCACTTTGGGTCAAGTGAGCCTAAGTGGGTCAAATGGCTTGGTCAAAGCTTGATTTGAAGTTGATTGATCTTTTATATGGACTTATGATTGAAATATAAATCCATTTACAAGAGGTTTGAAGTCAAATGGATTTTGATCCATTTGAAAATTTCATATTCAAAGGAAGAATATGAAGGGGTCTTGGGTTTGATTTCTGATTTGGGTTTTAATTGTTTGATTGAGGTTTGGATTTATATATGAGCTCATGATTGTAGGATAGATTGAACCATGAGAGAAAATCAAGGATTTGGCTTGATTTGAATTGATTTTGACTAAGTTCAAGATTTTGGCTTGAAAGGCTTAGATTTGATTTTTGATTTTATTTGAGTTTGATATTTGGAGTTAGTTTTGATTGTTTGAATTTATATTTAATTTATATATGTGAATAGAAATGAGAATATAAATTGATCATGAGAAAATTTCAAGAATTTGAAAGAGTTTGATCATGATTTGGGTTAAATCCATTTCAAGAGAATTTAAGGGATTTATTGAAATTTTTAAAAATTTTAATTAGAAATTTAATTTTTGAGTTGGATTTGATGGATTTATATTTATATTTCATTTATATATGAGAATATAAATGAGAATACAAATATATTTTGAAAAAATCTCATGAGTTTGAATTGATTTGATCAAAGTTTAGGTTAAATCCATTAATGAAAAATTAAGGGATTTAAGGGAATTTTAAGCATTTTAATTTTGGAATTTAATTTGAGGGTTTGATTTGATTGAGTTATTATTAATATTTCATTTATATATGAGAATATAAATGAGAATACAAATAAGTTTTGAGAAAATCCCAAGATTTTGAATAGATTTGATCAAGGTTTAGAGTTGACTTTGTCTAAGTCCTTTAATGAAAAATTAAAGGGACTTAAGAAATTTTCATGAATTGTTTTGGAATTTTGAATTTGATTTGATGGATTTGAATTTATATTTCATTTATAAATGTGAAAATAAATGAGAATATAAATGGATCATGAGAAAATCTCAAAGATTTGAGTAGGTTTAGATCATGATTTTGGCTAAGTCCTTTAATGAAAAAGTAAAGGAATTTAGGAAAATTTTCATGAATTTATTTGGTATTTTGAATTTTATTTGATGGGTTTGAATTTATATTTCATTTATATATGAAAATATAAATGAGAATATAAGTGGATTATTAGAAAATCTCAAAAATTTGAATAGGTTTGATCAAGATTTTGGCTAAGTCCTTAAGAAAGAGTTAAGAGCTTAGGAATTTGAACTTAGGAATTTTTGATGGATTTTGATCATGGGTTTCAATCATGGATCTCAATCATGGAATTGGTTTGAGTTTGAGAAAATCAAATAGAATTGATTTGTGGTTTTACTTAAAAGAAGGAAAGTGAGGAATGGTTTAAGGTAAAGGGTAGGAGATTTTCCTAACACTTCTAAGACATAACATATTCCTATGGCTAACTCTTCTAAGTATTCTAGGGCTAGGGGAGAGTGTCCACCTAATCACTAGATGTGTCTTAAGGCTAAGGAACTCTTAAGTTCTAAGAGGAATCCTAAGCCTAAGATGGAGGTGTTGAGAGCTCATTCTAAAAATGAGGTCAACATGCCATTAACACCACGGAAGAAAAGAAAATTAGTGAGTTCTCCTTATATGCCCAACCTATAACTAAAATTTTTGATCTGTGGGTCATCTTCCAGATCGCACCTTCAAGGACCTGCTTCAGGGACCATAAGACCATGCATAAGATAGGTAACTATTCATAGACACTATAAATCCTAACCTAATTCTAGGCTTAAATTATATTTAAATTTTCAAAAATAAATTCTTGAACCCCTGAAAAATAAGCATTAGGAAATACACAACATATCAATAGTTATAATGAAAATATATGGGCATAATATTAGTTGCTTTCCAAGCTCACCTATTTTATTGGGCTATGCTAAGGAACTTAAGCATACCTGCAAGCAAATAATATTTATATTTTTTTTTTATTATAGCAGCCCCTTTCAGCACAGCCCTATGAAAAAAGTAGTGTTAACTTAAAAAGAACATCCTACCATCCAGACTAGTGGGCAATCAATCCTAGCCATCCAGTTTAAAATATTACACCATAAAACAAAAAGTATTTTACATCACATCATAGAATATCACAAAACATCGACTTAACCTAAGTCTAGGGTTGGTGGCCAAATAATCTAGTGTGTGAAGAAATGGGCTTATGTGGTATGACTTTACTAGGCTTTGTTTTAATTTAAATTTAATTTTTGTTCAAGATTAATTTAATTTACCATTGGGTGGTTTCAATTTAAATGATTTGATTAATTTTTTATTTTATTTTCATGTTTAAGTTTATTTTTATATTAAGGTGGAATTTAGGTTCTAAAGAACAAAGAATGAAATAAGTCCCACTTTGAGTGGAACCCATTATATTCAGCATCTTAAATCCTAATAGAATGGACTTTCATCCATCCTAAAAGGTCAATCTAATATCTTTATCTTAATTAGCTTTTTTTGAATTCATTTAAGTGATTTATTTTAATTTAAATTTGATTTGATTAAATTTTTTAATTTTCTTTTTAAAGTTTATGTAATCTAACCTTATTAAGATTTGAAGATTTCAATCTTGTTTCATTTCTTTTGCTTTGATTAATGTTTCTTTAGTTTGGTTATTAAAATTTAAGATATTCTTTTGAATCTTGATTATCAAATGATTTCATTCATTTATGTTTTATATTTATTAGAGTTTATGTTCATTAGCTTTAATGAATCTACTTAATCCATTTAAGTTTGTTGACTTCATGAGCCCCACCTCATATGAGATTGATTTTGATAATAATAAACACATGTTCAAATGCTACTAATCAGTTTAAATTCAAGTGTGCAGAAAAATACTTCAATTCTAGGTTTTCCAATCAATTCAAAATGCTAAAGCTTTTGGACTTGAACTGGTTGGGAATTTATCTAGGAATTACTATATTAAGATAAATGAATAGCTCACTAAGGGACTGTTTGTTTTGAAGCTAAAGTGAAGTGAAGTGAATTCAGTGTATTTTGACTTTTTATGTGTTTGACATGGTGCAAAGTAAAATTACAAAGTAAAGTGAAGTATTTATAATACATTGAAAGGGTCATTGTTGATGTATTTGAAATTCCTCCAAATTTGGATAAATTCTAAATACACATGCCAATGTCAAGTGTTATTGCTGTTGGTTGCTGCCATCGCCAGCAATAGCCACCTCGCCTCATTCCCTCGGCCATTACCACAAATGTAGAGATGGCATGCACCGCCATTGCCACCCATAACCCCAAAATATATTACATTACATTTATTCTACCAAACAGAAAAAAAAAAAACAAATTCATGTTTCTGTAGAGTTCTCAACCAAATAACCTTAAAGTAATCCAAATACATTACATTCATTTTACACTACATTTCTTTTACATTGCATTCCTTTTTCAGACATCCAAACAACCCATAAGATAAAATAAATTATTCATTTAATTTAAAATTATCATTCTAAAATTATTTATATTTTCTATATCTTAATATTTCAATTATTCATTAAATTAACCATTTTGGATAATATGAACTAAATGCATAAGATAAGTTCTTATAAATGTGTGTTAAAATAAGATAAATTATGTTTAAACTTTATTAAATAATTTTCATGCTAATCATAATTTTTATTTATATTTTTATTGCATGAAAAATAAATTATCCTAAAATTATCCTTTCTTTCTTATTCTCTCTTATATTATTCTTTCTTCTCTCTCCTATTATCATTTTCATTTTAACATTATTTTGGACAAAATTTTTAATGCATTTTGTGTAATAAAGTGTGTGAATTTCATTCAGAATATTTCCATATATTATTTCCTTATTTTTCATATTTTAAAAAATCATTAATTTAAAATTTTGATTTTAAATTATTTTTGAATTCAAATTTCGTCGCTCATGACATTCTCTTGCCAAATTATATAAATTTTTTTATTGAATATTTTGAACATCCTAAACATGATTTACTTTTATTATTTAAAGCTTAATTAATTTATTACAAGTTATTTTAAATTTATATTCAAATCAGCCCTCTTTTTCAGAATAACCCCTTTTTAATTAAATCCATTTTAGCAAATTATTTGGGGCTGACCACTTCAATTCAATTTTAAATAAATTTATATATTATTTAAACATTCAAAAAGTATATAATATATTCAGCTTGGATTTTAATTGCTTCATTGCATTAATTTAAGAATTTCCTATTTATGGAAACTCCCTTGGCCAAATTTCTTAAGTGATTTTCTAAGGATTTATTCTATTCAAAATCTCCTCATTAATTTATCTTCCACGGAACTCCCTTGACTGAAATATTCATAGGATCTTCCCTCTTGCTCTAGCTATGACTCCCATTCAAAATACTTCCATATTGGCTTGATTCAATTTTGCAAAGGAGCCTCTTGAATATCTCTTTGGATGATCCAATATCCCTTGGATTTGAAATTCAAATTATTGCCTAATTAATTTCCCTCTCAATGTTTCATGCCTTGGCCAACCCTAGACTCCTCCCTCTTTTATTTAAGAGCCTTGTTTCAACTTAGAAAATGTTTCCTAGATCTATTATTTACTCTTGCTCTCTTATTCATCATCTCCACCTTGGTCGATCCTTGTTAAGGAAAACTCTTGGTGATTTTTCGTGATTCAAGTGTAAACATCCCTCATCATTCTTCTCTTTCCCTTGGACATTAGTTGGCTTGAAGATTGATTGGGAAAAGTGAAGGATTTGTGTGTTTTTTTTCCTTCGGCCGAGAAGTTCAACTTTGTTTTTGAATTCTTAAGGTGCTAAGTTTCTTATATTTCCTTTATCTCTTCTTGGCTTTGAATTGTATAAGGTTGATTTAGTTATACTATGCTTATTCAATTCACGATCCTTTAGTTTCTTGTTTGGCTGAAAGCTATTGTG
The DNA here is from genome assembly GCA_021442155.1 of Cymbidium sinense. Classification (NCBI taxonomy): domain Eukaryota; kingdom Viridiplantae; phylum Streptophyta; class Magnoliopsida; order Asparagales; family Orchidaceae; genus Cymbidium; species Cymbidium sinense. The sequence goes on from CM038219.1 coordinate 94,574,595, forward strand.
AGGAAATTGAATTAATGTGTGCATAATCATTTCATATTCCATTATTTTTGTTTGGTCGAAAGCTAACACAAGGATTTTAATTTATTGCATGCTTAATCATTTCACTATCCATAGTTTATGTGTTTGGACAAAAGCTCATACAAATACTGTTGATTTAATAGTGCTTAATCATTTTAATATTTTTGTTTATCACATTGGCCTAAAATTTCTAATTGGTTGGTTAAGTTTGATTGTGCTCAACATTACATCTCACTTAGTTATCTACTTGGTCGACCACTTTATCATTATTTTTAAATTAATCTGTGCTTGTGGTTAACTTGCTTTCAATTGATTTACATTAAAGTTATGTGGTAGCTTTCTTGTGGTATCATTGCAATCTTTATTCAAGTGATTGTTTAGTTATCCTAATTGCAAATTCACTTATCATTTGAATAAAAGTTATCTGTGTGAAAAGAATTCAAGTTAAAGTTTTATGATTTAACATTGCATATTAAGTTATTTAAATTCTATTTAAGGTTGCATTTCAAGGTTATATAATAAAATCATTTAAAACTTTTTAAAGATCATTCAAAGCAACATTAAGTTACGTACTTGCATTAAACACTTGATTGAAGATATTATTTTAATTTCAATTTAAAATTAAAGTGAGCTCTCTTTCATTAATATTCACTTGCCTAAATATTGGTATAGTTTGGGTTGTGAGTGCAAAAGTTTTATAAAATTGAGAGTTATATATTTGTATCTTTCTTTTTGCCTTGTCTTGATTTGTGTTGGGGTTGTACTTGCCTGTTGTAGGAAAGCACATGTTGGGTTGTACTTATTCATATAGAAAAAATACGATGTTGGGTTGTACTTTCTCATGAAGGAGAGTACAATAGATTTATTATAATCTCTTTTTAATTTAGTGAATACCTAGCTTGGGTTGCTAGGCGTGGACGTAGGCTAGTTTTTGGGATTTGGCCGAACCATGTAAAAATATTTATATTCTCTTTTTACTTTTTCTACACCTTTACTTTTTCTATTGTTACTTATAATTGCTATGGAAATTTAAGAAATATTTATTCAGAATTAATTTTTATACAAAGTATTCAAATTAAGTTTTAATTTGAAAATATTTTTAAATACCCAATTCACCCCCTCTCTTGGGTGTCATAGCTGCATAACAAAGTTAATATTGTAATTCAAGCGTAGTTTAATCATTTAAATGACTTATTATGTTATCATTTAAATGACGTATTATGTTTTCACTTAAGAAAATTCAAGATTAATTAACAAAATTTTCCTTTTAAGGGTTTTATTATTTCATTAAACCATAAGTGCATAATTTAACTTTAGAGAGTTGAAATTTTTTTATTAAGTGTTCTAATGTTAATAAAAATGTTATAAGTTGATTTTATAAATTTTTAATAATTTTTCTAATTTTATGATTTATTATTTCATTTATATTAGCCTAGAGATTAGAAATTCAACAACTTCAAATCTAGAGGTCATTTGACTTTAAGATTTTTATGGCAAGTGGGATTCCTTGCCACTATAAGTTTTCTAAAGTTTTGTCCAAATCAAATGTATAATTTAAAACTAATTATTTCAATAAAACCTAAATTAAGTTTAAATTAGATAAAATTAATTAGGGGTTTTAATTTTTTTGAATTCTTCTCTCGAAGATGCATCCATATAAGGTTTATTTAGATTTTGCTGGAGTTTTTGTTGATTTATTATAATTTTTTGAAGTTCAGATTAATTAATTAAATTAATTAATAAATTATGTCATTTTAGGGTTTGTTACATTAAAGAGAGTTCTAACGATGTTTTGGATTCATTAGGGTTTATTATGATGATTCAAATTGATTTTATAATGTTCCACAAATTTTCTAATTTCTAATAGTTTATGACTTGAAAACTTTGTATTTTAAGATTTACTTACCAATAAATTTTGATAAAAGTATCTAAGGTGTGTTTTAACCTTAATTTCAAGTCTCCAAAGTTTCAAAATTATTAGATTAATGGTTTTTTTTTAAGTTGAGTTTGATTTTTTTTATTTAAACCTAAATTAACCAAAAAATATCCAATAAAATTAGAGATTTTGAATTTAATGGATTCCTCTCACTCAGATGAATCCATAGAGCCCTTATTTACTTTTTTGGTTGAGTATTTCATTTTCTATGTTTTTTTTTGAAGTTCTAGTGATTTTTCTACTATTTTTAAATTGAGAAAAATTGATCTTCTTTTTTAATCTAATCAGCGCCATGTGGTGCTAACACAACACTGTTTGCCACGTGGCATGACGCCATTGGATCAGTTGGATCCACATGGATTCAGCTCAAAAAGCAGCGGCCATGCAGGATTCATTATGACTGTCAGATCTTCGATCAAATGGTCACAATTTCACCCACATATTTGATGTAGGAGTTCATCAAATATTTGACAATATTGTTGTTGTCCATTCCTAATAGAAGGAATGGATGACATAGATTCTATCTCCTCCATCAACGGTGAAAGCTAAGCACCATCCATCGAATCAACCTAAATTTTGATGATCTAGGCAATGGAATCATTCTCTTTTGATTGCAAATAGATCATGGATTGATTTGCAATCAATCCATACAGTTTGATCTCGATATAGATCAAATTTGTTTTATAAAGGACCAACAAACAATAACGAGTAGACAATTTGAACCCATACCTCGTTGGCATCATTCCTCGGAGGCCACTGTGATTTGAGCACCAACGCCTGTGTACATGATTTGGAGTCTTGCCCCCCTCTAAATCTATGTAGAGGCCAAAGCTCCACCGCTTGCCATCGAATTTGATCGAACTCCAGCTCGTCGATGGTGCGGACCTCCAGTGAATGTTTGTTTGAGGTTGCTTCCATCCAAGGAACGTGTAGGAAGCTTCAATTAGGCTTGAGGAGGTCATCTTCCTTCTTTTTCATATGTGACAGAGAGAGCTTTATACTTCTTGTCACTGACCATGGTCAATCTCCAGCTTGCTGGCGGCGAGATGCTCGGGTAAGGCTTCAATTAAGTCCCTCTTCACCTCAAGAGCGTGTGGGGATGATTGGATTAATGAGAGGAAGTTTCTTTTCTTTCTTTCCATATATGGTTGAGAGCCATATATAAGAGGTTTAGAGCGGCCAAAATATGGCCACCGACAGGGAGAGCTCTGGCTGAGGTGTCGGTTTAGCCTCTCTTTACCTTATAAGTGTATTGAATTGAATAAAATTGAAGAGAGGAAGTATCCTTCATCTCTTTTCAATTTTTGGTTGTGAGTCTCTTCATGGAAAAGGCAAATTGAATTTTCCATGGTGATGCCACCCTTAGAGGCTAGCTCTAAGGGGTGGTCAACTGATTGGAATTAGCCCAAATTAGTTAGATTAAATGGATGGATGAGGTATGTAGGAGAGAAATGGGATTTTGCTTCTTTGCATGTATTTCCCACCTTTTTGCCATGGCTACACCTCATCTCTTATGATTTCACCGCACATGGCCTCTATTGGCTATTGGCACCACCACAACACTCCTTTGGGTTGGTGGCTGATTGGCCAAATCAAACTAAGATGAATCATGGGTCAAACTCAAGTCCATTTGAGTTGGATTTGGTGATTGTACTTAGTTTAATTCCACTTAGATTTAAATTGATTTAAAGTGAGTTAATTATATTTATTTTGATTAATTGCTTTTAGATTTGAGTTTCAATTAGTGTTAATTATCCAATGGATATTTTGTAGTTCAATTACTCCATGCCATGTGAGGTTTAATGTGAATTGAGTGGTCCTTTAAGATTTAACTTTAGATCCAATTATATTTATTTGATGATTTATGATGTTATAAATTGATTGATTTCCTTGGATTTTAAATTAATTTTGATTTTATTTCAACTTGACCCATTTTGACTTAAATGGATTGAGTTCAATTAAGTCAAATACCCAATTTGACTTAATTAAGATATGTTTAGACTCCAATCATGTTTAATCACATGTGTGGAATGATTTGGAGTGATTAATTTCATTTACTTTGAAATTGATTTCAATTTTGACCCATTTAACTCAAATTGGGCTTAATGGGTTAAGATGAACTCATTAGGTTCAAATGACCAAATTTGTCAAATTAGACCCAATGATTGGTTGGATTTAGTTTGATGATTTTTAAATGATTTTACGTATTTGATATGGATTAATTTCAATTTATTTTGAATTTTGGTTTTAATAAAGTTTATTAGATCAAGTGATCTAGTTAGCCCAAATAAAATCTTATTGGTTTTAAATTCATTTGATTCATGTTTAAACATATTCATTTTATAATTTTGAGTCTTTAAAATAGGTTCATTTGGTCAAATTTTGATGGATTAACCTTTGACTTGGTGGGACCTACATATGTCAACTCTATGTTAAATGGTTGACCAACTTTGACCTTCATTTGGATTTAGTTTTAAATCCATTTATGTTTATGTAATGACTTTATGCTTTACCTTTGCTTTGATTTCAATTTATTTTTATTTTATTGATTTTTTTTTTGAGTTTAGATGATTTTGAGCTTAAGTAGGATAATTAAGTTAACCACTCTAATTATCTTGTTTTAAACTCAAATAGATTTAGATTTAAATTGGAATATGTTAGATTCACTTCTTTGTTTAGATTTGAGTTTGGGCTGAGTTCACCTATTTCTATTAGGTTAGGTCAAACCCTAGAATGATTCACTAGGTCACCAAGTATAGTGTTCTAAGTATTTAATCAAGAGGCTCCTAATCTAAAATTACTAATTTAAGGATGATGTAAGCTCATCTAAAAATGAGGTCAATGATCTCATCCATTCAACCCTTTTTGGCCTGCCTCCCATAAGGATGACAACTTCACAACCATCCATCTTACTTGAATAGAATGGATGGCAACGATTAGATATTATCTTTTATTTATTCTATTAGATCTGACCTGAAACTTCAAAAAAATCATAAAACATCAAATATTTACCCAAATTTGTAAATAAGGGCCTTATGGATTTTTCTTTTCAAGAGGAATCCAATGAACTTAAAATCCCTGAATTTGGTTGTATATTTTAGAAATAATTTGAGTCTTAGTGAAAACAGTATTTCTTTAATTATTATTAAAATACTAGACTAATTAAGTTGAAAATTTTAGAAAAGAGATTAAATGTTATTATCTACCTATCATATTAAAGTTAAATAGCCATCTCATTTAAGAGTTATTAATTTTTGAAGTCAATTGGCTAATTTTAAATAATAAATTAATTTAGAATAATAGAAATTATGAAAATTCATCAAAATAATTCAAATCACTTAAATAAATATTAGAAATCTTAAAAAAAATAATTATACCCCATAGATCATACTAAATCACAAAAATAATTAAATTAAGTATTAATCAATTACATTAAATTATATATATATATATATATATATATATATATATATATATATATATATATATATATATATATATATATATATATATATATATATATATATATATATATATATATATATATATATATATAAACCATCTATGGAAAGCTTAGGTAGAGGAGAATCTAAGAAAAATAGAAGCCATAAATTTTATCAAGTGCATAATGATTAATTAAGGTTTAAAGTTTCACTTAATTAGTATAATTAAACTTTAATCACTTACCTAATTAGCTTGAAACTTGGTGTGATTATGTAATGGGATGATCTCTTCCTCCCAAAATTATTTCAAGTTAATTTACTAAGTATTTTTGGGATATCTAAATTTTCAAAAATAAATTGGTAATTTTTTGTATTTAATAAATAATTAAAATTAAAAAATTAGAAGTCTAATTATGTATTAAAATAGTAAGGGTAATGAAAGAAAGTAATTAAGACATTTGGTATTGATTATTTCTTAAAACCACTCTAAAATATTTTTATTTAATTAATTAAATCATTAATGACCTTAAACTTAAAAAATTCATAATAATAAGTGTAGACCTCCAAAAATTATGACTACTCACTTTTTTTGCTCAGCTAAGAAATATGTTTTCAATGAAATCAAAATCTCCAATTGGTTTGAGTTATTTTGAGTGTAATTGATGATTTTGGATTTTTATTATTTATTTAATTACCTACTAATTATAAGCTCAATTGTATTAAAAAAATTTAGGACATGTTTTTGCAGTTCTTATAAATTTCTCATAATTTTTGGGCTCATACTTAGGGCTTAATTGAATTTATGGTCTCTCTTGGGCTTAATTAATTAAATGATGAATTAACCTTAATTAATTTATTAAAAAATCATCTAAATCATTTTTAAATCACTTAAGGAACATAAATGGGTTAAGGGTTAACCTTAATGCCTTTCTCTCCTCATTAGTGTTAAATAATTCAAATTTTAAAACTAAATTCTTATTGAACTTGATTAGGATTAAGTGTGATTATCTACATGACCTTAGAAATTAATAAGTTCATATAGATTATTTGGTGATGTTTAATTACTTTACTTCAATTCAATATGTTTCATGCATTCATGTTTCAAAAATAAATAAAAAATTTTATTTAATTTCTTGCCTTGAATTAATAGTGTGACTATTATCACTAGTAAATCTCAAATTAATTTTTAAAAAATTAAAAATTATCTATTAGTCTAAATATAAATCAATATAAGTAATTAAAACTTTAATCCAAACCTTATATGTATGAACTACAATTTTAAAAAGTATATAGTCTGGAAACCCAAGGTCGTAGGGTTACTAGCCCGAAGTAGTTCTTAATACCTTGTACCTCTAGTATAATAATACCACGTACCTTGAGATTAGTAGTGAACTACAAATTAAAGTTAAATAATTTCCATCTATATATTTGAGCATCTTAAAATTTTCATAATATCATATATATATGAATTAACAAGTATATAATCTAGACATCTCGGGAACGCGAGACTTTAAGTAGTCCCAAGGGGTTATCTGATTACCTCACTTATGTTGTTCAACAATGGTACATACTTGTATAAATTTAATATATTAATATGTATGAATATGTATAAAGAATAATTAAATCATCTTTTCTACAAAATTCATGCATCATATTATCATATCTTATATTAAATATTAACAAATAAAAATGCATTAATTCATCCATATATTAAATTATGAAGAATTCAAATGATATATATACATTTATTAAATCTAATCATTCAATGAAATATATTATTTAATTAAATAAGTATTAAGGGATGACGAAGGAAGGTTAAAAAAATATCATGAAATTTGTTATGATTTACTTTTATTAATCTTAAGATGTCTTTCATGTTTAGATAAAATTACTTAAGCCAAATCTAAACAAATCTCTTAATTAGAAAATTTATAACACTTTATTAAGATGATTAAAAATCATGAAATTCATCTTTAGATTCAACCAAAGGTTTGAGATTAAGGTGGATCTCACTTCTCCTTTCTCTCTTTAAAATTCTAAGTTTAAATGAAACCAAAAAAAAAAAGAGTTAAGTTAAAATTCATCTTAAACCATTAATCATTTAAAGCATAATCATCCTTTAATGAGAAACTTGAACATTCATCAAAGTAATAGCACACACATTAGAATGCTAAGTCACTAATCATAATTTTTGGTTAGGCCGGTGCTTTGTTGTGGTGGATTAATATTTTATTCTATGATGTAATATTTTAGACTGAATGTTAGGATTGTTTATATGTAGTTTAGATGTTAGAATACCAATGTTTTCTATTGAAAATTATACTTATGGGGTCACTATAATAAAAATTATAAATGACTCTTGCTTGGAGATGGTGCTTAAGTCTCTAAGCATAATATATTAGGATATGTGGGCTTAGTGACACAAGGTAGGGTGCTAAGCCCCAATATATGAAATATAACTACTTGGTGTGAACGTATGTTAAGCTGACTTATGTTTTGAAAGTGTAGTTAGATTCTTATTTTCAAAAAAAAATATTTTTTTTCCATAAGCTTAAGATTAGGGCAATGGGGTTTAGGATGAGAAGTGGATAGAAGGTTTAGATCTAGAAGGCCCTGTGATGCTTAGAGTGCTCAAATCAATGAACTGAAGATGAAGAATTAAAGACTCTTATAGATTTATTTTCTCTTTATAAATTTAATTATAATCCAGGCTGTATAATGGTAGATCTCGACTACCTTTTTTATATTTTTTGGGGTGTACAATAGTACTCGACCACATCGGCTTTTTATTTTTTTCAATCGATGATATTTTCTTGATTTGTTTACATTAATTGAACAATAAAAATGGCATACTTTCATAAAGTTTTTAAAGCTTGATTGTTTGTTGTATGGCTTGGATATGGTGGTTTGTTAGAAAACTAAATTTTATAATTCAACTAAATAATTTTAACTGAATTTTATTAATTTATATTCTCACCTTAAATCCTAGAAATTTAATCAAAGAAATAAAATATTTAGCATTTCCTTATATGTTGTATGTTATAACACCATGCATGCATCATGTTTTATTCCTTGCAAATGGGGTCTCCATTCTTACGAGATAAGGCGGCTTGACTGTGAGAGTAGTTTCCTTGTAGTTATAGTGGAGAACACTCCTTCTCTTTGATTTAGCTCATGACTCTATTTCATTATGCATGTAGACATAAAATCATCAAGCTGGAGTCTAAAATGATGAGTCAAGAATGAAATAAAAATTGATAAAATTTTGTTGCATTAGTTTAAGGCATTATTTTCATACCAGTCCTGATTTAGTCTCTTAAAGAATGAATTTAGAACTCTAGATTGATTCTTAATAAATAATAGCCTAGTTATCTTGCATTTACATAAGATTAGCCCATATGATTTTGAATCATATGAGGTGTTAACTAGCAGCCACTCCAAGCAGTTGAAAGTCCAAAAGAGTCAGGATTGGTTCACTTTCTCTAGTAAAAGTGAACCAATATATCCCACTTCCTCGAGTACAATTAAACCGAGCTCTTAGCTTATGCTAGAGCACTCTATATATAGGTTCAGAGTCTATTGGCTTCTCATTTATTACAAGCATAAATTCTTACCTCTCATGCATTCTCATAATCTTGTGTTGTTGGAATATAAAATGTCAACTTAAGTAATCATAAGTCTCTACTTCAAAAATATAAAGCATAATAATAAGATAATTGGAATGCTTACTAGGTTTTCCAGTATCTAAAGACATTTCCTACTTATTTTCGATTGGATTTTGTTAATAACTCTTTCTAATTGAGTTCTCCCACTTGATTTCTAAAATTACTAATCCTTTTATATCAGGCTTTGAAATTCATAGAGATGTTAACCAATTACTTTAATCAGGAGTATTCTTAGATGATTTATATCTCTTAAAATATAATTAACTATGAGGGCTTACCCTTATAAATAACTTAAGGATCCAGCTTAAAATAAATCCTACTTTACTTCATCCAAGTTAACTAGAAGAAAGATCTCTAGTACATGTTGGCCCATCGACTTTATAAGTTCTTATTAGGTGATTAAGTCCATTACAGAGTGATATGTATATATCTCAAGGTAATATATTATTCATTAATGTCGTATTCGATCATTTCAATAAGTACCCCCTAAGATCTGCATGGTGTCCTCCATCACATATTTCTTTTTAAACACCACAGTACTTTATTTTACTACTAGTAGACTTGATATGATGTTTAATGTCTTTCTCTATGCATGATTTCAAGCTCCTCCAAAAAGTCTCATTTGAAAGCTATAAAAAATATTCTTGGTATTTAATTGGTACACCTAATTTAGAAATTTATAACTCTCATGAAAGCACTTCCTTTGATCTTATTGAATATTTTAATTCTGATTTTGTAGAGTATGAAGTTGAAAGAAAAGCACTTTAGGCACTTGTTAGTTTGTGAGTCACTCATTAGCTAGTAAAAAAAAAGAATTTTATTGCTTTATCTTTTGTTGAATATAAATACATTACCTCTGAAAGTAATGTTGCCCAAGTCTTAAAGCTAAAGTAATAAATTCTTGATCTTGGCCTACAACTATGTATGATTCTAATAATGAAAGACAATATTAGTGCTAGCTACATAACTAAAAATCTTATTCAACAATCAAGCACCAAACATATAGATGTCTGACATCATTTCATTAGTGATCATGTTATAAAAGGAGATATTAATATTCAATTCTTTGACATGAAGAATCAATTAGTAGACATTTTCACAAAAGCCTTGAATTTTGTTAAGTTTAGATCTTTTAGTTCATGTTAAGGAGTGATAGAGTTTAAAGCTTATGAATTTCATTTTATTCTATTTTATATTTTCTTTATTTTTCATGTATATTTCTCTTTTTAGTTTTTTACTTTATTTTATTTTTTTATTTTATTTAATGCATTATTATTTTAGTCTAATTTTTTGTTTTTATATTTTCAGGATGTTCCCTTCAATCTCACTTACTTTTCATCATGAGCTAAAATTAAAATTTTAAAATATAATATATAGCCAATGATCATATTTGTATGATGGATCTATTTAGATCATTATAACAAGTTAGGATGAGTGGTAGAATAATACACAATAAAATCGATTGCACCATACAAATTTATATCATACTATACGATATATTTGGAAGTACAATTGACCCAGCAAATCTAGTCAGTTGATGTAAATGTTAAAATGATTAACAATAATTAATCGTACTAAATGATTTCTAATCATACTGTATGATTGACTCAATCAAAATATCCATTGAGATGACCAATGGGATAATCAAAATTGCATTGTACAAACCTAGTTTGTATTGTATGATCTCAAAAACCCAAAACTCTATAAATAGCAGTGTTGTGAAAACCGGACCAGACCAGCTGGTCGGACCAGTTCAACCGTGATTAGGTCATAAGGCTAGTCCGATCACCTAGAAAAATTGGATTCGCATCGGACCAGTTCAAACCGCAAGTTCGACCATTGAACCGCCAAACCAGTCCCGGTTTTAAAGAACCGATTGGTTTAATAAATTCTCTCATAATCATTATTTTATATTATTTAATCAAATAATTAAAATTTTTATATAAATGTTAATAATAATTTTTAATTTCTTTTATAAATTTTAAAATCTTATTTTATTAATATGAATATAATTAAATTATTTTATGATACAACCACCATGCAACCACTCAGGTAGTTTACAAACTTTTCCTTTTGAGCTCTTTTTTGTATATAAAGAGTTTAATTCTATTCCTCTTTATGATGTGGGACTAAATAGTGGGAATAAATAGTGCAACTATATTTTAATTTTTAGAATAGTAAAAGACATTAAGATGTAAGAACATAAGAATAATATTTGAATTTTTAACTTTATATTTTTATTACAAATTATATTTTATAATATAACAAATTATTTAAAAAATATATTTTTATAATAATATTTTATATACTATATTTTTATGATTGCTATATTTTATAAAGTTTTTAAAATAACTTTTATATTTAAAATTTTATATTTTTATTACAAATATATAATTTTTATAATAATATTTACATGTTAGATATATTTTACAAAGTTTATAAAATAGTTTTTATATTCTAAATTATATAATTTTAATATAAACTATAATTTTTTAAAATTATATTTTATACTAATTTTCATAAACTTATATAATAAATTTTTTGATATATTTAATACACTTATCTAAATTTATAATTCACAATAACTATAACTAAATGAGCTTTATATCAACCTTTAAAATTATAATTACTAGTAATATTATTTTTATATTTCTATTTATTTTTATTATATATTTATCATATATTTAAATTATTGTATTATTTAATTAGATATATATTTAATTATTTTAATATTTATTACATCATCCGTTTAACCCGAACGTTGAATCTTGAACTCTACCCGTCGGTTCTATCCGTTTTTTCACCTTGATAAATATCTTATCATTTCTCCATTCTTTCTTACAAGTTCTCTACATCTCCTCTCATACTTTTTTGAGCTTCTTCTTTAGTGTGCATAATCTTTCCATGGCTAGTAAAATACCACAAGATGGACCCAATAATCACTTCAAATTAGGTGATGAAGAAGCTGCTTACCTGAAGTACAAAAGAGTGTGGAATCAATGATTCAATGCCTGTCTTACAAGACAAGTTATCTTATTTCATACTCAATCTTTTTATTAGCACTACTCTTTAGTTCTTTATTTCACTTGCCTACCCCTTTCACTCTAAGCTTTTTTTAAAAATTTTGTACAAATCTTATCATTAACTTTGATCAAAACCTCCTCCAATATAGAGTTTGTGGTAGAAAAATTGTTATCTCTAATATTGATCTACATGAATATCTTCATGTGTCTAACCCTAGTTTATGTACCCATAATATCTGTAATGATCCCACTTTAATTGGGAATATGTTAATATGGTCATTAGAGAGCCACTTCACCACAAATTATAGTCAATGGACTTATATTGAATGCTCGTATTATCTAACGCATACTTAGGCACAATGTTATTGTAAAAGCCTGTAATTGCATAAACATCACACCACTTCTTCCATTATTACATATTTCTACATGATTTATACATAGTTTAATGTTGTGGATCTTTTGATTCATTACATCAAAAATCTCAAATTTAAAAGAAAATTTAATCTAATCTTATGACACATGATTGCATATCTACTAGATGTGAAATAAAACCTCACTAATCATCCAAATAAAATTTAAGCAATAATTTATTTTCTTATGAACTTATTTAGAAAATTCAATAAATTGATCGATGTCGTTTATATAGGTAATGAAGTATGATTATAAAATTTTTGCATATAAGTAAACAATTGTAGAGTTAATAAAATACAATTAGTGAAATATATCATAAGATCATTCTAAATTTACTTATTTTATAGAGCCTCTAATTTTTTGCATGTTTTGCTTCTATATACTCTTGTACTTCATTTCATTTCAAGCCTTTTTGATATGTCAAAAGGGGGAGGAGATTAGTATTTTTGGTTTCGTTTGAGACTTCTTTTTATTGCATATGTTTTGAATCCTTTCATAAACAGCACTTCATTTTGCATAATTTATTTTGAGGCATAATATGAGGGGAGTTATCTCAATTTTTTTTGTTTAGTAAACTCTCAACTTAGCTAAAAATATTTATCATAATCAAAGAGAGAGTGAGAGAGAGAGAGAGAGAGAGAGAGAGAGAGAGAGAGAGAGAGAGAGAGATAGAGATTGTTAACTTTTGAGCCTTAACATGGATTTTAAAGTTTTGTTGATCACAAATATTTATGCTATAATATTTATTTATACTAATCAGTTGTGTGCATAAGCTGTAGGAAATTTTCAATGCAAATACTACAAATCAGCAACTTAATAAAGATTTCCTAAGATTGAACAAATAATAACTATTTAAAATCAAAGGAGAAAAAAGAGCTTATGAAGACTATATAAGGAATGGTTAATACTAGAAGGCCTAAGTCGTGCCCAAAGTTACATCATTACTCTAGCATATTATGTCCTTATATAATTGCCATGTGAATGCTAAAAAATTAACTAAGCACACACACACCCCTAGTGAGAATTGAAAATAAAAATAATCTTTAAAAATTATTTTTTAAAAAATTGTACTATATGATTCTTATCATATTGGATTCTTATTCATTTTCATTAAAAAATTTTCAGCTTCCATAATAAAGTCGATTAGCTTTATAATTTCCAAAATTAAACTTATCATACTAAATTGTTTCTAATCGTACTGTACAATTATTGATTTTTGTTAAATAATGTTAGCAACTAAAATTAAGTCAATTAATTACAATTTACTAAATTTGATTGATCATATGGTATTTTGTATATTGTACAATACTAATTTATTTGGTAATTATCTAATTTGAATCTAGGATTTATGAGACTTGTTGGAAGAATTTTCTTTTATTTAGTTTGTACTATATGATGTGATCATACATGATTAACAAATAGAGAGCTTAATTTTTAGTTTATACTATTGGTATTATGCATCATATCATCTAATGTCCCTAAATCCTAGATATTGAACTGATCATATAATACAATGGCTGATCGTACAATATAATTGGGTCAATTTAATAAAAAATAATTATCTATTTTTTTTTTATTTTGACTTCTCTATATAAATGCCCTCTTTGAGGAGCCTAACTATCAACTTTAACGTGAGAGAGCTTAAGAGAAACTTAAAAGAGAGTGTTCTCTTAAAGAAAAATAAAGAGAATTCTCTCTTCCTTTTAACTATAAAGAGATATTTTGTTGCTGATACTAGGCTTTGTCTTGGTTGTTCTTTTATCATCCACTTTGCCTTTATGAGTTGAGCTTTAACTTGAGAAATTATTCCTATAGAGAACTTATTAAAATTTTTTGTTGAGAGAAGTTTATTTGTATCTTGAAGAGAGAGGCATCCTTCTTGCCTTGAAAGAGAAGGAGAGTAGTGAAGAGTTTTTGTATTACTCATTAAGGAGAGAATCATCTTTGCTTTAGCTTCTTGTGCTAAGAAGAGATAGTGAAATTTTGGAAGAGATTTAGAAAGTGGACGTAGGTTTGTTGGGCCAAACCGTAATAAATCATTGCGCTTCACTTTTTTCTTTCTTTTACTTTTATGTTGCTTTTATTTTTATTTTGTTTTCTTTGTTTTAATTAAGATTAGAAACTTTGAATATAGATACTCTTACAGATAAATTAATGGAATTAATAAATATTATAGTTAATAGAAAAATAAATATCTTTTGTGTTCAAGAAACTAAATGGGTTGGGGAGAAGGCCAAGAAGATTAATAGTTTACCTTTTAAACTTTAGTATTCATGTAGGGGTCAAACTAGTATTGGTGTAGGTGTGATTATAGATAAAAGTTTGAAGGATAATACTAAAGATATTAATAGGATTAAAGATAGAATTATAACTTTAAAGATTATTATTGATACAAAGATTATTAATGTTATAAGTATTTATGCTCTTGAAGTGGGTTTGGATGTAGACTCAAAAAAAAAAATTGTAATGACTTAAAGTAATTAATACAAAGAATACCTCCTTATAAAAAAGTATTTATTGAAGAAGATTTAAATGGATATGTGGGTAGAGTGATAGAAGATTTTAAAAGCATTCATGGTGGCTATGAGTTTGAAGTGATTAATAACGAAGGTAAGACTATATTAGATTTTATTTTACCTTATGATTTTGTAGTTGCAAATACTTTATTTAAGAAAAGAGATGAGCAAGCCTATGACAAAATGCATTGGCAGACCCTCTCAAACGTGCTTACATTGATGGGGTTCCCCTCCCTCTTCTCTAACTGGCTTCTTGCATCACACTTCCGAAATTTACATTATTGCTGAACGGGAGGAGATCTGAATGGATTCATGCTACTGCGGTTCGACGGTATTGTCATATACCTCTTTCTCCTTTGCTCAGAATTACTTACTTTAGCTTTCAAGCGAGGGTCCGCATTTGGGGATGTCTATATCTCGTCGGTACATGTGTCTCTCACTTACTATATCTTTGATGACATCGATAACTTCCGCAACTCTTGCACATGCTAGACAAATATCGACCATCCTTGACTATTGCTCACAGACAGAGCGCATCAACCACAAATCGGTAGTTATGTTTAGCAAAGCTCGCGATGGAACCAATCGGATTGCTATATTGCTCGACTTTGGAGAGTGGAGGAAATGGACTATCTTGGCATCAAACTAGCTATGAGACGACTCATTAAATCAGATTTCTCGAGCCTACTGCAGAGGGTTCGGGAAAGACTTGGCTCATGGGGTCGTCATCTTTCATTAGGCAGTGTACTACATTGCTGAACCTCACTCTTGCTTCAGTTTATCAGATTACCCATACATTGGTTCCCAGGAATGTGTCACAGGAAATTGAGCGACTTTGCAGGGATTTTCTATGGGACCACGACTCCCACTCTAGGGGCATCCACTATGCATCACGGAAGGACCTCTGCCGCCTGGTGGTTTGGGGTTCCATTCTGCATCACTCTGGCAAGGCCCACTCCGTTTCGCCAGCTTGGGATTTCATTTCAGAACTTCAACCCTCTGCATCAATGCCTTGGGAGCGTTATGGAGGCAGATTTGGCATAGAGCATCATCACAGGCGATTCCAGATCTTGGAAGATACTTGGGGGCGGCGCCTAGCTGAAACCCCTCTACAGGATGTTGGATGGGTACATTGAGGTTCTCTCACAGATTTGGCTACATTCCCAACCACTGTCCAAAACCCCGACTTTCGTGGATGCCACGGCTCTCCAAAATACCTATGTATCTGATTTTCTCACGGACGATCAGCAATGGGATCTTGCTAAACTCCACCACTCATTTGGCCCTGATCTTGTTGACCCATTTCACGATTCCGGTACATCATGACTTGCCGGTGACAAACCTCACCTACATTACCAATTGGTAGGACTATCACTTCCTTAGCCTATATGGCGGCTTTCTCGGACCCACAGACATCCACAGTGCGAAAACTCAAGCTTATCGCGTGAGACTATTTTGGTGGAGACTTAGTGTGGGGCATTACCAACCAGATGTTGGCTCTCATCCAGAGGCTTGGCTGATGACCAGAGTTGCCCATGGGGCTGTGATGCCATGGAGGACATTGACCACATCCTTTTTCATTGCTCACTTACTTTTTCTGTTTTGCAGGAACTCACCAATTGGGGTATCTCTATGCCCACGTTGCAGACCTTTGAGACGTTATCTGCTTTCTTTACCACTGCACACCTACCTACTGCACAGACCTACTGCTATGCTATCTACCAGGTGTGGCGGGCCCGCAATGCCAAGACACATGGACGCCCATTTGCTACTCCCAGGATCTTGGCTGCATACATCATGAGTACCTTCACCAAGCCTTGTTCGTTCTCATCTCAGGAGCAATGGGATGTCCACCCCTGCCTTCTCTCAACCTTTTGGACTCCCCCCCTCCCTGGATGGCTCAAGGCCAACATAGATGGTGCTCTCCTCCCCTCTGGTGATGCTGGCATTGGTATTGTCCTACGTGATGATAGTGGCACTCCTCAAAGCTCTTGGGGTACACCTCCATCATTGGGACACCAGGTTGAACTCAGCTATGCTACATTTGAGCGAGCATTGAAGCATGGATGTTAGAGTATAAGGGTCTCATATTGGAAGGAGACAATGCCTGGTGATTGACTTCCTCCGACGACTTAGCGATGACATGGAAGACCGTACCCACTTGACCCCGATCTATCCTTCCTCTGAGACTTCCATCAGTGCTTTTACACATGTGAAGAGGGATCATATGTGGCGACCTGCCAAGCTTGCTGCGACTTCCTTCTTGTGGCCTAGTCCTTCTTGTACCACTATTCCTCCATCTTTTCACTCCTTACTTGAGGAGGATAGAGTGTCTCTGTTTCTTCTTAGTATGTTTTGTATCAAAGCACGTGCTATATTGTACTGTTATTTCTCATTAATGAAAATATGCACTATTTTCAAAAAAAAAAGAAAAACGAAAAGAGATGAGCATTTTATTACTTATAAGAATAGATCAAGTAAAATATAAATTAATTTTTTATAAGAAAAATATATCATTTAGATTGTAAATATTATAATGTTATTCTGGGTAAAAGTTTAAGTACCTAGCATCTACTACTAATTTTAGATGTTAAGATGAATGGTTGGAAGATGAAAAATAAATCAAAATATTATTCTAAGATTAGATGGAAGTACTTAAGAATACTACAAATATTTTTTTAAGAATAAGCTACAAGATCTTAGAATTTGGGATGTTCATAAGCATTCTTATGTTATGTGAGAAATAGTAGCAAGCAAGATTAAGCAACTTACAAAAAATATGCTTAAAAATTAAAAATTCTTTTAATAAAAATAATTGGTGGTGGAGTTAAAATGTGCAAAAGATGATAAAAAAATATAAAGCTTTGTTAAAATACTTGGTTTAAATGTAAAAACTCAAAGAATTAGAGAAGATATAAAGTAGCTCGCCAAGATTCTAAGAAAACAATATGTGATCCAAAATTTTAGATTTTAGTGATTTATTTAATAGATTAGATACAAAAGAAGATGAAAGATGTATGTATAAGTTAGACAAGCAAAGAGATAGGAGAAGTAAAGATTTAGTTCAAGTGAGAAGCATTAAAGATGAAAATCATAAAATGCTTTTCTTAGAAGAGGATATTAAACATAGATATATGAAATATTTTGATAAACTTTTTATTGAAGGATGTGAGAGTGCGATTGATTTTAGTGATCGTAGTATCCTAAATGAAATTAGAGAAATTAATTTTTATCATCATATTAGTAAAATTGAAGTTGAAGAGGCTTTAAAGAAAATGAAGTGTGAAAAAATAGTAGGACTTGATGTTATTTCAATAGAAGTGTAAAATTATTTAGGAAATCAAGAAAATTCTTAACTTACTAATCTTTTTAATATTAGTTTAAAGAAAATGAAATCTTCTTATGATGTCCATCTATCTTAAATATCAATTTCAACATAAACACCATAGCTAGTGGACTAAACGTTTGTGGCACATAATACATAGTTGTGTGCTTAAGTTTGATTGATTCAATAGACATGGTTAATGATGATTCAAAATGTTCAAGTTGGAGCATGTAACACCAGACTTGTCATTGAATATTGGTGTCTCTACTTATTATAAGTTCATATTCTATCATTGTGGGGCATGGCATTTGTTGTTCTAATGTCTCCTCTATGATGGCATCCTATGCCCTTTGAATCTCTTGACCATACCCCTTGTCTCTACTACATGCTTGGCCATCTTGAAACATACCAATGCCTCATGGGTGTTGATGGCGATGCATATCATGTCTAATCTACTAAGATAGAGAGACAAAAATGCTATATCCAACATACCTATGTGAAATATTTTTGTGAGATCTTGAGGTCAGATCTCTTCCTCTATTATTTCAACTATAAAGGGCATCAATGCTAGTCGACTAAGACAATGACACATTTATGAGATCTTAACAAAATTGTAAAGATCATAGGAAGATTCTTGGATGGATTCAAACTAGAAGAGCATCTCAGTGAGGTCATCCACATGTTTGTGAAGCAAGTCATGTAGAACATATTCCCTTCCACATCGCTTAATGCCCATTTCAAGATGGCCTTTGGGATCAAGCCACCCCTTCAAGTAAAGTATGTTAGAAATGATAGCATTTACTCAACCCTCCTATTTGTTCATCCTTGAGCTTAGTTGATAGATAGCTAGCTCACTCTAATTCACTAGAGGATGAAGTCATCACACCTTCCACGATTATCTTCTCCATTTTCACTACCTCACCGCCCTCATCTTCAACCATAACCACCTTGACATTGGGAGGTGATGCTTCACTCACCTGTTGTACATCTATTACTAGAGCTCTAAAATTAAGGCACTTGTCTATAGGCTCCTTTCAGTTGGGGAAGAACAAAATCTCATTTACTTGATCATCAACCTCAATAATCAGTGCACCTCCATCCATAAATGTTTAAGGAAAGTTGGAAACTATGAAGCTTCCAAGGGAAGCAAAATTTGTAGGGTGCTTCAATTTCTACTATTGGAATCTCTAGTTATAGTTTCCAAAAGTGGAGGTGAAAAGTTATAATCTCAAAAGTTCGCTTAGACACGTGGTAGCATCAGAAGAAATCCCAAGCATGCCTCGATTTAATGGGACCCTTTTAAGAAAGGAGTGATACCTCCAACCATGACAAAGGTGGTCACCATATGGGAGTTTAAATATGAGAGAGGATATGATGAATAGGTCTTTTTAAATTTTTTTGAAAAATAAAAAATTAAAAAGTGCACTCTTGTAATTCTACTCTAGAAGAACTCTCACCAGTAGTGCTCAAGTTTTCTACATCAAATAATAGAGATGCTTCTCAGCCTCATCCCAATATTTTTTCTGAAGAAGATTCGGGAACCTTTGTCAGCATTGTATTGGGAAGGGAGGGAGACAAATTGTTGATTGCATGCAATCCATTTCTATAAGTTTAAAAAGTAATACTTCTTGCTACAATGAATGTAGGTCAGAGCTCAAAACAACCTAATCACTCAAAAATCACGCATCCTTGTGTGGATCAAACTATTTTTTTCATTATTGGTGTTTCAGTGTTCTCATGTCGAGTAACTTATGTCATCATACCCATCCAACTTTACATTGATGACCTTCTTGCCTTTAGTATTTGTTTCAACCTTGGATAAAGTTCAACAACAAGTGAGGCTAGGAATAATAATTTATACATATCAAACTTAAAAGAAAATAAAAAAGTTACTAAAATTGCTTGGATAAAAAATCAAAACAATGAAAGTTTTCAACAAAATGCTAAAAGATTTATATAATGAAACTTCTAGCAAAAAAATATGACCTGACTTCAAGTGCAGGAGAGTATAATTGATTGCAATAAACTTTTCTAAATTATAATGTCATATAATCTTCAAATGAGTAAAAACAAATATCATAAAGCTCATGAATCTATATGTGAAAAGCTCAATTTCAATAGTAGATGAGTGAAAGTTCAAGTAGGGTCGAGCTTGAAAAGAAGGGAGGTGAAGTTGGGGTTCCAAAAAAAGACCTCGATTAAATAGAGAAATGGTTTGCTAGAATGAAGAGTTCACACTAAAGTGGAATATTGTATCTTGTGAGAGAAAATAGATCATGATAGGAAGTTATCAAAGTGAAATAGTGTAATATCTTCTATATCTTAAAAGGATTTAAGCACTAAATAAATAAATAGATTATTTTAAATATTAAATTTATAATTATAATAATATTAAATGATATGCATATAAATGACTCATAAGTTTTATATTTTATGATTTTTTTAGAAGATTTACATACATACCACACAATACTTATGCATTTATATATTTGACTTCTGTTTGATATTTATTTATTTAATATTTTCTTTTGCCTAAAATATACATTTTATTTTAAAAAAAATTAAGAAAAATTTATACATAGCACAAAATTTATGTATTTACATATCTAATACTTAAAGTTTGATGTTTACAAAAATGATATATTTTTTTTATGCATAAAAAAGTGCATTTCATGTTAATAAGTAATGATAGTATAATTTTTGATATAATAATAAAAATTTTAATGTATTTAAGTAAATATGAAAGTTTAGATATTAGGTACAAAATAATATAAGAATTATATGCTATGTATATAAATATCTCAAAAATGAATAATAATAATAATAATAGTTTTAATATGATATTTAAGATTAAAATATGATATATGTTAATAATTTAAATTTGCATATATACATTAATTATGTGATATGTTAATCCCTCTTTTAATGATGATCCTAAACTCTAATCCATAACGTTGGCTTCATAACAACTTTGCACGACGGATCCAACAATTTTAACAAAAAGAAGAGCCCGCTTGTACCCCGTCTATAACCCTAAGCTACTCGATCGAGTAGCTGCGATCCCCATGGCGATGACAAAGAGCGCAGTAAAGATGCTTTCATGTGGGTTTCTGGCTTCGAGAACGCTGTGCGTATCTACGATGCTGGTGGATTCGACGGCAGTAGCTGAAACATCGGCCTTGCCTGAGTTTAAGCCGCTTTATCGTCGCCTTTCGCGTTGGAGCCGTACCAGGAGGAAGTGTAGCAGAAACGTTGAAGGAGTGGCAGAGTGAGGGTAAGAAAGTGACGGAGTCTCAGCTTCTGAACTTTGTTCGCCAATTCCGCCGCTACAAGAGCTATAAGACCGCATTGGAGGTAAGATATTTTCCTATCAGCATCCTGAAGCAATATTTGTAATGCTGTCATAAACTATTTGGAGATTTGCATACATATCACTGAATTTCTGTGTATTTAAACATTTAAGTTTTCGGTTTTTAGTATATTAACGATTCAAGTTTTCGGTTTCCTTTGTTACATATATTTAAGCATTTTTGAATTAAATTAATTTCATTAAAGAAAAGTTATGATTTTTAGCATTGTATTTCATGGGAAACCATATTTACACCACTTGATTTCTTGAATAACAGCTGATGGATTGGATGGATGCAAATGGTATTAAACTGTCCTCTAGTAGTCATGCAGTGCGCCTAGACATTATTGCAAAATTTAAAGGAATTGATGAAGCAGAGAAGTATTTTGCTAACCTCCCGAAATTAGCAAGAGTCAGCAAACTTATGGAGCTCTGCTAGTGGCTATTGCCAAGGAAAAATGTCTGATAAAGCCATTAACCTCTTCGGCAAGATGAAAGAACTGAACATCGGCTGCAACACTTTAACCTACAATAATCTAATGTCGCTTCACATGAAGTTAGGGCATCCAGAGAAGGTACCTTCATTGTTGCAAGAAATGAAGGGAGCAAACATTACTCCTGATGCTATCACATACTGCCTTCTGATGAATAGTTTTACTTCCCTTAATGATTTTGGCTCCCTTGAGAATTTTGTAAAGGAGATTGAGAAGGATTCTGAAGGTCCTCTGAGTTGGTCGATATATTCTAACATGGCCTCCCATTTTATAACAGCTGGTCTATTTGAAAAAGCTGAATTTGCTCTTAAGAAACTGGAGACAGTTATGGACAATCATGATCGGGCATGCTACCATTATCTCATAAGCATGTTCGCAGGTGTGGGCAATGCAGCTGAGGTCATGCGGGTGTGGAAATTGCTGAAGAGCACCTTTACAAAAACAACCAATAGAAGCTTCCTGATCATGTTTCAGGCTTGTATAAAACTAGATAATATGGACATGCTAAAACATTGTTATGATGAGTGGCAATCTGAGCATCTTAGCTATGATGTTAGGCTGCCATATCTAGTGATGAATGTATACATGAGGAAGGATATGATTAAAGAATTTGAGTTGGTTTTAGATAATTGTATTGAGTGGGGCTATGGAAATCATTGTTTTACATGGGAAACTTTCATTGGATATCTTCTGAGGAAAAAGGAGGTGGCTTTGGCTTTGAAGAGTTTGAAATTTGCATCTTGTTATAATAAACCACATCAATGGAGGCCAAAAAGGGATTTGGTGAAGGAAT
This sequence comes from Cymbidium sinense, assembly GCA_021442155.1. Taxonomy (NCBI): domain Eukaryota; kingdom Viridiplantae; phylum Streptophyta; class Magnoliopsida; order Asparagales; family Orchidaceae; genus Cymbidium; species Cymbidium sinense. The sequence continues at coordinate 94,597,568 of CM038219.1, forward strand.
TTTTCATTTATTTTGAGGGAGCAAAAGATGTGGAGAGGGCAGAGACTTTCTGTAAAATCCTCAAGGATATTTACGTTGTTGATATGGATGTTTATGAATCAGTTCTGCGTACATATTTGGCTGCTGGAAGAAAAGATTCTACTTTTCATCAAAGGGTTGAGCAGGATGGAATTGGGTTGAACTCTGAAATCGAAAAATTATTAGATAAAATTTGTTTAGATGTTTAGTGCACTTAGTAACTTATTTTTGCCCCTCACCCCATGCCCGTGTCCTCCCCCTTTCCACATCGCTCTCTCTCTCTCTCTCTCTCTCTCTCTCTCTCTCTCTCGCACACACACAAAGCATATGCATAAAGTTTTAATGGAATTATCTGTCTTCTCCTTGCTCTCTTCTTTGTAAGAAATCAAAAGCTGAAGAACAAGGTTATTACCAAAATAAAGTATTTGTCAGTTGATTACAAATTTGAACATTTAGGTCCCAATTTGTTTCCTTATTTGCCATAAAATTGAGGAGCAACTTGGCGAGGGCATTTGATTTTGTTGTACAGTGAACGGGTCCCCAAACCAATCATAGAATGCTGAAGGGTGTTTCCAGCTGGCTTTTGGGCATGTTACCGTTATTAAGGTTGGTGCTGTCTTCAAGTTTTTACTGATAGATCACGTACTTTTACAAACAAACTTCGATATTTGAATCTATTCTATAACTTTTTCACCTCTTGGGATGGACGTTTGATACATGATATGCAAGAGTTTACTTGAAAATAAGTTGTCATATTATCCTATGAATCGTATGTTTTCCATAAATGTAATCCAAATTGTCAAACCAATTCCATCTTTTTTTTCATAGCTTTCCTTCAGTGCTAGTTGATTTACCTTTTCAAATACCAACTTTTGTGGAGCTTTTATTCTTAGCGGATTTGCAAAATTCCCTGCAGTTGATAGATTGGATGGAAAGCCAACAATTAGTCTGTAACCATGCTGTGCGCATCGATCTCCTGTCCAAAGTGAAAGGAATAGGCATGGCTGAGGAGTATTTCTACAGTATTCCTCCTAACGCAAAGAATCATCAAACCTATGGTGCTCTTCTTAGCTGCTACTGCTCTGAGAAGCTGAAAGACAAGGCGATCGCCATCTATGACAAAATGAAGGAATTAGGTCTAGCCTCAAGTGCTCTTGCTTATAACAATGTCATGAGCCTATATATGAAGTTAGGCCAGCCTGAAGAGGCCAGGAGACTATTTACTGAAATGAAGACAACCAAAACAATACCAGATAAGTGTTCGTATAAGATTCTAATAGAAAGCTATGCTTTATTGAATGATATAGGCTCTATTGAGAGCATTGTACAAGAAATGGAAGGTAAAGAAGGTGCCTGGCACTGGTCACTATATTGTCACCTGGCAGCCATTTACAATTCAGCAAAGCTTTTTGAGAAAGCTAAGATTTCTCTTAAGAAGGCTGAACTTATGATGAATGGGAAAGACTCATCTCCATTCCCCTTTCTTATAAGCTTATATGCAGGTGCTGGCGATCTTCTGGAAGTGAAAAGGGTGTGGGATTACTGAAAGCCAGGATTCAGAAGTCCCGGATGCCTACCAACAAGGAGTATCTTGTCATGCTGCAGGCTCTTAATAAATTGGATGACAGAGCTGCATTGAGGGTGTTGTTTCAGGAGTGGGAGTCCAATTGTGTTAGTTATGATATGAAGCTTGCGAACGTTGTGATTGGAGCTTATTTGGAAAAGCAGATGGTTGAAGAAGCTAGACAGCTCCTGGAAAACGCTATGGAGAAAGGAGCTTCTTTGTTCCTCAAATCATTTTGGCTGTTTATTGATCACTACTTGAAGAATGGTGAAAAGGATCGTGCGCGTAGGTGGTCGCTTGTTGCATCTAGATTACTGAAGAGAGGTCATGCAGGTGAACTGGAATTAGAGTGATATCAGTCCCCTAAAAATCCTCTTTGGTTTCTTTAAGAGGATTGGAATCGAAATGCTTGATTTTTCTACCATTTGAGTTTGGATTGGCATAATCAACCATTTCAAGTTTTTGATTGGATAATGGATCTGAGTACGACTGGTAAGGATGCAGAAGTTGAAATCAACATTTGGATTGTGTATAGAATGTTGGAACAATTTATGTGCAATGAACCAGCTGATTTTACTGGTTTGAGTTCTTTAATTAGAAAATAGAAAGGACATGTTAGGAAACGATGAAGCTTGGCTGGCGCAATCAGAAAAAGAACATGACTTTGGGCCATACATACCTTTCAAATTATCATTTTTATGGTAAACTTTTTTCTTAACTAGAAGTAATCAATGGCCGAGCCTCTTGGCTGACCATTGGCTGATGTTTAGGCTTCATTTGGGAGAGTTTTTTTAGTGCGTTTTGCTTTTGAGAGCTTGAATTTTTAATTTTGATACCCGTTTGAATAGTGTATTTTTTGGAGTTTTAAATCCATTTTGAAATCGTTTTAGCCCTTTCAAAAAAAAAAGATAAATAACTTCGGGAGACTTTAAAGGTTTTCAGAATCCAAAAAACAAGCCAACAGTCTAGGGTTTTGGGAGAGAAATGCAAAGTTTAGAGAGATGGGGGGAGTGGTACATTTAAATTCTCACAGCAAGTAATTCAAAGATTGTAAGGAAAATAATATAAATCTTAAGCTCTAATTTTCCTCTCCAAGTAATAATAGGCTATTCGTTAATTTTTTTTATATGATAAAGTATCTTTAACATTATGTTTTATTGGTTAAAAAAAATTAAGGTGATAAGTAGTAGTTTTATTTTCTTAAAATTTTATAATTTAAATGTTTGGAGGTTTGATGAGGTAAAGATGTTTGTGAATTAAAATATAATCACACCTTTATGTTCTTTTGTAGAATGATTATGATTTATTTTAGAAGTATATTTATTTTATTTAGTATTTTTTTTCTTATATGTTATAAAGGCTTTAAGTTTTACTAATTTTTAGTAAATGAAAATGCTAATTGAAAAAATGCATGAGATAGAAGATTAACTATTTAAATTGATTGTTATGAATTTTTATCATAAATTATCTCAAAAAATGAGACACTATTATTATAACTAAATTATGATTTAGGTAAAAATATGCTTCAATTTTCTATATTTTTGCTTATCAAATATCTAAGTTTTTAAAGTGTGATTAATTATTTTGATCATCAATTTGGAGATAAAAGGCAAAAAAATTCAATTTGGTGCTAAAAATTTTCATAATGATTTTATAAGTACATATATAATTGATCTATGAGAAATAATGATTGAAGGGAAATCATTGAGTCATGCTATTTATTTATTTATTTTTGAAAGAATAGTTTGATTATCGAAGTATCATTTGTTTTAAAATACAATAAGAAAATGGGCTATTTTGAGAAATTATTAATAAAAATATCAATAAAAAAAAGTGATCTCAAGCTATGAAAAATAAAGAAATGAATGTTCTTAACCTCTATTTGGTGGTTTTTTTTCTCATTTATAAGTTAATCATTAAGTTATCAGTATTTAAACATCTCATTTTTTATTCTCAACTAACAAAATTTATTTTCTTAATCAAATATATATATATATTTATCTTTCTCGTAAAGCCTAATAATTTTTTTAGAATGCAATTCAATAATAAGAAATTTTTTAAGAGAAATCTTTCAAATGTAGAGTTAATTTTTCACATACAAATATTCATTGATGGCCATGAACATTCTTTATAAAGTTAGAGATTTATCTTGATGTTTGAAATAAAAAAATATAAAAATAGAATACATTAGATAGTTTGATTGAATTCTAGGATCTTTAGTTTTAAGAAAGAAATCATTAAGTTTCTTAGATAAAATATTAGTTGGTTTATTTTCAATTCTAAGCATGTGTTTAAGAATAAAGAACTAATCTTATAAAAATTTAACTCATTTAGCGTGTTTTGCTAGATATTAATGAATATTATTGTGTGATGGTTTGAGTTAAAAATAAACTTACTATGGAAAGATAGTATCACGAAAAGTCTTAAAGATTGAATTGTATCAATGAAATCAAAATTTTTGTATGATGCTCCTTATCGATTCCTCCTTAGGATTAGTTTTCCATTGGATTCCAACTTGTTGCTAGCTTCTTCCCAACTGCATTGATCTTGGATAAGTGTTCTTATGCAATTGCTTGGAACAATGATGGTTCCTTTCATTTGGAACTCAATGTTGACTCCTTTACTGGTTTCTCTTTGTCCTACTTTTAAGGCTTCAAATCCCTAAATGATGACCCCTCTCTACCTTTCATCAAGAAACACTAGAAAAGTTGGGAAACCTATTGTTTTCCTTAATGAGGATGGGATAGGTAAGCTCACTGGTCCATTCAAGTTCTCCCTCATTGGCAAATGCACATCTAAATGAATCTCTTTAGCTGATGTGAGAAGCTTTTCAAGGAATTTAAACTAAGTGGCAAATGATCTGTAAGTTTTATTGATCAAAGACACTTCCTTATTCGGCTTGATAATGGGATGATTACGCCTGTATATTTGTTAAAAGAGTCTCCTACATCAAAGACTTACCCCTAAGGATTCTAAAATGAACCACTGACTTTTCCCATGTAGTTGAATCCCCATTTGTTCTTATCTATGTTTTATTTTCTAGGCTCAAAATTTTTTTTTTCAATAAACAATTGTCAATGGGAGATCACTCAAAATGGATATGCCCATAGCTACTCTATCTAGGCCTTACATCTAAGTTTAATGAGAAGGTTTGGGTAAATACCAAGAGAAATTGTTATTGGTATAAAATGGTACTTGAGAATTTATCAAAAGATTGCCTAGATTGCCTGAAATTTAATGACACTAATTTTGAATACCTAGCCAAATAACCACAAGTTCTATAGAATATACTGTTGCATTATGGCAAATTGAAATTGTCCCTTTATAGAAAAGTGAATCTAATCCCTTATAGTAAGTGCTGCCTAGAATAGGAGCTAGGTTGGGTTGGAGGCAGTACAACCCAACACTATGATTTTGAATGATTGCCATACAAACCCAAGCACAAGAAACTTCACTTGGTGAATCCACACTAAATGAGATCCATCAAATTACCCATCAACTTATGCAACATGAGGCAAACATCCATAGGACTACATAAGTAGATAACCCCATTGATGTCACAAGAAATAATAGTATCACCAAGAATTATAGACAACAATCCAAAAGATAAGGGAAGCAAGTCATAGAAAATGAAAATATAGAGATATTACATCAAATGAAGGGCATTGCACCACCTACAACTAACATTATAATAGAAATCTTACAAGATTTGAAAACTGAATTGAATGAAGGTTGGATTCAGGTTAGAAAATCCAAAGGGCTCCTTAAGGATCAATCTAATGCACTTAGAAGATCAAATAGTATGAGCAATTTGTAAGGTTTTGATAGCACAATGCAAAACAATCCCTCAAATAATTAACTTTCTCATATGCAACATTAGGGACAGTGCGAACCCCAAATCAAAGGCTAGGCTAAAACATTTAACAAAAGCACATAAGCGTGTGTATAGGTGTTTTGAACCTATGGCATCTAACAACCAAAGCCATAGACTACATGAGTTCCTCAACTTGCAAGGTTTTCAAGCCAATTGCAACAATAAAATTTGGATATTACAAAAGAAAATCTATCACATTGATGTACTTATTGATCACCCTTAGTTCTTACATATTAGGATCTCACGAAGAAACATTGTTGCTTTAGCTATTGTTTTTTAGATATCATGCTCATACCATGCCAGAAGAATTGTGGGATAACATTATTTAGCTCGGATCCTCAATCCAACTACCCTGGATAATTGGGGGAGACTTTAACATGATTTCTATTTAGAAGGAAAAAAAGGAGGAGCCACTACCAATCTTAAATCAATGGCTAATTTTGTTGAATCTATCTTAAAGGCAAGACTAAGTGATGCAGGCTACATAGATTATAATTTTATTTGGAAGAGGGCAAAGTCCAAGATGGATTGGATAGAATTGTTAAACATATGCACAGTACAACAATCCATCATTTATTGAAACTTACTTTAGATCATGCTCCTTTACTAATCAATATTGAAGCAATCCCAAGACCAACACAGTTCTTCTTTTGGTTTTTTAATATGTGGACACAACACAAAGACTTCATGCCACTCATTAAGAGAATCTAAAACCTGAACAGTATAAACAAGAATTAGGTCAAGCTTTTGAAGTTGCGCAAAATTACAGCTAAAGAGCTCACGATCTAGAGTAAATTGGTTTTTGAGCACCTACATACACAGATCAATGAGGCTAAGAAAGAAGTCATTATTTTGGAATCACAATTAGCTTTTGGATATAATGAATCCATTGACCATAGACTGAAAGGTGCGATGGACATATTAGAGGAGAAATTGAGAATGAAAAACATCTTTTTGGTCAAATAATATTGGTTTAAATTTTGTGGAAGGAGATAAAAATACTAAATTCTTCCATACATTGATTAAGAAAAGAAGAGAGCAGATCACCACTATCAAGACGAAGAATCACCAAGATCAATTGGTAACCAATCACAGAGAAATTATGCAATCTATATGTCCCATTTTTGTAATCTAATGGCACCTAAAAATGCAAACACAATTCAAAAAGTGGATCAGGAACTATTGAGAATTAATCAGCATCAACGCATTGACCTATATAGTATTCCAAACAATGAGGAGATTAAGAGGGTAGTATTTTCCATTAGAAAAAGACAAAGTTACAGGACTTGATGGCTTTTCAACATGCTTTTATGAATCTGCTTGAGATATAGTATGAAGTGATGTAACTAAGGACACACAAGATTTCTTCATGGGAGATCATATGCTAACTAATTATTGCTCTTCAACTATCATCCAGCCCTAAATGGAGCTTATTTAGACTAATTAACCTCTCTATAACTATCAACAATATTATCAGTAAAAATGAAAGCAACAGGATTCATGATCTGCTATCTAAACTCATACCCCTTAATCAAAGTGCATTCATTAAAGGGAGGGAATACGTGAAAATATTTTACTTGCTCAAAAGGAATTGGGGGACCTAGATACTAAGTGCATGGGACACAATACAACAATCAAGCTTGACTTGCATAAAGCCTTTGAAACCATCAATTGAGACTTCATCTATCAGGTGTTAGTATCCAAAAGATTCAACCCTGGCTCTTGTGCCCTTATCATGAACATTATATCTAACAACCACTAACCAGTCCTTATGAATGGAGCTAAAGCTTGATTCTTCAAATCTAAAAGGTTTGAAGCAAGGAGACCTTCTCTTCCCAACCATCTTCATATTTGCCATGGACTACTTATCAACCCCACTTAATCATGCATTCCAAGCAAAGCATTTCACTCAATTTTATACCAAAAGTGGCATACCTATCTCTTATATCATGTTTGTAGATGGCATTCTCGCCTTTTACAATTGGTTAAGAAAATCTTTAAAAAGAGTTAATGTTGTCATTAAGAATTTTTGGTGTTGGTATGCACTTTAATAAAGATAAATAAAAAATGTTTCTCAACAGCAAAATCTCTATTTTAAACTCCAGATGGATCCAACATTGCATTAGCATTAAAACTACATGTTTCCCCACAACATACTTAGGCAACTCTTTATACATTGGAAGAGTAAAAAAAAAATATTTTTTTTTATGACATTATTGACAAAACATAGAATATAATCTATCTTAGGATAATTGACTATTATCTTTTGGTGGTAGACTGACACTCATAAAAAGTATACTAAATTCAATACCCTTGCAAGTGTTGCAACTCATTAACATGCCCTTTGGAACACAACGAAGATTAATTCAATACTTTTTTTTGGAATGGAAATAAAAGAGGGTATTATTGGATTAGCTTGAGGAAGCTGTGTAAACTCAAAGAGGAAGGTGGGCATGGTTTTAAGTCTGTTCAAAATAGCATTATTATTATTATTATTATTATTATTATTATTATTATTATTATTATTATTATTATTATTTTGTAATGGCATGAAGTTATGGATCAAATTTAGATAACAAAGTACATTGTGGGCTGAGTTCATGATTGAAAATTATTACTCCAAAACACACCCAATGTTAGTGCAATAAAACAAGAATTAGTAGTGGCTCCTATTCAGCAACACGTTGTTAAAAGAACATATTGTTGAAATCTGAAGGTAATGTTGAACCCTTTATTAGATGTCAGATTGGGGAATGAAAATTAAACTTTTGTCATGACATAAGGTTATATAAAGAGGCCCTTTCAACACTTCAACTAAAACACACAAATAACCTGATGGTTGAAGAAACTTTCCAATAATAAGGAGATCTAGTAGTTTGGAATGAAAGGAAGCTTCTTAAAATTCTGCCTACTAAAAATATAATATACATTAAACATATCCCAATTGATCACAACAACAAAGACAAGGTCATTATCAACCCAGACAATTAACAGTAATCCCTTTTTAAATCCTTTTATAAGGTGATTTAACCTCACACACTGTGCAATTGGAGCAATCTATTATGGCATAAAAATTTAAACCATCTATGTCATTTTTTTTTTTTTTTGCTGGAGATTCTTCAACAAGGCCTTACCAACTAATGACAAATTAATGGAAAAAGGGATTGCTTTTGTTTCCATATGCCAACACTATCCCAACACTAAATACATTATTAACCATCTATTCTTGAATTTCACAAAATCGAAGCTGTATAGAGAATTTTGGGCTAGCTCTTTGGCATCCAAATATAGAAGCAAACATTAATTGATCCTAGCACAACTCCTGCTAACATTGCAAGGTGCAAAAGCACATACTTTAGGTAAACACATAAGTGTTTTAATCCCTATCATTATCTTTTGGTTTACTTATAAGAATGATTCTAAGCACAACAACATAAAAAAAGACCTTAGACTCATTGTCCAACAAGTCTACACATATTTGCAAAAAGCACAACTCAATGGCATCCTCAAGAGCTCCTATTTGAATAGCGAAATCTGCTTGCAAGCTCTATAACTCGAAAGCAAGAAGTCAAATGCACATTATTTCATTGTAATAAACTCCATGCTCCATGGCTGAAAAATTAACTTTGATGGATCTTTCAAGAATAATAAGCAATCTACTAGATCTGGATCTATGAATTATGAGGGATTGGAATGGAAATATTATTTATATTTTCTTACAATCAATGCAAGGTTGTGAGCTCACTCTTTGTTGAAGTTGTTGGACTATTATTTACACTACAAGTCTTTCGAGCCTTCTATAACAACCCCATTTGGTTTGAAATTTACTCCCGTAGATTGACGACAATCTTTCACAGAAAGAAGCCAACCTCGTGGCACCTGACTTATATCTCCAGAGAAATTTGGTGAATTAGTGTACATGTGAATATGAAACTCACATTTATAAAGAAAACAATAGAGTAGCAAATTATTAAGCTAAATAGGGAGAGATTAAATAGACCCACATCTTTTTTTTCCTCTATTGATATTGTAAAGCATCTTGTTTTTGGTGATAGCCTAGGTTTCCATTATGTTAGAGGCAACATTTTGTAAACACTAACTCTTTATCAATGAAATTTCAAAGTTTTTATGAAAAAATATTGAATTGCATCAAGAAACTTTTTTTATTATAGGTGAAGTGCTATTATTTGACTCATTCAACTTTTTAATAAAGAATGTTATATGCTGATTATCTTATCTTGAAATTTTGCTAATTTTAATTCTTAAAGCATCATAGGTTACTTTAAGGATTTAGAAAAGAAATATGGCTTAAGTACTAAAGGTGGAAGTAATTCAACCCTTAATCTGGTTTAGAATTTACTTGCTACTAGGTCCAATAAAATTTGTCCACTTTTATTTTGTAAATAATTAGGTATCAATAATGTTGAAATTGTTAATGAATCCTCTATAAAAGGTAGTAAGTCCATGAATGCTTCTAACCTTAATAAACCTCTTTGATCTATGATTACTCTAACTTTGAAAGGATTTGAGTTGTGTTTAGTAATAGATATGCTAAGTCTTAAAAAAAGGTTACCTCTATTTAAAGGAAGAACTTTTTAAATTAATATATATTTTTTGTATTTCAATGACTAACTGGAACTATTATGGGTATTAGATTTCACTAAAACAAAAAATTAAAATATTATAAAAAAAAGTCATCATTAAAAGATTTTCTATGTAGTGTAAGTATTCATTAATATGATAAATGTGAAAGAAGAAATTTAAAGTCTAAATGGCATAACAACTCATTCATAAACTCAATTTAAGTTTTAGAAGTATTTTTTTCATCAATCTCTTAACCTACAATTAATTTAAAAAATTTTGCTCAAGATTAAATCTAAAATATTTTTTAATAAAAAAAATTTTAAAAAACCTACATTTAAGAGTGATTCTAATTTTTGCCCAATCTATATTGTACATCACATTCTATCTTTAATAGGGGCCCATAGAGTTGGCATTACACACAAATTATTTTGAACAAAAGTTATTTATAACAATTCATCAACTTATCATTTGCTTTCAATATGCTTAATTGGGTTCATCTTATAATGAGAAAGAGTGGAGAGTTGGATACTAGATATAAAGTTGGTGACATATTGAATGGCTCTAAGATGGAATAATTCATCAAGTGCAATATCATTGAAATTAGAGAGAAGTGTAGATACCATAATATGTGAGTTTCATTAAAGTGATGTGACTTTTTATATATAATAGCTTAAAAAGAATTATATTATAAATTATTTTTTGAGAGACCAAATCTTATTGCCTTTATAATTGGGTCAAAGAAGAAGACACAAATAAATGTACTAAAATTAGGATTAAAAATGACAACAATATCTCTAATAATAGGACTTCTTATGATAATTAGTTAAAATTTGCCACATCTCTTTAGAGTGGATTTAGATTGTAGATTAGAGGTTAATGATTTTATTATTATATTTGGAGGATAAGTATTTTTTATCATAATGAGTAACATTCATAACAATAACTAAGATTTTCTTAATAGGAAGTGAGCAATACCCATAAAAAATATATCAAGTGAACATTATATCAAGTTTAGATTCTAAGCATAAGTTTTTATGAAAATAAAATGGTTCGAGTTTTAGTTTTTAGATTGGCTTTAAAAATGGTGTGGGCTAAGATAATATTTACACATTTTTCATCTATAACTAATAAATATTTTTATTATATGTAATATATATGTTAAAATTTTTCTTTCTTCTATAATTTTCTCCTTATTCTAACTGTAATTAGGCATTTCTTTATATTACCTTGAGAGTTACCAATAAATTCTAATTCTTCATTAGATAGTGATGTGTCATTATAAACTTCTTGTAGATTATTATTTATATAGTCTTTATTTTCTTTCAAAAATAGAATTCAGGCTTTATATTGATTTTACATATTACTTTTTAGGTCATTTGAAATATATTACTTTTTTAGTGTTCTTAAAGCTTTTGTGGTGAGAGCTTTGGGCAAATGAGTTAGGCCAATGAGCTAAAGTGGAGGAGCTTTATTCTTAATTTTAGAGATGAAAGCATATTTAATTTATTACTCAACTAATAAGGCATAATGAATAATTTTTTTCTAATATTTGAGGGTTAAATAATGTAATTTATGCTTTCTGTTAGTCTTAAGGTAAACAATAAATTTGTTGATAAGTTGCCACTCAATATTAAGACAATCAATTCTAAAAATTAGGTCTTCAAAAGTATTTAAAAATTAAGTGGAGTTTCATATGAAAAATGCCCCTTATTTCAAAACATTTTGATAAAACTACTATTTTAGGCTTATTATGGTACCAAATATGATGAAAGTGGGAGGATTTTTTAGTGAGAGTAATGATTATAAATGTGTCTTTAGTTTAATGTATTAGAATATGATCTAGAGTTTTTTTTATCATAAAATGAAGGGTTTATAGTAGTTTGAATGTTAAAGGATAGTCCATCTTAAGCTAATTTGGGATTATTTAGAAGATTAAAAGTGGTTTGTTTTTTACTAGTTTGAGCTAATTTAAGAAAAAATTTTAAGTAGCATAAATGGATGAAGTATTATTTTAAGATCTAAATTCATGATCTAAAGTATTTAGTGGAGTTTCATAGGGTTCATAACCTTACAATAGTGATTATCTACTTATAGCCAAGAGCTATAAAAAAAAGTTTTAGAATAGATTTGAAAGCTTGGATAGTTGATATATGGAGTTAGATGTTGATTAAAATATAAAGAGAGGTGATGATGATTGAAAGAAAGATATTGATTAGATTAGCAAGTAAATTCTATGATAAATAACTAATCATATTAATAAAAGACCAATCTAAGAACCAAGCACTAACATAGAGAGAGAAATAAATTCTATATAAGTCATTTTATAATTATAAACATAAAATTTTTTTATTACATATCACTATTTATAGAGTTTATAATGACTCTTAGACTACAATCATTCAAGAGAGAGAGAGAGAGAATTGGAGGAAGGGATTCCATTAACCTCTCAAATTACATTTTTATTATTAAGTATCATTTTCCCCAATTAATAATAAATTTATAATGTAATTATAAATTCAATGTGCTCTTATTATCTAAGACCAAATCATCACTTAAGATAACTATTTTTTTAACTTCAAAAAAAAATAAGAAATGTATTTTATCTTATAAATTAACAATCCTTATTACTTATAAAAATAAGATCTATTGAATTTATAGGGTTTTTGTCAAAGAACATAACTTATTTTCTCAAAAACATGGAGATTAAGAAAGGAAAGTTTAGAATCTTAATAAAAGGGTGTTTATTTCAATAATAGTATCACTAAGAAGAGCATGACCACACTATAATAGATTATTCTAGAATACTATATAAGCCATCCTAGAATATGTGGTAAGGTTTTAATCAATCCATTAATAGTAACATATGAACTAATGTGTTCAAATATGTGTTATTAAGCTTAACACATTAATTTGTACAAATACAAGTCATTAAGTCAAAATCACAATCAATTAAACAAAGACAAACTAAGTATAGTCAGAGAACTAATTATTCTAGAATGATGTCTAAATGCATATGTGAAATGAAAAATGTATATGACCAAAGAATATATGATTCTATAAGTATACTAGTCTGGTTAACTCAAGTTGACCTGAGGCTAACTTGGGCTAGTTAGGACACTACATAAATGTGTGGAAAACATTCTATACTAAACTTTTACTTTAAGAAATCTAAACTAAATTAAAAGAAACTGAATTTTTAATATTTTTATTTATCAAAGTAACTTTGAGAACTTACAAGAAATTTCCAAAATTAGAAAATTCAAAATATTTAAACTTCTATGTAATCAAATGTTTATGATTATAGGTCAAAGTTAATGTCCAAGTCCTAATTTTAATTAGGTGCATAATTGAGGACATTATGAATTTAATAAATTTAAGCACATGAAATTTCAAGCATATGCTCATGTAGATTTTAGGATTTCTTCCAAGTAATTTTAATGTTTGTTGATTATTTAATAATTAAAATAAATGTGTTGATAATTTAATAATTAAAATAAATGTTATATTAATTAAAATAATTATCAAATTAATTTAGAAAATACAAATAAATTTGGAAATATTTCAAATCTGTTAAAATAATTTTTTGAAGCTATAAACCCAGCATGTATAGTGGACAAATGCAATGAAAATATTTTTTATATATAATTCTCATGCAATTAGATTGATAAACCCATTTTTTTTACTTAATTTTAACTAACCTAATGATATAACTTCTCATGAGTATTTTAAATATATTTACATAAAATTTGATCCTATTATACATTTTATTCTGGGGCAAAATTCTTAAACGAGAATATTAAAATAAAAATTAATATAATAAATAGTAAAAATTTGAAAGTGTTGATAATTATATTATAATTTAAATTATATTAAAGATATCATCAAATGTTATTTTCAATTTTCATTAATTTTTTTTTTTTTTGTAACATTCAAGCATAACTTGAAAGTAATATTTAAATTTTAATTTAATTTACATTACAAAATAAGAATTTAACACATTTCAATAAGCAAGAACTTGAAAGTAATATTCAAATTATAAAGTAATTTATACTATCACACCTTCCTAGGAAAAGCTCATCTCAACCATACAATGGTATACAAGCTTGTGACGAGCTTGACACATAATAAATTTTGTAGTGATGTTAGGATTACTAGGGTCATGATAAATAAACTCAGAAATTGGGTGTGATCTGAGGAGCTCATCACAACAATTCAACCAAGTTGGCCAACATAGGCCAATACCAACAACATTATGACCAAATAAGGCTTCTCCATCAACACGTAAACCAAGAATCATACCTACATCTTAAAGAGTGATTGTCATTTCTCCTACACGTGAAAGTTTTATTTGTTTGGAGACCAACACTAATTCAATAATCTAAACGAATAAATTGTAGATGCTGAGAGTTGCTACACTTACAACTTCAAGCATATTGAATCACGATCATTGTCGCCATGAGTAGGTGACTAGCAACTTATAATATTATTTTTTGATGCAAAGCAAATCAAATTTATATTAATTGAGTGGTTGTTCAAGAAAATTATTTTATAATAACTAATATTCTCTTATAACCATATCTAGGTATACCATACGATGGAACCCTACAAGTGGGAAATACTTGGATGAAGCTCTTGAAGTAGTGACTCGATGTTCTACTACTATTATCACATCTATGGTTTCCCTCCGACTACTATTTGCTTCCCTGTCATCACTTATATGAGCTGATTATAGCCAATGATCGTGTGAATAAATTATGCAGAATATGTGTCGGAGGGAGAATTTATAGAAGTAATATGTCATTATCGCAATAAAAAGTTGATTTATTTCCTGAAATAACATCGGATACTCATTTAACAAAGAATCTAAAAATGATAGAGGGTCCCGCAAGATGTAATATCTGATAGCATCTCATTCCATTTATCACTTTCGATGCTAGAGGATAAACAACTCAATTATTTTACTCTAAGAGAATCTGATGTATTTTATGGGATATAATAGTAATTATGATTAATTAATCTATCATTATCGCAATAATAAGAATGTCTATTTATTAAAGTAACATCAGATGCTCATTTAACAAAGAATCCCATAATGATGGAGGGGCTCACAAGATGTACTATCTGACAACATCTCATTCCATCCATCACTTTAGGTGCTAGAGGACAAACAACTCAATTATTTTGTTCGAAAGAGTCAATGCAACTATAATAGTAATTATGATGATAATCACCATAATAAGTATGTTTATTTATTAAAGTAACATTGAATAACAAAGAATCTCAGAACATTGGAGGAGCCCAC
Organism: Cymbidium sinense; assembly: GCA_021442155.1. NCBI lineage: Eukaryota > Viridiplantae > Streptophyta > Magnoliopsida > Asparagales > Orchidaceae > Cymbidium > Cymbidium sinense. Next base: position 94,612,910 of record CM038219.1, read on the forward strand.
AAGATATATTATCCGATAACATCTCATTCCATCCATCACTTTCATTGGTAGAGGACAAACGACTCAACTATTTTGCTCCAAGGAAAACCGATATAGCTTATAAAATATAATAATAGATATGACTAAGTAATCTGTCATTATCACAATAATAAGTATTTTTATTTCATAAAAATGAGTTAGCATAACTTCTATATAAAGCCAATGGAGGCTTTTGCATACCACAACACAGTTTTTCATTTCTTTTTTTTTTTATGTGAGAAGCTATTGGAACACTTAACGAGATGATTAAAATGACTCGTTTGATGCTACAATATGCATAAAATCAAAGCATATTTCACATGCACATATATTGGTGGTAACTAACCTAAAAGAATGAATCTTACAACATTTAAATTTTAATTTAAATGACTATGAGGTTCGTTGTGTATGCTATTTTCTAATAAAAGGATAAATAAAGAAATTTTAAGAGCTAGTCGCCGAATCAAATGGCGACTAGCTTCATCTCCTTCTCTGAAACGAGCTTCTTAGCCACCATTAATTTCTATTTTTTTTACATTTTTTGCTTTTTCTTATTTTCATTATTTTGTAATTTTACTATTTCTTATTTATTTATTTTTTTACATTTAGTTTTTAATTTTATTTTAAGTTTTCTTATTTTTATAATTTAATGTTTTTTAAAAATTTTATTTTATTTATTTGTTTAAGTTTTTCTTTTCTTTATTTAAATTATTATTATTTTATTTTGTTTTCTTTATTTAAGATTTATTTTATATTGTTTAATTTTAAGAAATTTATTTATTTATTTAAGTTTTCTAAATTTTCTTATTTAAGTTTTTTATTTTTATTTTTAATATTTTTAATTCTTTTTTATATTTTCAATTTGTTTAATTTTATCTTTATTTTTTGTAATTCATTTTTATTTTTAATATTTTATTTTTTTAGATTATAATAATATATTGATTTTTTTTAAATTTTTTTAGATTTACCTATAAATTATATTAAATTTGTTATGTTGAAAGTGTGGATTAGTAAATTATAATTTTATAATAAATTATTATAATAAAAGATTTCATCAAATGTTATTTTCAATTCTTCATTAAAAAAATTTTTTAACACCATAAATTCAAGCATAACTTGAAAGTAATATTTAAATTTTAAATAAAATTAAAATAAGAATTTAACACATTATTCAATAAGCTAGAACTTGAAAGTAACATTCAAATTTTAAAGTAATTTATATTATCACACCTTCCTATTACTAAGATTAAGTAATCTAATGTCTTCATGACATATCATTGCATTGCATGTGACTATAGATGCATCGATCCGATCCCTTCTTGGTTTGTTGTTATTTCTATTCTTCTTCTGAGAATTTCTTCTTTTCTCTTCTCAAAGATATTACGGAAAGATAAGTATTGAGCAAGAACGTTACCCCCAGTGGAACCTGCCGCTTGGAGGGATGTCTTGGCTACTTTGTTGTTAATCCCAACTCATATTGAATGATGACAATTGAGCATATGGTTATGTTGGAGTATAAATTTGGGTTGTCATTGATAGACTTTGTTGTGCATCACTTTCAATTTCATCTATAAATTCTCAATAGATATTTGAGCGTACCATATTTCGTAGTTGTTAAACCTCTGCGCTGAATGAATTAATGGCAAGCATCATTCTGCTTGCATCTCGTCCATCATTGACAAATGGTCAAAACAAATTTTCCATTCGAATAATTGTTTCTTGCTCTAAATATATTATTCGTAATATTTCAATAAAATAAAAATAAAATTTAGTTTACATAACTAAAATACTTACATAAAGTCGTTCCATTGGGGCCCTAAGATGGTATGGTGGTTGTGGTTTTGTAGTTGATATAGTAAGGCCTAAGATTTATACTATAATAACGAGCAATTGCATAATTATTATTATCATGATTAATTACAAGTTCAATAACATAAACTAATCTTTCATTCTAAAGCTCAATACTCAACCAATACTAGTCAAACTAATCAACATCTACATTACCTCTACCATCAACTTGTTTGAACTTTAGATCCATTGGCACAACATTTATTTGTGGTTGACTATTAAATTGTCTAATAACATGATCGAGAGATGACATTCAACGATTTCTAACATATCGAGACTTGTGACCTCATACTCTAATACACAATATGCAAATTTGTGGTATAAGAAACATTAAAGATTCTGAGTAAGAGGTCCAAATAACTTATATGCTCCAACATAAATAATTAAAAAAAGAGTTCTATGATCAAACCTGATTGTCTTTGAGACCATCAAACTCATTGTGATAGATTATTTTAGAATTTTTCTTACTCATTGCTCATTCTATCTACAATATTAATGAGATATTTATAGTCAAATAAATTAAATTAAAATTTAAAAATATAAAATAATTTTATTTGAACCCAAGTGATTTTCCTGATATATTATTAGGGTACGGTACATGCAATGTTGGTCAATCACATGAAATCTCTCACAAGCCCAAACATGTAATAAATGCAAACAATTAGCCATATTTAACCTGTTAGGCTTTATAGCTTCTTTAAGTTCCCTATATAGATGTGCTAGTGTCGCATCACCTATGCATGTTGAAAATATTTTTAAATCCTCTAATAAAGAAAGATATTATAAGTGTATTTTAGACCTTGATGTATCAAGTATTAGAAAACATCCTATAATAAATAAAATATATGAACTAACTCTAATTATGATACATTCATGTAAGACTCCCTAGGAAAAGCTCCTCTCAACCAGCGTAATGGTATACAAGTTCGTGTATGAGCTTGACCCATAATAAATTTTGTAGTGATGTTAAGATTACTTGGGTCATGATAAATAAACTCAGGAATTGGATGTGATCTGAGGAGCTCATGACAACAATTCAGCCAAGTTGGCCAACGTAGGCCAAGGCCAACAACATTATGACCAACTAGAGCTTCTCCATCAACACGTAAATCAAGAATCATACCTACATCTTAAAGAGTGATTGTCATTTCTCCTATAGGTAAGTGAAAAATATTTGTTTGCGGAAACCAACACTCAACTAAGGCCGTTAATAGATGATGATCTAAACGAATAAATTGTAGATGTTGGAGAGTTGCTACACGTACAACTTCAAGCACATTGATGAATCGTGATCAACCATTGTCAGGCCATGAGTAGGTGACTAGCAGCCTATAATATTATTTTTTGATGCAAAGCAAATCAAATTTATATTAATTGAGTGGTTGTTCAAGAAAATTATTTTATAATAACTAATATTTTCTTATAACCATATCTAGGTATACCGTATGATGTAACCTTACAAGTGAGCAATGCTTGGATGAAGCTCTTTTTTAAGTAGTGACTCTAAATGTTCTGCTACTATTATCTGCCTCACGTCTATGTGGTTTCCTCCTCCGACTACTACTTGCTTCCCCGTCATCACTTATATGAGCTGATTATAGCCGATGATCGTGTGAATAAATTATGCAGAATGTGTCGGAGGGAGAATTTATAGAAGAAAGTAATATGTCATTATCGCAATAAAAAGTCAATTTATTTCCTAAAGTAACATCGGATACTCATTTAACAAAGAATCTAAAAACGATAGAGGTCCCGCAAGATGTACTATCTGATAGCATCTCATTCCATTCATCACTTTCGATGCTAGAGGACAAACAACTCAATTATTTTACTCTAAGAGAATCTGATGTATTTCATGGGATATAATAGTAATTATGATTACGTAATCCATCATTATCGCAATAATAAGCATGTCTATTTATTAAAGTAACATCAGATGCTCATTTAACAAAGAATTCCATAATGATGGAGGGGATTGCAAGATGTACTATCTGACAATATCTCATTCTATCCATCACTTTAGGTGCTAGAGGACAAACGGCTCAATTATTTTGTCTAAAAGAATCCAATACAACTTATGGGGTATAATAGTAATTATGACAAAGTAATCTATCATTATCACAATAATAAGCATGTTTATTTATTAAAGTAACATCAAATGCTCATTTAACAAAGAATCTCGGAATATTAGAGAGGCCCACAAGATGTACTACACAATAACATCTCATTCTATCCATCACTTTCATTATTAGGGGACAAACAGCTCAATTATTTTGCTCTAAGGAAATCTGATGCAGCTTATGAAATATAATAATATATATGACTAAGTAATCTATTATTATCACAATAATACGTATTTTTATTTCATAAAGTTGAGTGAGCAGAACTTCTATATATAGCCAATGGAGGCCTTTGCATACCACAACATAATTTTTCAATTCTTTTTTTTTATGTGAGAAGCTATTGGATACATTTAACGAGATGATTAAAATAACTCGTTTGATGTTACAATATGGTGGTGAGCTTAATCGAAAGCATTTCACATCTACATATATTGGTGGTAGCTAATCTAAAAAAATGAATCTTACAACATTTAAACTTTAATTTAAATGACTACGAGGTTCATCATGTATGCTATTTTTTAATAAATGGTGGATTTATGGTCACACATGTCACTAATGATGAATCATGTGAAGTTGTCAAAAGGCATATACATGCTTTAGTCATGTACATCAAGTAGAACTCATTCAAAATAATATGTTGACGGCCAACAACATCATGCATGAGTCATAAGAACTTCTGCTTTTATCAAATTAGAGTCAATTGAGTTTGATTACCGACAAATCTAAGTACACATGCAAATTTAATAAATTTGTTACCATATTTTTCTATATTATATATATTTGACCTACATATATATATATATATATGATTAATACAATATTAATCTTTTTATATGTAAGTCAAGCTATATAATGCATAATCAGTTTAAAGCTGACACCTCAAGATCTACCATACCGATAAGTGTAAATTTTAATGCGTCTGACTTATATAAAAATCACTCACCAATAATAAAAACTATTAAGTTTACAAGAAAATAGAGTACACAACAGAAGGTAGTTTTTCTTGTCATGACTTAGATGATAACAATTCTAGTGATCTGCATAATATGGAAAACCTAGATTTAGTTGAGCTAAGAGATCATGATATATTACATGAGATTGCATTAACTCGTTCTAGAATATCTAATCAAATGATGGTAAATAATGAATTTATATAATCTTATCAAAATGCACAAGAGTGGGATGTTGATGTAAAATTTGATGACCCTTTAGATAATCAAATAGAAACATTAAAAAATTTCTCTCATTCTAGATTGTATATCAGTATGATCTTTTTAAATAAATTCTGACTTGAAAATGACTATCAATACATGGTCTATTCAAAATAATATTGAATATAAGAAAGTTTCTTCTAATAAATCTAAGTTATCAATTGTATGTATCTATCGTGAATACATGATACGATCTTGTTGTTGATATTTACATGCTGCAAAAAGTAAGTGTTTAGGAGGTTCATGGCATATTTCTACTATTATAGGACAACATACATGTAGCCATTCAATTATAATGAAAGATCATCGCCAATGTAATTCAAACTTTATCGCCAATTTATTATTCCAAGAATACACATCTAATTGACTTGAAGCCAAGAGAAATAAGTGGGTGTGTTGAAGCTAAATTTAATGCGCGTATATGAAAGCATGGGATGAAGAAGAAGACAATGTAATTATCCATTACTTTATCACATGCCTTGCTCACATGTTATGGGTGCATTTGGAGTAAGACGAGTCAACCACACTTTGTATATTATAATATAAAGTTCAGATACCAAACTTATATAGAAGTTTTTCATACAATTCCTGATTATAGATTCTGGCTAGAATTCAATCAAGAAAATTGAATAATTGAGTTCCCTCCACCGCCTATTAGAAGACACCTAGATCGTCCAAGAGTAACACATATTCATAATACAATAGATGAAAATATTGATCATTCGGAAGGTGGATTCTTATCAACAATGACACAATAAGTCTACATGCTCACAACATCTCGAAAATATAAAATATGAAATTTTTTCATAATATTTTTATTCTAACTTATTTTATTTCTTACTTTGTATAGAAGAAGATCGAGAGGAGGCACAACTATAAAAATAACTAAATAAATAAAAAGGGTCAGCAACTATATAAAAAAAAACTATCCTCTAATGAAGATCATGTCATTTGTAATAGTTATCTACTAGTTTGTTATCACTATGCTATTTGTGAATATATAAACTAAAATTTTAGTTAACAAAGATGAGTCTCAAAACAAATTAGTCTATTATATTGTCTTATATTAACGTGATCTTTTACTTTCTAACAATATATTATGAGATCTACATGAAGCTCCGTTTACTTCAAAATAGATATACACCACTAAAATAATTTTTGCTATCTAATTGTCTAATGTCGGTTGGTTTATTTCACAAATTAATTATTTTTAAAATAAGCTAAATTTTGTCTAATGAAATATTCATTCTCTTCACTTAGACATCTATATGAATTGTCTATGAATTTTAGCTAATTTGAGCAAATTTAAGAGCTTTCACTTGTCATTAAGGCCTGTAATAACATGATAACTTGTTATCTTTATAAAAAATTTTATCTTTAAACTATCATGTAAAAACATGTGTTAATTTAATACTTAAATAAACAATATTTATAAATAAAATACAATTTATTAATAAAACATTTCAACATGATAAATTTAATAAAAATTTTAAGTAAATATAATAAAATTAACAAAATAAAGTATAAAATTTAAATTAAAAATAATAACTTAATAAAATAGAAAAAATAATATTACATGTATAAATATAATTTAATATATCATTTTAATTAAAATTATATTAAAAATAAATATTCAATTGACAATATAAAATTTAAAAAATTTTAAAAACTTAAACAAAATTAAAATATTAAAAATAAAAACATTGTTTAAAATTAAATATTAAAAATTAAAATAAAATTACATAATAGAAAAAAAATAAAATTGAAAAAAAAAGTAAAAAAAAAAGAGAGCCAAGTGGCCCTAGAATATAAAACTTTCAAATCACTATAGCTAGTCGACATTGATTTTGGTGACTAGCTCCTTTTGAAATTTTTTTAATTATCCTTTTATTAAATTAATTATTAAAAATGTCTCTTTTAAAATTTGTTCTATCTCCTATATAATCTTCTAAAAGAGGACACCCTTATATCATCACCCATTTCCCTTAAATAGTTTATTTGCATTAACTTAACATTATACCTCATTAATGAAGTAAAGTTCTAATCTACCATTAGAAAATTTAAGAATATCTTTTGACAAAAGAAGAATTATTCTTGTAGAAGAAGACAAAGATGATGAAGAAGAAGAAGTCGCCCAAAAAGAATGAGAAAGGGAACTTATAAGAAGGGAAGAAAAAAAATGTAACCTAACATATGGCTCCTCTTAGTAGTACTTGTATCAAAGGATCGAGAGCAACATATTTAGATATTAATCTAAGATTAACCAAGTAATGAAAGAATAACACTACGATGCCTGCAAATTAATTCATTTGAGGATACATGATGAAGTTCTTCATAGGATGATTTCATCATTCAAATTATTTGTTTCTTATCGTGTATCTTGAGTGACATCATTTGAAATAGTATCAAGACAAATAGATAAAACTTCAAACTTTTTTCAAAGTTGCAAGCTAGTCTTCTCTTCAGTGCTCCAAAATCTAAAGTTCTTGCACTATCTCTTCAATATTTGCCTTCTCAAGCTCAATATCATTTTGAAGAGCCAGTGTCATTCCCTTTATTGATTCAAAATCTTTGAGTAAACTCTCAAATCTACTTATTATAAGTAAAGTTTGGTGGATTTGAACTCATGCCCTTTTATTTGATTCTTTATAGGTAACTTCTTTTTCATTAATAACCTTACTCATAGCATAAGCTTTGTTAACAACATTATCTTTGGTTTGATAAAGACTTCAGCGTATTCATCCCCTCTGAATAACTTTGGAAGGTCGTAAACTTGTCCATGGACAAGAATGTTACTTAAAACTAAATTAATTTTATCATTCAAGAGTTTCTTTAATAGATCAATCCAAGAAGATCTAAATAGAGAAAAAGCATAATATACCTCTTTCTCTAAGAGTATTGAAGATCACTTGCAACGGCTCCATGATAATAACTTCATTCTTCTTACCTCATCATTCTCCTAAATTTCTTCCTTTTAATCTTCTTCAATGAAAAATTCACATATAGTCTTGTGTTCTCTCATTCCATGAAATTGTCGAACATCATCTTAGAAACCTCCATGTCAATGCATTTCTTGAATTTCTCCATATCTTCAAATCTATGATCCAAGCTAATGCATGAACTCAAAGAAATAGTTAAAAGATTATTAATAGCCTTTGAACAACCAAATGCCTAAAACATCTTGAGAGAAATAATAAAGAACACATTAGGATCAAGATCACCTAAAGTGAATTGGGGAGAGCAAATAATTCTCATATACTTATGAGCTTATCAAAAGAGACATAAAAATCGTAACTAATGTAGACCCAATGTCTCCTAGACCATCATAAACTAATTGCAAAGCCGATCGTTAGGAATTTCTAGAATTATTTTGCCACAAATTTGAAGTTGCCAATGTGATAAGTTGATCTTGCTATCAAACTCGCCAATTCAAACCATCAAGGCTAGTTAGTGAAACAACTTGGTATTTTCCTCCAAACCCTTTGAATTCAAAATTACTAGATATTTAGCCCTAAGATTACTTGAATTTGACACACTTATGCACAATTCAAGTCACCCAAAAAATTAAAATAACTCATTAACTAAAGTTGAAGTTGTTTGCGACTTCAATTGAGCTCTTTATTTGAAACTTATTTTGAGTTCTTTGTATTTTAATCTATATTTTAGTAGCAACAAGCAAATTGGATTTATTCATTTTACTTTATAGCAATTATTTATTAAACCTTCCTATGTAGTTACACTTATATCTAGTCATTCCTACAGGACAGAACAATGAACCAACAAGCATATGTGAGCCAGAATAGTGTTTTTTTTTTTTAACAAATTTAGCATGGTGATCCATCTGGCTGAAATCGAATTTCTCCAACAAGATCTTAAGGGAAAAAAAAATTATTCATTGGATTGAAGGAGCATAATACTAGGTTCATTAAGAACAAGCTATCCATCTCCTCCCTACTACAGTGGATAAACGCAACGTGTTGAATGCCGCAGAACGGAGAAAGAAGAACTAGGACAAACGAAACAAACATACCAGTCATCCAGAGCATCCGATGATATATGCTGTCATCTTACTTATTTCACACCTGGGAGCTACTGGGACTGCCGGTTGCCCTCTCCACTGGCCCTATCAATTGCAGCATAGGCATGGCTTCAACAGTTTTCCGCTTGCGCTTGGCTCCAGAACCCTTCGATTCTCCGCCCGTGCCGTCTTTCTTCTTCTGGAAGGAGCTGCAGGAGGAAGAGAGCGGAGCGGTCTCTTCCGCTGCTTCCATCGCTCTTTCATTGCCGACGGTCAAGATGGAGACGATTGGGCATTCCTGCCACCCGAGCGAGGTTATGTCATTCACGACCTCGTCCAATGTCAGCTCCGCGTTGGTGGAAGATCTCACCAGGCATTCTCCGGCCGTTGATCTTCCCGGAGGAGTCAGATCCAACGTGCGCAAAAAATCCCGTAAGCTTGACTGCAATCAGTGATTATGAGAAATCAAATGTTCAATTAGGAGAACTGAGTGCGAGGAGACTGACCTTATTGATTTTTGTTTGCTTGATGAACCCGTTGATGCGTGCGATCTAATCGAAAGAGAAACAGATTGAAATCTTTAGATCGAGGATGCATCAAACATATCAGTACCCGATAGAATGGATATGAAATTTCACTAACTGCTTGAAAGCAGAGGCAATAAAATAGCAAGCTCCATGATGGAAGGGGAATTCCTTCTTCCCCCAGAATCTTCCCCGGAGGGTAAAATTTTTCATTGACTTAATGGAAGAATCCATAGTTTCGGACTTCGGGGTTAGAATTCTTAAGTACCAGTAGAGAGAAATTGGAAGAAAAGTGAAAATAATTAGAGAAGACCGAAACCTTGCAGAGCTGAACCATAGTGAGTGGTAGCTCTTCCCTGCTGAAGAAACGCACGTAATCTTCGAGGCAAAGTTCCTTCGCTCCTCTCATCCCTCGTTGGCTTAGCTCTCGCTCTCGCGCGCTCATTCTTTATAGCAATTGCTCAACGATTCTTGCTTCATGGAACCCAAAAAAATCTTTCATAACACATTATTTTTATACATTCTAATATTTAACATTTAAAAATATAATATTTTTATATGCAAAAAAAATACATTTCATTATAAAAAAAAATTAATAATAACATTACTTTTGATGCAAAACACATTAATTTTAATTTTTTATTTTAATAAATGGTTATAAAAAAAATTCAGTTTTTTTTATTTTTTAAAATATATTTTATGTTAATTTTTCAAAGTAGTTAAAATGAAATAAAAATATAAGCATATTTATAGATTAAATTAAATTATTTTAAAATTTAGTATATTCATTTTATTATATATATATTTATAAAATTAGGTTATTTTATAAATTATTTAGGATTTGGAATTAGTCTTTTTTTTCTATAACTTGTTATAATGAACTTTTATATTTACTGTTTTATATGCTTTCTGTATGTATATTTCTTTTTGAAATTAAATTATTTTTTGAAGTATTTATGAATTAAAATAAATATTTTTAGTTGCAAATCACTTTTACTTTGTATATGAATTTATATATATATATATATATATATATATATATATATATATATATATATATATATATATATATATATATATATATATATATATATATATATAATTAAAATTTGATTTTTTTTTTTTAGATGGTATTGTCTTTTTTTATTGTAGAGTAGAAGTTAAATTATCTTATTAATTAAAAAAAAATTAAACTTTTATTTTGAAATAAGTTGATTGTTTAATTTGAGTTGATTGGTGTTAATTTATTGTTGTCTATTTGTTATTTTCTTAGCTTATTATCTTTTGTTATATAATTAGTTACCTATATTTTAAAGTTCCTAATGATTTGTTATAGCTCCATTTAATATCCTTATTTTGTAGGCTAAAATAAAAAAAAGATAACATCATCTCCAATGAAAGATAAAAATAATACACTCTTTACCACAAAAAAAAAATAACAATGGCAGTATCATCAAGGTTTAAAATAAAAGATAATGTGATTCAACAAGTTTAATGCTAACATCATATATAATCATAATATATATATATATATATGTAATGCTGACTACAATGGTGGAATAGATGAAAGCATATAATATTGACAAGTTTAAGGTGAACTGATTGGGCCAACTCCAAGTCTCAACCAAAATTGTAGAGAACCAAAATATTATGAAGGTGCAAATCCATTTGCTACTAAGATTGAAGCACCCCCTCCATACTTCTCATTTAAAATTCCATTGATGGCTAATGAATCACATATAGTGTACTTATTATGACAAATGGACCTTATGAAGAAGTACATGCCATGTTAAATAGATCCACAAACTCAAATATGTAAGTGGATGAACTAGGATTTATGTGAATAGATAGACTACATCTCTAACTTGTTATTGTTTTATATGGTGACTACTAACATCTTCTAGGGTTTAAAATTATGTGGTTAGTCTTATAAACTGTATGAAAATAATGTTGTAATTTATTTAAAATGGAATATAAAACCTAAACCCACTCCTTAAATCTAAGATCATGACTTGTATGAAATATTTTTTAACTAAACTAATAATGCTTTAGCTTTTATGTATATTTTAGACACTAAATTCATTTTAAGGCTTAGGTATGTAGAAATGCCTACAATAAGTTGCAATTAAAAATAGTCATAGGCTAAATCAACCGAGAAGACAGACTTCTCCAAATAATGGTTGTCATCCTCACTATATAACATATGATCCACTCACCTAAATCATTTGAAATTTTTATGAGACAGAGATTATCACTAAGGACACTCTTTGAAACTTTCAAGTTCTTTATATATGTATTTTAAAATTAATTTTCAAAATAACTTTTTATTTGAGCTCTAATTAATCTAAAATTAACCCTTAAAAATTGATGTTTATATTTTTTCTAGATTTTACTCAGTTCATTGAATCCAAAGAGTACTTATTTACATTTCTTTTGAAATTTTGTATAATTAGTTAAGAAATTTTGAAGTTTTGGGTTATTTAAATTAATTAAAAACCTTACTTATATATTTATCCACATGGAGGTTGACTTGATGCATGCTTTACATGCAGCACATCGAGATTGGCCAAATTTGTAGCTTGTTTGAGCCATTGGATGCAAATATGATTTTAAATGATTAGATTGAATAGCTCAAATTTAACCTTAGTTTAAATCAATTTCTACCATGCGATGAGAACACAACCATCTATTCTAATTAAATAGAATAGATGTTGTGTGAGTCATCTTCTTCCTCTAGCAAGAGATAGATACTATCCACCTTTCCCCTCTTTATCCAAGTTATCCAATCTCGGATCTTTGATTCTTAAGGAATGCAAAATTTTCTATGGTTGGATCCTAATAAGAGTTAATTTCACTTCAAAAGTATAAGAATTCTAAGGATTATCTATGATTTTGGAAAGTTACCTCACTAGAGCCAAGGCCTAATGGAGTTCTTGACAAAGGTAGCTTTATCTTGAAGAAATAAAGCCTCACTGTGAAGATGGCTAGTTATCTCCCAACTGATTTCTTTGGAGGCCACTATGCCACCATGGGTCGTCGAAGTTTGATCATTCTTTGCCTTCCTGATCTCAAATTAGAAGGGGCTTAGTTCACTCTAGTTTTCCTAAGTTCAAGGAATGTTTTGAGCAAATTAATTTGGGTTATGGAGTCTGAGAGTATAAGTGGTGGTTTTGGGGTGTTCGGCTTTATGGAAGTTAGTAGTGCACTAGCTATGAGTAAGCTAGGATTATGGAGATGTTCTAAAATTATGGCTATAATACTTGTAAGTGTTGTCAATGCTTATATCCTTCAATTCAATTAATGGAGGACTCACAATATAAACCAAACTTTTGGCTTGATTCAACCATAAGAAGGTGGTGGCTCAATGAGCTGAGCTGAAAATGGTGAGATTAGCCATTTGGAGCTCTCATATTGGCTGGAGAGATTTGGGGCATTGGGGTGAGATGGATAACCCATGATTAGTGAACCAAGAGTTGTCCTAGTTGATTTGGACTTCACTTGATTCAATGAATGATTTGGGGTAACTTTGGGCTGGCTTAAGTAGATTAATTATGCTCAATGAGTGATTAAGGAATTGTTTAATCCAAAGGGAAAGGTTGTTGAACTTTGCTAAATTGGAATTTTATATTTATAAATAGATTTGGTTCACTTGGGATTGACTTAAATCAAGTTCACCTTTGGTCAAGCCTAATTGGGAAAGCCCTTGGGGACCCAAGAGTGTGTCCAACCAAGTTTGGTTGGGACTTAAACTTAGTTTGACTGAGTTTGGCTTAACGTTGTTTATTTAAGTCGATTTGGTCAACTTGGGGGACAAATTAGCCAAATTGGCCCAAGGAGTTGTTGGGTTGTGTTCACTCATTAATATAAAGTGTTTTGAAATAATTGGTTTGGTCCAATTATGATTCAATTTGAATTTAGCTCGATGTGGTTTAATTGAATTAGATGACCCAATTGGCCAAATCAGATCTTAATTGAGCTTGAATTGTGTTCAATTAAGTCTATGCAGTGATTATAAGGTCTTAGATAGGCTCAATTTGGTTTAGAATAAGTTTAATTTAATTTTGACCCCATAAGATTCAATTGAGTCATCTTGGGTTAGGTGGACTCATTAACCAAATTGAAACCCAATTGAATTCAAACACATTTGATTAAGGTTTTTAAAGCTTTGGGTATGATCAATTTCAAGTGGTTTTAGTTTAATTTTGATTTATTCCATTAATAACATATTAGGTTAATTTAGGCTAAATGAGCTAATTAACCATATTGGGCTTCAATTAGGTGTGATTAGTGGTTTTTGGGTTTTTTTAGTTCATTGGTTGGAGCCAATTTTGATTTGATTTGGATTTGAGCCCAACATGACCTAAATGGGATAAATGGGTTGAATTGGGTTAAATGACCCAATTAGACCATTTGGAGACTAATTGGATTAGGTTTTGATTCTATTATATTGGACTTAGTTTTGGAATTTATTTGGCTTAATTTGATTTTAGTTTAGGAGTGCCTAAATTTGTTTCGGAAATAAGAGGCTGAGTGAGGCCCACAAGCTTGATATAGCTAACCCTAGAGTTAAATCATATTAGTTTTAGTCTTAGTTTTATTATCTATTTAATCACTAAGAGTGTCCTAAAGATATAAGTGAGTAAAACCTATTACTAAGATAAGATCCTTGGGACTAATGGAAGAGTGTGTGTTTGTCTCACTAGAAGTGTGGTCAATAAATGGACCCCCAATAAGTATGGCTATCTCATGTTTAGATTAAACTTTTATGGCTCCTCTCCTATGATTTCTCCTTATGTTAGATAGTGTTATTTTGTGCATAAACGACATACCTCTTTAGGTTAGTAAATCTATGGAAAGCTAAGGCCCTTGCAACCCCTTTATTGTGGCTCATCACACACTGACAATACCCGTATGTGCACATACATTTAGGGTTAGGATTAAGCCCTTGTGGCCCCTTTCATGACTAGCTACCTCATATTTAGATTAAGCACTTGTAGTCCCTCTCCTAGTGGCTTCCTCTCTGATTGAGCACAATTTATTACATGAATAGCATACTGCTCAATAATTATTTTTGCTTAGAGAGATGTGAGTCCCCGTGCTTTCTCTCAAAGCTTAACTATTGCACGCTGATAGGGTCTGTGCACACTTGTTAGACATTTTAGGGTTGGTCCTTACCTTCAAATCATTCCCATTCTAACATATATTTTTGATATTCAACAATACATTTGAGCTTAAGTAGGATTACATCATCCTAACCTCTCCTAACTCAATCCTTCATACCTACTAAAATCAAGCCAAATAAATCTATCCTAGGGGAATATTTTCCAAACATTCCAAAACCTAAACCTCAGTTGGTTTAAATCATAAATCTTTAGGCCAACAATCTAAGTCAAATCATATCAAACCACACATTTGATAATCGTTCGAGGACCTCCAATATGATCTTCAAAGTTGCATGTTTGAATAAAATTCCTTGAATAAACTTGTGTAGTCAGAGTAATACAAAAGTTCTTATCTATCATTCTTGGGATATGTTTGACTAAATTTGGTCAACATAAATATTTGTGGTAAACATTGACTATTATACCACACCTATTAGAGGTCCATTTATTGACTTTACTTTTAGTGAGATTAACACCTATCACTTCTTAAACTTAGGATCCAATCTAGGCACTAAAGTCTACCTTCATCTAGACCCTATAACACATCTAGTGATTAGGTGGAAGCCCAAAAAACCCAAATGACTTATAAGAGTCAACCCTAGGGTTAAACCCTCACTAGACTAATAAACTCCACCTAGCCCAACAAACTCGAATCTCCACACTTCAAATGAAATTGATCATAAACTAATCTTAATCTTGAACATAACCCAAATCACACTCAATTAGGATTCAATTTGACTAATCAACTCAATTGACCCAATTTGACTCATTTAGGCATAAAAGGGATAAATACAAAATTAACTCAAATCAATTGAAATTAAACCTTCCCAAACTCCTTGAAACTTCAATTGAACTTAATTGAAGCATAATGAGAACTAAATTTGATGAATTGGTTCACCTAGCCAAAATTGGCCCAATTGAATCCTATAAAGCCAAAATAAAATCTAATTTGATCTAAATCAAATTAGATCAATACAAAGCCTCACAACCCCTCTAATTATATACAATTAAACCAAACCCCAATCCAATCTAAATTAGATTAAACTAAAGCTTTAAATCAACTCCAAATTGACCATCAATCATGACTTAACTCTCAATTGCACCTAATGTAGTCAATTTGACTAAGTTAGCTAACTTGACCCATTTGAATCATATGAAACCATATGAGCCAAATTCAAATCTATTTCAAATTAAATCAAACTAATTATACTATAAGTTTTAAATCATCATTTGAACCTAATCCAATAGCTTTTTAAGTCTAATTTGGTCAACTAGTTAACCTATCTTAATTAAATCCAAATTGATCTAAATAGTTTCAAATCATCATTTAAACCTAATATAATAGTTATTTGGGCCCAATTTGGTTAATTGGTCAACCTAACCTATTTGAATCTAATTTGACCTAAATAGGACTCCATGAGCCAAACCCAACCAAACTTGGCATGACTCATCATTACACACCCCTTCACCTGCTTAAGTGGATCCAACCCTTGGTGAAACCGATTAAGCCTAAACTAAGTGAATCAAGTCACCCACAGAGAACAAAAATCTAAAATAGCAAAGTATGATCCCTCCCTTTAACTAAGGGAACACCTTTAGCATGTCTTGAACTCATCTATACTAACAAATCCTGACCCAAGGCTATTTGGTTTAGCCATTAACCAAGGTTCAATCACCGAAGCATAGAGTTTGAACTAACTCCGATGAGCGACGGTGGTTCATGGTCTCGAGAGTGAATGATTAAGAGGCACCAAGGACATAAGCAGCAGACCTTTGTCTCTTTAAGGCAAACCTACCTCATGCATTTGGTTGTAGGTCTTAACTCTAGCAAGGTACTTTTCTTCCAACTCAAGGAAATCCCCTTAGGTGTTAGTCTTTTGTGAAGGAAATGTATATGTCATCTGAATCAAGCTATAGAACTCCCTTACATCTCATTCCATGATAATAATGGAGTTAATTTGAGTGTGAAATGAGTTAAGGTTGATTCAGATCAACTAGAAAAAGGTGTATGGTCTCCGTATCTAGCTGAAGCTTGGAGATGATTCATGTGCGGTTGTTGACCTCATTTTTAGAATGACCTATCAACCCCTCCATCTTAGACATAGGACTTCTCTTAGACTTTAAGAGTTTCTTAGTCTTAAGACACATCTAGTGATTAGGTGGACACTCAACCTACCCCTAGAGACTTAGAAGAGTTAGCCATAGGAATAGGTCATGCTTTAGGAGTGTTAGAAAAATTTGCCTACCCTTAGCTTGAACCATTCCTCACTTTCCTTCCTTCAAGTCAAACTCTAAATCATTCTTAATTGATTTTCTCCAAACTCAAATCAACTCCATGTGATTGAAATCCATGATTGAAACCCATGAATGAAACCCTTCTTAAGTCCTTAATTTCAAGGACTTATCCAAAATCATGATCTAATTCAAACTCAAGATAATTTCTCATAACTCATTTATATTCTCATTTATATTCACATATATAAATAAAGTATAAATACAAATCAAATCCAAAAATTAAATTCCAAATTTAAAATTCTTCTTAAGGCCTTAATTTCCTTCTTAAGGACTTAGCCTAAATCATGTTTAAATCAATTCAAATTCATGGGATTTTCACATAACTCATTTATATTCTTATTTATATTCACTTATATAAATGAAATAGAAATATAAATCAATTAAATTTAAATTCAAAATTCAAGCTCCAAACTCCAAAAAATTCCTAAGACCTCTAAATTCCCTTCTAATGGAGTTACTTTAAATCATGCTCAAATCACTTCAAATCCTTAAAATTTTATCATGACCCATTTATATTCTCATTTATATTCACACATATAAATAAAATATAAATTCGAACAATCAAAATCAATTCTAAAAATCAAACTCAAATCCACTCAAAATCCAACCTAAGCCTCTCAAGTCAAAATTTGAACTTAGCCAAATCAACTTCAAATCAAGCCAAACTCTTGATTTTCCTTCATGATTCAATCAGCCCTACAATCATGAATCCAAATAAAAATACAAACTTCAATCACCAAATCAAAACTCAATTCAAAAATCAAACCCCAAATCCATTCATATTCTCCCTTTGAATATCAAATTGTTAAATGAATCAAAACTCATTTGACTTTAAACCACTTGCAAATAGATTTATATTTCAATCATAAGTCCATATACAAGTTCAATCAAAACTCAAATCAAGCTTAAAGCCATTTGACCCACTTAGGCTCACTTGACCCAAAGTGACCTAAAGTACCCTTATGAGCCAAATTCTAATCCTAACCAAATTGGATTGAATCAAACTCACCTATGCCTCTCATCATGACCAACAATCATCATGAGATGATCAATCAATCAAATGGGGTCAAATTGTTGACCAAGTCAACACTTAGCCAAAATGAAACCTAACATAGCCAAAATCCACCATAGGCCAAATTGATTGAAACCATTGATCTAAGTTCATTCATGAACTATGTTTGAACTTGACCAAGTCAACATTTGAGCAACCTAACTAGCCACACTTGACCCAAGTTGACCCAACTTGACCTAAAAGTCAAAATATGTCAAAACTTGATATAAGCTAAATTGATTGAAACCAATGGGTCAAGTTCATTCCAAATCACTTGTTGAACTTGACCAAAGCCTCAATTAGCCAACTAGACCCAACCTAGCCCAATTGACCTTGAACCCAACTTGACCTAAAGGGGTCATGTTGAGTCAAATTCAAACTTAGCCAAAATTGATTGGAAATAAAGATACCAATCCATTTCATATGATCAACCAAACATAAACCAACCCATGACCTAACCCAAATAGGTCAAATGGGTCAATCAATCAACCCATTTTGACCTAAATGAAGTCATATGAGCCAAACTTAAAACTAAAACAAATTGAATCAAACCAAAGCCACCAAAATATTTCAAATGGTCATATGAACTTAACCCAACCTTGGTTTGACCCATTTGACCAATCAATAACTTGACTGTTGACCCATTTTGTCCTAAATGGGTCAACATGAGCCAAACCATATCAAATGAACTCCAAATCCAATGAAACTTGGACAAACTTATTTTCTCAACATACCCAACATATTCAAATTCAAAAATCATCCAAATGACCATTCTACCCCTATGCCATAGAATAAATTTTGGTCAAATCCATGGGAATTTGGTCAAGTCCTCTTCATATCTACTTGATACCTTCTAATAGGTCAAGTATACCCTATGGAGGGTGGTGCACCCAACCAATGGGTTTGGGTCACCCAAATGGACCCAAGGCAAATCACCACATGGCTCAAATTGGCCATGTGTGAAACCTCCTCCACTCAAGTTGAAGCACATGGGGTTATTACGTATTGCTAGCTCAAGCGACTATGTGCCAACTCTTAATAACTCAAACAGCCCTTCCAATATGGCCAATTAGATCAAAACAACAACCATATCTTGATTCCAATAGAGGAGATATACTCCCTAATTCACTTCAATTCAAGATGCTCCTTTATCGATTGAATGTTAGAGTGTTAGGAGCCATCGAGAGTAATCTAAGCTCTAGAGAGATTGAATCTTGCATTTCTCAGTTTTCATCCTTTGAAAATAGGGGAAGTCCATTGAATTGCAAATTTCTTCTATACTCAAACTCCACCAAATTCATTTTGCACACTCCATCAGCGGGTCAAGTCGAGCTTGCCCAACCTCTTTCCCAAGCTCCAAAGGTAAGCGAAGATCCACTTCAATCAAAACTAAGCTAACAAGGAGGAGGGGTTGGTTCATAGAGCAAACTACTCAACCTTATGAGCTTATTCTTTCACCACAGCTTTACCTCAACCAGACAAAGCTCCTCCAAGAGAATCAAGCATCGGTGATCACCTCAGGCGAGGTATGACAATTTTTTATCACTAGATTTAAGGTGTGTTAGTCCTTTATGAAAGAAAGTGTAATGGCATGAAATTTTGACCGTTGGATAGGATTGCAATTAGTGTTAGATGGTGTGTGTTTTATCTAGCTCAATCAAGCTGGATCAAGCTACAACATGGACGGTCCCCATGGATCACAGGCTTTGGCAAGGATAGATCTCTTACCGTCCATCCAGGCATTTTGGATGGACGGTTGAGATTAAATGCACATTTTAAATCCTATTTATCCTTTAAAACTATGGGTTAATTCACATCATTCGATCCTTGATGAATGATGGATATAAAAATATGCACCACTGTGATGTGACATTAGTGGTAAGCTCTCGTGATGCATGGAAAGTGCACATGGCCATTTGCTTGCGTGTCATCTGTGGATTAAGGGATTTAATTAGGTTTTAATTAATTCTAATTAATCCTTAAAGCTTTAAAAATTCATATCCCTTTAAAGAAAAATTTAAAAAATATGAGGTAAATTACTACTGAAAGATAATTCAATCTAGAATATTCTAAATTTTGTTTTAATGGATTTTGAATTGTATCTTTCTCTAATTTTACCTTTTCTTAGAAATCTTAATTTTTTAATTACTCCCTAATTAATCCACTGATTAATCTCAAACTTCTTAGATATATTTTAGGAGATGACTTCTGCCTCTCCCAATTTTCTTGGGATTTATTGATGGCTAAATTGGGGGAATTGCAAATTCATTTCCTAATTACCCTTTTTATGTAATTAAAGAAAATTAAGAGTTTGATTAGTCTTTTAATCCCTTTTTGAAGTTGATTAAGGTTTGATCCAATCAAAAGGAGATAGAGAATAATTTTGGGGTATTTATCCTAAGCTATTTCCTAAACCCTCTTTTTTCTTTCTTAATCCTCTTTTAATTAAGAGCTAATTCATTAATTATCCTCTTAATTAATTTTTTAAAAATTCTAAAACTTTCCAGAACTTAATTAATCTACTTTGGGTAGATGCTTGGGTGTTCAAGAGCCTAAGTTCAATTAAGAAATCAAAACTCAACTCATATGTGTGAGGGTGTTTTGAAATTACTTAAGTTAAACCCCTTAGCTTTAACCATTAATCATGAGCCAAATTGCATTAGGCCCTTTTCTTCCTAGGTGCATTGCAAATTTAAATTCCTTGTGATATTTTATGTCATCTCATTGGCTCATAATTATTTGATTAACTATGCTAAGGTGGTGTAGGTAAGGGTTAATTAACATGTTTAATTCATACCTTAACCTAATCAATATCTAAAATGGATCTAATCTTCTAAAAATTAAAAACAAATGTCAAACACATGTGAGAATGGGTTAGGAACAGCTAACTAAACTCACATTTTTAAACTTCAATCAAATTCAAAATCAAATAAAAATCACATTAAGCAAACTTTAATTTACTTTTAAGCTTTCTTATTTCATAAGATTATCTTTAGGATTTAATTAAAGTGAATGTGCTTATATACTTTCATTGCTTTAGTTCTTTCCCCAACATGTTAAATATGTATTACATGAGCTTTCATGCATCCATGCTTTTGAAAAATCAAATTTTAAAATGAAAATGTTTACTTTATGTCAAAATTGCATGTGTTGGATAAAGTAATAATATGAATGACTATTATCACGATTAAATTCAAATTATTTTCAAAATATATGAATCAATTATCAAAATTGAAAGTGTTTTACTTATATCTTAATTATAAGCTTGCATGTGAGTAAGATATAAGGATGTGAGTGTTGGTTCTCCTTCTCTTCTCTTTTAGTATAGTTTTGAATAGATTTAAAGGTGTGTGGTTCATTTGAAAAGAACCTAACACTTGCCTAATTCCATATCATATTCATTCCTATACTATCACTTAAGAAGGATACCTATGCTTGCACATATAAATTGCATAAACAAAATAAATCAACTAACAC
Source organism: Cymbidium sinense (assembly GCA_021442155.1). Lineage (NCBI taxonomy): Eukaryota > Viridiplantae > Streptophyta > Magnoliopsida > Asparagales > Orchidaceae > Cymbidium > Cymbidium sinense. The sequence continues at coordinate 94,634,637 of CM038219.1, forward strand.
CAACTTTTGCATTCTTTTTTTTTTCCATTCATTTCTTTTGTACACATGTTTGTATTCAAGAAAAGTGAATATTAGTCTGGACAACCCTGAGGTTGTGAGGTTTAAGTAGCTAAGTATGTCTTATACCTTACACCTATAGTTAACAATGGCATGTACTCACTTATGCCTTTCTTACTTTTATCTGATGTACTTCGTTCAGTTACGTATTGCTCCTTTTTTGGTAGAAAATCATGTATCATAAACTTTCAAATTTCCTTAAATGAATCACTTAGTATCATAAAGTGTGTTAACATTCTTATTTGTGTGTATAGATATGCTTAGGACTCATTCATATGCATGTTATACATGTTAGGAAAGAAATGAAGTGATGTATATTTTGTGAATTTAGTTCATTTTATTTAATCTTAAAATGCCTTTTTTTTGAATGGGTTTGTTTAGAGTTCATCTAAACTTAGGATTAATTAAAAGACTTAACTAAAATATTCACTAAATAAAACTAAAATATGAATCCACTTTAGAAATTACTTAGGATAGGGAAGGAAAGAAAAGTTCTATTTTCTTTCCCTTTCTTTATAACTTAGTAATTAATTGTAGGATTCATTTGAACTTAATCAAAACATGAAATAAAATCTAAATGAAACCCTCCTCTAAGTTGAACATGCTTCACACTTAGAAAATTTTAACTTAAAGCCATAGCTAAGCATACCACACAAACCTCAAAGCACACACATTAGGCTAAGTCACCACTTCTAGCTTTAGGTTTGGGCAGTGCATGGTTTGATGTTTGCTTTTATTTTATGATATATATTTTAGACTAGATGTTAGGATGTATGTGCATAGAATGAATGGTAGGACAATCTTAGTATAAATATTATTTTCTCTAGGGGATTGTGCTTAAGGGTGCTATAATAAATAAAAATATAAATGCTTTTGCTATACAGGTGCTTATACTCCTAAGCATAATCCAATAGGCCAGATGGACTTAGTCACCCATGTGTGGGGTGATAAGTCCAATATACATGCTTGGGATTTGTGTGGTTTGTTTAGCTAACCTTTGTTTTGTAGGTGTTAGCTAGATTTACTTTTCCTTTTCATGTAAATTTTGCAATTGAGATTTTGGAATGATTGTTATGGGGATTAGGATGAGCATTAGTCATAAGATCTTAACTTATGCACCATGTAAAGGCTTTAGAGTATCCACCTTCCAACCATCCAAAAGAAGGAACCAAAGAAGAAAATAAAAATGAAGAAATAAAAATGTAAAGCATTTGCCTCTTATTCTTTTGCGATTAGCTTTATAAATTGATTGATGATTTGTTTAGCTTGTGCATTAAGTGGCATCATTTTTCTAGTTTCTTCCTTACTTTATGTATGGCCTGGATGTGGATTAGGCTCTTAGAAAAAAATAAATCTTTTACCAAATTTAACAATTCAAAACTAAAATTAAGGAACTCATAACCTCACATAAAGTTTAGGTTTAAAATCAAGATAAAAAAATTTGCAACCCCTTAGCTGGATGAGTACTTCTTTTATAACATCATGCACAAATGCATCTTACTTCACTCTTGATTGGAGGGCTTCCACCTTTGCTAGAAAAACTTAGCTTGACCTTTGAGAGCCATGGTGGAAACACACCTCCTCCCTTCTCGCTAATTTTGGCCAATAACTTTATTTTTCATGCATTAGGCATATGAATCCTATTAGCCTTAGTCAAAATAATTGTTCAAAAATAAAAATAAAATGAAATTTGAATTGCATTAGATTTAGGTCAGCATGTCCTTAAATGATCTAGTCTCTTTAGAAAGTGAGTTTAAGGACTTAGTCTCTTTCTAAATAAATAATAGCCTAGTTATCTTGCATAAAGCATATGACTTGCCTACATGAATTTAAAATTGTAGGAGGAGTTAGTTAGCGGTCACCCTGAGGCAGTTGTAAGTCCAACCAAATGGGTGGTTTGACCTCTCTTATGGAGGTCTCATTTTAGCCTTAGATTTAGATTGCGCTTTCGGCCTCGCCAAAGCTCCCTAGATTTAGGTTTTGAGGTTGCTTCTCCCTTTCATGGGTCATAAGCTTAAATCCTCACCTCTTAGGCATTTCCATAATCTTGTGTTATGGAATCATAAGTCCTAAATTTCTAATAAAAAATATAACTCAAACAAATTAAATCAATTTTAAAATGTAAAGCCCAACCATAGGATAGTTTGAGATGCTCACTAGGTTTCTAGCATGGTGAGCATCTCCTACTTATCTTTCTTTTGATAATAACTCCCTCTCTTGATCAATCTCATTTGATCTTCAAAAATGAACTAATCGATTGATAGTCCTTTCCTATTAAAATCTTTGAAGACAATGATCATTTACCTTAATCGAGAGTATTCCTAAGGGATCCTGTCCCTTAGGATGTAATTAACTATGGGGGCTTACCCTTGTTGGAAACTTAACGAACTCGATTTAAAATAAACCCTATTTTACTTTTTCATATAAAGTAGGAGAAGAATCTTTGGTACATATGCAGACCCATTGTCCTTAGGAGTCCTTATTCGGGGGGATTAGGTCTATTATAGGGTGGTGACTTCTATCTCTTGAGATAGTACACCTCTCCTCAATGTTATACCATCCTCAATAAACATATCATCTGTGGTGTCCCAAAAAGATATATTTTTATATATTTTCTACTTTCATCTATCCTCTTTTTCGAAAAGAAGTGGGGGATAGATGAAGGCAAGAAATTATATAAAGAATATAAAATTTTCACCACAAATTTTTTTGGCGACTCCGCTGGGGATGGTTCCTCTCTTCATCTTTGGTAAATGATCGTTGTCTTCAAGCATCGATAGTAGGTTTGTACTTTAATATGAATTTGAAACTATTTTTCTTTTCGTTGGCACTTAGCTTATTTCATCCTTAAGTTGAGTTAGCCAACATCTTTAAGTTTTAGGACCTCACTCCGTGTTGGTCTTAAAACCCCCATTGAGTTCTCCATTGGGTAAAGATAAAAAGATCTAAATAAAAAAGAAAATATTTCGAGACTTACTCCTTATCATTTTTATGATAAGGAAAGGTTCATTTCAAAATAATAAAAATAAAATAAATTTTTCATAAGAACCTTGCTTTTCAGAAAGCACTCTTATAAAAATGCAAATAATAAAATATTTTTTACAAAATTTTTTTAAATCACCCTCATATAACAATTCTCATAATTGTTACATGTAGGAATTTTCAAAAATAAAACTAGCAATCTTTTTTTAAAAGCACAAATGAGCATCTTCCTTCAATTTATTTTGATAAGATTTTATTTTCAAAATAAAATGAACAATCATCTTTTCCAAACAAATCAAAATCAAAAATAAAAATTTCAAAAAGCACACACAAACCTTTCCATTCAATATACTCACACCTATTGAATGGAAGTTTCATTTCCAAATAAAATTAAAATTTTCAAAAGCACAAATGAACATCTTCCTTCAATTCATTTTGATGAAGATTTCATTTTCAAAAATAAAGTGAACAATCATCTTTGAAAATCAAAATAAAAATTAAAAAAAAATTCAAAAAGCGCATATGAACATCTCCATTCAATATATCCAAATTTATTGAATGAAGATTTGATTCCCAAATAAAAATAACATCATTTGGAAATCCCACTTAAACATATCCAACATGTGATTGAGTTGGAAATCCCTCTTTCAAAAAAAATAATAATCACACACAAAATAAAATTTTCACATTTGTAAAAATAAGATTGATTTCCACTCCTACATTGCCAAATTTGTTGAATGGAAGTCCTCTTTTAAAAAATTAAAACTTAACAATCATATTTTTAAAATTAAAACACATTTTGGAACTTCATTTAGCATACTCAAATTTGCTAAGTGAAGTCTCCAAATCCAAAATAAAGAATTTCAAACACATTTTAGAACTTCATTTAGCATACTCAAATTTGCTAAGTGAAGTCTCCAAATCCAAAATAAAAAATTTTCAAACATATTTGAAACTTCATTTAGCATAATCAAATTTGCTAAGTGAAGTCTCCACATTGAAAACCAAAAAAAAATTCAAACACATTTATAACTTCATTTAGCATACTCAAATTTGCTAAGTGAAATCTTCAAATCCAAAATAAAAAAAAAAATTCAAACACATTTTGGAACTTCATTTAGTATACTCAAATTTGTTAAGTGAAGTCTCCAAATTTTAAAAAAAAAAAGCCAAAAATTTTCAAGCACTTTTTGGAACTTCATTCTTTAACATACCAAATTTGCTAAAGAGAAGTTTTCATTTTCAAAATCAAACCAAAACACAAAAATTTTGGACACATCTTTTGGAATTTTATTTAGGATACTCAAATTTGCTAAGTGAGATTTCCATTTCACAAAAATAAGTGAAACTTCATCTTTAGCATACCATATTTGATAAAGTAAGGTCTCCACTTTCAAAAAAAATCAAAAATGAAACACTTTAGGATTTCCTTAGCATACCCAAATTTTCTAAGGATCCTACTTTTGCAAAAAAAAAAAACAAATCTAAAAAATGAAATTAATCTTTGACTATCCTTGAGCTAATTTAAGTCCCCCGGTGACATTCACTCAATAGTCAGCCTTAGGTCAGATTTGATTTGTTGCCCAAATAAATCAATCACCCCAGTGGTTCCTTGTTGTGGAAGATGTGAGTCATCGCGCTTTCTTTTTAACTTGGCCATTATATACCGAAAGACACCCCTTTGGTTGGATAGTTCTACCTTATGGTTGGTAGACTACTCCCTTTAGATTGGCAAATCTGAGTTAGATCTAGGCTTCCATGGCCTCTACTCAGTGTAATCCATCACAAACTAATGGAATTCATCAAAATAAACAAATCTAAAAAATGAAATTAATCTTCACTATCTTTGAGTTGATCTAAGTCCCCCGACATTCACTCAATAGTGAAAGGTTGGGTTCAATCATTGTCTTGTCAATTGATTACTATTGATCTCACTTTAAAGTATTCACTACATTTTCTTTCTAATTTCTTTGCGCCGAAGGCATCCTTTGGATGGCTAGTCTTATATGTTTTAGTCACTTTGGATTATTAAATTTAGGTCTACCCATTCTTATGCGATCTATTACCGTTCAATCTCAAAATCCAAATCTAAAAAATTGAAACAAGTTCAACTCCCATCCCTAGCAGAAATTTCTCCTTAATGAGACTTAAATCAAATCAAACCTCTTATCCCCTTGTGGATGACTTGAACCTGCTTCCCTAGTGGAAGGTTCACACTCTATCCCTTAGTGGATTCTCCCCTCTCTCTTATGTCTTGGACATAAATAGATCCACATTGCACTAAGCTCTGGATTCTTTCTACACCTTGGGTTAGGGATAGATTATTTATGTTGGTGCTTGGAATCTTTCGGTGTTGTTGACCTCATTTTTAGAATGACCTCTCAACCCCTCCATCTTAGACATAGAACTTTTCTTAGACTTTAAGAGTTCTTTAGTCTTAAGACACAACTAGTGATTAAGTGGACACTCATCCTAGCCCTAGAGACTTAGAAGAGTTAGCCATAGGAATAGGTCATGCCTTAGGAGTGTTAAAAAAATTTTCCTACCCTTAGCTTGAACCATTCCTCACTTTCCTTCCTTGTCAAACTCCAAATCAATCTTATTTGATTTTCTCCAAACTCAAATCAACTCCATGTGATTGAAATCCATGATTGAAACCCATGAATGAAACCCTTCTTAAGTCCTTAATTTCTCTCTTAAGGACTTATCCAAAATCATGATCAAACTAATTCAAACTCATGAGATTTTCTCATAGCTCATTTATATTCTAGTTTATATTCACATATATAAATGAAGTATAAATACAAATCAATCAAATCAAATCCAAAAATTAAATTCCAAATTTAAAATTCTTCTTAAGTCCTTAATTTCCTTCTTAAGGACTTAGCCTAAATCATGTTCAAATCAATTCAAATTCATGAGATTTTCTCATAACTCATTTATATTCTCATTTATATTCGCCTATATAAATGAAATAGAAATATAAATCAATCAAATCTAAATTCAAAATTCAAGCTCCAAACTCCAAAATTTTCTTAAGTCCTTTAAATTCCCTTTTAATGGACGTAGCCTAAATTATGATCAAATCACTTCAAATCCTTGAAATTTTCTCATGACCCATTTATATTCTCATTTATATTTACATATATATATGAAATATAAATTCAAACAATAAAAACTAATTCCAAAAATCAAACTCAAATCCACTCAAAATCCAACCTAAGCCTTTCAAGTCAAAATCTTGAACTTAGCTAAACCAACTTCAAATCAAGCTAAACTCTTGATTTTCCTTCATGATTCAATCAACCTTACAATCATGAATCCAAATATAAATACAAACTTCAATCGCCAAATCAAAACTCAATTCAAAAATCAAACCCCAAATCCCATCATGTTCTTCCTTTGAATATGAAATTATCAAGTGAATCAAAACCTATTTGACTTCAAAACACTTGCAAATTGATTTATATTTCAATCATAAATCCATATACAAGTTCAATCAAACTCAAATCAAGCTTTGACAAAGCCATTTGACCAACTTAGGCTCACTTGACCCAAAGTGACCTAAAGTTCCTTATGAGCCAAATTCTAATCTAACCAAATTAGATTGAATCAAACTCACCTATGTCTCTCATCATGATCAATAATCATCATGAGATGATCAATCAAACAAATGGGGTCAAACCAAGTCAAAGGGTTGGAGTCAACACTTAGCCAAAATAAAACCTAACATAGCCAAAATCCACCATAGGCTAAATTGATTAATATCATTGATCTAAGTTCATTCATGAGCTATGTTGGAACTTGACCAAGTCAACATTTGAGCCTAACCTAGCCCAATTGGCCACTTGACCCAAGTTGACCCAACTTGACCTAAAAAGTTAAAATGTGTCAAAACTTCATCTTAGCCAAATTGATTGAAACCAATGAGTCAAGTTCATTCCAAATAACTTGTTGAACTTGACCAAAGCCTCAATTGGCCAACTAGACCTAACCTAGCACAATTGACCTTGTACCCAACTTGACCTAAAGGCCTCATGTTGAGCCAAATTCAAACTTAACAAAAATTAATTAGAAACAAAGATACTAATCCATTTCATATGATCAACCAAACATGAACCAACCTATGACCTAACCCAAATAGATCAAATAGGTCAATTTGGTCAACTTGACCCATTTGATCTAAATGAAGTCATATGAGCCAAACTCAAAACTAAACCAAATTGAATCAAATCAAAGCCACCAAAACATTTCAAATGGTCATATGAACTTGACCCAACCCTTGGTTTGACCCAATTTGACCAATTGGTCAACTTGACCCACCCATTTTGACCTAAATGGGTCAACATGAGCCAAACCACAAATTAACTCCAAATCTAATGAAACTTGCCAAACCTATTTTCTCAACATACCCAACATATTTAAATTCAAAATTAGCCAAATGACCATTCTACCCCTAGGCCATAGAACAAAGTTTGGTCAAATCCATGGGGAATTTGGTCAAGTCCTCTTCATATCTACTTGATACCTTCCTAATAGGTCAAGTAGACCCTATGGAGGGTGGTGCACCCAACCCAATGGGTTTGGGTCAGCCCAAATGGACCCAAGGCTAAAACTGACCACACGGCTCAAATTAATCATGTGTGAAACCTCCCTCCACTCAATTTGAAGCACATGGGAGGTTACCACTCCACTCCTTAGCTCAAACTGGCCATGTACCAACTCCTAACAACTCAAACAGCCCTTCCAATATAGTCAATTGGATCAAAATGGAAACCATTACTTTGACCGTCCGATTGCCATAGGGGGAGATATACTCCCCCTAATTCACTTCAATTCAATGATGCTCACTATCGAAATTGAGTGTTAGAGAGTGTTAGGAGCCATCAGAGAGTAATCTAAAGCTTCCTATGATGAGATTGAATCTTGCATTTCTTGGTTTTCATCCTTTGAAAATAAGGGAAGTCCATTGAATTGAAAATTTCCTCTATACTCAAACTCCACCAAATTCACTTTGTACACTCCATCAGAGGGTCAAGTCGAGCTTGCCCAACCTCTTTCCCAAGCTCCGAAGGTAAAGAGAGATCTGCTTCAATCAAAATCAAGCTCATGAGTAGGAGGGGTTGGTCCATAGAGCAAACTACTCAACCTCATGAGCTAATTCTTTCACCACATCTTTGTCTCAAGCAGACGAAGCTCCTCCAAGGGAATCGAGTGTCGGTGATCACCTCCGGCAAGGTATGACATTTTTCGATCACTAGATTTAAGGTGTGCTGGTCCTTTGTGAAAGAAAGTGTAATGGAATGAAATTTTGACCATTGGATAGGATTGTGATTAGTGTTAGATGGTGTGCGAAGTTTTATCAATCGAGCTTCGGCTCAGATCATAGAACATGGGCGGTCCCCATGGATCACGAGCTTTGAGGGGATAGATCTCATCCATCACGCATTTTGGATGGATGGTAGATACATTTTAAATCTTATTTATCCATTTAAAACTACGGGGTTATTCCTGGTCGTTCGATCCTTGATCGAATAGTAGATATAAAATTACCATACCTTGCGCCGTAGCATGCTGTGACATGACATTTAAGTGGCCACTCCCCGTTTGACGCATGGAAAGTGCACATGACCGCCGCCGCCGCATGTCATGTTGTGGATTAAGGGATTTAATTAGGTTTTAATTAATTCTAATTAATTCTCTAAGCTTAAAAATTTATATCTTTTAATAAAAATCAAAAAAATATGATGAATTACTCTTGAAAAAATAATTCAATCTAGAATATTCTAAAATTGGCTTTAATGGATTTTAACATGTATCTTTCTTTGATTTGGCCTTTTATTGGAAATCTTAGTTTGATAATTACTCCCTATTAATCCACTGATTAATCTCAAACTTCTTGGGTATATTTTAGAGGATGATTTCTGCCTCCCCTAATTTTCTTTGGATTTATTGATAGCTTAATTGGGGGAATTGCAAATTCATTTCCTAATTACCCCATTTATGTAATTAAGGATAATTAAGGGTTTGATTAGTGTTTTAATACCTTTTTGAAGTTGATTAAGGTTGTTCCAGTAAATAAAAGGCTTAGAGAATAATTTTGGGGTATTTCCCCTAAATTATTTCCTAAACCCCTTTTTTCTTTCTTAATCATCTTTTAATTAAGGGCTAATTCATTAATTATCCTCTTAATTAATTTCTTAAAAATTCTAAACCTTCTAGAACTTAATTAATCAAATTTTGGTAGATGCTTAGGTGTTTAAGAGTCTAAGTTCAATTAATAAAATCAAAACTTAACTCAAATGTGTGAGGGGTGTTTTGAAATTACTTAAGTTAAACCCTTTAGCTTAATTAACCATTAATCATGAGCCAAATTACATTAGGCCCTTTTCTTCCTAGGTGCATCACAAATTTAAATTCCTTATGGGATTTTATGTCATCGCATTGGCTTATAATTATTGGGTTAACTATGCTAAGGTGGTGTAGGTTAATTAACATGTTTAATTCATACCTTAACCTAATCAAGATCTAAAATAAATCTAATCATCTAAAAATTAAACTAAAATGTCAAACACATGTGGGAATGGGTTAGGAACATCAAACTCAACTCACATTTTCAAAATTAAATCAAATTTAAAATCAAATAAAAATCACATTAAGCAAACTTTGATTTACTTTTAAGCTTTCTTATTTCATAAGATTGTCTTTAGGATTTAATTAAAGTGAATGTGTTTACATACTTTCATTGCTTTAGTTCTTTCCCCCAACATGCTAAATATGTATGACATGTGCTTTCATGCATCCATGGTTTTCAAAAATCAAATTTAAAATGAAAATGTTTACTTTATGTCAAAATAGCATGTGTTGGCTAAAGTAATAATATGAATGGCTATTATCACTATTAAATTCAAATTATTTTTAAAATATATGAATCAATTATCAAAACTGAAAGTGTGTTACTTATATCTTAATTATAAGCTTGCATGTGCGTAAGATATAAGGATGTGCTTAGTGTAGGTTCTCCTTCTCTTCTCTTTTAGTATAGCTTTGAATAGGATTTGGCAATGTGTGTGGTTCATTTGAAAAGGACCTAACATTTTTCTAATTCCATATCCAATTCATTACTATAGTATCACTTAAGATGGGTACCTATGCTTGCACATGTAAATTGCATAAACAAAATAAATCAACTAACAACAACTTTTGCATTCTTTCTTTTCCATTCATTTCTTTTGTACACATGTATGTATTTAAGGAAAGTGGTATATTAGTCTGGACAACCCCGAGGTTGCGAGGCTTTAAGTAGCCCTAAGTAGATCTTGTACCTTACACCTCTGGTTAACAATGGTGTTGTACTCACTTATGCCTTTCTTACTTTCATGTGTGTATGTGAAAATTGGATAATAAAACCCTTTTCTACTTAATGAAAATTATGCATCATAAAATTTCAAATTTTCTTAAATGAATCACTTAGCATGCATCATAAAATGTGTTAAACATTCTTATTTGTGTGTATAGATATGCTTAGGACTGATTCATATGCATGTTATACATGTTGGGAAAGAAATGAAGTGATGTGTGTTTTGTGAATTTAGTTCATTTTATTTAATCTTAAAATGTCTTTCTTTTTGAATAGGTTTGTTTAGAGTTCATCTAAACTTAGGATTAATTAAAACACTTAACTAAAATATTCACTAAACAAAACTAAAATATGAATCCACTTTAAAATTACTTAGGTTAGGGAAAGAAAGAGAAGTTCTCTTCTCTCTCTCTTTATAACTTAGTAATTAATTGGATTCATTTTGAACCTAATCAAAACATGAACAAAATCAACCAAAAATAAATAAATCACTTAAATGAAAGCCTCCTCTAAGTTGAACATGTTTAACACTTAGAAAATTCTAACTTAAAGCCATAGCTAAACATACCACACAAATCTCCAAAGCACACACATTAGGCTAAGTCACCACTTCTAGTTTTAGGTTAAGGTGGTGCATGGTTTGATGTTTGATTTTATTTTGTGATATATGTTTTAGAGTGGATGTTAGGATGTATATGCGTAGAATGAATGGTAGGACGATCTTAGTTTAACCATTATTTTATGTAGGGGATTGTTAAGGGGTGATGTAATAAATAAAAATATAAATGTTTTTGCTATGTAGGTGCTTATACCTCTAAGCATAATTGAATAGGCCAAGTGGACTTAGTCACTCTTGTGTGGGGTGATAAGTCTAATATACATGCTTGAGATTTGTGTGGTTTTTTAGATAACATTTATTTTGCAGGTATTAGCTAGATTTACTTTTCCTTTTCATGTAAATTTTGCAATTGGGATTTTGGAATTATTATTATAGGGATTAGGATGAGCATTGGTAATAAGATCTCATCTTATGTATCATGTGATGACTTTTGAGCATCCACCTTCCAACCATCCAAAAGAAGGAACTGAAGAAGAAAGAAGAAAAGAAGAATAAAGAAATAAAGCTTGAAGACCCCCATAACAATGAATTCCTTGCTTAATTGTATTTAATTCATTTGTAATCTGGGTTGTATAAGGGTAGAGCTCGACTACCCAATTTATTTTTTTTGTGCGGTGGTACCCGACCACAATGGCCTCTTATTCTTTTGTGATTAGCTTTATAAATTGATTGATGATTTGTTTAGCTTGTGCATTAAGTGGCATCCTTTTTCTAGTTTCTTCCTTGCTTTATGTATGGCCTAGATATGGATTAGGCTCTTAGGGAAAAATAAATCTTTTATAAAATTTAATAATTCAAAACTAACATTAAAGAACTCATAACCTCACCTAAAGCTTAGGTTTAAAATCAAGATAAAAGACTTAGCAACCCCTTAGCTAAATGAGTACTTCTTTTATAACATCATGCACAAATGCATCTGGCTTCACTCTTGATTGGAGGGCTTCCCCTTTGCTATAGAAACCTAGCTTGACCTTTGAGAGCCATGGTGGAAACACACCTCCTCCATTCTCACTGATTTTGGCCAATAACTTTATTTCTCATGCATTAGGCATATGAATCCTACTAGCCTGAGTCAAAATAATTGTCCAAAAATAAAAAATAAAATGAAATATGAATTGCATTAGATTTAGGTCATGTGAAGCATATCCTTACATGATCTAGTCTCTTTAGGTAGTGAGTTTAAGGACTTAGTCTCTTTATAAATAAATAACAGTCTACCTATCTTGCATAGAGCATATGACTTGCCTACATGAATTTAAAATCATAGGAGGAGTTAGTTGGCAGCCATCCCCAGGCGGTTGTAAGTCCAAGTAGATGGGTGGTTTTTCCTCTCTTATGGAGGCAAACCAAATACCCATTTTCATCTTAGATTTAGGTTGCACTTTTGGTCCTCGCCAAAGCTTCCAAGATTTAGGTTTTGAGGTTGCTTCTCCTTTTTATGGGTCATAAGCTTAAATCCTCTCCTCTTAGAAATTTTCATAATATTGTGTTATGGAATCATAAGTCCTAAATTTCTAATAAAAATACAACTCAAATAAATTAAATCAATTTCAAAAATGTAAAGCCCAACCATAGGATAGTTTAAGATGATCGCTAGGTTTCCTAGCATCGTGGGCATCTCCTACCTATCTTTCTTTTTGGCTTCGACAATAACTCCTCTTTGATTAATGTCATTTAATCTTCAAAAATGAACTAATTGATTGATAGTCATTTCCTATTGAAATCTTTGAAAACAATGATCATTTATCTTAATCAAGAGTATTCCTATGGGATCCCGTCCCTTAGGATGCAATTAACTATGGGGGCTTGCCCCTGTAGGCAACTTAACGAATCTAGTTTAAAATAAATCATGCTTTACTTTTTCATGTAATGTAGGGGAAGAATCTTTGGTACATATGCAAACCCATTGTCCTTACGCATCTTTATTCGGAGGATTAGGTCCATTGTATGGTGGCGACTTCTATCTCTCGAGATAGTACACCTCTCTTCAATGTCGTACCTGATCCCCTCAATAAGAACATCTATGTGGTGTCCCAACAAAGTGAATTATATTTTTATATATTTCTTGATTTCATTTCTCCTCTTTTCCGAAAGGGAGTTGTGGATATATGAAGGCAGGAAACTATATAAAGAATATAAAATTTTCACCACAACGATCCATTCTACATGATTAAAATGGACAACCATGATTATTCTGTGTAGATCTCTCTGATTTAATCCATTTACAATGTAATATTAATTAGAGTTGGTTGATCTTTGAAAAAATGACTCTAGTGAAACTGCATACACCACCAGCTAAGTCAGTTGCAACTCGAGACAATTTAAATAACCAATCTCACGACATCGCATAGAAAGCGTGACCATGTTAGTGCTGATTATGTAATCTGATTTAGAATTTTAAATAATTTTAAATAGCCAAAAGTTTAAAAATTATACTAATTATAGACAAATTTTAAAATTGCAAATAAATACTCTTTAGAAAGCTTAGATAAAGAAGAATCCAAGAAAAATAAAAGCCTTAATTTTTTTAGATAAATAAAGACTAATTATGGTTTAAAGATTTTCTTTGATGCTAAAATTAAATCCTAATTACTTGGCTAAATGACTTGAAATTTTAGGTGAACATTCCATGGAATGGCATCTACCTCTTATAATTATTTCAAGTCAATTGGATGACTATATTAAGAGAAACATATTTTCAAACCCTAATTTCCTATTTAAGCTATTTATTAATTTAATAATTTGTGGAAAAAATTTTAATGCTTAAAAATATTAAGAATTTAATAATGACCAAAGAAACTAATTAGAATCTCCAATCTTAATTAACTCTTAAAATCCTCATTAAGGGGACTTGGAATAATTAAATAATTAATTAATTGACCAATGATTAAAAAATATATAAATAATTGCACAAATCTCTAAAAATTACAATCAATCTCACTTCATTCTCAGCTAATAGAGAGGCTTTCAATGAAATCGAAATCTCTAATTAGTTTGGGGTATTTTGAGAGTAATTGTCGATTTTGGATTTTTTTTTCTATTTAATTAATTATTCATGAAATATAAGCCCATTTGCATTAGAACTTTCATGTCATGTTTTTTTTTATGTTTATCCATATTCTATGATTTTTTTTCATAATTATTTTGGGCTTATATTTTATGTTTAATTAAATTTTTTGGGCATTTCAGGCTTACATGGATTAAATGGTTTAAATAATTATTAAATCTTGATTGAATCAAGAAAATAATTTATTTCACTTTTAAATGACATAATGAATAGAGGAGACATGAGATAAGTTTGGAATGTTCGTCCTTTAATGAATCTAATTAACTTTAATATGATTGTGTTAATTAGAGGAGGAATGGAGCTTAATTAAATTTAAATGTTGTTACACACGTGTGATTATGCTTAGGAATTAATGGCTTAAATAGACTATATTGTGATATGTATTTATTTTTCTCCATCAATTTGCAAATGTACACTTGAATGCTATTCATTGGCATTCATGTTTAAATTATAACTATTAAATTCAAGTTATGCTAATTATGCCCATTAATATTATTATCATTAGTAAATTTCAAAATACTTTCCTTTATATAGATTGAAATGTATTTATGACAATAAAAATAACAACAACAACAATAAAAACAACAAGCCTTTATCCCACTATGTGGGGTTAGCTACATGAATCCTTCTTCTCTATTGTGTACACCAAATCCATTCAAAATTTCAGATCTAATACAGAAAAGGGCATGTCAAACACAAAGGAAGAAAGAAAGAGGGATGTGAGCATGAGGTGAAAAAAATATTTTTTTCTTCACATGGGATGGCATGTAGAAAAAAAAGGGGTTTTCTACACACCTTTTTTTTCATCATATCATACAAAAAAACCACACACACACACCTCCTCCTAACCAAAAGAAACCCCTCTCCCCACCTCTAGTGCTCTATAAGTCCAAAAGCCACAAATTTCTAGCAACGAGTGGTGGTGCACTACGACCGGAATATTCCATAAGGTGGCAATGGAGGAGATCCTAGGAGATCTTCTAGTATCCACCGAATGTGGGCTTCAGAGAGGTAACTTTTTTAAACTTCAGATCAATCATAGGTATTTGTGATTGGTGAAAAGTTTGCATGAATCTGGGATTTTCCTTTAGATCCCATTGCACTTTCTTTCTTTCAATTCCCCAACGTGAAATAAAGTGACTTTTGGTTAAGATTGCTTGAAGATCATGAATTCAAGTGGTGTTTAAACTTTTTATGGAAAGCTTAGATAAAGGAGAATCTAAAAAAAATAAAATCCCTAGGTTTCATTGAATGAATAGTGACTAATTAGGGTTTGAAATTTTAATTAATTATCATAATTAAGCACTAATCACTTGGTTAGTTAATTTGAGATTTGATATATTAAATATATAGGATGATCTCTGCCTCCCATAATTTTCTTAGGCTAATTTCTAAAGTTGATTAAAAGAATCAAAATTTTAAACCCAAATTATCTCTCTTATGCAATTAAGTAATTATTAAGATTAAGAAAATTATGAATCATTATAATGGTAAGGATAATCAAAATAATTAGGACCCCTATTCATAATTATTTTCTAAGATTACCCTTAAGGTGCTTAATTAACTAATTAAATGGTTGTTTTAGATTTAAATATGAAACCATCATAATTAACTTATTTAATAAAAAATATGTTTAATTGTCTCTCCTTATATGCATAGTTAATATAAGGAACTTTAATGAAATTATGATTCTCCATTGGTGTGGGAAATTATAAAAATAATTAGCTTAATCTTCTTAATTCAATTATTTATTAAACATGAGCTTAATTACATTAAAATCCTTAGAACATTACAAATTTTGTTTTTGAAGCATATCATCATGATTTGTGGGATCTTGCTTAATAATTAATCAAATGAAGAGATTTTTGAGAGGGCAATTAAATGGATTATTAATGGGCCAAACTTAATTAATTCATAAAAGTCACTTAAATTCTCATTAAATTTATTAGCAAACAAACATGGATATGGGTTGAACACTAACTATTGTTTCTCCTCTTTATGATTAAACCATAAAACAAAAATCCTAAAAAAGACTTTGATTATGCTTAAGGTATGGCTATTTAATGTGATTGTCCTTAAGTTTTAATGAAGTCAAATGAATCATTTGATAATGTTAATATTTTATTTCAATTATCACAAATTTGCATTCCATATGTTTCATACATTCATGTTTTAAATTTAAAAAGGAATATTTTGCCTTTAATTTCATGATCTGGAAAGATATAAATATAAGGTGTGGCTATTATTTCTAATAAATTTCAAATTATTTTCTCTTATTAATAAGTAATTGTATGCTAGTTGATAATCAAATAATTTAGATCTAAGCTTTATATTTGCAAATTTTATTATAAATGATAAAGAAAAATAAAGTTTACTTGTCTTTCATACTTAAAAGAATAATAACTTGCAGCTTTTCATAATTTCATCTTTATATTTATGTATGTGTATATGTGTATTTGAGCTAATAGATATATAGTCTGGACATCCCAAGATCATCAGGTTTTAAGTAGCTCTAAGGAGGTCTTAAATAACCTTGCTTCTCTGGTTTAACATAGACAGGTGCTTGTATAGTTTTCTTACATCCTTATACATGTGTATAAATGTGAAATTAAATGCTTTTTGCTATAAAATTCATGCATGTTCATACTTCAAGTATTTTTAAAAGAAATATATAGATATATAGGATATATATGTATATGCATTCAATCAAAGTGATGTAAAGTAAAATTGTAATGTATATTAATAATGAAGTTAAGGTAACAAAACATTACTCAATTGATTATGATTTGGCTTCACTAATCTTAAGATATCTTTCATGTTTAAATTACACTCATTAAGTCAAATCTAAACATAAAAAAAAAGTCAAATTTAAACATTAATCTTATTAAAATTCATGAATGTTTCATTAGAATATTCAAAAGTTATGAAAATTCATCTTTTAGAATCAACCTAAGGTAGGGGTTGAAGAGAATCAAATCTCTTTCTTCTCTTTATAATATTAAATTATAATTTAAAAATAAATTATATATATAATTTAAAATTTTATATAAACTTTAAATAACTTAAAGTATAACCACCATTAATAAGGAATTTTATCATTCAATCATTAAAAAAATCCTAACTTTAAAGCTCAATTAAGACATACCACACTTGGCTTAGTACACACATTAGAATATTAAGTCACCAATCTTGTATTAGGTTAGGCAGATGATTATTGTGGTGATGTCTTTTGTTTTATGATGTAATATTTTAGACTAAATATTAGGATTGTTTGCATATTAGTCTGGATGGTAGGGCATTATTTGTAAGACTATTAATACTTTCTATAGAAGATTGTGCTTAGGGAACTTCTATAATAATAAAATTATAAATGCTTCTTTTCTCACAGGTGTTGCTTAAAGTCGTTAAGCTTGATCCATTAGGACAACGGGCTTGGTTACCCATGGGTTAGGTGCTAAGTATAAATGTATGAAATACAACTTCTTGGTTTGTATGCTTATTAAGCTAATCTTTATTTTGTAGGTGTATTTATAGTTTTCTTTTATAAAAATATAATTTTATAATATGATTAGAATTAGTGTTATGGGGTTTAGAATGAGCAGTGGGATGAGCAGTGGCCAAAATGCATAGACCTAGGAGGCCCTGTGAAGCTTGGAGTACTCCAACCCAAGAAGTGAAGATGAAAAAAAAAAGAATTGAAGACCCACATAACTTTATTTTCATTATAAGTTATAATTCGGGTTGTATAAGGGTAAAGCTCGACTACCCAATTTCTTTTTTTTTTTCAGGGTATACAGTGGTACTCAGCCACACCGGCCTTCTATTATTTAACATGATTAATATTAATTATTGTGTTTACATTGATTTCATAATAGAAATGACATTCTTTTTTTTAGGTTGCTTAAAGTGTGATTATTTGCTATGTGGCCTGGATACGGTAGGCTCTTTAGAAAAAAATAAAATTTCAACCCCAATTTAACAACTCTAACTAAAAAAATTTTATGTAACTCACAACTTCATATTAATGCTTAAGAAGTTAATTAAGAGAATAAAAGATTTAGTAATCTCTTAGTTGTATGATTGAATATTATAATAGCATGCATGCATATTATTTCCCTCTTGCAAATAGGGGATCTCCACTCTTGCACGATAAGGGATAGGCATGACCTGTGAGAGCATACCCTTGTAGTGGAGAATACCCTTTCTCTTTGATTTAGCCCATAATCATTTTTTTATCATGCATATAGGCATAAACTCTCCCTAGCCTGAGTCCAAAATGAAGAGTAAAAAAAATGAAATAAAAATATGTAAATTTTATTGCATCAGTTTATGTTATAACTTGCACACCCATCATGATATAGTCTCTTAGAAAGTGAGTTTAGGACTCTAGATCCTTTTCTAATTAATAATAGCTTAACCATCTTGCACTTACATAAGACTAAACCACATAATTTATAATCATAAGAGGAGTTAGTTGGCAGGAACTCCAAATAATTATAAGTCCAGAAGAGTCTGGATTGATTCACTCTCCCTAGTGAAAGCAAATTAATATATCTCATTCCTCATAGTAGAATTAGGTTGAGCTCTTAGCTTGTGCTAGAGCACTCTAGATATAGGTTCAGAGGCTTCTTATTTTCTTTTTTTTATAAGTATAAATTCTCACCTCTTAGGCATTTCCACAATCTTGTGTGTTGGAATCTAAGTCCTAACACTCTAATAAAATTTCAACTCAAATAAATAATTTTCTCTCTTTCAAAAATGTAAAATTTTACTATATGGTAAATTGAAGCACTCACTAGGCTTCCTAGCATATTCTCTTTTGGAATTCGCTAAGAACTCTTCTTATTTAAGCCCTCCCCGATTGCATTCCAAAATGTCTAATTCTTTGATTGTCTACCTTTAAAATCTTTAGCTACATTAGTTGACTACTTTAATCGAGGGTGTTCTTAAAAAATTCTACTTCTTAGGATGTAATTAACTATGGAAGCTTGCTTTCATAGGAAACTAAAGAATCCAACATAAAATAAATCATACTTTACTTATCCATGTAAAGTAGGGGAAAGATCTCTGGTATATATGTAGACTCATCTGTCTTAGAGGTCCTTATTAGCTAATTGAGTCCATTGTAAGGTGGTGTTTCTATCTTTCTAGATAGTACATTATCTCTTAGATGTTGTACTCTATCATTTCAATAAGTGCCCCCTAAGATCTATGTGATGTCCCTATGACTCCAAATTAAAACACCACATTAACAAAAACCTTTGAGCTTAGGTAGGATTACAGTATCCTAACCTCTTTTAACTCAATCTTTCATGTCTACTAAAATCAAGCCTAATGAATCTATCATGGGGGAATATTCCTTCAAATGTTCTAAAACTTAAACCATAGTTGGTTCAAGTAATAAATCTTTGGGTCAATAATCTAAGTCAAATCATATCAAATCACACATTCCATATTTATTCAGGGACCTACATTACAACCTTCAAAGTTGGATGTCTAGATAATATTCCTCAAATTAACCCACATGGTAAAAGTAATACAAAAGATCTTATCCCCCATTTTTGGGCTCTATTGGACTAAGTTTAGTTAATGCTAATACATGTAGTGCATAATAACCATTACACCACACCTATTGGGGATCCATTTGTTGATCTCACTTTTAGTGAGGTTAACACCTATCACTCCTTAGAGCTTGGATCAAATCTAAGCACTAAGTTCTCCCTTCATCTAGAAACTATGAATATTTTTCAATCTTTAGACCTAAGATCCAATCTTGACACTAAAGTGTCCCTTCATCTAGACATTAGGACACATCTAGTTATTATGTGAAAGCTTAAACAAACCCAAAAGACTTATAAAAGTCAACCTTAAGATTAGACCATCATTGGACTACTAAACTCCACCCAGCCTGACTAACCTGAATCTCCACACTTCAAGCCAAATTGATTGTAGACTAATTTTGATCTTAAACATAACCTAAATCATAGTCAATTAGGATTCAATTTGACCAACTAACTCATTTAACCCAATTTAACTTATTTGGGCCCAAAAGTACTAAATCTAAAATTAACCCAAATCAAAGAAACTTCTTGCTACTTTAGTTGAACTTGGTTGAAACTGATCAACACTCAATTTGGCTAATTGGCTCGTCTAGCCCAAATTGGTCTAATTGATTCCTATAAGGCCAAAATCAAATCTAATTTGATTTGAATCAATCCAAAGCCCCACAACCACTCTAATGGCATATTTGAACATTTGACTAATTACAACCTAATTTGATTAATTTAATCATCTAACCCAACCTAGCCCAATTTGACCTAAATGGTCAAATTGAGCTAAAGTCAATTCAACTCAAATCAAACCGACCTCTACAATCATTTTCAAATTATTGATTAATCATACTCCAATACCTAATTAAAACCAATTAGGTCAATTTGACCGATTGACTCACTTAACCCCATTTGACCCAATTTGACCTAAAGGCTCAAATTGAACCAACCTTGATTCAAGTCAAATTGAACCAATCCAATCTTTGAAATTAATTACAAAATGATTATTGATCCTAATTTAATATTTAGTTTAACTCAATTAACCCAATTGACCTACTTAACCCTACATGACCTAATTTGACCTAAAAGGTTAAATTAAGCAAAACCCAATCCAATCAAAATTGGGTCAAACCAAAGCATAAGATCAACTCTAAATTAACAATCAAACATCACTCAATCTTCAATTGCACCTACTTTATCCAATTTGACCAAGTTTGCTAACTTGACTCATTTTACCTCTATGAACCCATATGAATTGAATTCATATTTATTTAAAATTAAATATAACCAATATAACGAATAAGTTTCAAATCATAATTTGAACCTAACTTAATAGCCTTTTGGACCCAATTTGAACAATTGGTTGACCTAACCCAATTGAACTCAAATTGGCCTAAATAGGACACCATGAGCCAAACTCAATCAAACTTGGCGTGACTCATCCTCACACACACTTTGACCTGCCCAAGTGGACCCAACCCTTGGTGAACCTAGTTCAACCTAAACCAACTAAACCAAGCCAATCATATAAGACAAAAAACTAAAATCGTGAAGTCCAACTCCTCCCTTTGATTAAAGTAGCACCCTTAGCATGCCTTCAGCACACCTATGTTAACCAAGCTTGACCCAAGGCTGTTTAGTCCAGTCATTGACCAAGGTGAATTCCCCTTCACCATGGCCGACCCTTGGTTCACCAACCATGGGTTGTCCACCTTATGTCAAGCTACCAAACCCCCTCACCCAGTTAAAAAGTCATCAATCCTAAGCCAAATTCATCCCTGCCTACTACTTGGCTAGCTGCCCAAGGCTGAACCACCCTCTTCAGGTGGTTCACATGGGTGGAAGAGCCCCCAAACTTTGCACACAACTCACTTAGCATCCTAGAGAGAGTTTCAAGCTTTCCCTAGAGCTTTATGTGCAACCCATCACTGACAACACCAACCATTCTCAAACTTGAGTGCCTTCATACCCAACTACACTAATCACTCACTAAACTATAATTAGATATTTCCACACCTTCCTCACATCCTCACGAACAATAATAAATTGAGGCTCCCTCAATTTGATCATTGGAGCATAGAGTTCAAACAAACTCTAGCAAGCAGTGATGGTTCATGGTCTTAAGAGGGAATAGTAAGGATGAAATGGAGGACTTCAATAGTAGAGAGGCATAGATCCCTTACACATTTGGATGTCAGTCTTAGCTCCATCGAGGTACTTTTCTTCCAACCCATAAAAATCTCTTTAAGTGTTGGTCTTTCATAAAGAAAATGTGAATCTCATGTGAATCAAACCATAAAACCCATCTCATTTCATTTCTAGATTTTAATTGAGTCGATTTGAGCTTAAAATGAGACTTGATTGGCTCAGATCAAGTGGGGAGAGGAAGATGATCTCTCCCCCTCACCAGAGCTTGAAGACGAATCATACACCATCCATTCCATATGATTAGAATGGATGACCATGATTATCAAGTGTAGAAATTTTAGATTTAATCATTTTACATCACAAGATTAATCAGATTCATTTTTTTTAATCAAACAGCTTTGGTGAACATGTATCCACAGCCAACAGAGTTAGCTGCCATATGGAATAGTTTAAACAACAAATCCCACAATACCTTGAGTAAAGCGTGGTCGTGTCAGTGCTGACTATGTAATCTGAATAATTAAGAGTTTTAAATAGGTTTAATTAGCTAAAACTTTAAAACATTGCAATTAATTATAGAAAATCTAAAAATATAAATAAAAACTCTCTAAAAAGTTTAGACATAGGAGAATCTAAAAAAAGCTTCAAATTTTATTCGATAAAGACAGACTAAATAGGGTTTAATGATTTCTTCAATGTTGAAATTAAACTTTAATTACTTGAGCAAATAACTTGAAATTTTAGGTGAACATACCATAGGATGAAATCTGCCTCCCATATTTATTTCAAGTCAATTAGGTTAGTATATTAGGAGATACATATTTTTAAATCTTAATTGGCTATTTTAGTGATTTATTAGTTTAATAAATGCTGAAAATTTATAAATTTATTTTAGATGCTTAATGATGTTAGGATAATTTAATAATGACTAGAGAAAATGATTAAGACCTCTTGTCCAAAGTAATTCTCAAAATCCTCATTATGAGGGATTTAGTTTAAATAAATAATTAACTAATTGCTCAAAGACTTTGAAAATTCATAACTAATTGCACAAGCCTTTGAAAATTACAATCCCACATTGTTCTTAGCTAATATAGAGGTTTTAAATGAAAGCAAAATTTTCAATTGGTTTGAGATATTTTGAGTGTAATTGTTGATTTTAGGTTTTTCCTATTTATTGAATTAAGCATGAAATATATATCCATTTGTATTATAACTTTTAGGTCATGTTTTGTTTATGTTTATCTATGTTATACAAATTTTTCATAATTTTTGGGCTTAAATTTGATATTTAATTAAATTTTGGGAATTTTTGAGCTTAATTGGCATAAATAATTATTAAATCTTAATTAAATCATAGGAATTATTCATTTCACTTTTAAAACACTTAATGAACAAAGATGGAAATGGGATAATTTTGGAATGTTTCTACTTTAATAAATCTAATTAACTTTAATATGAATGTGTTAATTAGAGGATGAAGAGAGCTTAATTAAATTTAAATATATTATCTTATGATATGTTTTTTTTATCCATCAATTTGCAAATGTGTGTTTGAATCTTATTTATTGGAATTCATTTTGAAATGATAAATATTAAATTCAAGTTATGTTAATTATGTCCATTAATGTTCTTATCATTAGTAAATTTCAAAATACTTTATTTCATATAGGTTGAAGCGTATTTATGAGTTTCTTTGAAATTAATAGAGTTAATCAAGATGTCTTAGCCATGTACATCATCAATATATCTTTGAAGTATATAATATGGACACTCAGGAGTGTAAGGCTACTGGTCTGACGGAGACCTTAAATACCTCGACTCCCTAGTCAAATAATGCCACATATCTAATGATTGTAGAGAAAAATGTATGTGAATTAAATGACTTATTATTTTCTAAAAAAATGTACATATCATTCATGTAGGTACATTTATACATGTATTGGTTATATAAATCCTAAATTAAGATCATTATAACATACATATATATATATATATATATATATATATATATATATATATATATATATATATATATATATATATATATATATATATATATATATATATATATATATATGACAATTATAATAAAGATCTAAATATATGAATATGTTAAAATGATGGAGAAAGCTAAATAATATCATATAGGGAAGCTATTGACTATACACCTTGTGTATCTCACTATTTCATTTGACAATAACAAAACTTGTGTAATAAGAACTTTTTTTTTTTACAGGAATATTCACATTAATCATTATGAATGTCATTCTTAATTTAGATTTACATTGATGATAAAAATATATTTTTGATGCTACTAATAAAGTTAAATTCAAGTGTGCAAAAAAATTTCTTTAGCTCTTGGTTCTTTAGTTATATGAGAATGTTAAAGCTTTTGGATATAGATGGGGTGAGAATTTTTTTAGGAATAATTATATTAAGGCAAATGAAATTCTCACTAAAATAAATATATCATTCATTCATTTTAAACCAATCTATTTTAAATTATTCATAATCATTATATTTCATATTTACAGTTATTCTTTAAAATTATTTATTTTTGGATAATGTGAACTAAATGCATAAGCCATGTTACATTTATTGTGCTTCCATGCAAGTTAAATTAAGTTCGCAACTTATTAAACTATTTCCATGCTAAAATATATTCATTATCCATTTATTACATGCATAAAATCCACTTCATAAAGAACCAAATGGAATTGCTTAAAGAATCAATTTTGGGACATCCCTCATCGGCGTGGGGTCTTGATGGTTGGGATAGTTCGTACACGTTCATGGGGATGTGGCGAGGCTATGGGAGAAGTTTCATGAGTTGCCACCTCGTGGATCACTGTGGAGACCAATGCTTGGTCGTTTGCCATAGGCCTT
Source organism: Cymbidium sinense (assembly GCA_021442155.1). NCBI lineage: Eukaryota > Viridiplantae > Streptophyta > Magnoliopsida > Asparagales > Orchidaceae > Cymbidium > Cymbidium sinense. Next base: position 94,659,308 of record CM038219.1, read on the forward strand.
GGTGGTTTGCTAGCTCACCAAGGATGTAGGGTTGGGAGGAAGGTTCAATTGAATTCTCCTTGACCTATAGAATGTGTAGGGAAGACCAATATAGGGGGAGTAGCATTCCTTCCTCAATTATATGCTCAGTCAAAGGCTTTGTCGCTGGCTTTGGCCGAATTCTGACTTGCTGGCGGTGAAAGGTCAGAGGAACATTTTAATTCTCCTTCTCTACGCCTCTTGAATGTGTTGGAGTAAAAATATTGAGAGGAAAGATATTCTTTCCCCTCTTTCTTTACATGGCCGAGAGCCATGTAGGCAAGCCTTTAGGTGGCCGAAATTTGGCTAGTGGAGGCAAGAGGCTTGGCCAAAAGGTTGTTTTGGTCCTTCTTGACCTTGTGAGTGCACTTGGATGATTATCTTAAAGGGAGGAAGTCTACTCCTCCTTTTTTTTTCTCCTTTCCCATAATCCATCCTCATGGAATCCATGGAGGAAGCCTTTCTCCTTCCTTGCCATGGTGATTGCCACCTTATCTCTTTGATCGGAGGCAATCAACTAATTAGAAAGAAACCAAACTAGATGAGGCCGGAAGTGGATGAGGTGTGGAGGAGGGGAAGTGGGATTTGAATTCCTTACATGGGTTCCAAACCTTCTTCTCTCATGATTCCACCTCATCCCTTACCTTCATAATTTTATGGCTATTTACACTTCATTTTGACTAAAATATGTTCACTCCTAGCCATGTTGAAGGTGTCTTTGAATTATCCTAACTTCATGTTGGTTTGGATTTAGTGATTGCACTTGGTTTGATGCCAAATCAATTTAAGTTGTTTGATTGAACTCCTTTTGATTAATTGACCTTTGATTTGGATTTTAATTAATGTAAAATATTCAATGGATAATTTGAAGTTCATTTAACCGATGCCACATGAGAATTTAATTTAATTTCATTTTAATTTGATCTATTTTAAATTGAATGTGTTAAATTAAGCCTAATTGATTCAAGTGACCAAATCGAATCAATCAAAGTATGTTTAGACTCTAATCATGTTTAATTGATTTGGGTGATTAATTTCATTTGATTTAGAATTGATTTTAATTTGACCCATTTGACCCAAATTGGGCTTAATGGGTTAAGTTTGGATTCATTTGGATCAGATGACCAAATTAACCAAATTACACCCAATGATGGATTGAATTATGTTTGATTACCATTTCCAAATAATTTTGGGCAATCAAATTGAGTTGGTTTTAGTTTGATTTGAGTTTGAACCTGTTATGGCTCATTTAGGCCCATTTAGATCAAATGATCTAATTAGCCTAAGTAAATTTAAATATATTTAGATTCATGTTTATACATATTTATTCTATCATTTAGACTATATGGAAAGATTTCATTTGGTCAAATTTTGGTGTGTTGATCTTCAACATAGTGGGACCCACATAAGTCAAATCTATGTCAAATGGGTTAACTAAATTTGACTTTGATTTGAATTTGATTTCTTCCATTTGATTTGAATTTGTTTCAATTTATTTAGATTTATTTCAATTTTATTTTAATTTCTTTTGGATTTAATTTATTTTGAGCTTAGATAGGATAATTAGATTAATCACTTTAATCACCTTTCTTTAAGCAAAAAGAAATTCAAGTTTCAAGTGAAATGTGTTTGATTTAATTTATGTTTGAGATTTGGGTTGAGTTTACCTAAACCCATTAGGTTAGTCAAACCCAAGGAGGATGCACAAGGTCACTAAGTATAGTATTCTGAGTGCTTAATTTGAAGGCTACTAATATAGGATTACATGTCCTAATTATTAATTTCAACAATGATATTAATCTCATCCAAAAATTAAGTCAACAAGACCCATTTATCAAATTGAGCCCCAATTGAGCTTCAAATGTGTTGATTAAGATTTTTAAGACTTTGGAAATGACCAATTTCAATTCATTTAGGTTGAATTTTTATTTAGCCCATAAGGCTCATGTTAGAATTTTTATTTATTTGGACATCATGCAAATCTTAGGGTACTTATTTAGGTAATCAAATACATCATTAAGGGATAAATATACCATCTCATATATATATATATATATATATATATATATATATATATATATATATATATATATATATATATATATATATATATATATATATATATATATATATATATATATATATATATATATATATATATATATATATATAATATTTTATAATGAGATTTGATTACTTAACTCTTGCCAATTTTGATGTCTTGAGATTATTCTCGAACTACATGGAGAAGTAGAACAAGGCTTATTTTATTGTAAGGTTCACAATGCTTTATAAGGGCAAGCCCCTATAGTTAATTACATCTTAGGAATGAATGATCACTTCCTAAGAATACTCTCGATTAAGAAAATAATTTTTTTATTTCTATGGATTTCAAAGGTTATCTTAAAAGGATGTTAATTTAGAAATTCAATGAGGAATGCTCTCAAAGGGGGAAAAGTTCTTTTGGAGACTAATTGAGATTAAGTAAAAAATTTCTATAGATACTAGGATGCCCAATAGGCATTCCAACTATCCTACCATTGGGCTTTATAATTTTTAGATTATATTTAATAGGGTTTTATTTAACATTTTCTTAGAAATCTTAGGCTTAGATTCTAAAAGTACAAGACTATATAAATGCCTAGAGTTGAAGACTTATTCTTAAAAGGATGCTTTAGAATTTAAGTCTACAAGTACTTCTACGACAAGTCAGAGGCTCGACTTAGTTCAATTTTTGAGAATTATTGGCTCTTTCTCTCACTTGAGAAAATGAACCTACCTGTGACTCTTCTAGACTTATTATCTGCATGGAATGGGTGCTAGCTAACACCACCTAAGCGCTTTTAAATCCATGAGTTTAGTCCTCATATTATGCAAGATGGTTGAGTTGTTGTATTTAGCAAAGAAACTAAGAACCAAACTCTCTCCCTAACCCTAAGATCATATTCGGTATGATATGCACCTTACTAATACAATAAATTCTATGTTTAATGTTTTGACTCACGATTCATCTAAATCCTTGGGTATACAATTTATGCCTATAATGATATGTAGTTAGAAGTGGTCATGAGCAAATCAGAAGAGAAGGCACACTTCTCTAAGAAGGGTGGTCATTCTCAAAGGTCAGATGCCCCCTAATATGCAATGGGTGAAGCACTCAATTTAAGGAGTACGAATAATATATTATCATATTTCACAAAAGCTAATTATTTTTAGTTACTTTTAAGTTGTTCCTAAGGCTTTAATTAATAATGAGGTTATGAGTTTATTTATTTTTGTTTTTAGGTTATTTAGATTTAGGTTGGATAGAAAATTTAATTTTGGAGACTAACATTTCAGGTATTTTATCATAAAAACATGGCATAGAAAGAAACCTAAAAATAAAGGTTATTTCTAATGCACACCCAAAAAAAATCAAACTAATTTATTTAAAATAGACCAATGTATTTGGGTATCATTTTACACCCTGAAAGAAATTGAAAAATGAGCAGTAGAGCTCTGCCATTTATACAGCCTAGCTTAGAACTAAAAGTTTGATCTATGGGGATCTTCTTCCAAGATCGTCACCTTCTTTAGTGACGTCCACAAAATTCATAGGGGATCACTGAGACCATGCACTGGTAGGGTCAGTTCCTGCTATTCCTAGACCCCATAGATCCTAACATATTTCTAGGCTCAAATTACATTTAAAATTCTAAAAAAAATTCTAAACCCTAAAAAATAAAAGTTAGAAAATATAAATAATAATCTAAAAGTTATGTTTGCAAACATACAGGCTTAATATTAGTTGTTTGCTAAGCTCACATGTTCTATTAGGCTAGACCTAGGGACTTAAGCATACTTGCAAGCAAATAACATTTATATATATATATATATATATATATCGCCTCTTTTAGCACAACCTCTTATAGAAAATAGTATTAAGCTAAAAAGAATGTCCTACCATCCAAACTGATAGAAAAATAATTCTAGCCATCCAGTCTAAAATAGTACACCACAAAATAAAAAGAAAATTTCACATCATATCGTAGAATATCATAGAATATCGACCTAAACTAAGTCTAGGATCGATGACCTAATAATCTAATATGTAAGGAAAAATAGGCTAGTTTGGTATGACTTTATTAAGCATTTTAGGTTCAAGTTTTGATTTTATTTTCACCATTTGTTTAATTTGCTTTTGAGATTTTTATTTTTATAATAGGTACATGTCATTATTAAACCAGGAGTTTGGGGTATCAAGACCTCCTTCAAACCAAAAGTCCTGGGACATCGGGTGTCCAAACTATATATCATATATTTTCTAATTATAAAAATTTTATTTTCATTCTTTTGATTTATTTTATTTTTAAATTTTTTTAGATCTCCATTGGGTGGTTTCAATTTAAGAGGTTTAATTTATTTATGATTTCATTTTCATTTTTAATTCCATTTTATGTTAAAGTGGAATTTAATTTTTCAAGAATGAAGAATAAAATAAATTCCACTTTCGATGGAACCTATTCTATTTAATATTCTAAATCCTAATAAAATAAAAGCTTCATCCTAAGGTGAAGACTCATTCTAAGGGTCAAACTAAGATCATAAGTATCATATTTAACATCTTTTGGATTCATTTGAGTGATTTATATTAAGCTCAGTTTGATTTATTTTCAAATATTTTGATTCATTTAATGTTTTTAGGTTAGAATTTATGTAATTTAGATATTTCATTCTTATAGTTGTTCTTTTATTTTGATTAATTGTTCATTTAATTTCATGTGTTTGAATTATTTGGTTTATTTGGATTTAATTGAATTAATTTATTTGTTTCTTTCATGTTTATGTTCATTAACCTAAGTGAATCTGCTTAATTCATTTAATTTGATATTGCAATTCAAGCTTAATTTAAAAGGTTTTTATTTCAATTGATTAATTGATTTATTAAGAATAAATCAAATTAGTAATTTAAACTTTGAATTTTATTTTCTTTCATTAAACCCTAAGTATTCAATTAATCAAATTCCATGACTACAAAGGGTTTGAAAATTTTCTTCAAGTGTTATGATGTTAATGAAAATATTTTAAGTTGATTTTATGAATTTTCAGAATTTATGTGGTTTTTTCTGATTTATCATTTCACTTAAATTGACCTAAGGATTGAAAATTCAAAAACTTCTACTCTAGAGGTCATTTGACTTAAACTTTTAATGTCAAGTGGGGTTCCCTGCAAATTTAAGTTCCCTAAAGTTTCTTTCTAATCAAATGTAAAATTTAGAACTAATTGTAGTTTTAATTATTTATTAAAAAATAAATTAAGCCTAAATTAAAAGAGATTAATTAAAGGTTTTAATTTTCTTAAATTCTTCTCTACAAGATGCATCCATAGGGGATTTATTTAAAAATTTTAGGATTTTGATTGATTTATTGTGATTTTTCATAGGTCAGACTATTATTCAGTTTCAATGAGTTTTAATGAAGTATTTCGGTTCATTAAGGTTTACTATAATTATTGAAATTGATTTTATCAATTTTCATGATTATCTTAATTTAATATTAATTTATTTCATTAAATTAAGGCTTATGGCTTGAATTTTTTGTATTTGAAAATTTATTTGCCAATAAATCATGAAAATTTTATATAAGGTAGGTTTTAACCTTAATTTCAATTCCCCAAAGTTTAAAATTAATTATATTAATAATTAGAGTTTAATTATTTTCATTTAAACACAAAAATACCTAATAAAAGTTGGGAATTTTATGTTTAATGGATTCTCCTCACTAAGATGATTACATAGAGCCTTTATTTGTATTTTTTGTTGAGCATTTTATTTTCTATGATTTTTTTTTTGAATTTCTATGCATTTTTACCTTTTTTTAAAATAGCAATATATAGATTTTGTTTTTTGTTTTAAACGGTCAATGCCACGTAGAGCTGATGTGGTATTGTTTGCCACATGGAGTGGCGTCATTGGACCAACTAGATCCACACATCCAACTTAAAAAGCAACAGTAATGTGGGATAATTTACAACCATTCGATCTTTGATTAGACGACCAAGATTTCTCCTATGGATCTTACATAGGATTAAATCAAATGTCAGGCTAGATCTCAGCCATCCATTTCTAACATAATAAATAGATGGCGATGATTATGTCTTCTTTCTCTCGCTAGAGAACCGAGAGTCGTCCACTATTAGAGGTTGGTTTTCCATAATCTAGGTCGCAGTTTCTTGCACTTTTAATTGCAAATTGATCAATGACTAATTTGTAACCCATCTAAACAGCTTGATCTCACTTGAGATTAAGTTGATTTCATTAAGGACCAAACCAAAATGCCTTAGGAGTCGATTTTGAAGCATACCTCGCCGACATCATTCCTTGGCGGGGGCAGTTTGTACACCTTCATGGAGATCTGGTGAGCTTCTAGGAGAAGTTTCTTGCCTTGCCTCTCCACAGATCAACGTGGAGACTAAGCTCCACCACTTTGCTAGTGGGTTTGATCGAATTCTAGCACGTTGGCAGCGAGAGACTCTGTTAAAGGTTTGTTTGAGTTCACCTCCACCCATGGAACGTGTATGGAGTGTCAATTGGGCATAAGGAATTCGGTTTGCTGCCTTTCCATGCTTAGCCGAGAGCTTTGCTCTTCTTTACCACCAACTTTGGCCAATTTTTGGCTTATCGATGACAAGAGACTTTAGGAAGGCTTCAACTTTTCTTCTTTTTTATCTCTTGAATGTGTTGAAGCTCTTTGGATTCAAGAAAAGGGGTTTCTTTCCCCTCCTTCCATATATGGTTGAAAGCCATATAAGAGAGGTTTGGGGTGGTCCAAATTCGGTCACTGATGGCGACAACTCTAGCCAGAAGGGTTAGTTTTGTCTCTCTATCCCTTGTGAGTATGTTGGGATGAGTCCCTTGAGGAGAGGGAGCCTCCTTCATCCTTTCCTTGCTTTGGTCGTGAACTCCCCTCCCATGGAATTCATGGTCTCTTTTTTTTCATGAAAGGGAAGCCAACCTTTATTGGCCCCTTTGATTGCCACCCTTGGAGGCTAGCTCCAAGAAGTAGTTAACTAATTGGAGATTAGCACACTTCTCAAAATGGATGATAAGTAGAGGTAAATTAAATTTTACATGGATTTTTTGTTTCTTCCTTCATTTGGCATCTTCCATGGTATCTCTTGACTTTTGGCACCACCTTAAGGCCCCTTAGATTGCTGGTTGGCTGCCCAAATCAAGCTCAAGGTGAGCCATGGGTCAAATAAACTCATTTGAATTGGATTTGGGCTTAGATGCCTTAAGTTATATTTTTTTAAGTTTAGTCTGACCTATATTGAATTCACTTCATTGATTGATTATTATATGATAATTGCAATGGCTATTCATTGTCTTTTAAATGACATGAAATTCAATTGATCCATTTCATATGGAGTTTTGTTTTGATTCATTTGATCTGAATGGGTTAAGTTAAATTCAATAGAGTCAAATAACCCATTTGACTCAATTTAAATATATTTAGTTTTCAATTGTGTTTAATTATGATTTTCAAGTAATTTTGGACAATCAATTTGAATTAATTTCAATTTAGTTTGAGTTTGACTTTAATAAGGTCCATTTAGGCCCATTTAGACCAAGTTATCTAATTAGCCCATTTAAGGCCTTATTGGTTTTTGGTTCATTAGATTCATGTTTAAACATGTTTATTTTATGATTTTAAGCCTTCAAAATGACTTTATTTGGTCAAATTTTAATAGGTTGGCCTTTGACCTAGTATGACCCACATAAGTGAACTCCACATCAAAGGTTGACCATCTTTGACTTTTATTTAGATTTAGTTTTAGATTCATTTTGATTCTTGTATTGACACTAATGTATTTGATTTGATTTAATTTCATTTCATTTAAATTTTCTTAAGTTAAGGTGATTTTGAGAAAATTGGGTTAATCATTCCAATTATTTTATTTTAAACTCAAATGGATTTATATTTCAATTGGAATGTATTTGATTTAAATATTTATTTAGATTTGGGATGGGTTTATATCCACCTAATCCCATTAGGTTAGATTAAACCCTAGGAGAATTTACTAAGCTACTAACCATAGTGATCTAAGTGCTTAAATTAGGAGGCTCCTAATTCCTAATTTTAGAAATATTATTAACCTCATCCAAAAATAAGGTCAAAAGTTCAACTAGAATAAGTTGGGCTAAGTGATCCAATTAACCAAATTGAGCTTCAATTAGGCTTTAGTTGGGTGTGAATGGTGCTTTGTGCTCTTAGGGTTGTTTGGACTAAACTAATTTTAATTGGGCCTTAGTTTGGGCCAAGGTAGCCTAAATGAGCTAAATTAGGTTAAGAGGCCCAATTTGCCCAATTAAAGATGCTTTAGGTTAAATAATTTAGTTCAATTAAAATAAGTTTAATGTTAGGCTTCATTTGGTTCAATTCGATTTTGGTTAAGAAGTGCATAGGTTTATTTGGGCCTTAAAGGGCTAGGTGAGTCCCAGTAGCCTATTGTAGCTAATCTTAGGGTTCAACTCCTACTAGTTTGGCCTTGGATTTGATGTCTCATTATCCACTAAGAGTGTCTTAAGATTCTATGTGTGGAAATCCTAAAATCAAATAAAATTATAAGAACTAAGGAGATGATTGTGTGTTACCCCAAATATAACTCTATATTCTTGATGGAAATCTCCTCTCTTTACAATAAGGTATCATGCCTTTGAAGTATAGCTTTTATGCTGGCCATAAACTTGGTGGTGGTTGTTATCAGTTGGCCTCCTTTGGTGATATGTCATGTGTGTCTTCTATTGATGAAAGCCTAGCAATTGAGAAAAGCTAAGTTGATGACATCCTCTTACTTGTTGAAATTCAAGTGGTTGATAGAAACCACCAGTCTATTGATCTTCTTATGTATTATTCCACAAAAAATTAGGATGGCTTCTCTAACTTGGGTTGTAAGTACTAAAGTAAGTATTGGCCTATTGTTCCCCATATACTATTGTGAAGTATTTGTAGGTTTGGCATTCTATACTATTGTGTCCTCCTTTGCAATGATCATAAAAAAAAAGACAGGAGCATGTGTCATAAGTGTTGTGAAAGTATTAAGTTATTCGATGAGGATCCAATGGAATCTAACTCAACATGGCACTAGTGATTGTTCATGGTCATGCCTCATAGTGCATGCCCAATAGTCAACCTACAAAATAAATTAGACAAAAGGAAAGAAAAAATAATAAGTAAAAAACTAAACAATTTTAAATCCATAGAAATCAACTTAGTATCAATATTGGTGTTATAATCACTGGCAATGGTGCCATCAAGCAATAAAGAATGAGTAAATAATCATTCCCATTTGGATAAATTTTGGACAACTAGCTAACAATAGAAAAAAATTTATAGGGTTATCTCAATTGATTTAGCCTATACATTAGGTTTCACCAATGTTAATTTATGAAGTCAAGATTTTTATCAAATTAGAAGTTGATTTTTACCAAATTTTGGTCAAGGTGGTTGTTGCTTTCTTTCGAAAGCATAAAGTCCTTATTTCTCTCACAAAACCTACCTATCTCTTAATGATAAATTTAGTGCAAGAAAAATTCATCAAAACTCTTTGGATCATAAAATGGACTATATGGTTTCATCACAATTATTTGTAACCTATGACCCATCATTGTAGTATTTTTTTCCACAACTTATCTAGTTTATACCTTTGGTCTCCAAATGGACCTCTTAATCTATTGAAAATGATGGTCAATCAATTAAAGAGCTGATAAATTATAGAATAAAATGCAAAATAATTGAGAAAAATAAAACTCTAAAGTTTTATTAAAAATAAATAAATATGAAGACAACATGGCTACACTTAACACCCAGAAAGGGGTGTTTAGTTCATAGTGAAAGATAAAAAAAAATATGAAAGTCAAAAGTTCAATACATGAACATGATTACAATAGATAAAATAGGCGAAAGATAAAAATTAAGTAAAGGATCTTGAGAACATTTTCCTCTTTATATTGACTATTAGCCCTTAAAATATACTTAATAGCCTCTTAAAAAAACTTAAAGAAAGCTCCATTAAACTCTTCTCATGGAATCCTCAAGGACCTAAGAAAAATCTTAGAATAAAGCCAAGAGAAGTCCTAAATTCGTCCCATCAAATCTCAAAAAAAAATGCAAGTCTTAGATGAAAATCTAGTGCAATTCATAGCAACAGCTATGCTGACACTTAGTCACGTAGGTGTCATGCTCATTGATTTTTTGAACTCCTTTTTCAACAGGTGTAGGAATCCTAGGCACCATTCTGGGCACCAAGGTGCTAGAACTAGGGTTTAGGCTTCGAGATAGCCCAAAACCTCATGAATGCTAGTCTTTTTTCAATTGGCCTCTACTTTGCTTCTTCTTCACATTAAACACTTGAAATTTACCAAAATAAAAGTTCTTTTATATCAAGAATTTTTTTTAGTGCAATAAATTTCTTATGATAAAGCAAAAAATACCATGTAAAAATAAAAAATTTAAGCAAAAAAAATAGCTACAAATTTGACACCTATCAAGAAGTTAGGAAAAGCTAGAGAAGAAGGGCTTTATTGTTCAAATCTCTTAGAAAATGAGATTAGTTCATCCTCTTTAAGGTATAATCTTCCTCTCATAAGGATTTACCTTATTATGCTTCTAGTGGTCTCTTAACTTACATTACTAGCACACATCTAATATGAGAACCAGATAATGATACAATTGGAGGTATTATAGATGATGGATTCAATCAATCATCAAGTTTTGTAAGATTTTTCTTTTTAATTGTCAAGTTTTTCATGTGGCATCTCAATAACATTTCTTAATAAATCATTAATTCTGACACCTCTTAAATTTTTTAGTTTCCACTCGAGAAGTGTCTTGAGTCACATGAACCATGGGGAACGTACGACAAGGAGTTAAATCATTATGAACATTCCCTTCATTAAGAACTTCAAACTTATTGGTCGTAATAAGGATGTGAGAAATAGTTAAATGGTCATGTCATGCTTGATATTACTTTTGATGAAGATGTTAATTCTTACGAAGTTCAGTTCAAGAGACCGCAGCAGAGTGGAGCAGCCCGACACTCATGTAGCGTTTGAAGATGCCTGAGACTATGAGTGTACTCAGGCCAATGTTCACCTCAGATGGAGTGGATTGAGAAGAGCCCAGCCCCTACCTGCCTTTCCCTTGCGTACCATCAAAGTACCGCCCCTGCTTCCTCGTATAGGCCAAATTCCTCCAAAGCAAGGGGTCAAACCCAGAAAAGCAGTTCAGAATCTTCATGTTGGTTCAATTGAAGCCAAGGAAGCGAAAGAGTTCCATTCAACCACCTAAAGTTCCAACTAAAAAAAGGAAATGACTTTTAATTACTTCAACTAATCCCCATGTTTCGCGTTGAGGGGAGCCAGCTATAGTGGCAACCTTCATCCGAGCTTTTCACATGTTCATTCATGGTGGCAACTATTATTCTATCTCTTGGGGCCTATAAGTTTTAATACTACCCCAAAAAAAAACCCTATTCCACTTCCACTTCCTTCTCATCTAAACAGAATGCATCTTATCGTGAGATTGGGTAAGTGTTAGTAGCCTTCTGGGATAGAGCGAAAGGGTGGGCCATTCACCATGAAGGCTAAAACAAGATATAGGCTTGACGGACCACTACAAGAAACTCCTGGAAATGCTCCTGTCTTGTAGTTTTTCAGCATCTAAGGCCCCATAGGTTTCACTTCACTCCAGTGTTTCAGCACACGTGCACGCTTCACTCTTTCCTAGATTCTTCATCGATTCCTCTGCCCCACCGGATAGCAAAATGGAAATGTTGGCTCTATGATCGACTTCAGGGACTTCAGGAATGCAAGTAATCGCCCTGCACGAGTCAGAGCCTAAGGGTTGTGTGTCAAACTCACTAGGATAAGAACCAGATGAAACAACAAGCGATGAAACCAAAAATAGATCCTACGACCAGTCAGTTAACAGCCGACCACTCGCCTTTCATCTTGCCCTTGTGATGCAACACGCCAACAACGCTTTGCGCCCACCCACATTTTCTATTTTCTATTCTCCTTCCCTTCGGAATAATCCGGATGGGGATTTCGCTCTACTCTTGGTTCTTAATAGATAGGTATGAAATGACTCTAACTCATTGCCGACGACCTTGCTATCATAGCCCAATCTGCGGTGAGTGCAATTTCCTAGGATTTTATTTTTATTCAGAGGAACTGGTCATAAGGGGACTGACTTTTCTATATAGGTAGGCACTCTTCACCCTACTCTCATCAAGATATTATGACTGTGTTGCGAGCTACAGAGCCTAATCAAGTTTGCTTATTTTCTTCTGTGGAGTTGGATCTCGACCTCTGGGAGAGGAGAGCGGGAGCTCGGATCGATCCGATTGAGCAGGAGAATAGAGATCGGTCTCTTCCAAATCAAAGTAGTGGGAATCTCAATCCAAGGTAAAGTCTAGGTTTAGGAAGCAGAAAAGGATAGGCTCGAGCAAAGCGAGAGGAGATAGGCTCGAGCAAAGTGAGAGGAGATAGGCTCGAGGTGTTGATTCCCTGGGCCTATCTATCTTTCAAGAAATGGTTTCCTATTACTAAAAGACTAGGGTTACTGCCGACTACAACTCTTTTCTTTCCTTCTAGCTTTTACCCGGTCAAATGAAAAGTGGCAAGCTGCTCGCAAACGAACGAGCCACTAGACCTTTATACTAGAACAAAGTAAGAAAATCATCGAAAAAAGTATTAATTAAGGTCTTATAAGGACCTTTGAAAATGATACTAAAAAAAGATAATATAGAGACTGTATTAGATAGCTTGTAAACACAAATGGTTAATACCTTAAAAGATATTAGAAAATAATCTATTCTTATACGGAAAGATCGAGGTAGGCTTAAAGGCAAAATCATAAGCTCTACCCCCATCTCCTCGAGGAGGGCATCGAGTAGTTTCTACTAGAGTGAGATCACTAATAATGACTCTAGCTTATTGCACATAATCACTGAAACTATATGTACTTATTCTAGCATAGAAAGCAACTTGAGGCAAAATAATCTTCGTCTTATTGAATTATTTGATTGTGAGATTCCAATTTGATATTTATAAAGAAATAATAATGAGACAAATATTATATAAAGGGATTAAGTTCTTTTAAATATGACACCCAACCAATGACACACTAATATACCCATAGCTAATTATGCCAACCAAACTATTCAAAAAGTTTTTTGGTGGAGTAATATCTTATAGCTCACATATAAGTAACTAAGGCTATGACTACCAAATCAAATATCAAAAAATTAAAAGTTAAGATCAAATATCAAAAAATTAAAAGATAAGGCATAGGTATAACTCAGAACTCATACATAATTTGGAATGTGGAGAGAGAAATCAAATCCTACAATGCATGCTAACCTATTTTGGTGTGAGAAAAATTTTATTAACATGATGATATAGTCTTCATATAAAATATTTAGCAGGATAAGATAAAAAAAAAAATCATGGTAAGGTTACCACCCATCCGAACTCATGATAGATATTTATTTGAAGACATATCATTGGGATAATAAAAAGAATTAGGATAATGAGGTTACCCAATCTCCTAAAGGGATTAAGCTCCCTTAGGTTAATTACACCCTCTAAGTAAAAATCTCGATAAGTGTAAATGTAAATATATCTTTACTTTGATTTTATTTTTTTGAGTTTATGAAGAAGAAATCATGACTCAATAAGTATTACACAAATAAATCAACCTATATATTGAGTGTTGAATTGCAAATCAAAGAGTGAATCACCATAATCAAATGAGATGACAACCCGATATTTAAAAAGTCTCTATGAATTGAATTATTAAATGCCTAATAACAAGTACGATGGGCTCAAAGTTGTAAGTGGGTAAGTGAAAGTAATCAAAGTAATGGTAAAAATAAACTTAGTCAGAATTTTAGGATCTACCACCCAATCCAACTATTAGAAGATATGTTACCAACCATGAATTTCAACTTTCAAACTTAGTATAGCAACTTTAAACTAAACAAAAAAATTAGATAGCTAACTTCTAAAAAATTATTGGAAAGATGAAGGGCTTACAATCATCATATTGGTAGAGACATACCCATAAAAAGAAAAAAAAATGACATAACCTACTTATGTGCAACCATAGATACTTAACTTCAAGCTACCACCTTCCAGCGTACTAAAACTCCTTTTATGTGATTCTAAACATTCCTATTTAAGGTTTTATCTTAAGGGATATGGCATGTAAAACATGTTATTTATCATTAATGAAAATATTAAATTTATGTTCAACTTAACCATATTATAAATGTGTTCTAGTGATTGGGGGTTTCGATTACTAGCTAACTTCATTCTATACCTCCACTACTATATATAAAAGACAAAAAGTAATTTAAAGCACTTAGTTAAAAAGAGCTTTAAGTTTAAATCTAAAATATTTTTAAAATTAACTTAAAGGTTATTTATTATTATTATTTTATTAAATTTGAAAAAAACTATTTTATTCTAGAAGCCTAGCATAAAGCCATTTGTATCTTAAACAACCACATTATAATAAGAAAGCAAAAGTAGCAATCAAATAGAATAAGCAAAAATAATCATTGTGTTGTGATTGTTGTAAAAGAATAGGTCATCAATAATCCAATTATATATACCCAACCTATTTCTCTAATCGAGTTCAACTTGAGATTGAAAATGATCACAAAACTGTTAGATCTATTTTAAATATATCCAATAGTCCAAATCACTTCGGACCCAAACTCTATACAACCCCTACATATTTAGACATTTTTCTTTAAATTTTTGTTATGGATATAATTAAGATAATTAAATTGAAACTTTAATCATAATAAGGCTTTAAATAAATAATATAAGAAAAATAATGTTCATAAAAAATTCATGAATTTTTTATTTTAAAAATTACTTATTTACTATTTTAGTTGTTTAATACTCTTGATGAATTGAGAAAATTCTCATATTCATTGGAGAGAGATTTTAAATTCATAAGCATCCCATAAAAATTCCAAAGTCATTCGAATCTAAATTTTAGACATAATTTGTCTATGTAGTTAACCACTATAATAGGAACTCAACACACCTTGAAGTAATAAGCCTCCATTTTCCCTTACTTTTTCTCTTTTATTTTTTAAAATAAGGTAGCATAAGAATCATTCTAAATCTTTAAAAATAATTATGAAATGTAATTATAGATTTTAGTTTTATTGATTAGTAATTTTAAAAAAATACTCTTTTTTTATTTTTATGCATTATAGATTGCCATCAACTTTCCTTGGTAAGAAGGACAATTATCAATATTTATTGCCTTCATTCATGAATCCTCTTACAACCTCCTTGCCTAACTATGATCACCTTGTTATTATAACCCCTTGAAAACCATGAAGTCTTTAAAACTTCACCAATAACTCCAAATCACATGTACATATTTTAGGATAAGCCTCAAATATCATTTAATACCATTTAATAATTTTATAAATCTATTTTTAAACTAGATGTGTAAAATCAACCTAAATAAGGTATCTTTTGGCTTAGGCTTATTTTTTTATCCTCATGCTCCTCTGAAACATCCTACTTTGCCATCAACTTAAGAGCACACCTCACATCATAAACTAACCTCTATAACCACTTTTTCACCACCCATTCATATAACCTCTTACGATTATTAATTGTAGTAACAAAGTAATAGTTTCTATGAAAGATCTTCAAGGAGTTAATAACTTCAAAAATGGCAATATGACCTGTAAATCCAAAAGCCTCAACTTTAACTAACTTATTATGTCCGCCTTGGTAAACCTATAGAAGGAACCCATATAAAAGATTCACTTAAAATCTTTTCTAGATCATAAGTTGACTTTAGCTAGCATAGAATAAGCCTCTTACACTTCATGGGTTTAGTCATTTCCTTATGAATTTAAGCATTGAATTCAAATAATTGATATATCTCATTTGATTCAATTATTTACATACATAATCATGAAACTTTCAAGTTTAACTTGACCATCTCAAAAGTAATCTAAGAAATTTGACCAATGGTTTAGTTAATGTGCCCTTAACTTATCTAATCCTTGGATGGGTCACTAACTTAACTAAATTAATTAATCATCTTAGATATTCAATCTTGGGATGTTCCTAAAATTTTTCCCAAATCAAATGACCTCTAGAATGCTTAGTTGACCAAAAGGCCATGCAAGTCTAACTAGACTCAATCTAAGCCAACCCTGAGCCTTAGTTGAAGTTAATTTACATGGCCTTATGTTGAACATCCAAAATTAGGTAATGAATGTGAGCATATGTTAAAAATATTCTAGTATAAATGCTAACCCCATCAATTTGCTCAATTACAATAATTTCAACCCAATTAATTGATATAATATAGTCATTATAATTAAACTATCATTATCATTAAATTGATTGGACCAATTAGACATGTAAATTTTATAAGGCATTTCTACTATAAAAAAGAGATCAATCACCTTCTATGTATTGAGAGAAGACCTTCTTTAATTCCCTCACACTCTCACATTCATAGAGCAAACCCAACCACCATTGGCGACTAAAGGTGTTTGGCCAAAACCTAATACACACACTTAAGTGGAGTCAAGCTAACTTAAGTGAAAGGATAACTCACCTTGACCACATCAAGTTCCCCAATCAGCTTCATTAACCTAAACCATCTCTATTAGTGGCCTTTAAAATCACTAAATTTTTTTACCATTGCATGGTCTATAGGTTAACCTAGGTCATGGTAAGGCTCAATGATCAATGTATTTTATTCCTTTAACCCCCCTCAAACTTGCAAATGATGAAGTATGCTTAAGAGAAGTTAGATTAAGAGAATATAAAATGGGTTGGGCTCAAGTTGTGCTAATCAAAGCCTAACCCATTTTTTTAGATCAAACTTGACTAAAGGTTGAAGATAATCTCATGACCATTGGATCTATTTAAATATATTCTAACAGTTCTTATCATGTTAGACAATGGCTCAATTCAACAACGACTTTTTGAGTATTTTTTTCTTAATTTTTTTTTGGAAAAGTCTTTAAGAAAATTTAATTGAAATTTTAATGTTAAATAAGGTTCAAGTGAAAACTTTTGGAAGAATAATATTCATCAAATATTATATTATTTTTAATTTTAAAAAATTATTTATTTATTATTCTGATTATTTAATGCTCTATAGTTATAAAATTCACATATTTATTAGAAAATTTTTAAATGATCTCATTAGCATCTCATAAAACTTTCAAAGTTATTTAAATTCAACTGTAAGAGAAATGACTTTCTTGAGTGACTATTCTGTTATTAAAAATTGATAATAGTAATAAAAAAGTCTAAAAATTTTACAAAGAATATCTCTAATATGTTTTGGCACCTCATAAATTTAATTAGAATTTTAAAAATTATTTAACCATTAAACTCATTTAAAATAGAGAATTTCATAACTATTAATTTTTTAAATTATTTAATTTTTTTCTTAAAACTTTAGCAAAGGTATAGATGATTTCCTAAGACAAGAAACACTTTCTAAAATTTTCTTAGAATTTAATAATATATATAATATTTATTGAAATTATTATTTTCCACAACTCAGATGCATGTAAAGTTTTCAATGAATGAAATATACTGGTTATAACCTAGCTTGATTTATTAGTAGCTATTTGAGGTACTTTGTCATTTTGAAAAATAATAAAAATGCAAAATTTATAATTATTTAAATATTAAAAAATATATTAAATCATTATAAAATTTAAAATTTACTAGTTAGATATATTATCATAAATAATTAAAGAAATTAATAATAAGTGAAATTATTAATGAAAATAATAATGTCAAAATATTAAAAACACTAATTCAAATTTATTTTGAATGTTCATAAATTTAGCAATTTTAATTTTAAACTTCAAAAAAAATAACATCAATTAAAAGCTTTATTTTTATCATTAAGACCATGTTTATCTAGAGCAAAAATTTCTTTGAAATACAACACTACATTAGTGTGTTTGACCTCCTTAAGTGCATTCAAGCATTATATTAGGGTACATATAACTCAATGCATTATCATATTAGTTTTGTATCTAATTTATTTGATTTCAACCTGATCTAATATAGGATTGATTATATCAATTAACCATAAAATATTGATATCTATGCACACAAAGTTAGTTGCTTGGGAAGATATCTGGCTTGATGGGTAAACACACTACTCTATGATTAATTAGCATAACATCATAGAAATTTAATTACTTTTTAAATTATATTAGAAACTTGAATCAGCATGATGCATATTGTCTAATTTTCTTAAACTAATTTCATTTTTTTTGTATTGCATTCTTTACCATAGTTTCAATACTTAGTCAATTCCTTTAAACTAGAAATCATCATATATACTAGTCTATTTCTCTTAACAAATACTTCGTACCCCTCACATTCCCACTTAATTAAGAAAATCTCATCTCATATGACTTAGTCTATTCATAGTATTGTTACACTCTTGTGACTATATTAATACTCTTTTATGAACCTAGTTATCTAATAGATCAAGGTCAATTAAAGATTGACCAATATCATATTTGGTCAAACTCTTACTCAATTGAGTCATATTAGTTTCATGAAATCATTATGTGATTCAATCACACCCAATGATGGAATGCCTTCTATTTTAAGTATACACCTATACTTCGTTATATTCTTTCCTTTTCTAAATAGATAGTTTCTTATCAATACTACCATACACTTTAGATATCTAAAATGTTTTCTTACTTATCAAAAACTCATATGTTCTCAAGTGTTCATACACCACTTAAATACTTAAATCTTATACCTGATAGTTGATGATTTCAACTATTCTTATCATACTAATGCATTTACAAGCATACGAAGTAATGTCATCATTTTAGGATAAGGTAAAATACATTGCAGCTGAGACTTAATCATGATTATGATTAATTGATTATTATTATTATATTATACATCATCTAATAATAAAAAAATCTTTTAGTTATAATAACACATCAAAAGACCATTTAATGAGTATAATTAACCTAAAGCCTATAACTACAATTAATAACAAAGTGATAAGCTTTAAGATATTCATACTCTTATAAATGTCTTAGTTTGGTAAATCATCTGGATCATTTGAGTCGACCCTAGGATATATTGTTTTCTAAACACATGTATCATGATATTTTATAACCCTTTAGCTATTTAGTTTAAAGAGAATATAATTAGGTATTTGATGCGCAAATCCTTTGAGCTCAAGACAATGTTGCTTTGAGTGCATTTAGTATTTGAAATTAATTTCAATTTCAAAGGTGTTTTGTGTGTCTTTTTTATTAAATTGTATTAAGATAATGATATACTTTTATAAGTACCAAGCATATGATCATTGCTTTTACTTTTACTTATAAGAGACACATGTCAATACATAAAGGTTATAATATTATTTTACCTATGATGTCACATTTCTATTATGCTATGATGACACATGTTGACCTCATTTTTAGAATGAGCTCTCAACCCTCCCATCTTAGACATTGGACTCCTCTTAGACTTTAAGAGTTTCTTAGTCTTAAGACACATCTAGTGATTAGGTGGACACTCAAACCTAGCCCTAGAAGACTTAGAAGAGTTAGCTATAGGATTAGGTCATGTCTTAGGAGTGTTAGGAAAATTTTCTACCATTAGCTTAAACCATTCCTCACTTTTCTTCTTTCAAGTCAAACCATAAATCAATCTTGATTGATTTTCTCCAAACTCAAATCAATTACATTCCATGATTGAAACCCATGATCAAAATCCATCAAAAATTCCTAAATCCAAATTTTGCCTAAGTCCTTAATCTTCCCTTAAGGACTTAACCAAAATCAAGATCTAAACCAAATTAAATCTTTGAGATTTTCCCATAACTCATTTATATTATCATTTATATTCACATATATAAATGAAATATAAATACAAACCCATCAAACTAAACTCAAAATTTGAAATCAATTCATTTGAAATTTTCCTTAAGTCATTAATTTTCCATTAATGGACTTAGCCAAAATCAAATCTAAATCACTTCAAACTCATGGAATTTTCTCAAAACTCATTTATATTCTCATTTATATTCACATATATAAATGAAATATAAATATAAATCAATCAAATCAAATGCAAAAATTAAATTCCCAATTTAAAATCTCCTTTAAGTCATTAATTTTCCATTAATGAACTTAGCTTAAAAGTTGATCAAACCTATTCAAACTCATGGGATTTTCTCAAAACTTATTTATATCCTCATTTATATTCTCATATATAAATGAAATATAAATACAAATCAATCAAATCCAATTCAAAAATTAAATTTCAAATTAAAATTTTCTTTAAATCCTTAAATCCTTCTTAATGGACTTAGCCCAAATCATGATAAACCACTTCAAATCCTTGAAATTTTCTCATGATCAATTTATATTCTCATTTATATTCACATATATAATAAATTCAAACAATCAAAACCTATTCCAAAATCAAACTCAAATCAACTCAAAATCCAATCTAAGCCTTTCAAGTTAAAATCTTGAACTTAGCCAAATCAATTCCAAATCAAGCCAAACTCTTGATTTTCTCTCATGATTCAATCAACCCTACAATCATGAGCTCATATATAAATCCAAACTTCAATCACTCAATCAAAACATAGTTCAAAAAATCAAACCCAAAACCCCATTCATATTCTTCCTTTGAATATGAAATTTTCAAATGGATCAAAACCCATTTGACTTCAAACCACTTGTAAATGGATTTATATTTCAATCATAAGTCCATACACAAGATCAACCAACTTCAAATCAAGCTTTGACCAAGCCATTTGACCCACTTAGGCTCACTTGACCCAAAGTGACCTAAAGTACCCTTATGAGCCAAATTTTGATCCTAACCAAATTGATTGAACCAAACTATTTGTCCTCTCATCATGATCAACAATCATCATGGGATGATCAATCAATCAAATTGGGTCAAACCAAGTCAAACCTAAGGGTTGACCAAGTCAACACTTAACCTAAAATGAAATCTTACATAGCCAAATTCCACCATAGGCCAAATTGATTGAAACCATTGATCTAAGTTCACTCATGAATTATGTTTGAACTCGACCAAGCCAACATTTGAGCCTAACCTAGCCCAATTGGCCCACTTGACCCAAGTTGACCCATTTTGACCTAAAGGGCCAAAATATGTCAAAACTTGATCTAAGCCAAATTGATTGAAACCAATGGGTCAAGTCCATCCTAAATCACTTGGAACTTGACCAAAGCCTCAATTGGCCAACTAGACCCAACCTAGCCCAATTGACCTTAGACCCAACATGACCTAAAGAGGTCATGTTGAGCCAAAATTGAACTTAACCCAAATTGATTGGAACAAAGATACCAATCCACTCCATATGACAAACCTAACCTAAAGCTACCCTTGACTTACCTCAAATAGGTCAAATGGGTCAATAGGTCAACTTGACCCATTTGACCTAAATGAAGTCATATGAGCCAAGACCAAATATATACCAAATTGAATCAAGCCACCAAAACATTTCAAATGGTCATATGAACCCAACAACCTTGGTTTGACCCAATTTGATCAATTGGTCAACTTGACCCAAGTTGACCCATTTTGACCTAAATGGGTCAACATGAGCCAAACCCTATCAAATGAATTCCAAATCCAATGAAACTTGGCCAAACCTAGTTTCTCCACATACCCAACATATCCAAAGTGGAAAAATAGCAAAATAACCATCCTACCCCTAGGCCACAGAACAAATTTTAGCTTAATGAATGAGTAATTTGGTCATACCCTCTTCATATTCACTTGAGGCTTTCCTAAAAGCTCAAGGGGACCTAGTGATGAGTGGTGCACCCAACCTAATGGGTTTGGGTCAGCCCATTTGGTCCCTAGACCAAACCTAACCATATGATCAAAAATTGAAATTTCAAACTCCCTCTTAAGCTCAAATTCAAGCACATGGGAGGTTGGCAATCTACTCCTTGGATCAAACTGACCATGTGCACACTCAAAAATGTCAAAACAAACTCTCAAATATGATCAATTGGATCAAAATGGCAAGAGCATTGCTGGCCGTCTGATCCTTCAAGGGGGAGATATACTCCCTCTAATTCAATTTAATTCTCACTTGTCCTCTGTCGATTGAAGCTAAGGAACTGAGAGCAATCATCATAGAGCACTCCCAAGCTTCCCAGAGAGGATTGAAAAAGGCTATTTCTTCATTTTGCATAGTGCAAATATAGGGGAGCTCAATCTATTAACCAATTTCTTCCTCACTCAATTTCCTTCCAATTACTCTTGCACACTTCATCTAGGAGCTAAGTTGAGTGTACCTAAGCTTCTATTAGATTTCCCACAGCAAGGAAGGATCTAATTGGATCAAATCGAAGCTCAAGCAAGAAGGAGTTGGTCCATACATTGATCCACTCAACCTTAAGTGCTCCAAACTTCAGCGAGGCTTCATCTCAACCAGACGAAGCTTCTCCAAGGGAATTGAGCGTCGGTGATCACCTCTAGCGAGGTATGGGATATTTCAACCATTAAGCTGAATGTGGTGTGGAGCTTTATGAAAGAAATTTTCACCCCATCAATTTTTGACTATTGGATTTGCTTCATCTTTTTTTAGATTGTGGGTGAGTTTGGTTTGATTCCATGCTAGCTTGGATCTTCCCTTGATCATGGACGGTCTATGTTGATCAAGGTGATCTCAACCGTCCATCCGTGTATTGGATGGACGAAGATAATTTAGAAATTCCATTTTCCTTTTAAAATGCTGAGATCCTAGTCGATCTTTGATCGAGGGATTAAACGCATGTGTTGTCACCGCTATTTAGGATGTGACATTTAAGTGATCACTCGATGACGCTGCGCGTCACCACCGTCATGAGCTAGGGATTAATTAGTTTTAATTAATTTTATTAATTCAAAGATCTTCTAAAATGCATAACTCTTCCTAGAAAATTCAGAAAAATATGAAATCAAATCCTATGGATAAATAATTAAACCTATAACATATTTTAAATTAATGATGAGTTTTGAATTATGGTTTTCTCTGAATGTAGGTTTTATTGGAAAAGGTATTTTGTTAATTACTTTTTAATTAGGTCTCTGATTAATCCCAAATTTCTTGGGTAAACTTTTGGGGGATGATTTTTATCTCCCTTAATTTTCTTGGGATTTGTTGAAGGCTTAATTAGAATAATTGTGTATTATTTTATTAATTATCCTTCTTATGTAATTAAGCATGATTAGGATACGATTAGTGATTTTAACTTATGATTAGGGTTAATTAAGGTCAGATCCAGTAAGTAGGAGGTTTACAGAATATTTTTGGGGCATTTCCTCTAAGCTATTCCCTAAACCCCCTCCTCTTAATTAAGGCTTAATTCATTAATTATCCCATTAATCAATTTTTGAAAATTCTAAAAAAGTTTCAGAACTTAATTTATCTACTTTGGATAGATACTTAGGTGTTTAATAATCTAAGTTCAATTAAGAAAATCAAAACTTTATTCACATGTGTGAAAAGGTGTTTTGAAATTGCTTAAGATAACCCCTTATATTAATTAACTTTTAATTGTGAGTCAAATTGCATTAGGCCTTTTCATTATTAGGTGCATTACAAATTTAAATTCCTTGTGGTTTTATGTCATCTCATTGGCTCATAATTATTTAGTTAATTCTTCTAAGGTGGGTGGTTAATTAAGTTACTTAAATCACACCTTAGCCTAATAAACACATAAAAATGGATTTAATTGTTTAAAAACTAAATAAAAATATCAAACATATGTGGGAATGGGTTAGGAACAACAAACTTATCTTATCTTTTCAAAATTAAATCAAACTTCAAACTAAATAAAAATCACTTTGAATTCACTTTGATTTATTCTAAATTTTATTAATATATAAGAATGTCTTTAGGATTTAAGTAAAGTGAGTTTATTACATGCTTTCATTACTTTGGATTTTTCCCCAACATGTTAAAATGTATGCCATGTGATTTCATGTATTCGTAATTTCATTTCTCAAATTTTAAAATGAAATTGTTTACTTTATGTCAAATTTGCATGTGTTGGCTAAAGTAGAAATATGAGTGGCTATTATCACTACTAAATCCAAATTATTTTCAAAACATATAAATCAAATCTAAAGTATGCTACTTATGTTTTAATTATAAGCTTGCATATGATAGATTATAAAGGTATGTTTAGCATAGATTTCCTTTCTTTCTTATGTTAACATAGTTTTGAATAAGGGTTGGTAAGATGTAGGATTCATTTGAAAAGAACCCAACACTTACTTAATTCCATACCCTATTCATCCCTATGCTATCACCTAAGAAGAGTTACTTACATAAATTGCATAAAATAAATGAATCCAATAAACAACTTTTGCATTCTCCTTTTCTATTTTGTTTCTTTTATATATATGTTTGTATTTAAGAAAAGTGGTATATTAGTCTGGACAACCCCGAGGTTGTGAGGCTTTAAGTAGCCCTAAGTAGGTCTTGTACCTTACACCTCTGGTTAACAATGAAGCTGTACTCACTTATGCCTTTCTTACTTTCATGTGTGTATGTGAAAATTTAGATAAGAAAAACCCTTTTTACTTAAGAAAAATCATGCATATTCAACTTCTAAATTTTCTTAAATGGATTACTTAGCATGCATCATAAAGTGTGTTAAATACTCACATTTTCATGTATAGATATGCTTAGGGTCCATCCATATGCATGTTATATATGTTGGGAAAGAAATGAAGTAATGTGTGTTATGTGAATTTCATTTTATTTAATCTTAAAATGCCTTTCTTTTGAATAGTTTGTTTAGAGTTTATCTAAACTTAGGATTAATTAAAAGATTTAATCAAAATATTCACCTAAATGAAACTAAAATGTGAATCCACTTTAGAAATTACTTAGGTTAGGGGAAAGAGAAGTTCTCTTTCCCTCTTCATAACTTAGTAATTAATTATAAGATCACTTAAACAAATCAAAACATGAAATAAAATCAACCCAAAATAACTAAACAACTTAAATGAAACCCTCCTCTAAGTTGAACATGTTCTTCACACTTAGAAAATTTAAACCTAAAGCCATAGCTAAGCATATCACACAAGCCTTCAAAGCACACACATTAGCCTAAGTCACCACTTCTAACATTAGATTAGGTCGGTGCATGGTTTTTATTTTATTTTATGATGTATGTTTTAGACTAGATCTTAGGGTGTATGCTCGTAGAATGAATGGTAGGATTTTCTAACTATTCTTTTCTCTGTGGGATTGTGCTTACCATAAATAAAAATATAAATGCTTTTGCTTGCAGGTGCTTTATATGACTAAGCATAATCCATAGGCTAGATGGACTTAGTCACCCATGTGTGGGGTGATAAGTCTAATATACATGCTTGAGATTTGTGTGATTTATTTTAGCTAACCTTTGTTTTGCAGGTATTAGTTAGATTTTTACTATTCTTTTTCATGTAAATATTTGTATAATTAGGATTTTAGAATAATTGTTATGGGGATTAGGATGGGCATTGGTCATATGATCCTATCTTATGCACCATGTGAAGCTTTGGAGTATCTACCATCCAACCATCCAAAGAAAGGAACCCAAAGAAGAAAAGAAGAAAGAAGAAAAGAAGAAAAAAGAAGAGAGAAGAATAAAGCTTGAAGACCCCCATAATAATGAATTCCTTTCTTAATTGTAATTTAATTCATTTGTAATCCGAGTTGTATAAGGGTAGACCCACATATTTGATATTTTGAGTTTGTGGTGCCCGACCACAATGGTCATTTATTCATTTTGCGATTAGCTTTATAAATTCGCTGATGATTTATTTAGTTTTTGCATTAAGTGGCATGCTTTTCATAGTTTCTTCCTAGCTTTATATGGCATGGATATGGATTAGGCTCTTTAGGAAAAAAAATAAAACCCTTTACCCAACTTAACAACTCAAATGAAAATTAAACAACTCATAACCTCACCTAAAGCTTAGATTTAAAATCAAGATAAAAGAATTAGCAACCCCTTAGATGGATGAGCATTTCTTTGTAATATCATGCACAAATGCTTCTTATTTCACTCTTCATTAGAGAGCTTCCACCTTTGCCAGAGAAACTTGGCCTGACCTATGAAAGCCATGATGCAAACTCACCTCCTCCTTTATCATTGATTTTGGCTAATAATTCTATTTCTCATGCATTGGTCATATGAATCCTATTAGCGTGAGTCAAAATAATTGTTCAAAATAAAAATAAAAAATTAAATTTGAATTGCATTAGATTTAGGTCATTTGAAGCATGCCCTTTACATGATCTAGTCTCTTTATCGAGTGAGTTTAAGGACTTAGTCTCTTTCTAAATAAATAATAACCTAGATATCTTGCATAAGCATAATGACTTATCTACATATATTTAAAATTGTAGGAGGAGTTAGTTGGCGGCCACCCCTAGGCGGTTGTAAGTCCAAGTTGTCGGGTGGTTTGTCCTTTCTTATGAAGGTAAACCAATTACTCATTTTCACTTTAGATTTAGGTTGTGCTTTCGGCCCTCACCGAAGCTCCCTAGATTAAGTTTTGAGGTTGATTTTCCCCTTTGTGAGCTATAAGCTTAATTCCTCGCCTCTTAGGCATTTGTTTAATCTTGTGTTAAGGAATCTTAAGTCCTAAATTTCTAATAAAAAAATACAACTCAAAAAAAAAATAACTCGAATAAACTAAATCAATTTCAAAAATGTAAAGCCCAACTAGATAGTTTGAGATGCTCTTAGGTTTCCTAGCATCATGGCATCTCTACT
The DNA here is from genome assembly GCA_021442155.1 of Cymbidium sinense. Taxonomy (NCBI): domain Eukaryota; kingdom Viridiplantae; phylum Streptophyta; class Magnoliopsida; order Asparagales; family Orchidaceae; genus Cymbidium; species Cymbidium sinense. The sequence goes on from CM038219.1 coordinate 94,686,189, forward strand.
TATCTCCATTTTGGCTTCATAATAACTCCCTTTTGATCAATACCATTTGATCTTCAAAAATATAAACCAATCGATTGATAGTCCTTTCCTATTGAAATATTCAAAGATGATGATCATTTACCTTAATCGAGTTTTCTAAGGATCCCCTTAGAATGTAATTAACTATGGGGGTTTGCCCTCAGAGGGAACTTAACGAACGATTTAAAATAAATCGCTTTACTTTTCTATGTAAAGTGGGAAGATATTACATATGTACAATCGCCCCTGGAGTCCTTATTGAGATGATTAGGTCTATTAAAGGGTAGTGACTTTTGTCTTTCGATATAGTATACTATTTCCTTGATGACGTACTAGATCACCTGAATAAGTACATCTGTGAATCTGCATGGCATCTTAAAAAGATGAATTTTTATAGTGTCTTGCCTTTTCTTTCTCCCCACAGATTTTAAGGCGACTCCTTATAGAAATTTTTCACCACAACACCATTTGATTTTAAGATATTTTGTTTACTTCATTTTAAAAACTTTATGTACAAGAAAGAATATGATAAATTTTTTGATGGATGAATGTATAATTTAAACTTGGAGAATAACAAAAATTAGATAAAAACTAAGACTTAAAATTTATTATTTAAATTATCCAAGCTGATTGAGTAAAATTTGATTACTTATTTTTTTCTGAGTATATATAAATAGATTGACTTGTTGCAACAACCTACTACATATTCTTTTTATAACCATCATGGCATAGTGATTATACATGATTATTTTATCATATTGTTATTTTCATTTTCTTATTGTAATATGATTGTTTGGTTTATAGGATAAAATATTTTCTACTAGCTTTAATAAAAGTAATAAACAATCTTAAAAATAATTAATCAAATATTTTAAAATTTACATTAAGGCTCTCTTTAGTGAAGTTCTTTAATTTATTTTTGGTCTTTTACAAGTGCTGGTGCACTTTCATAACATAGCTAAGTGAAGTATGCCTTTGTGGTATCTTTCATTAGAAGAGCATATAATATACCATGTCATATTCCTTAGGATAAAATATTTATTTTAGTTGCACTTAGGGAGTCTTAGCATGCTAGAAAGTGGTAGCTTGACCCAAAAAATATTGTAAGTCCAAACTAAAGTAGCTCTTGTTGTATATAACAGGACAATCTCATTTCCTTTTCTCCCATGGGCATTTTTTCAATGTAGAGTTTTGCATGTGTTGCATCTTTCTAGCATATTGTTAGACATTATCTATCAAGAAATTCTAATTTTTTCTTTATTAATTTAAAGTCATAAGATTAGCTTCAAAAGATGTATATCATGGTTGCTAACAAAGTATTTTATAGTTAGGTTAAGTAAACAACCTTCCAAACTAAATGACCTTAAATTTTATAGCTTAGGATGATGGATCAATAAAAGCTAGACCAATATTATTTCTATTTTTTCAAGACTTCTTGCATTTACTAACCTAGCACCTTGAGCCCATCATGTTCCTTATTGAGTCTTTAGTAATTTAGTGATCAATATCATATAGGTTATTTTTATATTGGGCCATCACCTCTCTTGGTTATAATGATTCACCTATGCTTTGTAGATTGACAACTGGTATATAGATAAATCTATTAGATTATTGAAACATGAGTCTCCTTAGTAAAGACATAAATTAAAGTTAAAATAAAGACCTATTTCCACTTATTAAGAGTTTCTCTTGAAGGCATCCTTAAGTGTTATTAACTAAATGGAGTTTAGTCTATTTATGCGATTGAGTAACCCATATTCTCTTAATTCCTTTAATAAACTCAATGATATGTCATTAAATAAATATTTACTATGATTTTAGATGAGAGGACATTGTGCTACCATGATCTTCTTCTCATCTCCCCTTGTGAAATATTTTATATGAAGTATATATCATAGTATTAAAATTCTTCTGACAATGGGAGCCTTTGAATAAAATTACTTCTAATAAGAGAAGATTTTCTTAAGGAGATTCTTCAATATTCGTGTGAGTTATTTGTCATATTTTAAGAAGATTTTACCCATTATTTAAAATAATATTGAATCATATTAACAATTAATTTATATGCATACTACTCATAAGCCTATAGTGAAGACAAAACCTACTTACTTGGTATCTCCACAAAGAACCCCAACCAATTTTCTTTTATATGAACTTACCATTAAATTTTATTGTTGTGAAAGTATTAGTAAGAGAATGCACACTATTAAAATAACCTTTTCATTAGTGCAAAATAATTTTTAGTTGCTTTTTTTGTAATAACTATGAGTTATTTCTAAAGCTTTTTTTATTGGTCTTAAATGAAGTATTAAGATATTTAAGTTAAAGTTAAGTTACCCTAATGCTCCACTAATTCTTATTATAAGTTTGGACAAGATGGGAATGCTTAAAGTAATCACATAATTCTTAGTCTAATTATGTACAAAGGGTCTAGATCTACTCTTGGTCCTTTTAGGATTAAATTAATGCCATTTGACTATTGACTAATATAATTGAAGCACTAAGAGCTTAATATGGAAATAATTGAGTCCTAATAAAGTTCTTAGTTTTTTAACACTAAGCATTAAATAAAGATACTCAAAGCTTGGATTTGACCTAAGAGATTCAAGTGTAAGTATAATATTGATTTTTCAAATATAGGTAATTGATTATATATCAAAATATACATGTAAATAACACAACATATCAAATAAAACCAAAGTTAAGATAAATTTAATTAATTATAAATTAAACACATATTAATACTTGCATAAGCTTAATTTGTATATTTAAAAAAATTGTATGAAATGTATATAACTTATAAAGCATATTAAATTTGAAAAATCAAACACTTAATTAAGAAAATATAAAAACATTTTAGTTGAGCTTATTTTCTTATTTAAGTGATTAATGATAAATAAAAAATTAAGTACAAAATATAACTTTAGTGTACATAATGGAAAACATAAGATCAATTAATCTTATTGACATGTGAATTAACTTTATAATGAATTCATTAAGTACATAATCATTAATAAATATTACATCTTATTTAGCCCATATAGGATACCTTAGCTCCATGTGTCACTCTAAACTATTTAAATTGGTCAAAGTCATTTGAGTTGAGTTATTTAATTGTCCATAAGACCCATGAATAAATGCACTTTGAAGCATTTGAAGTGATTTAACCATTTGATACACCTAATTTCATTATAATCATAGGCATTCCCATTTGAGAAAAAATGGAACCATGTTTGCCCATTGTTTAAATTAACCACCTTATAGGGGTCAAATCAATATGGATTGAACTAAGCATTTATTAACAACATCTTTGGGTACTAGTACTTTTAAGAATTTGATTGGATATCATGATTATTTTGGTTCAATCAACCACTTAAGAAGGGTGCTTACCTTAACAGGTGTAGATACCTTATTTTGAAGATTGGGCTTGGGCCGAAAGTCAATTGGGACTAATGATGCTTGGAATATGTTTAAGACACTAACAGGAGTGTATATATCCAATTGGTTCAATTGATATGAATGTTAAAGCCAATTTAATCATATTGGCCTAATTTGGTTAATCTAGATTAAGTGGGCTAACATGTATTCAATTGACCTAATTGATTGAACAACCATTTATATTAAATTGTTTTATTATATGAGCACATTTATTAGCCAATTTAGGATGATCAATGTGAGGTCCATGTTATTGACTTTAACTTGGGCCCAATGTTAACCCATATTTTGGTAAGATTTGACTTCCTAATCTTTTCAATATGGCATATATAGGGCTCTAGTTGTAATTTAATTTGTAAACATACTAAAATCATCCCAAGGTTAAATTACAAGGTGATTGACCAATTTAGTTAAGTGAAATAGTCACTAAATTAAGGACTTTAATAAGGTAAGGATAGGTAGGTACCTTAAATTTAATTATGGGTCAAATTTTTCAAATTGATTTTGAGAATAATCAATTGAATTATCAAAGTCTCATAATCTATTATATAAAAATTGAATCAATGAGATGAATTGATTTTCTTAAATCAAATACTTATATCCATTAGGGAATGGCTTAACTTAAACAGTGAAAAGGTTTACCTTAGGGATAGCTAAAGTCAAACTTTTGATGCAACATAAAAGTGAATCTCTAAATGAGTTACTCCTAAACATTTAGTAAGGCCAACCTAATAGGTCAAGTTGCAATTTTAAGTATTTAAAGGGGACATGAGGTTAGGTCCTTTTAGCATGTTTGATGTCAACATAGCTTTTTACACAATATATATATATATATATATATATATTAAAAAGCATAAGCAGACACATCCCTTATGTTTTCAATAGTTTCAAAATTTGGACTCACCTACATTCATACTAAAGTTTGAAGTTAAATCTAGAGTTTTTTAACCGCCCAACTTGCGTGGTCAACAAATAACTTAGGTTTTCACTTAGATATACTCTACTGAACCATAATTTCAAATTTAACTCTTATACACCTCAATTAACACCTTTAGTGTACCTTATAGAAAACTTAGTGTCAAACCCTGACCACTCATCTATTAAATTCTACTTTTTGAATATAACTACTTTTTTCTCTAATTTCTCCATAATATCTATTTCTACAAGAACTCTCATAATTGAAGGCCCAAATAAATAAGTCATTTATTGGACAATTTCCGCTAGATGACTTATTATATTGGTAACATCATATAATGCTAGATAATCGCTAAAATAAATTATATGATTAGAAAAATAAATCTAGTTTAAATAATTCTAGATTCCATTTTAATATCAAATAATGGTATCCATTTTAACTTGTATAAATGCAACAAACATATAATAAGAATTCTTAGAAAAATTTTTGCCTTATTCTTTTATTAGATAATCATATTAAGATGTGATTTAGAAAACCTAAAGAATAACCACTCTATTATTTATAAACAAGTCATAATAAAATCCTTTGAATGTCTTTTAAAAGAAATTACCAATTAGTGAAAACTTAAGGTGCATCAAAAGTTCTAGTCTCCTTATCAAAATAAAATTAAAAATAAAATACTTTTAACCCTTTAAATGATTGAGGGAATTTATAAGAAGCAATTATAAAAAGCAAAAATGTTTGTTAATGTGGGATCTTGATCTATTTGTGATGTCCACCACATAGGAAAGAACTTATATGGATAAGAGAAAGAACTCAAGGAAAGAGTGAATGGAGAAAGTAGAAGGATCATACTATTTTTAGCTTTGGGAAAAATGTTCTCTACCTCATCGGTGACCTCCCTTATTTATAGGTTTGAGCTAACCCAAGTGTGTTACATTAATAGCTACATAAATAATAAAAAATACATTTCAAGAGTTGCAATGATCTAGCTAAATATATTGCATAATTATTTACGTGATGTTGGTCAATTTTGGTATGAGTTGATGTGATTCATTGTGCTTAGATTAAAAACCTTGGAATATTTTAATTGAGCATTAACCCATGTCTTCAGGGTACCAACTCATGTTTTGAACGATCTAAGGATGATTTGGCTCTATGATTAAGGAGCCTCTTTAGATGAACTAGTTAAAGCTTGAGAAGAGTGTCAACTAAAGGCATTAAAGAGGCTTTAAAATCAAAGAACATACTAGCTAAATTGGAGATATACGTACTAAGCTTGGAAAGAGCCATGATCAAAATATAGTCTTCTATCAACATATCAATTTACATCTTACTGATTTCCAAAGAAAATGATGAAAATAGACATAGACTATTAGAAAATTAGAAATTATCTTAGTTCCTTATATAAAAGAAAATAATGGAGAATTAATGAATCTAACAAATGAAACATTAGGACTCCAAGAACTCCACTCATATAAACCATAATTCCAAAGCTCGAGAAGGCAGAGGTAAAACTCATTCTCTTAGCACCTTGCCTCCTTTTTAAATTTGGTAGCTTTGGACTCAATGGCTTTCAACTACTCCTTTGCTAAGTCAAGCTCCACCATGGTGTCAACCATTGTCTTTAGTTTGGATATGTATTCTCGGAAGAGCTCCTAAGTCAAGCTATGTCATTGCTTGAGCCATATGACAAAGATAAAGTAGTCACCTCTTGGGAAGCTTCTTGAGAATAATATCCATTTCTGCCAAGAAGATGATGTGACCTAACTAGTAGGCTTGACTCATTAGGTCAACAACCTCAGGAGTGTAGTTGTCCTTATTGTAAATATAATAAGTATTATGGGTGGGCACCTTCCCCTTGTCACACCTCTTGCTTATCAAGGGTTGAGAGGCTTGCAATGTCGCTACATTTGATGTCCTCTTCTTGGACTATGTGTGAGTTGATGTATTATAATCTACACTCATCTCATTTGCTAGTTTCTCGTGCACTACCTCGGGTATAGGCTCACCTCCATCATTTTCTCCTTCCTCAAATTCACCAAGGAATTGAAGAACCTTGGGTGGTCAATTGGGAAGTGAGTGGAGACATTGTGACCTACAAACTAATTATGATGCAAAAAAAATGGAAAAAGATGAGTTATAAAGGGGGGAGTACTTATGGTATGTTCATGGATGTTGACAAATTAGAGGGGGAAAAAAACTAATGTTGAGCGACTTTCTTGCTAACTTGCTTAATGTCTCCTTTTAGTATGACTCGCTTAAGGAACCATCACCTTGTCATTAGAAAAAATAAGTGAGCATAGTTTGCACTGTCTTATTGATAGAGCACTTAATGAAATTTAGTTTGGAACACTAGTTCATAACCTTATTTGGAAAGCTAAATATTTTTAGGTGGATTATCGAGAATTGCAAAGTCTCATCCTTATCCTCTTCATAAAGAAGATATGGCAGAAGATAGTTAAGCTTCACTACAACCCATCTTGCATCAAGTACAACATGAAAACCATAATGCTTATTATATAATTCAACAAGACTTGACCAAGCACTCTGTTATAAAAGTTCAGTAATTCTCCCAATTAGGTGTAGAGGGGAAAATAAAGGTTGCACTAGAACTGGTCAAATGGGATGCACTCCTAGCAACTCACATCGAGTAGTCAGAGTTGCCATCACAATGCCCGAAGAAGATGAAGTTCTCCACCTTCGAGTAAAAGATGTACAACTCACTCACTTGACTCACCAAGAAGTTGATGGAAGCCATCTTTAAAGTAGCCATGACCATGTTCGGAAAAAGAACTCACAAGAAAGAACTCTAAGAGAAGGAAAATGGAAAACTCACATAAGAGAGCAACTATTCACTTAAATTAGAGGTTCATTGCTATAAAACTCACCTAATTGCAGACAAAAGCATTTATAGATGGAGAAAAGTTTTTAGAAATGTGAATGTCATAACAAGCAATTAATGAAAAAATTCCTTCAAATCTTGCAAAAAGCTTAAGTGTTGCGTGTCATGTCAAAATAAGGGTAAACTTACTTTCAACCAAATAGGAAAATCAAGAAAACTCAATAGAAAGATAAAACCATTTACATCACAGAATAAATAAGACATCTAAGTAATGTAAAAATATCTCTTTTATTCAAACCAATATTTTTTTTAAAAAAGTGGGTTTAAATACACTCGACTCTCACTTTTACATTAATTCTTAAATTGCCTAACGACTCAATATGTTTGCCACTTGAGAGAGTGCTCCCATACTTACATATAATCAAACATGAAGTCGGTGTCCAGAATGAACAACTCATCAAGACGGTGAAGTAAGATCATCTTGCTTCTAAATCCACTAGCCTTTTTTTTGCAAACCACTTCCCCACCGAGTTTATGTTTTCTTCAATGAGAATTACTCTCTCCAATAAATAAATAAGCTCAATAGAAGTAGAAGAATGAAGAGGCTCTTCCATGGTATCATCTCTTTGGAGGAAAGTAGTCAAACTTTTCTAGCTTGCCACCTCATAAGAATTGAAAAGGAAGTCCACTAGCATCTCATTCAAATTCATTACAATGGAACTTTTCACTTGGGGTAGAGTGAGTTAGTGTTGCCAAGTTCCATTCCTAACTTACACTAGCCCTAAGGGATCACTTGAGGTTCGATGACAAGAATCATTTCCATTGAAGCCTACCATGCATGAAAAGAATAATATCGTGAATTGTGAATGAAGGGACCACTATAAAGAAGCTACTCAAAGGAATCATCCCTAAGAAAGGAAGCCATTGATGAAGCAAATGCACTTCCTCTTCATTGAGAAGATGTCATAGTAACTCACCTACAGTAAGATAATGCTCATCTTAACTCTACTTGTGGGCCTAAAAGAAACACTTATGTGAGCTAACGATTGCCCATCATCCCTCTCAATGGACTCATGAATTCTCATCATGCTAAGTTGTAAGAAACAAAAATAAAAAAATATAACTTAAGTTAATTTTTTATTAAAAATAACAAAGTCATATATTTAAAAGAGTCATATACCACGTTAAGATAATCCTATAATAACTTTGATTGAGATAGAGTCCTTACCAACCTACTTATGAAGACTTTTTATTGTTGAATAAGCACATTCCTCTTCATCCATCACAAGAATATTAGACACTTTAGGAGTCACTTCTTTAATAAGAGGAAGGCAACCATCTTCATAGTCTTCATTCTCGCAACACTTGCTCCAGCTATGTTGGAGGCATTAACTTTATCTACAAATATTCATCTCCTCTCATGTCAAGTGTGACATCTATAGCCATAGTTGCCACCATCGAGATTGAGGAATTTGACTCAATAGGAGGCACCATAATGACTTCTTCTTCAAGCACCTTCTTAGCTTCTTCTTCTTCTTCTTCTTCTTCTTCTTCTTCTTCTTCTTCTTCTTCTAAAAACTTAATTAGAGTTCAACAAAGTTAATATCACCATGAGGTCTCTTAAATGTTATATTAAACACTTGATTAATTACCAAAAGAGTTGGTGAGTAAAGAGAACTTGGCAAGAACATAATGAAGCAAAGAATAACTCTAGTGTGTAAATGCCCATTTTATATGGCCACGAGTGCTAATAACGCCAAAGAAGATGGAAAACAAAAGTGATGTGATATAAATAATCAAAAAAAATTATCAAACATCTTAATAATGATAATAATAATTAAGTTTTATTTTTATTCAATTACTTTTTTTGTGATTCATCTTTGTAAAGAGCAAAAAAAATAGGGGAGCTTAATGTACTCCATATATGAGCATAAGGACCTTGAAAAAAATACTTACTTGGATAGTACTATAGCCTAAATAAGAACTCACTCACTAAACAATCAAGAAGAATCACCTCCTCATAGCAAAGTACATGAAAGAATCTACCACAAAAAAGTAATACAATTAAACTTCCTAACTCATATGGGTGACCACACTAGGAAACTTGCCACTCAACATATAGCACTTGCCCAATCATTTGAAACTTGCCACTCAACTAATATATATAGTTTCTAGAAACTAACATGTAGTTTCTTTTTATAACTATCGTTAAATTCTATTAAAATTTGGTGGGGACTTTTTTTATTTTCAAATTATTTATGAAAGGAAGAGAGCTAATTTTTATGCTCTAGTTTATTGCTCGCTATTAATACACATCAGCCAAGTTCCATTTTTCTTAGGAGTTAAAAGAGTGGGTATAACACAATGACTAAGACTTTCTTATATAAAATCCTTCTTTAGGAGTTCATCTACTTATGGTTTTAACTCTGCATGCTCTATTAGATTGATCCTATAATGAGATAAATTAGACATTTGAGAACCAAGAATCAAATCTATGGCATGTTGTATATCTCTTAATGGGGGTAGCTCATTAGGTAAGTCATTAAGAATTAAATCAGTAAATTCAAATAATAGATCAAAGCAGGTATGTTGGGATCTTTAGTATCAACAGAGATTTCTTGAAGGTATAAGATAAATAATGAAGTAGAGTAATTGAACTCTCTAGCTAAACCTAAACCCTAAGGTTGCGATTTGAATTTTAGGAGATTCACATATATGAGGATGTATATCAAAAGTATCTTCTCTATTATTAGATGGTGATATATCTATCAACTAGAATTTTTCATTCCTCCATTGATTGGGTTTGGGTTGAAGTTCAGAATTCAATTTGTGAGAAGGGGCATAAAGAATTCTATGAGGAGCATCTTTTTAGTAAGCTTTATAGAGAATAACTTGATTATTTTCTCATTATGCTTAAAGATGTAAGTGGTTTCATGCCTGTAATGGATCACATTCAAGTCATAAAGCTAGAGTCTTTTTAATAAGATATGAGTTATGTCCATTAGAAGAACATCACACCATATTTGACCATTATAGATATCTATTTTAATTGGAATAAGATATTTGTTAGTGATAAGTAGGGATGTGTGATTTACCCAACTAACTTGGAAAGATTTTGCATTTAGTTTTATTATAAGATTGGCTCTAATGATAACATGAGTTGATATGACATTCATAATGCTACATTTATCTATTACTAGCTTACACCTCTTCTTCTTACATAAAATATACATTGAGAAAATATTCCTTTTTCTCCAATCTTCTTCTTCTTCTTCTTCTCTAAAAGCGGTCAAATACCTCATAAAAATATTGGATTATCTTTATTTGGATCAACTTCTTTATCAGATAAGGGTATATAGTCATATTTCTCTTCAATATCCTTTTCTTTTAAATCTTCCAATTCATCTAGTAACATGATTTTTGTCCTACATTGGTTTTGCATAAAACCCTTCTATGACATTTAAAGCAATCAATCTCTTTTATATTTTTAGGAGTAGTCTCTTTGGGGTTCATTTTAGAAGAGTTGTTTGATGCTAAAGAATAGATTTAGAGATAGATTTTTGAGATTATGATGGAGGTATATATTTATAAATTATTTAACCTTCATTTTGGATGTGGATGCATCTTTCTTATGATTTTCTAGAAGCAAAGCATAATGAAAGGGGCCCTCTAAAGTTTGGGGATCATGAAGCTCTAGTTCATTTCTAATATCTCTTCTTAATTTAATGATAAATTTGTTTGTTATTTGCCACTCTTGATCAATGCATTGAGTTCTAGCTACTAAGTCCTCAAATGTGTTTATATACTCCATTACTGACATGGTTCCTTGCTTAAGAGTTGTCAATTAGTTGTTGAGTCTTTTGTCATAATTTTTAAGACAATATTGCACCCTTGGGATTTCTTTCATTTCTACCCATGTCATTAGATTTTTATCGTATCTTTCTTCTTTAGCTAAAATGTTATTCCAATAGATCTTCTCATGACCTACCAGTTTCATTTTAGCAAATATTATTCATTGGTAATCATTCATATGGTACCAATAATAAAAGTCATCCATTTGAGTCAACCAATCTAAAAATTTATTAGGATCATAAACATCATCATACACTGGGGCTTATATTTTAACCTATTTCGTAGGCTCATGTAATGTTTCATGGACCTAAGGTAAGGGGGGTTCTTTAAGTTTGACCTTCTCACAAGATATTCATCCCTAGAAAGTTCAATGTTTTCCCCTCTTATGAGTTCTAAGTCATCTAGACGTGGGATAGACGGTGGGGTTTGAAGTCTAGTACTCAAGTTTTGAATTTGTATAGTAAGGTTCATGAGTTGGTCTTATGCCCTAGTGAATTTTTCTTTACTTATAATGAAAATATCAAGTACCTTTCAAGTTAAGTCCTCTAATTGGTTTAAACTATACAAACACAAAGGATGCAATATGATACTCTGAATGATGATTTTTAAAATATGTAATAAGTGAATTAAACTTAACATAAAATAAGATGCACAAATTTTAAAATTACTATCCTTCAATAAACACAAAGGAACACTTGTATACTATAAAAATATTAAACGAACTTAGAAAAGAAATAAACATACAATATTTAAGGATATGATTTTTATTTTCATGTTGGGTTTTGTATCTAGGATAGGCTATTTAGTGAACTCTCCCTTACTCAAGTTGTCACTCAAGTATAATGGCTTGAAGTTATGTTAAGTAGGAAAAGGCTTGGCTATATAAGTGGAGATAATTAGTTGATAATAACACAAACATTCATAAAAGTACCTACCACATGAATTTAGCATGCATTTCTAAGCAAAATCACTAATTCCGTAAAAAGGAACCATTCAAAATTCAAAATATAGAACTAACCTTATTTTGCTTGATATGTATTATCTGCGAGCACTTTCTCCACTCCTTTAAACCTTGGGCTTTGATACCAAAATTTGATGTAGGGTTGATCAAAGAGAGTAGGATGTTGAAGAAGAAAGGGATGCTTCCACTCACCAAAGTGGAAGAGAGATGAAGTTGCTACTCACAAAAGTAGAATTGTAGTGAAGGATCACTGAATCTCTTAAACAGCTGGCCACCAAGCTCAAATTAAGAGTATTTTCACTTCAATTTCTGACACAAAGTCCAAAGTCCTTCATTAGGTCAGAAATAGAGTTTAAATAGGTACAATACTCCGAGCAATGTATTCCTTATGGAGAAAATCATCAAAAACTAAAGGGAATTATCATTCAAAGACCGCATTAATGAACTAGCATCGTTACACCAAGCAAGGTGCCATAAACCTAGCACCAAGGCCCCAGCTTCTCAGTTCCCACACACTAATATCTATAGAGTGTAGCGCCAAGGCACCAAAAAGGCAGCACCGAGGCCTTAGACCCGCACCTATGAAATTTGACACATAAACTCACATGTTTTCAATCACAACTCTTATACAACAGTTATAGATGATCAAATATACCCATTACTACATAATACAACATACAAAATATAAATCCAAAACACATAAAGTCTACTAAAAGTCCTTCTGAGCTCTAGCTTTGGTTCGAGACCTTGTGATGTGTCATTTTCTTCTTTGATGTGCTACATCACATGCTGTATTAATGAGTTGATTGAGTATAAATAATGTGATGATGTAAGCAAGTAATTAAATTAAAATTTGATTATGTTGATATGTGCTTACTGATTTAAGATGAGTTTAATAATTTAAATGACATGCAAATTAAAAATATTTAAATTTAGGTTTATATAACAAAGATCAATAATAATTCAGACTAATTAACATAGCTATATAAAAATTGTTAAGCTCAAATAGCTTAAGCTAAGGAAATAAATTAGGATTTCATATTTTGATTAATTTTAAAGATATAAAAAATCTTATTAATTTTTATAAAACTTATAAAATCTTTAAATTCAATATCACTTAAGTAAATCTAAAGATATGTTATAGTAAATGGCTAAGTTAATTGGGTGGAGCCAACTAATTAAAGGAAATGCCATAATCTTTGTACATTTACCATTAGGCAGAGTAAATTTACGATCTAATAATAAAATAAACTATAATAAATAAAAATAATTTTACTTAAGTTTCAAATGAAATGAACTTTGTCTTGTAAGTGATCCTCAATGTCGCCTCTTGGTCTAATCTTATACTTTGATACCATAATGATGGAGTGGTGGTGGTGGAAGGCCTAAGGGTGTCCTTAAGATTTTATGTCCTATGCTCTAAGAGGTCTTAATTGAGGTATGTAGGGCTTGGATTAGGGTTTATAGTGTGAATCAAAGATAAAACCTAGTTTATAGGTCTACCAAGTGAAGTGGGGGTCAAAACTACAAATCTTAAATATGATATTAGGCCTTTAGTTTGAATGATATTGGTAACTTTAGCGTATAGAAAAAGTTGAAAATTTTAAGAAGATGTGCCTACTTATCTTTTGAAAGTTTCTCAATTTTTGGAGGCCTTAGAGTTTTTTTTTTACACTTTTAAATTAAAACTAGATCTTACGATAATCCAGTGTGGCCAAAACCTAAAGAAAAATATTTGGTTATGTGGGAAGGGTTTAAGGCTTGAGAAAAAAAGAAGAAGGAAAAACTCTTGTAGGGAATAAGAAAATATTTTTGGATTTGTTCTAAATTTTCTCACAATTTTTAAAAGAATCTGAAGGGAGGCCAATTAAACATGAAAATATTTTGGTGAAGAGCTATTTGGTTGATTAATAGGGAGGTTTGGGCTTTGTGAGATAAAAATTAACAAAATATGAGAGAGAGAGAGAGAGAGAGAGAGAGAGAGAGAGAGATAGAGAGAGAGAGAGAGAGATGAGATTTAAAAGTATATAACAAAATTTTAAGAGACCACAAGTAAAATAAATAAAACTATCACTACTTAAAAAGATAGATTGAGATAGACAACTTAATCTCTCTTGTATGGGACTACCATTAAGCCTCCACTCCTTTGAAAAACTCTTTCAACTACAATAGTCCTTCTTATTAAGTAAAATAAAATAACCTCATACAAACTCTAAATATAAAATAAGAAACAATTAAAAAGAAGGGAGAATGAGGAGCCACCCCCCTAATTTGTATGGAGGAAGAAGGCTCCTCCCTCATTGGCCAACCTAATAATTTAATTATTTTTAATTAATAATTAATTTTTATTTTAGTTATATTAACTATACTCAATTAGTTAATTTTTTCAGTATTTGATAATTTTTCTCTTAATTTAAAATTTTAAGCATCACTGGGCTCATTTTTTAATTTTCTCTTCCACAAACTCATATGAAAATAAAACTTGTATAAAATTTTTCAATAAAAATAATATAAATTAAAATTTCATCATGCCTCTAGTGTGGGTTCTTCTCTCTTCATGCTTTGACTTCTTATAATGGTTCCAATAGCTCTTTGTGACATATCAAAATCTAAAGATTTTTCTTTTTTTTTTTTAAATTTTTTTTCTTATTGTAAGATTAATGGTTATGAAATGCATCAATATTTTAAACTTCATCATAATTTTAAAAGTTTCAAGAATTCTATTAAAGAAATAATGCCATTATTTTGGATGTTAGGATTCATTAATAGCCTTATATTTTGGATGTTTTTTCTTTGGATGAAGATAAGGGTGGCTATATTATTGGTAATTCTTAATTTAATGATATTTGTTAATTCAAATATTGTGGATAAGGTTGAATTACTTGCTTCTAATCTCCCTTCTAATCCTAACTCATTGCAATATTCACATACATAATTGAATTACTAGCTTATAATTTCCATTAATCCTAATTCTACTAAGAGTAAAGTACTAATCAATCCATGAAATTGTTGCATAAAATCTTGATAAACATTTTATTGGAGATGGGATTTTTGTTGAGGTGATTATCGATACCTCTCTAATGGATGTTGTATAATATTTATTTTACTCTTTTTTCTAATGTATTATTATCATGTATTTTAGTTTTTTGTTATAAATTATTATGTATTATAGCTATTATGATAGTTCTCTATTGTGTTTCACACATTGTTGTATAATCAGCTGTACCAATCACTATTTTAGCTACTAAAAGTACTCTATTATGTTTATCATAACTAAATTTTATTTATACCTTTGAGCTCATTCAAATAATGTTGAACTATATTTGAGTTACATCAATCATATTCAATATATTGAACTAGTTATGATCATAGTGAACTTGAATTATATTTAAACATTATTGAAACCCATCGATACTCATGTTATCCATATTCAGATTCAAACTTGCTTTAACCATCCATATTAGTATTCAAACTCTATTTGAATCTTGTTTGAATTATATTTGAAAATATTTGATATTCAAATCTGATACGAACAAGGTTCAAATAGTATTCAAATAAGGTTAGAATTTTTCTTAAAAATAGTTTGAATTATGTTTTAATTTGGAGTTTAATTAAGTGCTTTATGATAAAAAAATAGAATTATCAATAAATTATATTATTTTAATTTGAAATGATCTTTTGAATATAATTCTAAAAGAATATCATAATGGATTTATTTTTATAATTATATTCATTCAAAATCTAGTTTATTAAATTTAAGTTTAAGATGTAAAATATATAAATAGACATATTTCAAGTGATATATATATATATATATATATATATAAACCCCTAAATTTAAAGAATTCATAGCAAACAGTCCTTCTCGTCGAAACTCAGCCTTCATCGTCATTCGTCTTGACGCTGGCAGCTCCAATAAGAGCATCTGCGAGCACTTTGCTGAAACCCTAGCCCTCGAAATGGAACCCTCTAAGTCGAAGAGGAAGAGGGGCCGCAAACCTACGAAGCCTGTCGCGGAGACCATGGATCTGCAACTCCCGTCCTTGTCCCTAGCAGCCGAGGAGGCCCAGGTCTCGCCCGCCGAGTCATCGCCACCGCCAACCTCTCGGCTATCGCGCGGACGGCCGCGCAAGACACGCCGCCACTGCGTCCCTGAAGAAGATGTCGCTAGCGTTGACAACAAATCACCACCTTCGTCGCTTAAACGTGGTCCGCAGCACATTTTCTCGAGCAACGGTGACCGCGCGGATTTGGTAATGGTCACCGCCACTGGGGAGCCACTGCCGAGGTGGGACCAGGTGGTGAGGGCAGTTCCGTCCATGGACGCGGTGGTTAAAGTGTTCTGCGTGCATACAGAACCCAATTTTTCGTTGCCTTGGCAGCGGAAGCGGCAGTACAGCTCGAGCAGCAGTGGGTTCATCATTGGAGGTAGGAGGGTGCTGACGAATGCACACTCGGTGGAGCATCATACGCAGGTTAAGTTGAAGAAGAGAGGCTCAGATACCAAGTACTTGGCTACGGTGTTGGCAATTGGCACTGAGTGCGATATAGGTGAGCTTTGTTAATCTTTGGAACAGTGAAGGTTACTAGGTTTTAATCCCTAATATTTATTTTGTTTCAACTTATGATTCAGGGGACTCAATGCTTTCATTTACTAATGAACAACACTCTTTGGTCTTTTTAATTGTTCGCTTTCACTTATGATTCCCTTACATAACCTGAAACTAGGATATTTAGAAATGCAACGTGGAAATCTTTTAATCTTGTCGTGCTTGCATGTTTCTCATTAGTCTTCAATGGAAAAACAATGTGATGACCTTATGATGATTGCTACATGCTGAAACTAATTACTTGAAACCTGTACACTTTAAAAGTTAAGGTTCATGTGATGCCTTTTCTATTATTGATTCTTGCCAACCTAGGTTAAATGACGAGTCTATCGTGCTTAGATCACCAAGTATTAATTTGGCTATGAATAGTGTAGTTAGATAATATAGATGGAATGATGATTTCTGATATATTAGATAAATAATGCTATGATAAGGATCTTAAATTTAGAACATAGAACAAAATATAATATACGGAACATACCAATAAATAGTTTATTTTGTTGGTGATCACATGCAAAGAAATAATTGATTGATGAGTTAAATGATTCGAGCATGTAGATTGGGAAGATGGATGAGTGTTTTGTTAATGCTTTTGAAATAATATTGATGTATTAGTAGGAAAGATGATCTATTAAAACCCATTATATGATTTTTCCATAAAATTTTTTTTTCATAAGTTAAACAAGATGTTAAATGAATCCTATTTAGATTTTTTTTAATAGAGAAAAAGTGGCCTCTTAAATTCAAGGACCTAGTGCAAGACATAATTTAATATATGATACTTTCTTCATTTTTTTAAAAGCTTAATGTATCAAGTAATATGATAGATGACACCAAATTGTAATCACAATTATTTAAGAAATTTAGTTTACATTTCTCATATGTCACAAGTTAAATTGATTAACATGAGAATGAGGTGGGCAATGTGAAGTAGTTCTTTTGATTAGATGGCTCAGCTGTGGTGAGCAATAAATATAAATATTCTTCTTTGATGATTGTAACTATGCAGTTGATGTAGGTTTGGGGTTTGAAATGATTTTAAGCTTTCATTTTGGAATGGCGTCAGGGATAGGGTTTGGGATGCTTAGAGTTGTTTCTTATGTAGAAGGAAGATTGGAGTTGTTGGTTTGCAAAATAAAGCTAGAACGGATGTTGTTTGCATCATCCAACTTAATGAACACAAATGTTGTAAAGAATTAATTCACAAACACTGGAGTTGTTGGTTTGCAAAATAAAGCTAGAACGGATGTTGTTTGCATCATCCAACTTAATGAACACAAATGTTGTAAAGAATTAATTCACAAACACGTAGAACCAAAAGTCATATAATTCTTATGTAAAATGAGAGATAAAGTAGAAATACTTTGGCGCGGGGTGGGGTAGGGGAGCTTTTTTTTGGTTTTCAGTGTCTATAAAAGAGAGAATAGTCTATGATGAAAGGTGACACTTCCAATTATTGGAGAGAGAATGTGATTAATCTAAATTAGGGGGAGGGGGAGAGAGAGAGAGAGAGAATGGAATGGTTGAGCAGTATATAGAGCAATTGAGGAAGAAACCATCTCATTCAGTTAAATTGCTCTTGGATTTATTGTTTTATTTATATGGTTTCAAAGATCGTTTAACTCTAATTACATACTATTCTTATTTAACTATCTTGAGATTGAAGAATAATTCAAAATTCAAATGAATATTAATAAAATAATAAAAAAATTTTTTAAAAAAATGGAAATAACCTAGATAACCAAATATCTCCTAGTTTATGATCCTTGTAACCAAATCAATTTTAAAAGGCCATCAATTGGTTACGAAGCTTGGTTTCAACTGTCATGCTAATATTGCTGTGATTATGATGTAAAAGTTGGTTGATGCTCTCTTTCAATTTATTCTAGGGTATACAAAAATTCTCTCTGGAGAGTATTGATGAGAATATTCATCTAGGAGATAATGAGCAATTTGTTTGAGCTCTTCATGTTTTGGCCAAAATTGATTATCATAATAGTTATAGCGATCAAGTTGCAATACACAACCAAAAATATAACAATTCCAACATAAAATGAGAGAGATATTTGAAATATGGAGGGGGTTAGGATAGTTTTGGGGTTTGGGCCTTAAATTTCAATAAGAGAGAAATGGTGTTTGACAGGAGGTGACAAACTTTGGAATCTAGGAGAGAGAAAACAGGAGATCAAAATTAGGGGAGATAGGAAAGAGGAATAACAAGGGAGGGATAGGTGGTGAGCAATGCATCAAGAAGACGAGAAAATAATGATTTTAAAAATTCTTATTTAACATAATAGTTCTTTGGTTTAGGGTCTACTTATTGGCATTCGAAGGTGTCGTAAATTCTAATTATATGTTGTACTTTTCCAATATAGTTCAAAATTCAAATAAATAATAATAAAATATTAGGCAATTTCTAAAAGAAACTAAAAATATTTATTTAATTAAAAGTCTGTAAATAATGATCTACTTGATAAAATCGATAAAAAAAAGCATCAAATGGTTGAAAAGCTTGACTAAATTGTAGTAGTGATGTCGACATGATAATGTTATAAAAGCGAGCTGTTGGTCTCCATAAGAAGCAAAGATGAATCATGCTATATCTACTATTTCGTATATTAATAGAAGTAGTTTGTGTTCGAGTTTAATATCCAACTTATTTAACTTCTTATGTTGGGAAATAATAATTCCAATGAGTTGGGATAAGATTGATGATGATATTGTCTAGCTGTCACTTTTTTGTGTTGCTAAATTTTAGAAGTTATATTATTTAAATGTAATTTGTCATAATTCAGTGCTAAATTTAGAAGCTTGATTTAAGCTTTCTCATCTTTCTTGTAGTAAAGAGGTTTAAACTTTGTGATTCACCATGAGTTTAATTAGCCTTTTTTGCATTAGAAGCTTGATTTAAGCTTTCTCATCTTTCTTGCAGTAAGAGGTTCAAACTTTGTGATTCACTATAAGTTTAGTGAGCCTTTTTTTTTTGCAACCATATGCATATATATTATATAGTGGTATATTGTCTGGTTTTGTGAAAATATGTTTATTGATATGATCATGAGTATAATGGGATTTTTGAACTACTTGACTATGGTAAATGAATAGAGATAGTTATATGCAATAAAGGATATACTTAGCCTCTTATCTTATAACATAGGGCCATTTGCTACAACCAACTGTTTCCAAGGTTTGGATTGATGGAGAAAGTGCAACTTTGTGTTATGTTCAAAGGTCAAAGTAGCCAATAACTGATGTCATGATACATAATGCTCACATCTTAAATCATCAATTATGGTTGAGTTCAAATATAGGATTTGCTTATTTATTATAAATTACAAGAGAAATAGTTGCTATCTAGTTATGGTTAAGTGCAAATATAGGACTTGCTATTTATTATAAATTGCAATAGCAATAGTTGTTATCTTGCTCTTTTAAACATTTTTTGGTATTCTCCCACTATTTGGTGTCAAATTGCACTATTAAGGATTCAATCTCATTTTCTGTTTTCATATCATTTGATATGGGACAACTTGGAGCAGCCAATGACTCTAAATAGCTGGGTTTATGTAGAAGGCTCAATTAAGTCTTTTTAACCAAAGAGCCAACTACTTACAGATTCACCAATGTTGAGAAACCATATTACCCATGACTTAATTGTTAACCATAGTTAAATGTAGGTTCTTGACAACCTTTTTGAAAAGTGATAGTTGTTATCCTATCATTATGATAGTTTTCTGTCAGCCTGATTTATTCTAATGTTGTTAACGTCTTGGCTGGACATTTTCTTAGGTTAGGACTAAGAGGTTGAATTCCTGAAAGTGATTTCTTTCATACCTCTGTGCAAGAGGAATGGTTGCTTGTCAAGTTGAGCTGTGTTAGCATTTTAAGGGACCAAAAGAATTTTATGTGGTTGAACTTGATGTAAAAGAAGTTGATTCGGTGTAAGTTTTTACTTTTAAATCAACACCACTAAATAATGAACTCTACGTCTAGTATTATGGGTGTGTACCATTATGTTAATAATTTCATACATTGATTTTCCATCTTTTATTTAGCTTCTTTTGTGTTGGATAATACTCATTAGTTGCCATTATGTATTGCTTCCAGTTCAGTGCCAAAAACCAAGGTTATTTTGTGGTAGAATATTATTCTTTTTGCAAAACGTCATATCAAGCATGTCGTAGACTATCCATATCATATGCTTGTTAATTATAGGTATTTGTCCTTATACTTTGATGATGAGGTTAAGTTTGAAATTCCTTTGAAAAGAGGAATATATGTGATTTATATCCTATATATTATGGTCTTAAAATAAGATATGGGTATAGTACTATTCTCACATCCATGTACATTAATACATACATATTTGACCAACTAACATTTATACTTGCATGGTATACCATATAATTGATGTCGGTTTCTACATATAGATTGTTAGGACAAGCGAAAACTTACATAATCATCATTATAGAAAACATATCTATTTTTGTTATACCTTATTTCACTAAACTTCATATTTTTATTGCTTAAATTATTTATGTAGAAATTGTTGTATATGATTTGGGATGTAAATGAGTCGAGCTGAGTTGAAGTCACATCGAACTTGAGCTCGACTCAAACACGACTTTTGGCATGACCACTGTTCATAAGCTAAAGCTCAAACTCAACTCGTTTGAAAAATATTAAGCTTGAGCTCGGCTCATTAGCTCATTTTTCTTCTCTTTCTGCTTTGCTCCTACTCAAAATTGAAGAGCGAAGGTAACCCTTATCTTTCTTCTCACCCTCCTTTGTGCACTTTAGTTTGTAAATCTCATAAATCCACTTCCAATGAGATTTGCTTAATCTAGTATTTAAGGAAAAATGTGGAGAAATGGGATTCAAAATACTGTAGGATTTCAATTAGCAATTTTTGTTGTTTTGCAAGATTCAGGTTAAATCCTACTCAAATTTTGCTACCCATCTTATGATTGAGAAAAGAGGCTGAGTCGGAGGTGGAGACATGGCGCGAGTTGCATTTAGGGGTATTGGACTAGAGATAAGGCGATGGATCGAGTAGTTTGATGAGTCCGAGCGAGTTGGGCTATTAGAGCTTGAGCTCGATTATCTAATGAGCTATAAATTAAGCTCAAACAAGCCAAGCCCACAAGCTCATAAATGAGTTGAGCTTGAGCCGACTTGGCTCACCTACATGCCTATATATGATATTGCACTTAATTTTATTCAAAAGTTTTAAATTTGTAATGTCAAATTTTGTGAGCATGGGGGGTATCTTTGTATTTATGTAGTTAAGCGTATTCCCTGCTGTGCTTGGCCTAACTTAAGTTTGCTTGTTCATACTAAGTTGTTGCCATTGTTGGTTGCTTTCTAGTTTGCGAATATGAAAAAAAAAAAGCAACTATATTTTATGCCTTGTAGGAGTCTATTGGTGCTTCTTATTTATTAATATTATTTTTTATAAGAGGAATTTACATACATGTGCTTACAATTATTATAAATTTACATATTTAATACCTAAACTTTCGTATTTATATAAATATCGCACAATTTTTTAATATTACATCAAAAATAGTACTATCATTAGTTTTTAAAGTGAAATGCACATTTTCATGTATAGGAAAAGTGTTATATTTATAAATATCAAACTTTAGATGCTAGATATTTAAATTCATAAGAATTGTGTGCTATTTATGTAAATTTTCTTTTTTATAATGATGGTTAAGGATAGGCTTTTATGTGCTTGTCTTGTCTAGTATGGTTAATTGGTCATGACTGAGCCTATCTAAGTTTGTGTCTTGGACCTAAACATTTTTACCCTTAGACATGTAGATCAATTAAGTAACTCAACTACACAATTTATTTAGGGTGTATTTATGCATCGAATGACATGGATATGAACCCTGATCAGGAGTATGTGCACTTTGTGGAGATTTTGCTTTTGTAATTACATGGTGATAGTTCTATTACAGAGTACAGTTATGCAAATTATTTCAAAGTTTATGCATTTAAAGTACTAAAGTGGTTCTACTATCAAATATTCAAATTATATTGAATCTAGTTTGAGTGAATCAAACTTAAATTGAAATTTTGATTTTGAGTCAAACTATGTTCTAGTCTGATTGGAAATAATTGAGTCTTAGTCTTAATTTTAAAAATATATATATTTTAAATTTCTAAATGTTTCACACACGAACACTCTTGTTTTTTTTAAAAAAATTATATATAGCTTAAGTGTACATTTATGCATTTATGTATAAAACATAAATATATTTATACTGGGGGTGTATATATATATGAATTGAATCAATTTTAAATCAACTTGAACTAATTTTGAGTAATGCATCATTGAGTTGAGTCAAATTGATTTTGAGTTAATCACATTCAAGGGATTATTGTGTATTTTTTGTTCAAAAAATTTTTCATCTTATATTTAAATTTGTAATATTTGATTGTTTAATTATTGAATTAACCTTATTATTACTAATTATTGTAATAAAGATTCAAAAATTTGAGCATATTGATGAATTGTTGAAGTGAAATGAAAAATGCTATGAAATTATTGGTACCATGATGTTTGATAACTAACTAGAACTCTATTATTTAGGAACAACTTTATCCTTTAAATTACCTCCATGAAAGAAGATATTTCAAATTTAAATTCAACATATAGACTTATCTAAACAAATTTAAAATTTAAATGCCATCTTTTATCTGCTATCCTTGTTGCCATCCAATGGTTTAAATTTTTTTTCTCTCATTCCTAATCATTTGGTATTAGATTGAAGATCCATTATTAGTTTGTATTTGATTGATGACTTGATCTTTTCATCCAATATTGTGGTATGAAAAATTCTTTCAATAAGTTTCTCTTTGATCATAACTCCATTTTAGCTTAGTTGTTCTTGCAAATGTGAGCTATTTTACTTTTTTTTACCTCTTGGCCTTATTCTCTTTTCTTCTTTATAGGCTTAGGCTTCTAATTTATTATGAGGTTTATCCTCTTGGGCAAATTATTTATTTGCAACGAGGATGGTACTTTCTATGCTTTCATTTAAGAATAAATCTCTTTATTTAGTTGGCAATGTTTTGGTCTGCTGGTCTTCTCCATCTCCTTAAAAAGTGGAACAATAGGTTTCCTAATTCTATACCTTTTTCCTCCTTGATCAAGAACAATTTTTTTTAATAAAAGATAGCATTCTTATTATGGACTACTCAAAATTATATGACATATTTCTAGTAGTATAACATCACATGCTACTTCATCAATAAAATTTGTTAAGAAATTAGATCCAAGATTACATTATTGAGTTACTTGACGAACTTTTACTCTTTTGAAATCAACTTAGAGAATAGGATTTTTAATACCAAGTATTGACAAATCTCAATCTCTCAACTAAAGTTACAGAGATAAGGTTTTTTTCACTACTTGGATCCAAATTGATATCAACAATAGTAGATTTCGCTTGATGCTTAAGATGGAACAAATCTTCTGTAGCATTCTCATGACTGGTGCATGCAACATTAAAGATGATGTTGAATGTGATATTTTTACTCCTACTTTTGAAGTAGTAGTGAATGTCTTTTCTTATTATCTTCTCATTTTAGTATTTCTTTTAGATAAGCTTTTACAATCCTTAAGCTTGTGCTCTAGATTTTTGCACTAATGATTCATTGATTTCCTATCTTTCTCTTATGTCTAAACATTTACTTTTCTCCTTATTCATAGTTGCAAGTTAGGATTTCTATCCAATAGAAAGAGTCATGTTTTTGTTCCCTCAAGTTCTATAGTTTTTAGCTTCCAGGATGTCAACAAATAGAAAAGCTTCAATTTCATATAAAGGCTTTCATGAAGTCCTGCACTCCTCTGTAATTGAACTTTATGTTTTCTCCTTTACAGTGATGATTTATCTAATAGAAAGACTTATTTTTCTTTCTCAAGTGGTATACTTTTGTGCTGTCTTTAGTCAACTAGAAAAAACTTAAATTCTATCGGAAGGCTTTCATGAAGCCTTGTTACATTTTTCTTTGATTGTTTTTTAAACAACATATTTTTTTAAGTAGTTGCTGATCTTTTATATTTTGTCATGTATTTTATTCCTTTTGCTCATTATCCTGTTTTACATTCTACCATTGAATTTCATGTCTAATGTGATAAAATTGAGCTTTTAACAAAATCTAAATT
Organism: Cymbidium sinense; assembly: GCA_021442155.1. NCBI lineage: Eukaryota > Viridiplantae > Streptophyta > Magnoliopsida > Asparagales > Orchidaceae > Cymbidium > Cymbidium sinense. The sequence goes on from CM038219.1 coordinate 94,711,005, forward strand.
TTAATTATGCCAAAAGTTCTATGTCGTAGTTTTTAGATTGTGAATTCCACCATATTAAAACTCTCGAGGACAACTTCAAACAAGCAAATATGATTTTTTTTTTCTATCCAAATAATCTTTAACCATTAAATAAATTTTAAGAAGCTAATAACAACTGTTTATTATCTCAGATTTAATTATTTCATCAAATTAAGGTAACGTTAATTTTGCTTGTACTTTGAAGGGAAGATCTTCTTCTCTCCGTTATTCTTCTCAAATCCTCTCTTTGTTAATGGACTTTTTTTGAAGAGGTGGTTGTTGTTTTCTATTAGATAACTCTCCTATCTAGATAGGTGTTGGTGAAGTAGATGTTTGTAGTGCCACTTTAGCATTGAGAGCTTCAAGGACAACCATCATTGTAGCCATTGGTTCCCTTAGGGTGATCATTTGATCAACCTTTTTTTGCACATCTTTTTCATGATGAGAAGATCTTTAGTTGCAAATAATTTCTCCTCATAGTTATAGTCTCCAAGCTCTATAGAATTACTAAATAGTATCTTTCTTAGACATTAATGTAACCATGATTTTACCTTATAGGTTAGAATTAGGGCTCTATAATAAATTATGATTGAAATTGGATGTGTGAAAGAATTTTGGAACTGGTAAGAATTCTTTTAGGACGAAGGTGATTTGACAGTCATTTTAATATGGAAAAGATAATCCACAGATTAGTTGAGTTTTTTAAGAAATTTCTCTTATTTCTTTTTTTTTAACTTTTGTTTGCTGTAGCACCTGGAATCACTATAGTTGTTAGTTATTGCTATTGTGTCTATGGGTTCTACAATGAATGTGCTGTTTTACGATGCCTAGGTAGAGATGATGAGAGTGAAATATTTTGGAGGAATCTAAATTTCTTTTCATTACAACAAGAAAATTATTATGAATCAATTTAAATTTGATCTTTTTTTTGTAAATTAATTTCATAAAATATGGAACAATGTCTCTAACTCGACTTTTTAAGAACAACCATTTTCTTTCTAAACTAACTCAACAAAAGAGTGAAATTTTAATTTTAATTTGAATGTTAAATTATCCAAAATAAGTTCCAAATTTTAAAGTCATACTTATCTTGTTTTTATTATCATCCAACACTCTAAATTTCTTACCTCATTGTGATCTTGATTATTGGACATATTATTGATGATCTATTTTTTACATCTGGAAACTTGATGGTTTAATCTTTCGAGCTAATATTGTGATTTGAATTTTTTTTAAAAAAAGATTGTTTGAATTACAAATGCATTTGAATGTATGTATGGGACCTAGTAAATATAGATTTGCTAGAAAGATTATCAATAGAAGACCTTGCCCTAGTCCATCAACCTTGCTAAAAAAGAAGCCTTTTCAATTAATAATATATTGAAATATCCAACAATTTTCAAAATCAGCTACAGAATTTGGTGAAAATAGAGAAGTTATTATTTACAATGTAATGGTAGAAAACCATACAAAACAGTCATAAAAACTCTTCCAAATTTGTTGATGACTTATTCCTACACTTTCCCTCATAATTTTGAGGAGAAAAGGATCAAAATGATCTCAATTATTTGTGGGGGGCCATTTTAGTTACATATTATATAAAAGATCCGATTTAGTTCCTAGACTTTTAAATAGAAGCCAAAATATCATGTCATTTAAAGTAATGGAAATTAAAGTTAAAGTTAATGGATGCTGTTTTAGGAATTTACATTATGAAATTTTAACAAAATTTAATTTTTTGTCTTGTTTGGGACATAATCTATCAGTAATATTCTCAATATCTTTTCATTTGTAGATCCTCCGTAATGAAATTAATACATATTAAATTTCTAAATTTTTATAATTATCATTGATGAATTATTTACAAAACATCTCAAAGTTAAAACAAAGTTATTTCTTAGATTTCATAAAATTTTAATATGTACATTTCTCAGATACTCTCATTTTTAACACGATCCATTAACTTTAACTTCAATTTCCATTTTTTTTTAATAAGAGGACTATTTTAGCTCCTTTTTTAAGACTTTGAGGGCTAAATCAGGGCTAAATCAGACCTTTTATGAAGAATGAGGATCATTTTAATTCTTTTCTTTAATTGTTAGTTATCATTTGTTATGTCCCAAGTTCAAGAGTTCTTTTCTACTATATTAGTCTCTATAAAATAAAAAAACAACCCTTCTTTTTCTTCATTTTAAACCTTTTTTTTATTGCTGGCGTAGTCAGATTACTGTAAATGCTATGTTTCATTTTCTTATACTGATACTTTCATTATTTATCCTTTTACAGCCATGTTGACAGTCAGTGATGATGAATTCTGGGAGGGAGTTTCCCCAGTGGAGTTTGGTTCTCTGCCTGCACTCCAAGATGCTGTTACTGTTGTTGGTTACCCCATTGGAGGAGACACTATCTCTGTTACTAGTGGTGTTGTGTCACGTATGGAAATCTTATCATATGTTCATGGCTCGACTGAGCTATTGGGTTTGCAGGTTAAGCTACTGAGCTATTGTTTTTGTTTATACTAGTAGATCCCTAAGATTTAAGGCTCATTACTTACAGGTCCACAGGCTTAAAATTTTTTTT